>JANHMN010000004.1:49722367-49756994 GCA_030674055.1 Rhabdomys pumilio | reverse complement strand
ACACACACACACACACACACACACTTCTTTTTCATCCTAAGCCTGAGCTCTACCACTAAGCTACACCCCCTGGACTGAAAATTTTCTTTTTAATGGCTACTCACACCTGTAGGTAGCTTCTAAGACAGTGATTTAGTAAAGTAAAATATCTTTTTCAAGATTCATTTAAAACTGAGAAAGGTGGTGCACATTAATTTTCCCAGCATTGAGAAGATGTATCTCCGATACATAGCAAGTTTGAGACTACCTTGGGCTACATGGGCCTGTCTCAAAGGAAAAAAAAAGACTCATTTAAAATTAGAGACATTTGCACACAGTAGATTAAGTTTTCATACTAACTTATCAAACTGCTATATATGCTTTTTAACTCGCTCATTCAGAGTCACTAGTCTTGCAGTCTGTATGATGGCTATGGAGAAATAAACACTACCTGAAGCATGCAGTGGGTTTTACTGTTAACTCTTTCAGTAATCATGGTAGAAGAATGAACATGCCTTATCATGTATGTGATCTGAAAGTGCCTTTAAGAGACTAAAGAAAGATTTGCTCTTGGATACCACATTTTGAATATTTGATATAATCAGTTTAAAATGGATTTTGTATCCAGACAGAAAGCTGCGGTGCATTCACACTGAAGTCACAGTATTCCCAATGGTTTATTGGCCCTAAAGTGTGACAAGGTTGGGGATGAGATCTTCCCTGGAAATCTGCATTTCTCTTGGAAGCATCTCATTTGTTTAGAGTATATGGTTTACTTATACTATGTAGAATATATAGTTTAATACTTACTTATTAGTCTTGATTTTGGTATCTTTTGTAGTTTGACCTCATAGGATATACATTTTTCTTTTAGTTTTGAAATTATAATATAGTTATATCATACCTTCCTTCCTTTTCCTTCCTCCGAATTTTCCCTCCTTTCTTCTTTTCAAATTCATGATCCTTTTTTTCATTAACTGGCACTACATGAATACGTGCATGTGTACGTGTTTGTGTGTGTGTGTGTGTGTGTGTGTGTGTATTTCTTGTTTAGCTCATGATAAACTGTAAATAAATTAGTTAACTTGCAAGTGCATATGAGTGGCAGCTGCAAGTGAACCATTGCTCTAGGTTTGGTTGTGGGCACCATCTTAGATACAACCTGTAGTTCTAACTTTATAAAGTATACATTCTTCATGTGGATATGTAAGTACCAAGTAAGAGCAGATTTTTATAGAAATTAGGAGGACCCATGATTAACTGAGGGTATGTAAGGGCTTGGTGGCTAAAGCAGAAGGTGAGTTCAGTTTTTAGGCTGAGGCAGCAGTAGTTCAGTATAGCTTAATATATGCCAGGCCTCAGACACCAAAACCAAATAAAAGTACAAGCCCCCACAACAAAGGCATACCACATCTCTGTCTCTTTCTAGTGAGGCTAAACTGTTACATTGCCAAACTTGCTCTTTATTGGAAGCTAGTTTTATGTCAGTTACTCAAGGATGTCCTGGACTTCTCCTTTAAAGGCTTATCTTTGATAAGACTGGGCATGGTGTGGAGTGTCTGCTGTTACTCCTCTTGTGACTGTTCTGACAATGCCTTCAGGAGACTAGAAAGATTGGGATTCAGTGGGCTGAAATTGGTCATTACATCTAAAGACAAAGCTTGGTGCATTCAAAACTACTCCATCCAAACCATCAACAAATATATCATAACCACTCAGCAGAAGTAAAGAGCCACATTAAACACTGATGGGAGAAAAGCAGAGAAAGACAAGAGGCTATTCTTCTCTTCCAGATGCTCATAGCTCTGCTGGAGAACAGGAAAAACAGTTAAGTGCTCTGTTCTATGTAGGCTATGAAGGACCCGTGAGGCCCAGGAGAAGTGAACAGTATTGATTCAAGTTGAGGACTCTATGAAGAGGATGAGAGGACAGTATTTCCTTGAGAGCTGGCTAGGGACACGCAAGGATGGAACAGTGAGCTGGGCATTGTAGCAGCTTGTTGGTCAAAGCTGATGTTGGGTTGTGGATTATAGGACTGTTAGAAGGAAGATGGCCAGGAGAGGCAGTAGTGGGAACCAGCAGTGACTAGGGCTGTGGGGCAGAAGAAAGGCCAGAGCATAATGTGCAAACAGTGGAAATGAGGTCTGCACAGAGCACACACTGTGAAGCATATGTAGTGCTTGGCTTTTGTCCACATTCATTCAGCAAGCACCCATCATTTACCAGTGTCAGCCATTGAGCAAGGCTACCTACAAGTAGCTCCCCAGCTTCAAGGGCTAAGTTGAAAGGATTTGTCCAGTTGACTCTTCCCAAAGAAGTAGAAGGCCCATGTATGGGGTGCCGTTGCAGACATGAAGTTTGGCTCAAGTGTATTCTGAGTGTGAAACTTGGGAAGCCTTAAGAAGCAGGTGTGGGCCATAGCTTTTCCTGCAGATCTCTCCCAGACATGCAGCCAGATTCTGCCTTCTATGCAGCAATAGCGTGAAAAATTAAGGCCTGTCGTCTTAGTCTTGTTCCTGTCAGAGACTTCCCTTTTACTCTCTTAGGAGTTTAAATCAGAGGTTAATTTCTTCTCATCCTGGGGCCTCGTCAGCTATTAATAAAGTTTAATGAAATAAAAACAAAGCCCAAGTTAGAGATTCCAAAATAGTCCTGGAGTAGGGGAATACTTCATTATCAGAAGAATTATTGTATGGATTTGAGGAAGCCCCTGCTGACAGTGAAAGCGAGACTCTTAGTTAATTAACAGAATACAAATAACCCAGTGGTTTGTCTCTGTTACTGTTGCACTGCTATCAGCTATTGCAAAGGTAAGGACTTTTTGTAACTGCAAATATGCAGGCAGCCCAGATATCAAACTGTGTGTAGATGACCTTAATGAAGAAAGGGTTGGCTCTGGAACCTTGCCTAGAGGGAACGAAGACTCATGAAGTTGATAAACAATGTCAGTTGTTAAGGCATCTTCTGATAGGTGAGAAGTGGTTTTTGATGGCCCGCGTCTTCTCTATGATCTATTATCTCGTGAGAATGACATCCGTTAAGTTGGTGTCTGTGTGCATCCCACCCAAATAAAGACTGTTTCATCAGCAAAGTGAATTGCCATGTAGTTGTCAGACTCTGGAAATAAATGATCAGTGATGACGGCAGCCAGTGAGGCTGTTTGCTTATCAGATCACTTGAGAGCAGAGTCAAGTGAGTTTCATATATTCTTGGGTCTTGAATTCTCATTTTCAACATCTGTTCCGAAGCTTTCTAAGCCATGGAATATTCTAAATGAACATTTTGTTAAATGGCTGAAGGAAGACTTAGCTTTCCTTGTTAGATGAAATCTAATTAAAAATTAAATAATGACCTTGTGTTGTCTTGTAAATTTCTTATTCCTTGTATGTGTGAGTATATTTTGTTAGAATATTCCATTTTTTAAAAGTGTGCATTTTTTTTTTTTTTTTTTTTTTTTAGTGGCAAGAAATTCTTAAAACTGCTATGTGGTTTTGAGAGTACAATAGGGTATCAAAGCTACTCTATTGTTGAGAATGGGCCATTTTAGACTTATGTAGCCCCGTGATCTATATTTTCTGTGATATTTTCCGTAGTATAACTAGCTTAATCTTTCTTCTGCACCCTCTCCAGCTCAACCACACTCATCAGGGCAGTTAGCCAAGGCATTGTTCTTTGTACAATACTAGGAATTCTTTTTAAACTTAATAGATGAATGTCCATTTTCTTGTAGGCTGTATTCTCTGGTGGACCTCTACTGCAGCGTGCAGCTCTGTCCCATTAATAATAATAGAAGTTGTAGGTATAGATTCTCCGATAGAAAGGGAAGAGAGGATGCCTGGAGAGAGGCATGTTTGTAATGAGTCATTGAGTTATGATATGGGATTTGCTTTGGTCTTGTGTTGCTATTTTTTTTTCCCCTTCTGGAAGTTTAAGACTGTTCCCTATCCTAATGCATAGATGTCATGTCTATTAAGATATCAAGAAGACAAAAACATGGATTCATGGGGAGGCATAAGTTTTTATGTTAATAGATGAATAGATGTTTGTTTTTCACATAAATATTCTGTTTTATTTTTAATTAACTTTTTGGGAACATAAATGTTTTAAGAGATTGTTTTATATTTCATTGATAATATCTTCTAATGATTAATTTTTGTCCTAATAAATTTTAGTTTATCATTTAGGTATTAAAACTACCAAATACATGTATTTCGTGTTTGCTGTAGATGAGTCTCTGGTCCTAGTGGTGAAAACACATGACAGAGTCCCTATTCTAAATGCTCTTGTTATCATATATATAATATTATGTATATATGATCATGTATCATATCATATATAAATTTTATATATTTATTATATATATGTATATATATAATGACTGTTTTACCTTTTGCATGTCTGTGTATCACATGCATGCCTGGTATCCTCATATGTCAGAAGAAGAGGTTGGATCTCTTGGAACTGTAATTATAGGTGGTTGTGAACCCCCATGTGAGTGTTAGAAACTAAATCTGATTTCTCTGCAAGAACAACAAGTACTCTTAACTAGTGAGCCATCTCTTCAACTTTCTTCTTATCTTCTTAAAGTTTATTTGTACTTCTTTGGAGTGCTAAGCATAGAAGCTTGGGCCTTATACACAGTAGGCAAATACTTTATCACTGTTTCTAAAGGGAAGAAACAATCTAACTACATGAATGTGCTTTTTATGGCAGCAGAAGAATGAGACCACACTCTTCTGGCTTCTATGTAGACAGAGGACAAACTGCAGGAGCAGGAAGCATAATTTTGTGTGCCTATCTGTATGCATTTCCCAGGGAAGAACACTATGGCAAAGCTAAAGGCCATACAGTGAGGGGTTTGTGTGGCAAATGGAACATTTGAATCCAGGTCCATATAACTGGACCATTTGCTGTTGAACTAACACATGACATGGTACATCTCAGAGGGAACTAGAGAACATAACAGCTTCAGGTATCCAGGTAAGAGGCAAATCACATTAATGTGGAAAAAAGAAAGATTGTTTCTCAATCTCAAGACTGCTTAATGCAATGTAGAGAACATCAAAGGCACCATTAGTCTTTCCTTCTGTAATGCAAGCAGGAAACATTTCAGATAGACCATTGTGATTTCCAGTTGAAGCATAGACTATGCTTAGCATTTTCTGTCTTACGTATTTGTGTACATACCTAGTGATGTTAACCTTTACATGGGCATTCTCCTCCCTAGTGAGACTTAGAAATTCTGCCTTCCCAGTTTCTGAAACTCAACATACCATGGACTTGAATGTCTGATCCTGGACCACACATTTATTTCCTTTTTACCAGATCCATATAATGAATGGCTTTTCCACAGGAACTAATTCAGTTACTGAGCAAAAGTGTCACACACCTTCAGAAAGTGAAGCTGCAACTGTTTAGTGAGAGGAAATTTCTGTTGTCTTCTATTCAGAGACACTATCTAGAAACATGAGCTTATGTTATATTAATCAGAGAAACTGGCATGACTTGGCACTTCATTCTCATCTGGGCACTCATAAAACAATCTGCATGGCTAAAATAACATGATGTTTGTAACTGAGTTTTTGTGTATACATACTAAGGAAACTGGAAATTTTGTGTTTTGACAAAAATGATTCTTTAGGTTGGGGCCAAGAAATGGATTCATGATGATATTTAATTGTTGAGGATATATATGTGTATATATACTATATTATATTATGCTATATTATATTTTTAAACCAAAACTTAGTGACCATGTATCAAAGCTTTAATACCTTTGGATAGACCAACTACACATATGTCCACATTCCTTATGCCATGTTAACTTGGATATTATTTTTAAAATAAATATTTGAGGGAAAAGCTTACACATAGAGGAAGTTTGCAGTGCATTGCTTGTGTATTGTAGGGTATACCTATTTCTCGGAGGGAGCATGATCTCTAGAAACAGTCTGCTTGTGACCTTAAGGAAGAGAAGGGATCTTCTGTCTCCATTTTACTGTCCCTATGGGCCAAATCACATTTCTTTAGTTTAAGTTCTGTGGTGTGTTCCCAGTGGTTTGTGTTAGGCTCTGTAATATTTATAATTATATGAGCTGACAAGATGGAATTAACTTAATTGAGGAGTTTTGCATAGTGTCTGTACCAACATCCTAATAAAATAATATGAAATTCAATAAGTATTGCCGAGTGGGCCAGCACTCCACTCATGGAGGCTCACTAAACGGGATATATTCTCATGGCACCCCTCCAGAATGTAGAAGAAACACATTTATCTAGGTGATTAGTATTCTTCCTGTCTGCCAGATTTAAGAATTGTTTGGAAATATTGTTAGAATCAAAATCATGTCTGTTGCTACACAGGGCTGAGCATTCCAGGCAAACCCTGGCCAGTTTGTTATTCTCATGACCACTGATTCCATGTCTGCCACAACAGTGACAGTTTTCAGTGACAGACAGAGGCCTGGGCATGGCAGGGCACTCCTTTTTCGACCCATCTCAAAGCCATTCCCGAAAACGCTTTGAAAGACATCGTGGAGACACGCAGGGCCTCTTGGCTCTTGGAAGTTATTAACAGCTTGTATTCCAATCCATTTTAAACTGAAAGGGACTCCTCTGCACAGCACTCTTAAAACAGTTCTGTAGTTCTAAACTTAAGAAAGATGAAAACACTGAAAGTAGGAGTTTAAGAACATTTGGAGCATAGAAGCTTTTTAAACTCTGGACTCCCCTTATTAAATTTAAAGTGAACATAGCCATGCTTTGCATTTGACAGTATCTAATTAGGGCCGGGTACTATATTTTGTTAGTGATATCTACTAGACACAATACCAGGGACAGCTTTAAAATCTAAAATAAATTTGTGATAACTGTATTAGCAAATTATAAGGTCTTAAATTGACCTCTAGGACATTAGGAAATCAAATTTAAAGCATTGCATTGTCTGTTACTCAATGGAGCGGACTGAGGACAGCGTGTGACTTGTGATCTGGCCGTGATGCAATAGCTTAGTGCTCCAGTGTGAGTTAAGGTTGATCAGATGACCGCCTTTAACTCTGCCCTTCCCGGGGCATTTTGGATGGCTGTTTCCAAGTAACAGCCTAGGCAGTTACTTTATTGCTTTCAAGACAGACCCCTTTTAGCTGAGAAAGCATATACTATGTTTTTTGAATGCTGGTTTAGAAATTATCTACCATGGTCAGAAATGTTTACCCAAAATTCTCTCATCAAAAACAAGTAAAACTTATATGGAGTTAAATATATAAACAAGAAGCCAAAAGCATTATACACACACACACACACACACACACACACTCTGCATATGCCCGCACACACACATGTGTTCACATGTACTTCCACTTTCTCCCCTGGAATTAATTATCATTGAAAATGAAGACACTTTTCTACTCATCTGGATTCTATTTTTACTTCATTCACAGGAAGTGATGTCTATACACTCAACACAAACAGAGTTTATTTTACGGGGTGAAGAATTTTCAGTCTGTAAATATATTTTAAAATGAGAAAACCTTTCTTGCTCATCTTAATAGCCATGTGAAGGAAACTTAAACAGCAACTTTCACATGCACAGTAGGTCCCATCATGTGCACTGGAGGTACCATGATACACAGAATGTACCAAGTCACATTCAATAGTGTGACTGTGTCACCATTATCCCATAAATCCAAAGAGGAACTCTTAATCTAACTTGTTTGGAAATGTGAATATAATGGATAGTATCTTGGTAAGATGAAGAATTTTACCACTCAGACCTTGGAAGTGGCAGAAGGGGTAGTCGGGTTCACAGATGACATGACGTGAGTTTAGATTCTGCTTCTTTCCCATTGTCTTTCAGATTTAAAGTTATAGAATTTTATTTTTGTGAGTGTGGGTCACCGCAGTAGGTTAATATGAAGATGGAAAGATATTCTAAAGGGAGACTGGCACCATGTCCCATCAGAAGAAAAAAATTCAAAGAAACAAATAGGTAATCATAGGCTTGAAATCATAGAATGTTATAGTTGTGAGGGACCTTAAGTTTCATTAATCTAACTTTCAGTTTCCAAGTCCTACATAAGATATGTTTTTTAACTGTGAATGGACTTTACTCGTGATATACTTCTAATTGTTTATGTTAATAACGAGAATAATCTATATTATAGTTTCCCTTTCTTTGGATGTTTGTATGGTACTTGTTAGTCTATTATAGGTAAAACCATGTAAGAGAAAATTGCAATCCAGTATTGTAATCTGAAAAAAAAAAAGTAATCTGCAATTATTGAATTGATTGTGCTTTTGGCAGTGAGGTTGTTATATTTCGAAGTTTTTAACCAACTTAAACATCTCCCAGAGGTTACACAGGGTTGTTTATAGTCTCACTAGACAATCTATCTGCTTCTTTGTCCTGACATTTTATATGGATGTCATGAACTGACATCAAGACAACGTTAGTAGCAAGCGCTACGGATTTCATTACTCACTCCAAACATTGGAATTGCAAAACATCTTTCTTTAAATATTTTCTCATTGTGGTGCAACTGTGAAGGGCCAAATTCCAGCTTAAATAAAGTTTCAACCTAACCAGTCGGTAGGACTGGTGGCTCCAGTAGAACTCTTTCTAGGTTTGGGATGTATTTTGATCGCTCCAAATGAGCCCCTCACTTCTCCCTATTCAGTGTGTGTGTGAGACACGGAACATTCTCATTCCACCATCTCTCTTTTGAGCCATCTCTGTGAGACTCTGTGCTACTCAGCATTTTTTCACTGATGATAATCTTCTTATATGCTATCCTATCAGCACAATCCCTTTAAGGAATTACCTTTCTGTTTTGTTCAGTCCTTTCATTCTGGTCTCTAAATGTTTCTTCTTTTCTCTTAAATAATTTTCTAATGGAGACTGCACATGGTTATGAGGTCAAAGTCAGTCAGTAGTCAAGGCAAGAAGCCACCACACTGTGGGTCTGGTTCTGACACAGGCTACTACTCCATTGGCAGCAACTGCTCTGCGGGCAGCTTTATGTAATAATGCAGAGGGTAGGAAGACATTTTCACTGTGATTTCTTTGGTTTCTATAGTACACATTGAAATAGTAGGGTTTGGGGGGTTTATTTGAGAAAATTTGCAGAGTACTCAAATATAGGTGAAAGAATCTCAAGTTTGCTCATTTTGGCATAATTTTAAAACAAACGGGTTAGTGTTGGATCTGGGCCTGCAATGGGTGAATGACTGTTTCAGTGAAATGACATAAGTCTGTGTAATTTGGAGGGTAATGATGCCTTAGAACAAGAATAAATCTGGAGCCATGGAAAGGCTCCATATTCTAGATGAAGGCATGCTTCCTCTTGTGACTATGAAAAATGAAATTAAATCTTTATTTATGTGCATCTACTTGAGCAACACTATGTGGGCTTAATTTATCACATATTTCAGAACCAGTGGTATTAACCTTAACCTCTTTTACTCACATTGCATATGATATTTAATCCATCATCTTTGTTTTAAACAAACAATACACAAGCTGTTACTGGCATTGGTGTTAAGCTGATGGCCCATCTGGAGAGCAGGAATATAGATCATGAACATAAGAGAATTGGAATTGGGTACAAGGGTGGATTTGCATGTGTAAAACCTTTCTGTTTTACCATCCTTTTTTTTTTTTTTTTATCAGATTATTTCATACTAAGTGAAACAGCTTTTTTTTTTTTTCTTCAATCTAACCCAAGTGTTCTATTGGAGGGGGAGTTCTTTCAGTGTGATGGGAGAAGCAATTGGGTTTTGAAAAGACAATTAAATAATGGGCCACTAAGGTTTTTGTTGTTATGTGGATATTAATTATTGCTGTGGTATCCAGTATAGCAGGGTAGAGACAGCACAGGGGAAGGATTCAGGCCTTAGTCTGTGCTGAGTAGTTTAGATCCTTGGCTGTCAGTATCCTTGGGCTACCATTTTATGGGGGCAAGTGTGAGAATTCTGTAGCCCAAGCATTACAAGCTAGGCCTTGTAAGGTGAACAGGCTGGGTTCAGTGCTAACAACCTCTTTGAGGTCTTGCTGTGTAGAAACATGAGTAGTGAACAGTAGAGTGCTATGTATGAGCTCTGGCCCCACAGAGGAAAGGCACCTTGCTTGTGTTTTGGAGAGACAGGACAATTTGTGGTATAAATCCTTCCTAAGGATTTTCTATTTTCACAGACAGAGGAACAGGCATCCCAAGTATTTGAATGGTGAGAGATTCAGAACAAACTGTCAACAAAGGCCTTCCCAGTTCCATAACTGTAGCACCATCTATGTAGAATTCTTCAAATAGCTTTGCACTGATGACTGACTTTCTGAAACATGTTTATTGTCATGGTTGGAAGAAAATAATAATGAAAAAACCAGTGATGATGTCTAGTGATAAAACTGGGGCTGGATAGGAGTTTTCTTCTCAGTAATTGTTGCTCCATTTAACCAGTCAGCTTGCTTCTGGTTGCAAAAGCATCGAGGGACCACTTTCCTTGTTAGCTGTATGGTCCCCAGCCTCTTGGCCTTCCTTCACTGTAAAAGATCAGGTAGAGGCATGTAAAGGAGGCTGTGTGCAGGAGAGCTTCTGGACTGACAGGAGGGGCTAGCAGCAATGTCTAGAAGCTGGGACAGTGGTGTATACTCACTGTCTGTGTGTCATCACTGCAGGAGAATTACATTGTTCATTTAATACTCTTATATTTGTAGTTGAGGAATGATGATCCCCTGACAGAAGGGAGTTTTTCTTTTAAACAATTCCAACTAAAGAATCTGTATAAATCCACGGGCTGGAAATCAGGCTTGGATGTCTCCATTTTTGTTGTTTATGAATGGCCAATAATTTATTCGAATGTGACATTTGAGCTGGCATTCTTTTTGGCCCAAGATGACAGTAGCTGCTGCTGTGCTGTGTTCGGAAGGAAAGTCACAGCGGCCCTTTGCCTTTGTCCTAGTTGGTAGTCATGTTTTGCTCTCTTCGCTTCTCATTTAGACCTTATGGTATTTCCTAACCCTTAGACTGTTTTGAAAGGCTTTGATTAGAATATGCTGATAAAAGAATTTGATAACCAAGTTTGGAACCAACAAAGCTATCTGCAGAAGACTGAATGGTTTGGCAGCCGAACAAATTCTATTCAGAGCACACAAAGAGAGGCTGGAACATTTTATAGGGACTCGTGTTGAGGGAATGGTATGAACTCAGGTTACCTGAAGAATATGGCCATCATATGGAAACATTTAAGTGATTATGGAAATTTCTTTGAAATACAGTGAAATGAGATAATAAGATATAGTGCCCAAGAAGAAAAGAATGAATATTCGTTTTGATTTTCACATAGTTGACTGGGATGGGAAATACATGAGAATAGAACACGTTCTGCTCTACATACATACTCCTGAGGAGACACTACTTATTCGTTGTCTTGCTGACCCAAACCCAGACTCAACCACATTCCTTTGTGAGAGCTTGTGTAATACCCTCCTGGCCTAGAGGAATTTGAAGGAGGTTGGGAGCCAGGATGGAGGCGGCATCCTGTTGGGTACCTAAAGTCTGACAGGCACTCCTTTGCTGTCTCATTTGACTCCTGTGTGTTTTTCCTAACCTCTAGTTCACAGACAAGGAAACTGAGTTATAAGAGCACAGAGACTTGCTTTGGATCATGTTTGTAGCTTGAGGCAAAACTGAAATCGAAATGTAGATCCAGCTTCTTGGTGCACTGTGCCACCTCCCAGGTTGAAGAGGGGCCCTCTCCCTAACAGAGCGGCTTCCTTTGTCTTGATTCTGCAGATTGTTCTGAAATGCTGTCTGCCATTGAGCTAGGCTTTGCCTCCATTATTGTCTCTTGGTCCAGGTTAACCTCAGGAGAATCAGGGATTCGACAGACTACTCTTTTCCCATGTGAGTAGTTTCTCCCTTTTATGTAGTTGTTTTTTCTTAAAAATATAAAACAAACATGTCAATGACATGCATGCGATAAAACATACCTTCTTGACCACAACTCACCCTTTAGCGTATAGAATTTGTTTTTAATCTTAGAGGACTGGACTCAGAAAACACAGTGTTAGACAACCCAGTATCCCCTCCCACCCCATCCCATTTGGATAACTCTGCAGCCAATTATCTGTTCTCCTTCATGGAGGCCACCAATAAAAACAGGGAATAGGGCAATCAGAATAGATTAGCTTGTGATCTACATACTAGTTTCTGATTTTGCATGCAGTATTTAGCCTACCTATGCAATTTTATGAAAAGAGGGTCAATGACTATTGTCAAGTTTTCTCCTAAACATTTAAGAAACACTAAGTGTACCATCCAGATTCAATTAATTAACCTCTCTGGGAAAGTCTTCCAAACAGCCATTAATCCATGTGACTTGTCCTTCTCTGGACCCTGTTATTTTTGTCCATAAAATATGGTAAATGGCCTTGTAAGATGCCTGACTGAAATTAAAGTTTGTAATGTTTTCTATATTTATTTTTGATATCCTTGTCCCTTACCAAAGAATATTTATGCCATTAAAATGGAAAGAGGCTTGGTATTCTTAAGAAGGAGGTAAGTCTTTTAAAAAATATATTTATTTTAAAAAAGAAACTAAAATTACAGATATAAGAGAGATTATTTTCTTTAACTTTTTAGGGGATAAATAAATTCTCAAAGAGGAAGTAAGCCTTTTCAAAAGAATATTTTAAAAAATAGAAGCTAAAATTATAGATGTAAAAGAAATCATTTTCTTTTACTTTATTTGTCTTGGTGGGGGGGGAGTTAAATAATAAGTCCAAGTTTTGTTCGTCAAAACCTCACCCTTTCGTCTGCAGGGACTTGTTACAAAATGAGGCTATTGAGAACTATCCTCTGTACACCCAGCATTGACCTGATCTAGGAGGCCTTAGCTTCCTTAGGCATGGCTGCTTCTCAAGGGCAGGAGCCCTGACAAGGCTTGACTCCCTCGCCCTGAGCTCAGCGCCTGCCAAGTTCTACACTTTGAAGGTCTGTTGACTTCAGTTGAATGAAATGATTTACAGGAAACTGCATGTTATTTAATGTTTCAGCCTCTACTTTGCCTCCATTTGGGGTGAAGGGTTTAAAAATGCTGCCATATTGAGCAATTAATAAACTTAGTAGGTTCTGGTAAAGAGTACCAAGGACCAGTGTGAGATGTGACCCACAGGCAAAAGGAAGTGCCTAGTCAAAGAATGTGAGCTTTATTTTGTGTGAAGTAAGTCAGAGTGTTCTCACATCCCAGTCTCTCACATGCTGTGGCAGATGGGCACTGGCCTTCACAAGATGGAAATCGGTGTATTTTAAACATACAAAGAAAGAAGTTTGAACTTGACACTGCAGAGAGGTCAGTTTATGCAATTGTCCATTCTCCAGGGACGAGGCACTTATGTGACTTGCATGAGGTCACCCACCCAGGACAGTGTGTGTGTGTGTGCTTTTGCCCTTCCCAGTAACTGGCAGAACTTACCATTTGTTTATTTGTTCATTTGTTTGTCTTCATTTAACAGCTAAACCACATAAAGTACTCAGTTGTCCTGGGATTATTTTGTTATATGTGCATCAACCAACATTTTACAGTATAACTGGACCTAAATCACAAAACTTCACTTTATAAGACAGTTTCCACACACATGAAATCTGCACGGACAGCAGTCATAGTTTCTAAACACAAGTTGACAGTTCTTTGTTATGTGTCTCATTAGGGATATGTTCAAAATTGTGGATAAAACCAGAGAACTTAGGAGGCCTCTAGTGTCTTAGAAACGATTGTACCTTCCTACAGCTGCCCCTTGGTGAGCTCTCTTAGAGTTAGAATCCTAACTTACTAAGTGTGTTAGCCCAATGTTGTGGTTCTAGTATTCCATGAAAATATATCCTTGACTTTAAAAAAACAGTGGTTCCCCCACCCCTCCAAATAGACAAAGTCAGTATCTTTACTTCAAATGTGAGAATCCTGTCTCACTGGTCTAAACTTCTTCAGAACCTTTCTTTGCTCCCAGAATGACTAATTCAGAAACTGCTTGTACTTTGCACTAAGGCAACTGGAAGTTGTGGAGGCAGGAAGAAGAGAAGCGACCACCTCCTTTCCCGTCTGGCTTATGCTGATGTTTAATTTCAGGCTGCTGATGGAATCAGAAAGAGTCATGTTCTGACACTGTCAGAAGTGGCAAGTGAACAATGAAGACAGATGCTATCTTGCTGTCTCTGAGTGATGGACAATATGACATACCCATTTGACTGCAACTTTAAGATCGTCTGTAACCTTTTAAAAGAAAATAGCAGAAGTTGCTGCTTGTACCCAAGGGATGAGAAAGTTAATGAATAGGAAGACAGAATTTACTTAGGGAAACAGTAGAATTAAGCTCTGGACAAAGCATGCATCAATGGTGCGTAGCAGCTTTCTTAATTGGGTCTTAACAGGTTTCTGACTCATGTGGCAATGAGTGTAGAAGTGGGTCATACTAGACCATGCCAGAGGCATATCCCTCAGCTGTGAGAACCCTTCTTACCTACTTGAGCATGGGCACCTGAATTTCTGGGGACTGGCTTCTGTAGCTCAATTTAAGTTTCGCACACACTTTAGTGGTTGAACTCGAGCTAGACTCAGAGAGTTTGTTTCCATTAAGAAAATGAATCTTTTATGTGGACCAAGGTCAGGTTAGTTAATTTGTTTGCTTTTATTGGAATAACTTTTCTCATTCCAATTCATCACTTAATTTTAAGTGGCTCTACTAAAATACCCATTAAAGTCCCTTACATTTCTTACAGACTAGGACTGTGACAGGTTCCTGAGACTTTCCCCCTGCTAAATCTCAAGCTATGAAAGGTACCTTTTCCGGTCATCAAATTATTCTTTTGTATCCGTGATTTCCCTCCAGTAGGGAAACCTTTTTTTTTTTTTTTTTTTTTTTTGACTACCATTTTGAATTCTAATCGGAATGATACCAAATGAAGATTTTATAAGAAAGACTAATTAAAATGTAAAGCTGAGGGCTGGAGAGATGACTTGGTTCTTAAGAATGCTGCCTGCTCTTCCAGAGAGCCTACATTTTCATTACCCATGTAGGATGGGTCAGAACCACCTGTAACTCTAGCTCTAGGGAACTTAATACCCGTTTCTGGCCTCTGTGAGCACCAAGACATGCACGGCTACACACACACACACACACACACACACACACACACACACACACACACATAAATAAGAATAAAATTTTAAAAATATAATATATATGCCAGATAAATATAAAATATATGTCTATATATACATATACATACACACACACACACACACACATAAATAAGAATAAAATTTTAAAAATATAATATATATGCCAGATAAATATAAAATATATGTCTATATATACATATACATACACACACACACACACACACACACACACACACACACACACACGCCAGATGGTAGCAAAACATTTCATTCTAAGAACAAACAAACAAAACAAAAAGCCCATGACCTTCCTTCTCTTCTGCTCACTTCACTCTTCTTCGCACTCAGGAATCTTCTAGCAACCAAATGTTGATCCTGCTAGTAGAGTAACTAAGTGTGATGCTATTGCTCTAATTAGTGGTGACAAAAGATCAATTAATGTTATAATTAAAAACAGTGTCTAGATAAGTCGTTTGTGATGAACAAATGCGACAATTACTTTGTTCATTGACAGGGATGTGCTGAACTTCCTCTGTAGGCTTCAAGCTGATGCATTTTTATCGCTGTACACATTTAGCTGTGGGCAGTGGGAGCAAGGCAAGCATATTAGGGAAGGAATAGAGCCCCTAATGTCTAAGCTGGAGCCATATTTTACCATACTTGACACCTTTCCTTGGTCTATGATGCTTTATCAGCAACTTGTACTCGGTGGGTCTGGAGCCTCAGGCTTTTAATATTTTATCACTAAATGCTTAAGTGTTTATGCTGCAAAAAGAAAAGGGAAAAAATATTCCCACTCAGACTCTCAGATCACATGACTAGGCCTGTGTGGTAACCATGCCATTGATGAGTTTGGTTCCATTTATGATGATAGTTTTTAAACTGACGGCACATAATAGTATGTGGGTTTTTTTTTTTTCCAGATCGGTTGGGCCCTCTTCTGATACAGAGCAAGCTGTTTTCATCCTCTGAATCTTGGGAACACTCTGCAACTGTTAGAGGAGTAACTGAATATCTTTCCTGAGTAGTTGCCAAGCAGATGTAGATTTGTAGAGGGTGCCCAGAAACTAACTTCTGCAGCCAATATCGGTGACCTTTTCCTCCATTTGGCTTTACTAGCAAGCTTTAAGTAGCAGAAGAACATAGTTTTGTGTTGGTGGATCACCATCTTATACACTTAAAAAAAAACGACAGATAAATTTAGATCAGCCTATTGATAGAAATGAAGTAAATCTAATTTTCCCTCCCAGAATAGCAGTGAAGACATGTCCAGCATTGGTTAAATGATTTTAGACAGAAGAGAAAGAAAGAGAAAGGAAGGAAGGAAGGAAGGAAGGAAGGAAGGAAGGAAGGAAGGAACCTAAAAAGTCCTCTGAAAAGTTTAGTACTGGATGCCAAATAAGGTTCCAGCTACTATTAATAACAGCTCACTTCTCTATTCCATCCCATAAATGGATCATGCTGCAGGCATCCACCTGAGCAGAATTTGGTTTAATTTTACATTATTAATTCACTGTTTTCCCAACATCATGTTTACTGTTCTCTCTATGATAGTAAGGTTGGAAATGAAGAAATATCAATAATGCCAAGCCCACTAATGCATCAGCAAAAGAACATCTTTTGTATCGGGCTCAAAGTAAGGGTGGGGGGAAGAAAACCTCAGGAGCCTGGATAGCTGCTGAGATCCTATGGCTAGGGAAGGCAGTGTTCTTGTGGATAAGGAGGAAGCTGGTAAATTCACTGATTTGATTATGTGGCTACCTAAAAAGATAACCGGCAACAAAGACACTAGAATGGTTCTATTCTCAGGAGCAGTTGGGAGAAGAAAAGTAACACTTTAGATACAGGTGTTAAAATTTTGCAACAAATGAGATACTAGAGAAGGATTACTGAAGTTCAGAGCACGGTGGGATGGGGGTGGGGTAGATGTCAGGTTTTCCTACACAATAGTGAGTCTTTTGTTTCTCAGTTTATACTCTTGGCAGGCAACTCCTTACCACTGGATTTCCTGTGGATCTTTCATTCAGCGACAGAACTAGAGATGGGGGCAGACATTGCTCTCCCTCCCAGGCTTTCAGGACTGTCCTTTGTGTAGATGGAGAAGAAAGAAAGAAAGAAAAAAGGAAGCTTTCTCTTTCCCAAGCAAGACGCCCATGTGCACACTTGAGGATCCCATGTGTGCTCACGTGGCCCTTACCAGTCCTCTTCTGAACTTTGATTTTGTCCTTGTAGAGAAGTCGTCTCTTTCGTTTCAGCAGGCGAACTTCTGTGCAGCTTGAATAGATGTTTCTCAGGTGTTTGCCTAGATTGTTTTAAAAAGCTAGTGCATGGAGGGGATAGAAAGGAAGTAATGTGGGTGTAGCTGGTATTTATTTGTTCTATGTTGGCCTTGTAAGTGCAATTCTTAGACGTTAATAAGTATGTGTATGTCATCTTAATTTTAAAGGACTCTCAAACCGGTGCAGAAGAATGTGTGAAAAGCCATGTATGTGAGAAATTGTCCTTATTCTAAGTACATACATATGCACACTAGCATGAGGAAGGGACCTCGCTGGTCTTGTTCGGTTGTTTTTCTAATGTCATGAACAGTGCCTGGCATATAACAGCTACTCCTTGGAAACAATGATTATAAACAGACAACATCATATAATGGCAAGAACATTAAGCTAGTATTCAGGAGATCTGGAGTCAGCTTCAATCTAGCACTGCTACTAATAAGTATTTGAAGTTGCCAGAGTCATTTTGTTTCTTTAAAAAATATTTGCTTGTTTATTTATGTCTGTCTGTCTGTCTGTCTGTCTCTCTGTCTCTGTGTGTGTGTGTTGCCATACACCACATCATGCATGTACTGCTTGTAGAAGTCTGAGGACAACTTGCAGGAGCTGATTTTCTCCTTCTATTGTATGGGTGTAGACACAGAGCTCAGGCTTGGCGCCAGGTACCTTTACCCTCTGACCCATCTTGCTGACCCTTATTTTGCTTCATTGCTTCTCGATTTAAAATAAATGGGGGGAACTTCCTTTTGCTTTTGTGTTTTGTTTTGTTTTGTTTTTGTAGTAACTACATGATATCTAAGTGATAGAGAAGTGCCTTGGGAACTCCGGGGTTCTGGGGTGTGTGTGTGTGTGTGTGTGTGTGTGTGTGTGTGTGTGTGTGTGTACAGAAAATCCTTTATCTCTTTGCTTCTCAATTTCTTTTCTTAGGAAAATCAGATTATTTAAATCCCATTATGCACAGCTCTCCTCTGTTCGCACTAAGCCTCTGTATTCCATGACCTCCAGCGAATCAGGAAGAAGTGGCGAGGCAGGCCTGTGAGAAAGCCTGGGCCTGCTGTTCTCTCAAGTCCCTGCTACTTCGTGGCCTGTGAAAGCATGAGTGTGTAGCCCTGTCAGTTGTTTGCCTGGTTGCTGTAAAATAGAACTCTCAGTGTCTTAATTATGACCATGTTAACGTTCTTTGATAACTCAAGTCTTAGTTGTTAGTATAGTGAATTGATGTTCATGTACTGATATAGAGACACGCTGAAATCAGTGTCATGGAATGGGATATAAGCAATTTTTTAAAAACGAAAGAGTATGTGCATGAATGTGTGTGTGCATGTGTATGTATGCATGTGTATGAGGAAGTGTATGTGAGTGTGTGTGTGAGAGAAAATGCATGAGTGTATGTGATTGTATGTATGTTCAAAAACATGTTCTAAAACTTGCCTAGAAGGGAACAGGCAGAAAATAAGGACCGGTAGCACGATGTTGAAAAACAACAGCAAAACCAAGAGAGTTGTTTTCCATTTTCAAAGCTCCTCGAGGTTTATGTCCATTTTCTCCCCTTAATTATATTGTGAATTAGGATTCATAACTCAGTATTGAGATGAGTGGTCCTTCTTGTGAATGGGACACCTTGCTGTTAGAAAGATGTCCTTGTGAAGACTGTGAGAAGCAGATTTGAAGAGACTTCCTAGTCTAACTACTTTCATTTGATTCTCGAGAGAACTAAGACCCAACTAGCCTGCAACAGGGTCCCTGTGAAAGATCAGGCCTCAAGTCACATTAGAATCAAGCACTCCTCCAGGGTCAGCTTTATTAAAAGAAAAACAATATTGTAAATCAACTGCAGGGTTCTTACCAAGGGTTTGTTTATGTTGACTGACCCAGCATTACACTGGCTGGTGGCAGCCAATGAGGTTCCCGTTAGTACTAAGTGCTATCCACATACTGTTCTTAGCTGGCTATATCCATGGATCACAGCTTTCTAATCTGCTTATAAAAGTATAATTATATTCCACTGATTAAAAATTAGAAAGAAAATGACAGCCACCACCCTTACTTGTGCCCAGGTGGCCTAGGATACATGCTGCTTGTTGAGAGAGTTGTTTCTTTTAGGCTCAGAAGAGAACACAGCCTGCAATATGCCTGCGTTTGTCTCTGCATTCTTTCTGGAAACCTGACCTTACTTATGTCTGCTCTCTACAGATAGGCTGGGCTAAGTTATGTTAAACATGTACTGAGGCTTGATTCACTACGCTGCAGCCTGGCTTTCTTTCTTGATTAGCTTTAATCAAACCCTCCACATTCCATGACCTTAATAAAGCTGTTTTTCCTGACAACTGAAGGCAATCTTAACAAGCACAGGTCCTCTGTGTTGAAAATAAGGCTGAGTTAAGATGGGGCTTAGGTCCTCATTAAAGTCCACAGCGTGGATGAGTGTAGGGGAACGATGAAGCGGTGTTCCCGAAACATCTCTTCTTTAAATTTAATTAGACAAATTATACGCAAACTAGTAGATGCCCTGGGAATGCAATCAACACTGGGCTAATAAAAAGCTCGAACAGGCCATAAAGACTGGGGAGAGGGGGGTGTGGTGTGCAACCTTCTGACATGAGCAGCGACAGCATCGGTCACTAAACCCTGACACTGGATGGTTGTCAGTGTAGATATTGTGATACTCTTCTGAATGCAGAAATATAGATTATACTTAATGTCTCCGAATTTGGCACATTAGCACTCTGTACAGAGCATTTCATGGATCTTTATCTCAGAGAGAACTATGCTCTTACATTGGAGTTTTGAGAGACCAGGGTTCAAATTCTAGCAAGTTGTCCTGTTAGATTTCTTTTTAGTGGTTTATTTGACCCCCACGAAGGAGAGTTTCATTATCTATACACAGAGAGAAATTTCTCTTCTTGGGGAGTCTTTATGGAAATGACATAGAAGTATAAAGGGCACAGTGTTGGGTGCTCGACAGAGCTGTTCCTGAACATCAAAAGTAGGGCCTCTAAAAAAGTCTATCCAGCTAAAAAGTTTTGGTTTTGTACAATTTGGAGTGTGTGTGTGTGTGTGTGTGTGTGTGTGTGTGTGTGTGTGTGAGTGTGTGAGTGTGTGTGTTTTGGGGCGGGGGCAGCATTGTTTTATTTGTGGTTCTGGGATTGAGGTGTGAGCCTTGAGCAAACGAGGTCAAGTGCTGAACTACACCCCATCACGGAACTGCACCTCCAGGCCTAAGGGTCAACTGACGGAACTGTGTGAGAATTGTGTTAGAAATGTAAACATTGTGTCTTGTAGATGGAGATGACTTTAAGGGAGAAGGCTAGAGGACTGAATTATATACTGTTCTGAAAACAAGGATGACTTGACTGTACACTAAGTTACTCAGAGTTTGGGGGTGGCAAATGTTGAAACATTTATTGCTCTCCGCATAAAGCATCTTGCGTACCTTATTGTCTCATTTAATATTGATAAAAGCTCTTCAGTAGGTACTGTTGGGATAATTTTAAAGGCAAGGAAAAAGTTTTAGGTGTATTAAGTGACATGTACTTCAAGAAATCAGATTTGGAATCCAGGGTCTGCCAGGTTTGGGGCAGGCAGAGAGAAAACTAGTATGGATATGCTCATAATTTTTTCAGATTTGCACCTGTCTTCTGAGTTCCTTGATCTACTCTGTAACCCTCCTTGTTGGGTTTTTTCTTCCCTGAATGAATTCTAACTAACCTTTTCTTGTGTCACTTCCAAGCCCCGTCCTCCTGATCTCTCAGCCTCAGTCGCTCATTTAGAGTCAGGGTGTGTGAGGACACTAGTAACTACCGTTAAAGCTCCCAGTGACGGCGGCTGTGCAGCCAAGGCAGAAAACTCTGCTCTGAGAGGTCGCTGCTCTGCGCAGCTGTAGACCTGAAGCCCAGCAGTGATTTTTCAGGGCTGATGAAGATCCATTTGCTTGTTTGGAGGAAGAAACATGGAAGCTGGAACTTTTTTTTTTCTTTCCAGTTCTACTAGATGTTTTCCACTCATTAATTAGCTATAAAATTGTATACTTTCTTACTAGTAGCTGCACTCCGTGCTTAGCTTTTAAGATCCATGTTGAAGATGAATAAATTGATGAAACAAGGATTCCAGCAACTTCCCCCACAGACAGCACACTTTCCTCACTTTTTTTTTGTTATTATTAAAAAGAAATGATTTTTAAATTAGAATGCTCTTAGCCTTATCCTGAATGGTAGGACAAATCTGTGTTCTGACAGGTTTGTGACTGAGCTCTGACTCTCTCACTCCTTAATGAACAATTGATCATTTTGAACTCTTTTGAGCCTCAGCTACCTAATCTGCAAAGCTGAAGCAGTTTCTAATGCACTTGGGTACTTAAGAGATAAACTGAAGGGGAGAATATTCAAAGTATATCCCAGAAGTCACCTGTGTGGTGCTGGCAGTTGGAGACCTGAGACTGGTCAGGGAAAGACCTGCTCAGGTGAGTCTGCAGTGACTCTCTCTACAGGGTAGTGTCCTGGAGTGGAGCTATGTAGCGCTCTTCTTTCTCCTAAGAGATCTCTGGGCCCTTATTGACCTATGAGGAGGAAAGAGAGAAGTTGGGGGTACTTCTCTGAAGGCTAGTATGTGGTAAAGATCTCAGCCCTCCCTTCCTGTGAGATTTCCCAATATTCTCTCCTGTCTTGGTCTGAGTAAATGAAGCCTGTTAATGAAGGCATACAGTCATTGGGAAGGGAGCCTGTCTTTCCTCCTGCCTTCAGGCACAGCTACATGTAAATTCCCTTGAACAGATGCATTCCTGTTCTTCTTGAAATGACTGTGTCTGCGTCTAACTATTAAGAAGTTCATTCTCATTTCCAGTGTTGATAAGCATATTTCTAACTCCTGCCGTCTTCTGTGGAGGTAGAAAATTGCTTCTATAGTTAGGAAATTTTACAGAAAAAAAAATCCTGCTAATGGGTGGAATTAACAGGATTTAAAAAAAAAAAAACTCAGTAGATTAGCTGTTTCTGTAGATCCACGACTTGGTAAAAACCCAGACATTAGGTTCCAGGGAGTTCAAATGATACCCACTAAAAGGTGACAGGAATATCTGAGGAGGTAAATGCCTTGAGACCACTCAGTATCTACACTCCAAATCCTTATATGATCCAGGACAGCCTGGCAGTGGGGCTGTGAGACTGAGATAAGTACTGAGAATTGGCCATTGTACATTAAAAAAACAAAAAACAAAAACAAACAAACAAAAAAAAAACATAAGTCCTTCCTGTAGACTTCTCAGCAGCCCTGCCCTGAAGGCTATACAGTTTGTTACATACTGATAAATAAAGGAGTGCAATCAAGAGTTTTGCTAATGCCTACAGAAAAAGAAAAAGCACCCTAAATTGTTAACTGGACTTCAGGATATAGGTAAATATCTAGCTGGGTTTTATTTGGGATGAGGGGTTTGGTAGAATTTAATATTTTAGAATAAGCAAGAGAACATTTCACAGTGGACTTGAATTGTTGCAAGATCAAGGTGAAATGATTTTTTTTAACATGTAGTTCCCATGGCTTTAGGTTGTTTCAGTAGAGGAAAACACTATTTAAAGTAGCTCAGAATAGGGCCACCATGAGAGTTGAATACCTTTGGACTGTTGCGCTCTTCAGCAGCCGGGGGAAACTTAAAGGCCTCACCTCAGGACATTCTGGCACAGTTGGAGCAAAACTGGCAAGGTAAACATGGGATGAAAACCCCGCTCTCTATTAAACACAGACAGACAAGATGCATTTAGAACTAGAAGCATCATTACACAAATGCAGAGTAGAAGAACTCTTAACTCAACAGCAGGTCATGTGAAAATAACCCATGTACATTGACCGCAAGATTAATAGGGGCCAGCAGTGTGACATTGCCATGTCAAAAGCTAATGCTGTGTTGGGCTGTGGTCTGACCACAACTGGGATTTTTTTTTTTTAATACCCAGTTTTGGGTATAAATACTAAGATGAGTGCCAAGAGAAGGAAAGGCCAGATGCTTCTGGAAGAAACCCATCTTATATGAGAGTCAGTTGCAGAATTGCTGTAAAGTTGCAGGCAGGCAGGTTCTTTAGAGTGACTTCAGGACCAAGGGTGTCAGGGCCAATGCACAGTCTCTGGTTCTCTAGAAGGATCTGTCTTTGGAGTCTTAAGGCCCCACTTACCAGAAAAAAGAAACCATAGAACACTGAGTGTACCCATAGCACCTGAGCTGACAATATGAACTTGGTGTCTGACTTATTTTCCCAACACATCTGTTCACCCACCTAAATTTCAAAGTAAGAGGCTGTTCTCATTCTCCCAGCTGTCCTCCAAATGAGAAAGAAGCTGTCTTTGGTCCATTTCTCTAAGGGAAACAGAAAATACATTTGAAGTTATCACCTGTGCCCTGTGTTCAGTTTATTTCCAGTAGCTCTTTACAAATAACACTCACTAGAACAATGCAACTGTTGATAGTTTCTGAGAAGTTCTGAATAGTTAGCCCTAAGAAGTACCAGAGGCAAAGTGTACCACCCTTACAGCAGAGGGAATGCTTTTACATCCTTTCTTGAGGCTGAGGTTAAGTTCTGTGTGACTCAGCACATTAACATTCTCTGCGACCCTGAGTCTCTTCTGTTTCCTGATCTACTTGTCTTGACCTGTTTCATTTTTCACACCAAAATAGTTTTATTAGCACAGCGATCATGCACAGGAGATAGTAGCAAACTGATGTAATTATCTGGCCGTCAGAGGCTATGGGTTTATTGCATATGCAACTGTCTTTCCTGATGGGATGATACACTTTCTGCTGACACAATAGGTGTGCAAACATGCCAAATAATCTGCTGGGTGGTGTTAAGGTCTCTGAGGCAAATTCACTAATAAAGGCAGAATGGTGGGACCAGTTTCCTGGGTTCTGGCTCCTAACTGGCAACTGACCGAAGGTCTAACTGCTAAGCGGTTAAAACCAAGAAGGAAGGCAGTTCAGTTTGGAACCCTCGCAAGTTCTGTTCTGTTCTTTTCTTGTGTGTGCTTTTGGCATGCGAACACATGGGTTTAGTCTTTGCAAGAAAGTTCCTTTTGAGAAAGGATTTAAAAACATGAAATGCTCAATCCACATCTCCTGAACAACTAAAGCAACTGCAATTTCATTTGAGAAATTATGCTGCAAAGAAGGAAAAAGTTGTTTATTATGGCTCAAAATTTTAATCACCCAAGGGCTGAAAAGTTAAAAATAGACAATTCTGCCTTCTGTTTATGGTAAACTTGGCTGAGTCCCGGCAAATTTCAAAGCTGAACATACTGTATGTTATTTTTGCTTAATTTTAGATTCCACATTTTAAAATTATTTCTTACAAGAAGCATATTTCAGGATATAAACTTAGACTGAAGAACAGTATTCTTGATTTCTGCCCATATTGAATCTCCTTTGAAAATAGTAAACTATGGGTTTAGGATTTTCCTGTTCCCAAGAGTCCACATGGGCACCTTTCTAAGTCTTGTGCATTCTGAATGAACATAGGCATATGAATTATAAAGGTTATTTTCTGCTTTCAAGTTTCTCTCCAAGTGTGAGTTTTCTCAATAGTACAACACTGCACATGGTGTTTGCACTAAAGTACTTTAGAGGAAGCACATTCTGCAGTGTATGTGCCTGGAGTTTTCAGGTAAAGAGGTAGAAAGACACTAGACAGACAAACAGCTGTGTGGCCCATAGACATGTCTAGGCCTGAACCAGGACCTACAGAGAGATGCTGGATTGGTGCCTCCTTGCCATAGCTTGCACACAGTGCAGTTTCTCATCTGATACACACATAGGCAGCTGCAGATCCACTTGTGGGTGACTGGCTCGAGAGCAAGCAGAATTCTTGACTGAACCCTCTTCATTCCTCTTCAGCCAGGAGGAACACCTGGTGTTGCCTTTTTATAAGACTCTTGTTGCTTCTTGCCCTGTGTTCTTCTAAAATGCTTTTTTGGGGCCATTTCTCAACAATATTTTTAGAACAAGACCTTTGTGGTGGCAAGAAACCTAGGGAGGAGATTTTGAGAAATCTATTCATTAGTAAGCGTGACTCAGAACCAAACATGCCCTGGAGAGTTGCTGGCGTTCACAAGTCAGTGTTAGCTAAGTATTCTTGTGTGACTGACTCCCGAAGATCGAGATTTCTGGGATGACTATGACAAACATATTTGTGGTCAAGTTACTAATATCTGTATTTGTAGCTCATTGTATTGGTGCTTTTCCAATCCAGCTGACTCCTCCATATCACATAGTATTTGTGATATTACTAAGAACCCATTGTGCAACTAAGAAAGCTAAGCCTTGTGAGCTTAGAACCTGTAAGGATAGCTGGCTGTAGAGAAGCCATGCACAGTCTGGGGGCAGTGGCAGAAAGTTAGCATTGACAGTATTCTCCCGTTACTGTAGCTGGAAGAAGTTGTGCTTACACAGGGGATGCTCGCATGCTCATTAAGGTGATCAACTCATATTTCAGGGGATATACTACCATACCACAGATAGAACTTACTCACAATTAGTTTATGCACAACTCAAGTACAGTTGCTTACCTTTTTTCTAATATGCAGTGGGCTAATTCACTCAATAAATATTGTGTGAAGATCTGCTATTGGCCAAGGAGATTCTTCTGGATTTGGAGACTGTATATTAGACAGTAGATTGTACACCAGACTGTAGGTCAGTGGTTCTTACAGTGTGGGGCCAGCCTTACTGCACATCAACATTCCAAGTACACTCTTTAAAAATGCAAATCCCTGGTTCCCAGCCCAGACTTGAAAAGTAAAGACCTGGGGGGGAGCCTGTGGGAAGTAACCCCTTCAATGTAAGTGATTTTACTGTATGTTAAGGGCCAAGAACCACTAGCTTAGAAGTTTATGCTTTTGTGGCAGGTAACTCTGGAAGACTTAGATTTATTCCCAGATGTGCCTGTGTGCACACGCTCTCTCCTCTCTCTCTCTCTCTCTCTCTCTCTCTCTCTCTCTCTCTCTCTCTCTCACACACACACACACACACACACACACACACACACACACACACACACACACACACACACGTATCCATGGACATATCTACTTTAAGGTCTGACCTTAGGATAGCATTTAGTGATGGGAAGGGCTCAGATGTATACATTTGTGGGGCAGAGGTGCTTGGACATTTGTGTCTGAGGATATGGGTCCTGCAGTCTGAACTTAAATTTAGAGTCTTAACATTGCTAAGGTCTATTCAGATGAACTTGTGAGAACTGCTAAACCTTAGTCCAAGCCTTACTTTCTTCCAAGCCTTACTTTCTTCACTGTAAAGATTAGACTGAAAACAGTGGAACCCTGATTTACACTTTCTTCTACTCTGTAGGCTCTAGCCTTCTGCTTAGGATGCAGGGGTTTGATGGGGTGTCTTCTTTGAGAGATGGGTAGTGTTTAATTCACAGCTAGGTTCATCTTCATCAGAAACTGGAAGGAGAGGACTCAGTATCCTGATAGCACTGTTCCCTCTTTACCTCTTGTCTATGTAGGGTAGTGCTCCCCTTTTCAGTCTTTATCTTTGGGCTCTTTCAAATTCCCAGAAAGTTTCATTCAACCAAGATCTGTCTGCAGATATTTTATTCTTGGAATGCTTGTGGCATTAGTAGTAAATCTGAGACAGGCAGATCTCTGTCTGTTTTGTGCCATTTCAGCACTAAGTCAGGGAGAAAGACTCTCAAGGAAATTAATGCTTCTCTCCAGCACCGTATGAGCTAACACTCTGCCCTATAACATGATCTCGCTTTCCCTCTCTGAATTTTTGTTCTACTATTTTTATTACATTTCCCTGAGTGACTTGAGCCATCAGTGCACATGTGCACAGGAGGTTTCTGTGGGGTCTGGCTAGTCAGCCAGTTTTTTGGAAGATACATTGCCTACTGGGTGACTAAATAATGGTCATTCAGAAATAGATTATGTAAGTTTAATCTTTAAACATTCATTGATTCACTAAGAATATTGCATCGAGTCCTTACATTGCTCTAGGTGCTGAAGGTACAGAGAAGAAGAAAGAAGACACAAACCTATGCCTTCCTGGCACATAGTCCCCAAGACGCTGAACCTGGAGTAGATTTGAACATCAGCCTCTAGAATAAATTCTTTGCACTGAAGGAGATCACTCAGCTTTGATTATACAATCCACCTAAGTCACCTGTGGCTTGTCCTTAAATGTCATGTATGATGTCAAGCTTTGCATTAATGAAAGCTTCCACACTGCTTTCCTTCTCTGTCATACCCTGGTTCCTGGACTGGGTTGGGGAGATTGTCAGTCTAGTGATTTAATGCAGTTTTTTTTTTTTCTGTGTCACCGTGAGCTCTAAATTTTAGTTTCCTGTTGTAAGAAATTAACACAAACTTAAAATGACGGAAGAGAAATGCATTCTCTTCCACCTCTGGAGGTAGGAAATCTCAAAGCCATCTCACTGGGTTGAGATTGGGTAGTGTGGGATTGGTTTTGGGGAGCATCCTTCCCAACCACTTCTGCAAAGTTTCTTTTGTAGTATACACATGTTTCAGTTATTACCACATGGACATCGTGGGGTGTCATTATTTCAGTTCTAGTGAGTTTGGACTCAGCTACTCAGGATTAATTTTTGTTGCTGAATTTCTCACATTCCATAAAGCCCAGCCCAGTAGAGACACTGTAAGATCATATTTTGTAGTTTTGGTTGAGACTACTCATGTAGCATAACTACCTGACAACATCCTTAATGATTCTGGTTTGTTTCCCAAGACTCAGCTGAAAACCCTCCTTTCCCAGATTTCTTTCTGGGTCTCCATGGACTTATTTGATGCACTCAATTTTTGACTCTGTATTT
Organism: Rhabdomys pumilio; assembly: GCA_030674055.1. NCBI lineage: Eukaryota > Metazoa > Chordata > Mammalia > Rodentia > Muridae > Rhabdomys > Rhabdomys pumilio. The sequence goes on along the minus strand of JANHMN010000004.1, from coordinate 49,728,736 downwards.
CCTGTTGTAAATGTCCTCATCACATCACCTTTTTTTTTTTTTTTTTTTTGGTTTTTTGAGACAGGGTTTCTCTATATAGCCTTGGATGTCGTGGAATTCACTAGGTAGACCAGGCTGGCCTCGAACTCAGAAATCTGCTTGCCTCTGCCTCCCAAGTGCTGGGATTAAAGGTGTGCACCACCACTGCCTGGCCTCATCACCTCTTTTCAAGTGATAAATCTTTACAGGTAGAGGCTGCTTCTGTGGGAGCAGGGAGAATGCATGATTAAAGGTTTCATACTAGAGAGTGGACCCTGTGGTCTCTAAAGTTTTTGTTGTTGTAGTTGTTGCTGCTGTTGTTGGTTTTCTGGATAGTTGTATGTGTTTTACTTGATTTTTCTGAAAACATATTTCCTGGAAGTTGAACCTGGAGTGTGGTTCTGCTGGGATCCAGGTAGCCTGGCATCATGTGGCTTACCCAAGTTGAATTTCACATTGTGCAGACACTGACAGAGCTGTGACTCAGACATATTAGGAAGGTTCTTTTCAACTGAATAGGAGTATTATAAATCCACCACAAACCAGGTCTATCCCAAATATTTGGAGTTGATTGGAGTCAAACAGAATACCTATAAGTCTCAAAATTCATTTCAGTCAACAATGAAGATATTCTGTGATCTGAAAACACTTAGGGATGTTATGGTAGACAAGATTCTTGTGTGGAGATATTTTGTGTGTTTGTCTGTGCCTACACATGTACTCGAAATCCTTTCTGGTCCTTACCAGAAAACGATCAATTTGGCTTCTTTTCTGTACCCAGGATAATTTACCACCTCTTTTGGAAATGGACCTTGAGCCTTCAGTTATTCTCGTTTGGTTTTTAACTAGCGGTGCTCTTAATAATACCATGTGAGTTTTCATAGTCCTAGCCACACTGACATTTGTGTTCTGAAATTTCAGTTGGCCTAAGACACTGCCTTGGTTAGAGGGTTGAAATTGGTGAAACGGGAGAACGCAGGGTTGTGTCTGTGTATGTTGCAATTAATATTGACAAGTAGGCAGGCGTCCAACATTGTCCTAGGAAGCTGACTAATGTTCATTAAACACCAATGCCAGTGAGTTCGTGAGTAGTTTGAGCTGCTTGATTAGCAAAAGCAACACGGAGTTCTGCGTTTCAGTTTTCACTGCATACTGAATGTTAACCAGCTGCAGCTCAGCGGCGTGGGATAGTGACGGTAGCAGGTGTTCTGAGACACTGGGTGTCTTGGTGTGCATTAGGCACTTATAAACCCTTATGAAACGAGTGAGTTATCACTGTTGCAAAGCCCTTCTGATGTCTGGACCTGCTTCCCCTGGACCTTCATCTGTGCCACCACCTTTTGCCGGCTAAGCCCAACGAACTGTTGTTGATTTTTTTTTTTTTAATTTCCCCCCTCAAAATCTCTGTACTTTTATTCTCTCTGCTTCAAAGAACACCCTCCTAATCTATTGGATGTGATTAATTTCTACTGTTTTTTTATTTAGCACCTGGTGTGAGAGTGGTCAGGGGGTGTTATGGTGGGGTCTCCTTGAAGTCCTGCTGTATGAACTTTGGAAAGCTACAGGAAGCTACTAACTGTGATACAAAATCGATGTTTCTAGACCTTTTAGGAAAGTGTGGGTGATCCTCATCGTTTATATGTGAATCTCCTAAATTGTAGTGGACTTTTTATTTGGAAATGGAAAAAGTACAGTTTTCCAGTAACTTGGGATGGGAAGTCAGCTGCAGGTTCCTTCTGTGTCTAGAAGATCACACCGAGCTGAATCTCAGGTGAAGGAGCTCTCTGGGAAAGTTACCTACCTTCCATGTAGATTATCCTATATTTCCTAAGTAGGCATAAAAGGGAAGCCCAACTGTTCCTTTCTTATTCAGTTTAGGAAGGCATGGGTAGAGAGCAGGATATGGTAGGAAGATGTGGTAGGGTCTCAGGAAATAGTTTCTATGGATGAAAATAAGAAATCCATTACACCCTCAAGTCCCTCTTCACCACTAGAGTCTCACAGCCACTCTCCTCCTTTGTGGCTGGGTGTGCTTCACCTCGGTCTACACTTGGCATTGGTAAAAGTAGATTCATCTTATATCTGACTGCTTACTGGTATAAGCTCTGTTATCCATGGGAAATGCTTAGAACAATATAAGGGGGAGGTCTAGCCAGCCAAATTCCTGGAGCAGTAAACAGTTTCACCCTGAAGCCAACAAGGTGCTATGGAGGACCGCAAACACTAGCTGAACCTCCGTTAGCCTTTTCTTCAAATAGGTTGGATCAGTTTTTCATTCTTCTGGTGATGGCAATTTGACACTCGGGAGGTTCCTTAGCTCCCCCTCTTTAGCTTTCTCATATGTATAGTGAGGGGTGGTGGAGATGTACTATTTAATTTGTAGGGTGGTTTGACAATTAGAAATGATTTCACATATGCCCGGTCTCTACCTGATGTGGAGTGTATATTAGTTATCATTATATCATTACTGCAGTGTCATTGTCACAGGGGCCAGCAGCTTTCAGGTAACCACTGAAGGTCAGGCAGCTTATCTGGCTTGATTTAGACTCCTCCATATATCTTCAAAGGAAATTTTCTCTTTTCCCCTGGGGAGAAATTAGCCTAGGTTACAAAGGGAGTTGAGAGTCTGCTCTCTGTGTTCTGCGTGTTTCAGAGATGGCCAGAAATTGATACTAGTCACTGGAAAGCCACTGAGACACACGAACACTACGGTCAGGGTGATATAACATGGGGCCTCGGCCTGACCCCAGGGTTCAGCCTCTGCTCCCTGAGCCCTGTATTTCCCAAGTCCCTTTCTGCCCTGAGTTCTGCCCCTGTCCCCTTGGGCCCAGAATAGCAGAGCAAAGGGCTTTCTTGGCCATCCAGCTGCTTTAGGTTCTGCTGAACCCTTCCTGATCACTGGGGGTTAGTACAGTGGCCCTGCTTGGGTTCAGTTAGTGCAATGGCCTTGTACTAACTTGTCTCACTGCTCTAAGAAATGTTAGAAGAGCAGTGCCTGGACCTTGGAATCTGCTTCATGTTTGACCTTTGGTGGCATCCTCTGACCTTTGGTGGCATCCTTTTGTGAGCCAACACACCTGGCTAAACGTCTTTCAACTCAGAACTTCTGAGTGGAAGTGTTTTGAATAAATGTAAACAGAGAAGGAATTTTGCCTGCAAACTTTAGAATTCTCATCTCACTTGGCTGTAGTAACTGCTTATTACAGTAGGCTTCTTTGTGGTTGATGATAATAAACAAGGAATGGATTTCCAACAGAAATTCCCCCCAGTCTCCCCTAGGGCATCTGAAGTGCCTGCTTTCTCCGGTGGGCTCCAGAGTCATGGGCAGTGTTGAACAATTAGCCCAGAGGGAAGCCTTGGAAAGAGTTGTTCCCTCAAGGCTTGGGAAGTCACAAAGGCCATGCTGGCAAGCTGGAGGAGGGAGGGATGATGTGGGAGCTGGGGGTGGGGGGGTGGAGGGGGAGATACTCAGAGGTAGAGAGAGGGATGGGGGTGGGTTGTTTCCCAGATAGTTTTCAAAGAACAGAGGTTGGTGTGCTTTGCTGTGGGGCCCGAGAACAGTGCAAGGCTGCTTCAAATTCTTCTTTATCTGGTACTTTCTCTAGCACATTCCTTTTGGCTTAACAAAGTGTCTTCCTTTCCTGTCTCATGGTCATTGATAACAAGAGCTTGAGGGCTTTTTGTTTCCAGGCTCTGCATGGAGTGGAAAGAGGAACACATAGAAGGGGGACTTGTTGTTTTAGAGATGTTTCCCGATTTTTATCACACAAGGGGAAAACCATCCAGTGTACAGAGAAGACGCAGGTTTTCATTTTAGTCTAGGGGGTGATTGATTGCCTTTCTTTCAAGGGCCTGATGGAGGAGGTCAGAGTCTTAGAAAGGGAAGAAGTCAGGCAAAGGGAGAGAAGAAAGAGTGAGATTTATGACCTCCTGCATTACAGCTTTTATGTCGCATAACTATTCCCAACACTGGAAGTTCATGACACGCTGAGAAACAGCTCTGGAGTACAGAGCAGTGATCTGCATGCAAAGAGGAAATTACACAGTCCAGCCTCTGCTCTGCCTACTGCAGAGTGCACACTCAGCCCATGATGGACACAGGTTCCAGTGACTGCTGGGGATGAGCTGGACCACCCAGCACCACTTACCCTGTGCTGAGAGTGGCTGACGATGCTGTTTGTAAAGCATTGTTTCAGCAAACAGACTTTCCTGTTACTCCTTCTGCATCTGCCCTCTTCACTCCAAATGTGGAAGCCTTGGGTATCTCATGCCAAAGAACACTGCACTAATAGAGCCTCTGCCTCCACCCCCACCTTTGATAATTGAAGATCTTTTAAAATGTTTTTGTCTTCCATTTTTTATTCCATATGGGCCCTTAGGTAACGTGACCCAGTGTGGCCATTAAATGGCCCTGCTTACAGTTGGATTGCTGGGTACAAAGCAAATTTATGGTTGTTTATTCTCTCCTCCTATCAGCTATTAGTGCCTAATCATATGGTCTATCGATCATGAGATTAATCGCCTGCCCATAGAGGCAGCGGGTCTTGTGGAATGCTTCCCTGCGCCAGAATGAACTTCAACCTTTTATACAAACTGGAAGAGTCAGAACCATCATTCACTGCCTGGAGCCCCAGGAGGTAAATCCCTGCCCCTCCAAGCAGTGTTCTCTTCACTTCCTTCCCTTGCTTAAAACTTCAACTCGTTGATTCAGACACACACGGGCAAATAAGAGCTTTTCTGAGGCATCCTATACACAATGACATAAGCTGCAAATGTGTGGGCTTTATTATACGAGGCCCACAGTACTGCATAATTAAAGATCTCTCTGCATTTCTATTATAAATTCTCATTTTAGAAGATTTATAGCTGGGCTTTTAAATTTTTCCCAAGCTAAAATTTTCTAAGAGTGTCATGAGCAGAGGTCTATTTTCTTTATTTATGAAATGTGTTTCTTTGAAGATATAAAAAGTAAACTCTAGAAACCCCATCAGAAGTATCAGCACACAGAGGTTAGTCATGTAAAGAGTAGGTACTCTGTGCCCTAGAGTGCCTTTTTGACCTTTGTCCCTCTGCAGTTATGAGGCCAGAAGCACTATGATGTCCTGCTGTGTCTGGATGTCCTGCTCAGTGTCTATAACTCCAAGGAGAGAGGGCTGGGATTGTATGTATGCCATTGATCTTCTTTTTTCCACGCTTTACTTAGCCTGGCTTTCTCAGTGTGAGCCCTGAGCTTGTTCTGTGAATGACCCTCAGCAGGGACTAGGAGACTTGCTTCCTTGTGTTGACACTGCCCTTGAAGGCAAGGGTGTACTAGTTTAGGTGACTTTCTGCAGTCTCTGACAAGTTCCCCGATCAACAAAATGAGTATCATATGTTCAGGGCTGGTCACCGGCATCCTGTGGGTTGACCACTGCTGGAATAGTGCCTTCAAATGTGTGATTGGAGCATGTTGATGGAGTTTGCCATAACCTCACTGTTCCCTATTAATCACCGTGTATCAGCAGCCTGTTTTATCTCACCTATCCCATCCTCAAGCACTTAAGATTTCCTCTGGTACTTCCCTATAACATGATTCATGGTCACTAGGGTTTGAAGTCTGACATTTGGGCTACTAAGTGATGTCTCTGTCTGTCACTTGAATCCCCTGTTCCAGTCCTGTTATCCTCAAGAATCTCAGCTATTATTATTTTTTGTTTGGTTTTGTGTTTTGTGGCCCAGATAAACAGCCATGGATGATTAATTTGTTTTCTCCATTTTTAAGTAAATATGTACGTATTGTCGAATACACTGAGCCACTGTAGAGAAGGTGAGATGGTTTTGTGTGACTAGTTGGTTGATAGTTTAGCTTGTGTGGTTGCTTGCTGGGTCAGTGGGAAGGTCCTGCTTGAGGTTTTGATATGCTAAAAATAGCTCCCAGATCTTTCTGACTTTTTCAGCGGTGGCAGTGGCACGTGGTGTTTAGAGGCTTAGAGCTAAGTTTATTCTTTCACAAACTGTTGGAGCGCTTGTCTATCTATACTTGCCCCTTAGTAGTTTGCAACTTCCTCTCACTGGTGATATGCTGAAGCCTCTGTATAGCCTGTCTTATGCTCTGGTAAGATGAAGGGAACTCTCTCATTTGAGTTTACTCGGAAGCCTGATAGCTATGGTCAAGAGCATTTTGGAAGATTTGCCCTAAAGCAGTGGCTCTCTACCTATGGGTCATGGCCCCTTTGAGGGGGCTGAATGACCCTTTCACAGGGGTTGTCTAAGACCATCGGAAAACACAGACATTTACATTGTAATTCTTTTTATGTGCTTTTTACATTGTAATTCTTTTTATGTGCTTTTTTTTTTTTTTTTTTTTTTTTT
>JANHMN010000004.1:49707853-49722267 GCA_030674055.1 Rhabdomys pumilio | reverse complement strand
TAGCAACAAGAATAATTTTATGACTGGGGATCACCATAACATGAGGAACTATATTAAAGGGCCACAGTATTAGGAAGATGGAGAACCGCTGCTCTAAAGGATTGGAAGTCAGTATGATACTTGAACCTTCCTTTTGGCTCAACTCAATCTACTGAACTCAGGTTACTTGTGAATATTTTAACTTGCACATTTAAATACATACATTTAAACAAAAGCCCATTAAAGATCTGCACTATAGAAGTAATCTGCTTATAAACTAGCTTTTACTTGAAGCTTGACCTATCATGCTTAAATCACATAAAAGTAAGTGCTTTTGAAGATGGCAGGCCAGTTGGTCCCCATGGTTGCATGAATAGTTTGGACTGTGGGATTGGACTGGCTTAGGTTTTCTCTGTCAGCTCTGAAGATGTTGAGAATACCTGGCATAAACCTTGATTTCCTTGTCTATAAAATGGGATAATACTTCGTTCTAAGGAATAAATGAGAATGACTCACACAGAGGATGTGTCGGCCATGGAATAATTAATTCATCGTCATTTAACTAGAATATAATTACGCTATATTACTGAGCTTGGAGGCTTTTCTTTCCTGACCTGAGACAGTTCACCATGCCTTAGGCAGACTGGTGGTTCACTGGTCCTGGAATATTAGCATACTGATACCAAACTTTGTCTGGATCAGCATGGCACAGTATAGCCCAGAATCCCTGGACTCAAGCAATCTTCCTGCCTCAGTCTACCAATTAATTAGCTGTGACTGTGAGTATGTCCCACTGTGCCCAGTGAGATTTTTCATTTAAAGAGCTTAACTGTATATCTCATGAAGACTTCCCATATTTGCTGAGCTACTCACCCATGTCTCCAAGAAGTTCTATTCTGGTACGTTCTTATTTGCTACCAAATGTTCCAAACACACTAAAGACCTAAATCTAATATAATGACAAAACTGTTTCTCTTAAGTTTTCTTCCCTCAGATCAATCTCAATTAGAGTTTTACTGCAGAAATCTCATGGATACCCATTGTTATTGCATGCTGGTAAAAGTATGAGTATGACTGTTGGGCTGGCAAGATGGCTCAGCAGAGAAAGGCACTTGCTGCCAAGCCTCAGGACCCTAGTTCAACCCATAGCCGACCTGGTGGAAGGAAAGAACAGATTCCTTAGAATTTGTTCTCTAACTGCCACACAATGCTATATTTGCCTGTCTGCACATGCAGACACATAGAACACATACATGATAAATAAATAATAAGTGAACAAATGGAATAATTAATTAAAGTGACTTCGTTAAGAATCATAACATTTGCAAAAACTGTAAGCCCTGGAGGAAGCAGAGCTGGAAAGATTCCGAGAAGTCAGCTGGTCCAAGCCTCATTTTACAAATAAGAAACATGCCTTTGGCCAGAAAAAAAAAAAATCAGGTTTGAATAGCGACTAACCCATAGAACGGCTTTTTAATTTGCGTTTTCACTGGGATCTCTACTCAGTTGCTCTGTTATGATTGTGTTCCTTTCGCAGGACTTGTATGTATTTATTGAGACCTTTGAGATGGAGCACTGGGCATTACTTTTGTGGCACAAGCTCTGAGGCTATAATCATTATTAATGGATTCCATTATTTGGGAGAACATTTTAAGGACTACAGAGGATTCATCGCATTGATCTATTGTGCCACGTTTGTATTATACCAGGTAGTTTAAAATGATATTCTCTTAACCGTTAGGCTAAAACATTGTCTACTGTTGGCAGTTATCCCGTCATGAGACCGTCTTCTTTAACACTGAAAATACATAGTTCTGCTGAAAGGAGCCTTTTGACTGGTCCCCAGTGCCCTGAATGTGTTCAAATCCCTCACTACTGAAATGGGGGGATTACTGCTGCTATCATTGTTCTAAAACAAACTTCCCTTTGGACGATAACAGCAGCGGTAAATCAGATGTTGAAGAAAGTACCAGCTTAACTTCAGTTTGCTTTAAAAGGGTTTCCTCTTTAATTGACAAGTGTCATGTATAATAGAGCACGGTAGCTCACATCGAAAACCTTGTGCTGGGCTGCCTGCTGGGGCTGCAGTTCTTAATGAACATACAAGTGAATACACTGAGGCAAAAAATTAAAGCTCCCCAACTGGGGAGCATTCACCCTGTTCACTGTGGTCAGCGTCGTGATCAGCCTCACTGATCCTGCCGTGACTTGTCTTGGCCATGTGGCTTGTGTTGCTTTCAGCGCTGGTGATTGGTGTCTCTCCTGGTGGTGTTTGGCATGGTAGACTAGATTCTGATGTCAAAGGAATAGGTGAACATAATTATTTTTTTCTTTTCTTTTTTTTTTTAAAAAATAAATACAAAAAGCTCTTTGAGACTCATAGTTGCTTTGCATCACGGTGGTTTTCATGGGCTCTGGGCTACTTACTAATGTCCCCACATTCCCTCACTTTGTTGCCCCTTCTTGCCTTTCTTCTGCCTCCCAAAAGAGAACACAACTGGATTTTACAGGTGATGTTTACAGCCATTCAACACACTTGAGTAAGCACTTAGAATGATGTCAATAGAGGAAGGGGAAAGGGCATATTATTATCAAATTAAGTAATGGATGGGCAGTGATATTTTATTTATTAAAGCATGTCTGAGTAGCACTGGAGAGAATGTACTCTGGTTCTGAAGAGCACAGATTTGAGAGGAATGTTGAGTTTGGAAACGTGGCAGCCTGCAGCCCTGTGTATGGTTTAAATTAAACCTTTTTTTGGAAAGCAGAATCGCTCGAGGCCACATTTAAGGGGAAAACTACAGCAGAGTGAGCTGGCTGTGGTTTTTCTTTCACTCTGTCAGCGGCCCACTTTCCCTTGTTTTAACACAGAAAAAAGACTTTGGACTCCTTCAGACCAACCACATAGCCTCTCTGCTGACCACAAAAAGGAAGCTTGGTGTAGAAGCCATAGGATTAATACCCACTGTCTCTTAACCCAGCGGAGTGTGAAACTTTGTAAGAGATTTCTCTGGTCAGGCTAACACTGTGGTTGGACTTTAAACATTTTAAATCAAGCACAACTTTGAATTGCATTATGCCACAGTGCCCTGTAAATTGTTCTCTGAGATACCATGTTAAAAGTTATTTACACGAATCCCCAGGTTTCAGAGGAATAAACCACTAACAGCTTTGTGTATCTTACAGAGAAATAAAAGGAAAATTAAAGATGTGTCTGTGACGGATTAGCTCAGCTGAGGCAGGGGAATCACCGGCCATAAGAGCTGATCTTTCTTAAGTGGTGAGACTATAGGCTCATGACAGAAAAGCCTTCTCATCTTTCAGAGTAGTACGATTAAGAGTTTGGTTTCTGTTAACCACTTATGAGCTTTATTAATTAACCATATTGTTGGTTATTATTATTATTATTATTGTGATAGTGGTTGGTGGAACCACTGAATTCTGGGCAAGCCTACTACCCCTGAGCAACACTCTTAAGCCCAACCACGTTTCTAGTTTTCAACTAGAAAAATAGGTTCTTTTTAATAGAAACTAACATGTCTTTAAAAAAAAAATGTTTGCACTGCAGAGAGTTCTGCTTAATATACTGGTCTACTCAGATGTTAGAATTAGTTGCCTCCGTGTCTTGAACATTAATTTTAATGATTGGAATCTTACAACCCTGATTAGCTAATCATTTATTTGCACAAAGCAGTTCTGAAATTGCTCAAAGCAACAAACAACCTAAAGCCCCATGTATTTCCTTTTGTATTTACTATTTTAACTGCTCTGGATTAACATATTTTGAAAAAAAAAATACTTGGAATTTATATTTTGTTTCACTGAATTAATCAGCTTTTCATAAGTGCACCAGATCTGCATTCTGGTTTCTGTTTAGCAAAGAATCTAACTGATTTGAAAAGTTGTAGGAAAAAAAATCCCTATATGGGTTTCAAAGCGTCCAGTAACCATAGAGTTAATCTTTGGTTGACATGTAATGAGGAGTTCATTAGAGAAATTGGTCTGTACAAGACTTCCTGTCTATGAACAAGTATGGTTGTCTTCTTGCCTGGACATCCCAATGCTGTTTAAATACTTTGCCTGTGAGCTGCCGGGTTATTGTGATTGTTTGCCCAGGTGTCTTCAGAGCATCTGTTCTGTGCCTGCCTGAACTTACTGGCCACCCGGAAGTAGTTGCTTTGTGTCTGCTCTTTCTCATCTTGCTAGAATAATACCTTAACTAATTGAATCCATTGGTCACTGTCTTGTTTGTTTGTTTGTTTGCTTGTGTTTCTGTTTTTTGTTTTTTCCATCTTCTTCTCAGAGGAATCATTTCATAGGACTCTATATGTGCTAGTCAAGCAAATGGCAACAAAGTTACCAAGACTGACATTAAGGTAACCTAACCCAGGATGATGCTTTTGAGGACAAAACTTTGTAAGCAGTCTTACATGTGAGAATTAACTACTTAATTAGGTCATGGTGGAAGACAAAACAAAGTATGATGTTGAGCAGTAGTCTCAGCACGTGTGAGAAAAGGGCACAGAAGCAAAGGTTGACCTTGGAGGTCGATGGGACCCTTTCCGCCTTTGAATCCGGGGTCTGCCAGCTGCAGGTTGGTTTCACCGAACACTTCTCTCTAGCTTGCTTGCAGTCTGTGATGCCTACTCGACTAACTTTGGCAATGTTTGTAACACTCAAGCACCTCAGTTTTCTATTCTCTGAGGTAAATGTTGATGATCTCTCTGTTCTGCCTATCTCTATGGGCTGTTAAGGGAATAAAACCAGGCAAGGTAGATGAGATTCTAAAATGTGGTTAAAGTACATGGCAGCCAGGATCTTTGTAGATGAAGACATTTCTCAAATACCTTCATCAAATCAGCAAGAGCTATTCTGTAATGGGAAGTGTCCCTCACTGGGAGGGAGAGAGAAGGTCTAGAATTCTTCTTCCTGCACCAGGAAGGACTCTCTGTTTCCCTCTTGTCTCATCTCTGAGGTGACCTCAGGTAGCAGTTCTCACAGTGTCATGGCAAGGGCAGCACAGCTCTGGCAATTGGAAACTTTCTGGAGACACGTCCCAAGCTCCTTCCTGGGTATGGAAGAGTAGCGAATGGTAGGTGGGGCCCAGCACTGTGCTTCGTAAGGAGTGTTTGCAGGATTCTGAATCGAGCTATATTTCCAGAATCATGCTGCAGTGCCATCGAACTTTAAATAGGATATTTAAGCTTTGTTTCTTAATGCTTCACCAGGGTTGTTCCTAGTTACAGGATGTATAAACTCTTCCCAGTGGAAAAGACCTCAGTACAGGGAGCCAACTACTCTTCAGGTGTGTCACACCAAGTTCTTGGCAGGGAGAACTGAGTTTGCAGGTGTGAGCAAAGACTTCTTTCTCTGAAACTTAAGCTCCACTATCCTTAGCCCACATTTCTGGTGTGTCTCAGCTCTGGGGCTGTCTCAGTGGCCCACACATATGAATGTCCAGATGGAGAAGGTTCTCCACCATCTTCCTCATCAACACCCTGTTTCCTGGCAGCTGCACCATCTCACATTCCTTGGAGTTTTCAAATGCTTTTACAGACTATCATAATCTATTTCCATTGGTGGAGAATAGGGATGAGAAAGTAAAATGCACATTTTCCCTTTGCAAATACAGTTCATGAGTCACAATTTTGTTTTTATATTCAGAAGTATATCTAAACACAGTGTATATGTATATGTATATGTATATGTATATGTATATGTATATGTTGTATATGTATATGATGTATATGTATATGTATATGATGTATATGTATATATGCAGGGCCAATCTCTACTTGTTTCATTAAATTTAATAAGGTGCAAGCACCAAAGTTCATAGTCTTCATGCACAGAGGAGACCCTTAAAGTCTACAATCTTTTCTGCTCGAGATAAAACTCTGAATTTTTATCCCAGAGCAAATAGCCAGAGCAGTTATCTCAGTCTGGAAAGTAGAAACATGAGATGTGTTAGGTGATAGCTGACGACAGCAGGACTCGAACTCACTGTGAGAGCAGGTGAGTTTGATCATAGCTTGAGAATCTATAGATAGATTACATATTTGTGTATATTTATATATATTTTGTGCACAAATCCTATATGCTTACATTCCTAAATAGTTTGAGTACTTACTTCACTGGGGCATGTTGATAGTATTTTGTGTTCTTAGTGATGTGACAGAAAAAGATTAAATTATGTTTCTGCATGCAAGAATATTAGTAACAAATTACAGATTTCTCTCCAAAATGAAGGCATATAAAAAACAAGTCATTAAAGTGGCAGCTTTGCAAATTTATAGTTATAGAAATCTGTATTTGCTAAAGCCCTTGTAAAGGATTTTATCCAGCCTTTCAATCATTTGTAAACAGGAGTATCTTCTTCAGAACCAAGGTCATGGAAAGCTGTGTATGTTACGAAGGTGTCCAGGTCCTGGATGTCTTGTGAGTTTTTGGCTTCCTGTTATTTTCTCCCAGAGAAGGCCCAGTTGGAAGCAATGTGGCTGGAGCAAGGAAATCTCTGGAAGCCTTATTCTATGCAGCCTCTGTCTGGGGCCTGAGACTTGCTTCTGGAGTAAATGGAGGACTCCAGGGTGCCAGACCACATTTCCTGGAACAAGACCTGGAACAATCTGTGAGGACAGTTCGGAAATCTGTCAGGAAATTTTGGGTGGTTCAACAATTCATGGTTTTCAAATATGAAAAGTTGTTCTAGGTATTCTGAAATCTTCTGTGGCCACCCAGTTGGGATGACTGCATCCCTACTGTCTGGGAAGTAATCCAGCACAGGTCCCAAAGCCACTGACAGTGTCCTGTACAAGCCTAGGGAATCACAAATGATGATAGTGAAAAGTCATTCAGTTCCTGTCTACTACCCACTGCAATGAATACCAGCACTTCCAATCAGACCCCACTTAGGGTGGACCATCCTATTAGCCAGTAGGGCTGCATTAGGTGTTTGTAGTGTCTGCTGCCACAGCAGATAGAGTAGCAGTTCTCAGTTGCCCTCCCTCCCCTGACACAATCCATAACTCTCTTAACCTTTATTATTTTTTTGCATGATGTCTAGTGTTTGCAAATGGCAAATGGCTGAAGAAAAACAGAGTGAAAGTTTATATAAAATATTTATACCATAAAGATCTTTTATCTAGTGTCATTCAAGAGATAGAGAAGTGAAAAATGTATTGTGAGTACATTATCAAGAGTACATTATAAATTTAAATCTCAGATTGAATAATACCAGCTGCTAATGTGTGGAGCTTTGGAAATGAGTCACTTTTGAATCTCAAGAATTTACTGCATCAGGTCAGTTACACTTAAGAAGGAAGTGCCTTTAAAAAAAAAAAATCCTATACCGGAATCCAGACTTACATTAGCAGGCATTAAAAATCAAATATTTGACCTAATATTTATGTTAGGATGCAGTTACCTAGAAATGAGACATAGGATCTGAGATATTTTCTGAAAAATTACTCAAAAAATCAGGTACCTTTTGGTCATTTGCAAAGAATACATATGTGATTAAGATTTATGTGTTTTGTAGTCAGAGACTCAAGCTATGTGACTGTTGCTATACAGTTTTGGTTCTGTTCCTTCCCCCCAAATTTAATTTTTTTTTGGGGGGGTATGAAACCCAAGGTCTTTTAAATGTCAGGCAAGAATTCTTCACTGAGCTGAGACTTACATTATTTTTAAAACCAAGACCTACTAGTTGGTTTTTAAGAGGGCATTTGGTGCCATAGTATTGATAAGGCATTTACTTAACATATTGCCTTGATTTCCAGTCACAATGACTAGTGGTTGCTATCATTATTATCTCTTTGATATTATCCTTGACCCCAGCTATGCTTGCATCTTTCTTTGGTGGCATGGTGCTTTCCTTCTCTTTGTAGGTAGAATGTGGAAGCAAAACCAGAATCAGTACGTCAGTTGAAAAGCCAAAAGACAGAAAAAGGAAATAGATCTCTATGTGTAGACATGGCTATATGTGCTGGATATCTGGATTCTGTTGCACAAAACCAAAGTATTTTGTTGCCTTGTTTTCTGTGTTGCCCAGTACATATTTCTAAAATACTTACTTATATTTTATGTAGATGAGTGTTGTCTGCATGTATGGATATACACTACATGCATGACTGGTTCTTGAGAATACCAAAGGAGAGCATCAGATTTTCTAGAACTAGTTTCAGGGGATTGTGAGCCACTGTGTGGGTGCTGGGGACTGAGCACTGGTCCCCTGTGAGGACATGGGTATGGGGAGCCCTTGTCCCATCGCTGATCTGTATTAGTGCCGTGTGAAAATTCTAGTCACAGTGTTCCTAGTTTCTTTGCCTGAAGAATCTAGAAATAGGAATTTTATGAGAATCATACAATGTTTTAATGCTTTAAGTGATTGCAGCTGTGTCTTGAGAATACTGCTGGCTACAAGAAACAGAGAAAAATCTTAGTTTATCAGTAGTTTAAACAATGAATTATTTTTCTTGTATAACGGTGGATCTGAAGGTTAGTCATCGTTGCTTTATTTGCTCAGCTCCATCAGGAATCCAGACACTTTTCTAATTTTTATATCCTAACATTCTTTTCTCCTTGATTAAAAACACCCAAAACACTTGTGTCGTTGTATAGCTGCCATCACGTCTCCACAGCAGGATGGTGGGGAGACGACTGAACCAGCTTCATTTGCTCTAGTTATCACGAAGTAAAAACTTCTCCAGAAACTACACAGGATTTGCCAGTTTATCTTGGGCCCTTCTGGCTAGAATGCATTTGCAGCTTCTGCAAGGGAAGTTAGACAGTGACTATCTAGCTTCTAGTCTCTCTGGTGGAGACAGTAAGCAAGCAGCAAATGGCTGGTGTGCTGTAGTTGAGCGGTGTCTGCTGATGTTGCAACTCACTGAATGTGAAAGTCATCCCCAATGCCTGAAGAGTGTGCAGCCTCCAGGATATACCCAAGCCCTCCTCTAGATTTTGTCCTTATAAAATAGCAAAAGTATTATTGGGGCATGAAAGGAGAGGAGCATTATTTTTTAACTACATTACTTTGCATTATATAGACTATGTTCTTTCCCAAATGAGCAAGTTTAAAGGAAAGTTATGTAAATGTATTTCTTGGAAACTTTTATTTACAGTTCATAGTAGAGACGTCACAGAAGAAAAAGCATGTGATGTTTTCTGTTTTGCTATGTCACATCTGAATTTCCTTAAATGTAAAATTTTAAACTATGGATAAGCTACATTTTTCTTTAACTATTTCATCCTAAAATAAGTGTATGTGTGTGTAAATATATATACTATATATATTTACATATATATTAAATGGTATCTGATTTTATAACCTCTATTGGAAGGAATTCTTTCCTGTATTTAGCTGAACATTTCACTCAAACACGGAGAAATTCTCCCAAGATGCTTTACAAAACTGGCCATTTTAAGCTGATTTGAATCATACTTCTAGGCATGGATGTAGTTGGAATGCTCATGAAACAAGTGTATACTTAGCTAATTAAACTCGACAGCTATGGAATTTGAAGAACTCTTAATCACAGCCAGGACTGCACTACAGGGAAACCATACCTGTTTGACTAGAGTACTTCTGCTTGCACGTAATATTTCTGTTTATACTTTTCTGCCACTTCTGTTGAGTTAGCTGTTCTTTAATGCCCTTGACAGACTCAGGAAGTCACCAAGTGCAGATAAATTGAAAGAATATATTCGTCAAATCTGATCTTGATCACTTCTTCTCAGGACTATAAATTTGTGTTATCGTGATCTGAATGTTAATAAAACTTGAACTCCAGGTCACCTTCAGGGTTGGTCCCCATCCGCCAGGGTATCAAGTGTAGAGTGTGTGAGTTGGCTGTCTGGTGAGTCCACTTCACAATGGACGCAGTATATAATCACATGGTAGGCTCAACTAGTTAGTAAAGGCTCTGGTGACACTAGGATACTTGGATAGTCAAAATAGAGAGGAAAAGGCAAACATGTTTATCAGATCCAAACTTAGACAATGCTTTTAGAATTATGTCATGAGGTAAATGTGTGTAAACCAGTCTACTATACCAAGCAATCTACTTAGGAGAACAGTGAATATCAAGTACAGAACAGTCTTGAAATTTAACCTATGGTAGAACTGTAATCACATATTTGGTGTTTGATGAGTCATAATTTATAGACAGGGAAGAAAACAAAGGTAGACATATTTGGATGGGAAATACATATTTCCATCTAGTCTAGTGTATACTGATCAAGAAGGCACTATGCTCGGTGTATGAAAATTGTCTCTAGTCTTCATAATGATATATAAACTAGACCCTGATGTCCAATTTCTTGGGTCTTTGTGCCACGTGCCTTTCCAGAGTTGCCAATTGTACACTTTTAGAGTTGAGTTTTGAATCCTGCCCCGTCTGTGTTCCATACTCATTTCCTTTCCACCAGAAGATCCACACACACTGAACAATTGAGAAGAAAACTAACAGATGGACTTAAATGTGGGCAACTGTATGATAATGTACTTATCAAAGGAACAATGCAACTGCTTTAGGATATGGACTCGTGCTGTTAATTATACCTGGTGAAAGAAACCTAAGAATCCCTCTATAGGCTGTCCCGACACATGGATGCTGGCTGGTCCCTGAAGACAGTCCATCTAGGAGTATTCATTGAGCTCTTACTTTGATGGCACTAGAAAGATAATGCTCATGTACTTGAAAACTTACTCCTTTTCCCACATGACTTTTCTAATGTTCTCTAGTGAGGGAAGTGCTCTGAGAAATGTCTTTCGGCAATACATCAATCTGTATTCGGAAGGCTAGGTAAGTGTGCTCACGTCTCATTGCCCACTGACCTGGAGTGTGCTTTAGAAAGGTTAGATGTCAGGTTTTAGAATAAGTTTACTTTTCTCCAAAGGAGGCATTTTCTTTGTAGAGTCATTATGATATTTTGTAGCTATTAAAATGTGCTATCTTCATGATTGGCTGTACACTGAAAGAGATGAAATATTTATTAAGGTCATAGCACCGTTATGTACGAGGGAGCACAGAGTGATGTTTATGCTCTGCTTCTGGGCAGTATTTCTGCTGGTGCATCTATGTCTGTAGATGTTATTGATTATAATTAAGTCAGTCTACATTGTCTCTAGGAATTTACATGAGTTTAAAAATCAATCCCTCACATATTAATTTGGAATGGTTTGAAAGGATCTTAGTATAATGATCAACTTTTCAACTATTATTCCTGCTGTTTTTTGAGTCCCAAAGAGTATGATTTCTCATCAAAACATTTGTAGTGCTTAGATGTTACGATCTGTTTAGTTTTCTTTAGTTTCATTTCCTCTATCACCAAACTTTTGAAAGAATGTTATAGTTATCCTTTGTCCCGTAGATGTCAGAGTATGCCTTGTACAAATCATAAAGACCATTTAAATTCCCTATCAGATTCTCTCTGCATTTGTACATTTCCTGTACACTTCATAAGATTATGAGGCTCTGTACCACTTGGCACCTCACATACACTTGATGGATTGGATGGGGATCACCAGAGGGCAAGAGGTCTGGCATTGAGCACAGCTCTAAGGAATGCTGTCAGAGCTTTATAACAGATATCTGTTACTTTGTGTGCACATTTTGAAGCAGATTTGACAAATATATTTATAGTAAATATTGGGGCACTAACAATCATGCAAGCTTGTGAAGTTGATCTATACAGACAAAGAAAAGAAGCATTTAATAAGCAGTGTGAAAGCCAGTGGTGAGGTCCTGAAGAGCCAGTGTGCTCTGTGCAGGCCTGAGACTGATTTATATGTATGCTGTTTTCCTCCGGAAACTGATTTTAGGGACATCTATCATACTTCTGGGCCACCTCTGTGTGTACATGTATACTCTAGATGTGAATTAAGAAATATAACTGAAAAGGTAATAGTTCTGATATGGAAAATTCTGCAGTAAAGTGCCCTTTTCTTTCAGTGATGGAGAAATAAAGCGAGAGTGTTATTTAAACATGAACTCATACTAAATACACAGCCATCTGAGCCTTTATTTAGAATAGATTTATTTCCTCAAACAAGAGACTTGTGGAGATTATGGGCAGTGACATGTTCTTAGGACCTTGATTCTTGAAGATGTTCAGTAAACAATTCTCCTCTTGTGCCTCTCACAAGTGTCACTATGTCTGGGATATCCCACACCACTCCATGCTTTCTGGATGGAGGTTCTGTATCTTCTAAGGTTTAAGGTTTGAAAATTTACTCCTGACGCTGTGGAGTTTTCAGCATTGAGTATAGGGTTTTTTGTTTTTTTTTTTTTTAAGTGTAATTATGAATCACTGTTGAATATTTTCCATTCACCAACTTATCAGTATTTTCTTTTTCACAACAAGACTGGCTTCCTTTGCTCATGGAAAGTCCCCAGTTTGTTTAGAACACAGACTATCTTATCACAGTTCTGGCGGAGAGAAGATGCAGCTACATAAAACAGAGAAAGCTGAGCAGGGTTAACTCCCTAGATCAGGCTTCTATCTGTGGGAAGCCCAAGTGCACAAATAAGTTGTTAAACTTCTCCTTGTCTCTGGTTAAAGGGTTCTTTATTTGTAAAATTTAGTTGGTTCCTCCCTAAAGTCCTCCCCCACCAAATTAATAATTTCAGGAGATCTTAAAAGCTTTTAGAAGACACTCCAAATCCCCAGCTCAGCTACTGCAATCTTAAAAAACAACAAGGAAGACCTGCAGCTTGATCTCTTTAGTTGTGCAATAAGCACACACTAGAGGATTCTAAATATTTAGTGTCCACTCAGCTCCCAGTTTTCTTAGCTTTAGTTAAACTTGAGGTCTCTGAGACCCGATTCTCACACCCTCCTCCAGCTTCACTCCAGGAGTGCTCCTCCTTTCCTGCCACCCCCATTTCTCTCTGGAGAATCCATTTATACTTCAGCCTGTACTGTAGCAGCCAGCTCTTCCTGATGTTTCTGTGGGCTCAACTGAATGTGAGAAGGGCCCCGTGATTTCCGTCTGGTTGGGCTCTGTAGTCCTCTGCCTTGTATTTCAGGCTAGCTCCATTCCTACTGCTGTTGCTGTGGCAAAACACCCCAACAAAGCAACATAAGGGAGGGAGAAAGGGTTTGTTTTGGCTCACAGCTCCTTTGTTCCATTTGCTGTGACACTGTGAACTTGGGCTTTCTCACTCTCTAGGATTCGGGTGTTTGTCCTGTCTCTTGGAAGTCATGGAAACAAATGGCACAGATAGCCAATCTGACCTGTGCAAAGAACCTATACACAGTCTGGTGGAGTCCTTATCTGGCCCTACAGAGCTTCCTTGGAGAACTCATTTACCCACTTTCTAGTACCATCAACCGTACTTCTCATTGGGTATTCAGAGGCACCCCAAGACCCAAGAGAAGTTGAGTGAGTCCCATATTTGTCTCCCTGAAGGATTGATTAAGTGGAGCTACATTGCTTGATGAGTTTGTAGTGGTTCAGAGTCATAGCTTACTTATATGCCTGGTGGGGAGGGGTAGAGACAACTGTGAATGTAGGCATAGAGGAAAGCCTAGGTTAGACTCCTGGCTGCTGTGGTGCACCTGGGCAAGTTATGGCCACGGCTGATGTTGTAAGATTGGGCCAGAAACCAACATTGCTAGTAAAAGCCTAGGCAGGTACCCAGCAGCTTTAGTATTTGTCATTTCCCAGCACTGCAGACAATGTAAGGTTTTGAGATGTTAAGGATTACTGTGCTTTTGCCTCTGGGTACAGTCTTCCTCCTGATCCTTCTGATAACCTCAGGATATGTGCACGACATATTTCTTTCTGGCAAATGTCTTCTTCATGGCTGTAGTAGGAACATTAGAAGTTGGTCTGAAGTGCATAAATATTAGTCTCACTGCCTCTTTAATGGGTGGATACTCGTCACAAGGCTAATCTGCCATCATGGTTGGAGTACTGGCAAAGGTGTCAGGGCTTGATAAGCTTTTAAAGAAACAGACTTTCTTTTATTAGACAGTGATAGGTCTCTTAGTTTGTTTAAGAGAGAGACAAAGAGTGTGGAAGAGAGATTGTTTCCTCAATAGAAAAGGACAGAAAGCTTATAGAAGACAATGCCATGTTGCTCATGTGCTTTTGCCTTTCGTCTCCCAAGAATGATGTGTACACTGGTTTATACTGGCATGCACAAGCAAACGCTTGGCTGTTTGTTCTTATATTCCACAGAAGGCCTTAGACTCCATAGTGTGTTAGTGGTGTAACCATGGAATATTTGCTTACTTCTTCAGTTTCTCTTATTCATGGTCTTCCATAAAATTCTATTTATTGCTGGGCAGTGGTGGTGCATGCCTTTAATCCCAGCACTTGGGAGGCAGAGGCAGGTGGATTTCTGAGTTCAAGGCCAGCCTGGTCTACAGAGGGAGTTCCAGGACAGCCAGGGCTACACAGAGAAACCCTGTCTCAAAAAACCAAA
>JANHMN010000004.1:49674487-49707753 GCA_030674055.1 Rhabdomys pumilio | reverse complement strand
AAAAAAAAAAAAAAAAAAAAAAAAAAAAAAAAAAAATCTATGTATTATATTCTCGGAAACATAAATAAAAAAACTGTGGAGAAATTTTAAAATGCTAAAAGTACTCCAGACTAAAATGTATAGGATTGTGCTGTTTACCCATCTACTTGAACTAAGAAGCCAAGCAAATGGAAATGTGATCTATTTAAGAAATCATTTCCTCAGGCAAAAAGCGCGTTTCCTATATACTTTGTAGTGGACACCATTTCTTGCATTTGTATTTTGAGAATAAGCAGAAAATATTTTGAAAGTACCCAAGCAGCTTAGTGACTTTTCAGACTTAGCCAAGAAATGCAAAGGTTTGAATAAATGCTATCTGTGATACAAGCAGATTGAATTATTCAAGTCCCAAGTTTGCTAGAACATTGAATGGAAGACCAGGGAGAAATTCCTTTTTAGGACAGGCTTTGACTCTGTCTTTTTAAAGGAGTGGCTAAATACTGCTGGTAGATTTCACAAAGATCAAGAGACTCTGCCACCTACGGATACCGTGTCTGTAGTGTTATGCCTGTGGTGTGCTTCTGGCAAGTGTCTCATTTTGTTGGGGGAGAAGAGTACCAGAATAGGCTTGTACACTTAATTCTTATTTGCCCTAGGAACTGTGGGTGTAAGAGAGACAGGAACATTTGGCCTATGGAAAGAGGTGGGATTTCCTCTGAGCCCCAAAGGAATTCCTGAGGATCAATATTGAGAGTAATTTCAATGCATCTACCTTAGGAGTTTTGCCACTGAGCATAGAAAGGAATTTCTGTGATGTTTCCAAACTGGGTATAAATGCCAGGGAAGAATCCATAGAGCTCTGAAGACTTCAACCTCCAGGGGAAGAAAACAGTGATTTATGAATCTCTCTAGAAATTATGGTTGGGTTCTTTCTACTCTCAACCTAGTCTTCCTTAGTCATGTGACCAGAATTCAATTATCTCTGCCATAAATAATCTTGTGAATGGAAGCAGTGTGTTTGGCAGTGAATTTCTGCCTCCTAAAGAGAAAGGAACCTTTAGACATTATTAGAAATAATACTGTATGAACCTCTATTCCAAATACAAGTGACCACAAGAGTGTGGCTCATCCCGAGAGAAGGTAGCTTTAAATGAATTTGGTACATGTTGGTGACAGATTGCAAAAAGGTTGGTAATAGTTTTTGAAATATTTTGAACAGGCTATATTTAGAAGTTTATTTATGATTGGTTTCAAAATAAAGCCAGCCTCTTGGTGAATAACAGAGTTGATCTGGTTTCACTAGCACCCTTGAAATATTTAATGAGAATCTGATTTGAGCATTTGCAATCCCCTGGGCACTGTGGAGATAAGGGTAATTCTTTTAATACCAGTAGCCTTTGTTTTCCTACCTTGCTCCATGTTCTGTGTTCTAGACTGGGGAAGATCAGCATTTTATAGTCAAAGGTTGTGTGCCTTGAAAATAGCCATTTTCCTACCTGTCCTCAGCCAGTAACTATATATGTCCAGAGGGTAGCAGAGAGTGCTGATTTAAGTCATTTTATAACCAGTGTCCCTTGCTGGGAGAGAGCAGCTCTGTAAATTGTTTCAAGAATCGGACCATTTTTCTTGGTTATTAAAACTTGACCATCCATCTACACAGGGTTCATTCAATTGAGAAAGTTTTATTGGATCCAAAAATAATAATCCTTTATATTCGTATAGTATTTGCAGTTTTCGAAGGGACTCTTCACATCCATTTTCTCATTTGATTTTTCTGACAACCCCATGTGATAGAGAGGGTAGGTACTGTTACCTCCAAATGACAGATGAGGGACCTGTAGCCCAAGTGCCTGTAAATCCTGTTCAAGGTTTCACAACTATTAAATGACTGGGGCCAGAGCCCCTGAGGTTTGATGCTCGCCCAGCACTTTTGTTGCTCTTTTAGGAAAGAAGCTGTTGGCTCTGGCAAAGGAACTTGAAGGTCATCTGAGAGGAGGTGTGCTGGCCTCCTGTACTCCTTACCCACCAAATATGTGATGGGACAAGATCCTGACTCCATGCCTGGGATTTCTCTTCCTTTCTCTGATCACAACAGGTTTTGTGGCAAAGACACTACACCAGCAAGTTGTATGGGAATTCTTTGGAAGGTGCACATTAACAAATTAATGGAGGTCTCAGTCTGTATATTTTCCCCAGAGCAGAGGGCCTTTGTTCTCTCTATAGAGACCTGAAATCTACCACCAGGAGAGGAGGGTAAGGATCCATTTTATTCATCCCAGGCTGTCCCTTACCACTCACTCTTTCTAATTGCCTTTCACTTACTTCCTCTTACCTTTCTGGGCTAGGCTGTCAAAATGTTCCAGAGAGAATGTCAGAGTCATAGTCAGATAACCCAGCCACGTCACTTTCTGACTGTTCAGTTTGGGGCAGGTAGCTCTTTTTTTTTTCAGCCTCAGTTTCCTTTCTCTGAAGCTAATGTAAGGTGGTACCTTAGGGAATTGGTGAAGTAGACATGTGAAGTTCATGACATAGCAACCCGTTCTTGGTACAATCTCAGTAAAATATTCTGTATGAGGAAGAGTCAGCAGAAACAGCAATCAAGCCACAGCTGATGAGAGCATTGGAGTTGGTCTCAGCTCAAAGCACTGCTATTACATTATTGCTGTGCTTCCATCCTTCTTGACTCTTTTCCCCTCATGGGTGAGAGCTAAAGGAAGAGTTGAGTTACGAGGTGAGGGCATTTTGCAGATGGAGAGGCAATAGCTAAATGTAGTAACAGAAACCCTGCCCTGGGCCTGTTCCCAGCCTTCCTCGGTGGTTGTGAAACACATGCACTCTCAGCAGGCCAGGGTAGCATGCAAAGCTGTTGTGGAGGCCGTTCCCACATACCACTACCTGCCCTGAAAGCCTTGTGCATGCTGATGCTTCACAAAGCAGATGGTTTCTTTTGCTTTCCACGTGGTTTTGAAATGAAATGGACTTTTGATGAAGTAGGTTGGGGAATTCCACATTCAATTATGAATCGGTGAAAGGAGCAGAGAGGGTGTACTATAGCTTTTAGAAGAATTCAATACTCCTGTTTCATTCAGCATTGGGTTAAGGAGGGAATAAGTGAATCTGCTCCTCAGGGGTCCAAAACAAGTGACTAGTCCAAAATGTGATGTTCACTTTGGAAACCTGAGAAAAATAAAAGCAGCCTCTCTGTTGCCTGTGATACTGTGCAGTGAAATGGAAGAGCAGAGATGGACTGACTGGCTGGGGATGTAGCTCTGTGGTAGAGCACTTGCTAGGTGCTACCCAGTTCTGTTCTCAGCAACAGAGAAAACAAAACAATAAAGTTTCAAATAAAAAAAAAAAAAACAAAAGCAAACAGAAAACGAAGCAAATGTCAAGCCAACCAACAAGCAGAAAACAAAACCTAGCAACCTCCCAAACAATAATAATAACAAAACCCACCTAAAGAACCAGATAAATCAGGGGCCAGAAATGCAGGAGTCCGGTTCTTAAAGTAGGATGGAGAACAGAAATCTTGGCTTTTGCTGGGCCATATGCCCTGAAGCTAAAGTCATGTTTTAAGCTGTGACAGCTGAGATCCATGAGTAAACTTTTGACGAGACCAAATCAGACATGATGCAGTCTTTGAGAATATCTTGTCGTGCGGTGGGGCAGACCCCGTGCAGCTGTACTATCTTACTGGTGTGTGGCCTCCTTCCCAGTTCCAGTTAAATGATTTCAAAAACACACTGTACATTTTATCACATTAAAGAACCAATCACCAAACATTATCTGTAGCTGCCTTTTAAACTGAGATTTCTTGGTTCTGATGTTTATTATGATTTCAAGATTTTGAGAGACATAGCAGTGTAAGTAAGTGGGAGAATACCACTAGAGCCAACTCTTAGGGGATAGCACCAGATAGTCACGACTTCTGTAAACCTCAGGCAACTTTTATTCTTCCCTCACTTCCTGACCAACAGCAGCAAAGCAAAACACAAAAACAAGACACTAAGCCTGTATTGCAGTCGAGGAAGGGATAATGTGCTAACATAATGTTTGTACATTTGCTCGTCACGAGCTCTAGTCTACCTGAGTGATGTCAGAGATGATCACATCATTGTTGGCCGTCTTCTGTATCTGCTTCTGCCACATCCTCCATCACAGTTACTTTTGCCAGTCATTTTCTCACTTAGTCATTCAGCATTTTTGATACCCATGTGTGTTAAGCTCTATTAGTCATATTTCCTACTGAGAAGCCCACAGTTCAATGGAGAGGAAAAAAAATGACAGTCACCAGCTGATTTCTGACAGAATTAAGAGCACAGTTTAGCCCTAACTTTGTTGTTTTTTCCTTTTATTCGGTTTTTGTGTGTGCAGTGTATGTGTGTACACATGGACGTGTGAATATGCCTCACTTGTGTATGTATGTATACACCCGTGTGTGTGTGTGTGTGTGTGTGTGTGTGTGTGTGTGTGTGTGTGTCTTGTGTGTGTCCCATAGGTAAATCTCAGGTATTTTCCTTGTTGTCTACCTTTGTTTTTGAGACAGAGTCTCTGAACCCAGAGCTTACAGGTTGCCTAGACTGGCTGGCCATTTAGCTCCAGGAATCCTGTCTCCATGATCTCGGTGCTGGTATCAGTGCTGAGGTAACAGACAGGCCCTGTCCAAGTTTTCCATGGGTACTAGAGATCCCAAACAAGGTCCTGAATGAGCCATATCTTCAGCCCCTAAGTTGTACTAGTCTTAGACGTCAATACACAAGAGGGAATCCAGTGGCAAAGGCATGGCTGGAATGGAGGTGGATAGAGAGAGAGGTCTAGCCTGTGTAGCACACAGTAAGGCAGCCGTGCCCCAGGCCAGATTTGCTGAAGAGGGTGGCAGAGGAAAACTGCACCCAGGAAAACCTCAGCTAGGGCTGTGTCAGCACAGCTGAAATGAGTGTTCATTTTCTCCTCATTATAAATTATGCCATTTTTGTTTATTAAAATGTTATTCTAAATTAAATATTGACCTTTGTAGCATGAGGAGAGGCAAGTATCAATTAGTGAATGCAAAAGGCCTTCTTTTATTCCAGTGTAGTTCACATATCTCAGAGGTTAGTTTTATTGTCTCTGGTTTTATATTCATTTTTCATTTGTCAAAAACAAAAATTTTCTATCTTTTGTAAGGAACTCTAACAATTCTTGCGAATATATAAACTGAAATGTAGTTCTGTGAACTCACAACAAGCAACAACATCATAATATAAGGGTTGTGTACCTGTCGATGTTCTGATAACATCTCAAAGCAACTACAAATGGTAGCCAAATATCTCCATGTGTTCTTTATCATAAATGCCTGAACACTATTTTGCATAGTGCTTATAGTAAGAGGAGAGAAATTAAACTAGTTGGAGTATCATGTACTACATATATATCCTCATTTTCAGCTAAGCAGACTCCCCTGAGCCACTGTGAATGAAAAGGGGCTTTGATAAACCATCTCAACACTGGCCCTATAAGGCCTTGACATTTGCAAACTTTATAATAATTATTATTATTATTTTGTCCCATGCAGCAGCCACTCTTGCAGATCAACCTTGGGAAGTTAGCATTATCTTAATGAAGATCTATAGGAGACTTTATCTTTAGATAATAAATCAGCTCTCCAGGCGCCATTCATCTCTTCCTTCACTATGAGCTGGTGTACGGCACCTCACCAAAGCTCATCTATCTTCTGTGGGTCCATAGTTATTTGCTCTGCCCACGTCTCCTAGATCATCAAGCAAGCAGGCAGAGATGCAGTGGAGAGTGGCCTTTTATTTTAAAAGTCACCAAGGTCAGCTGAGATGCTGAGTATTGCCCATAACTTGAGAGGTGGTGCTCCATAGAAAAAAGAGGAAGTGCACAAGAGCATCTGAATTAGGCCTGGTTACTCAAGGCTGTTAGAGAGAAAACAATAAAAAAAATGAAAATGTTGGGAATTTTGAGGTCTTAGAAATACTTTTCTCAGTATCTGTGTAAATGCTGGCTTTCTTTCAGCTTCTCAGTTAATTCTATACTTTGTATTATATGCTAGGTGCTTTTATAAATGACATATCACTTCCCATGGTCCTATCATGATATAGGCACTGTCATTCTCTATGCTTATAGGAGGGCCTAACTATCATTAAGGTTTAAGTAACCTCCTGAAGGATAATTGTCACAGGCTGGACTCAAGGTTCATGGGCAAGTGTCTCCAGCAATTCACTTGGGAGCATGGGGCTGCTTCAGCTTTCTTGAAATTGTCCACTTGTTTGGAAGGTCAATATGAGCCATGTACATAGAACACGGCAGAGAAGTTACACTTGGCTATAGGCCCCAAACCAGGTCTTCATTGCATATCAAAACAGTCCTTGTTCATACAATTTATATTTCTTTCTGAGTAGACTCCATGACAAAGGTTTGAGTCTACATAGTTTGTTTGAGAAGTTAACTCAGGAAGTATAGTATTAGGGGGCAGGAAAGGAAGCCTTTATAAGCAAATAAAGCTGATAATAGCTGTGTTCAGTCTCTTTCAACCCTGATGGATTCTAAATATATCTGTCATTGTTGAACTGAGAAGTAGAGCTTAGGTCCTGTCACCACTCTGTTCCCGTAGACTCCCCATACAGAAGACCTAGGGAGCAAAGATTGACCATTTATGCCTGAGGTAGGATCATGAGTACATTCCAGCTACAGTGACCTCCAGGGTGCAGAGCCTGTGGGAAGAGCTCCAGCACTTGCTCCCATGTCTGTTTTGAAGCCAGTACTCATTCTGGCTGGGATGTGTCTAGGCTGGGACCCAGACTTGGGAGTGATAGCTGTATTAAGTGAGCAAGGCCCAATGGACACATGGAAGCTGGAGTTAGTTAGGTTGGAAAGATAGGGTTTCCAAACCACAAAATGGGCCTTCTTCCCAGTTCTTCACACTCAGCGTATGGGTAAACCCCTTAACTTCTCGAAATCTGTTTTCTTATCTCCAGAGTGAATGAAGCAACCCTACAAGATTGAAATACTCATACTTTAGAAAGCCGTAGCACAGTAGAGCCATTTGCAGTCAGCACTTTTTACAGAAACTATTGGAATATGGTGGAGCAGCTCTTTGTTTTAGAAGTATCAGAAGGGTATTGTCTTGATAGCTGAGGATTCCTGTATACTTTGTGGGTCAAGGGCAAAAGAGGTCATGTTTAGTTCAGGCTCCTTTCCTCGTGGCTTCTGGCCTGTAGGAGTTGGTGCCTCCATGAAGCACCAGGAGAAGAAGGTTTCTCTAGCAATTCCCTAAAAGTATAAAGACATTTTCCCCCATTGAACATTGGATTTACAACCATAGAGCAACCACTGCTCCCATCTCTGCCACTTTCTGTTAATTCTCCATGTAAAGGCCAACTCTGCCACTGGCTGCTGATACCAAGTGAATCTTGATTCTCCATGAGCTCGCTTGGTTCTTTTAGCAGGGGGAGGCCTGTTGGTGTCATACCTGTTTGATTCCTCATTCCAGGAGTCATGCAGCTGTTGGCAGGCCATACCTTCTAGTCCCTTCAGGCCCCTGGCCAGCCTTACTGTCCCTTCACCCCACACAGTTAGCCTCTGACTTGAACTCTGTCACTCAAGAGGGAACATTAGAAAACCCACACTTCTGAGTCATGCTCTTTATTTTGTGGCCTTAAGGAGGTAAAGACGCCGTGAGGAGCTTTTAGGGACCATCTTGCTGGAGCCTGTTTATTGCCTAGCAAAAGCCTTAAATGATAATGTGAAACCTCAGTATTGATTGGCTGATTCTTGATTCTTCCTCTTTGGGTTTTGAAGTAGAAGTGATGGTTCAGAGTATTTATATTACTCATTGGCTATATTAAATTAAACATAGGAAGGTCCATTTAAGATGAGTCTGAAGCATGGGCAATGGGACTTTATCACAAAAAGACCAAAAGAGAGCAGTAGCTTAGCTAGAGAAAGCAATTGATGAGCAGACCGGCTCAACAGAAATCTATGCATTCTCAGAGGAGCCAGAAAGAAAGACTTTCTGAAAGTCCTTATCTTCCTCCTCTGTGAGTATCCTGGTATATGGTGTGGTGGAGCCTGGTAACAAAAGCAATAACTTCTATAGTGGCTGACTCTAAGCATGGTAGTTGTCTCATAGGTGTTAGGTCATCAGGACCAGGGCTGGAGTTCTGGGACTATTAATTCACTCAGTTGGTATAAGTGGTATCTGGTCATGTAAGATGCAGAATCAACAACAGATAGCCTTGCTGTAGTAGTACAGGATTTAGAATCTTGGTTAATTTTACTCATCTTAAATCCAGAAGAAGTTAATCTAGAAGAGAGGGTTGACTAGGGTGCCATAAAGAGCTTCAGTTTTTTTTATTGAGCCACTGATCAAAATTTAGAATAATGTTGAAGCTGGGTATGGTGGTGTATACCCTCAGAGGTGGAAACAGGATGGTTGTGTGTTCAAGGCCGACTTGAGCTGCATAGCAAAATATTGTCTCAAAAATATCAAAGCTGAGCATGTAGCTATGGTAAAGCACTTGCAAAGGCAAGAGGGGGGGATGGGGTGGGAACAACAACAATTAAAAGATTTGACCTCTGGTTAAAATGGGGCTGGCAGAGGCAGTGAAATAGTTAATGTGACCGCCTCCCTTACAGGTTTCCCCAGATATGCTTACTGGCTGTACAATGGATAATTGTCAGCTCTTGTTGTGCAGATGCTGTTGCAGATGGAGTCCTGTACCTGCATGCATAGCAAATGAATTCGACTGGCAATCCCCTTTATAAAGCATAAATATGTAATTTGTTCAGCTGTTGTAATTAAATATGTATGTGTGAAACAGCCACCATTCAGGTCATTAATGATGCGCCATGCCAAATTAGAGCTTACAGACAGTAATGTACATTGTGGTACAATGAGGGAATTGCAAATAACATAGCTAAGCCACTGCTGGTAAAGGATGCATTCAGAGGCTTTCAAAGGAATATTTACATCTGTAACATAATTTTTATTTAAAAGATACATTTTATTCAGTGTAAAAGTCTCTTAAGATAGGATTGCTTTCTTCACCAGTTTAGTTTTATTGTTTTAGCATTTTATCACACAAATGCCACACACTTTATTAGCCATGCTGCTTGTGATGAGTCTTAAGTATCTACTTACATCTAAGGCAGCAACTACCCCTGCGTCTCTTTACCATTGTAGTTAAATGGATCCTGTCACAGCACCTTGGAACATCCTGGTTATTTCACTAAAGAGAACCTCATAATATTTCAACCATAATCCCCACTGATAGATAAACAGATTCCCCTGGTAATAAACAGCATTTTTATTTCCATAGAAATAGGGCTGAGAAAAATGCAGTTATCAAAATATAAACAAATAAGAGTGGTTAATTTGCCCCTAGTGTTTTAATTCCCAGTGAATTACTTGTGAATCCAAGGAATTTCCTAAGAAAAGTGTCAGCCATGGGTCAGAATGATTGTTTTTCAAATTTTAAAACTCAAGAGTTCATAAAATGAGAAAATTATTTATTACTCTATCCTTTCACTCTTTTGTTTTAGGTTACATTCTTTGAAAGTGTTTGATCTGCCATTTAAATACATTCAAACTATTTTTACTTTCAATTCTTTCTGCATTTGTATTTTGGTTGCTACAGACAATCTATTTTTATCATGCATGTTGTTTTGACGGTTCATGCTGAGACTACAAGAGCTGACCATCTCGACCTTTCAGTCCAGTAGGGCAGTGGGAGGAAACATCTCAGAGCTAATTCTGTCTTGTTCACAGCTGGGAACAGAACATTTCTCTGTGATCCCCTTGCACATGAGTCTCAGGGATCACTTGAAAGCTGGACTCAATACTAAGTCTTGGGCTTCTAAGGTTTAGTACAGACAAATTCAAATGAACCATTTTGTTAAGAATCATGAGAGGGCAATGTAGTTGTTAAAATTCCATTTCATAAACATTTGGAAATGGAATTACTCGACAAATTATTTTAGTTTTGTAATGAAATCAAATTTAGAAGTTTCCTTAAGCTTAGGACAGTTAATCAAGATTTGAGATCTTGAGGAATTTTCAAAACTAAAACTTTTTATATAGGAAGGATATAAACTCTTCATTTTCAACAAGTAGTAAATGTTTTAGTTCACCAAATGCATATTTTATTTTAAACAAATGAAAACCTAACAGTGGAGTTAAGTACGCTGGCACATGCCTTTAGTCGCAGTATGGGGAGGCAGAGGCAGTGGGATCTCTGTGAGTTCAAGGCCAGCCTGGTCTACAGAGCAAATTCTAGGACAGCCAGGGCTATCACACAAAGAAACCCTGTCTCACAAAACAATAATAACAAAACAACAACAACATCCCTAACAACATAGTTTGTTTTACCTAAATTTTGTGACATAAAATCAAAATACTTTGAAACCTTTTATATCTTTATATTTCTAAATTTTTCTGTACTTTTAAAATAACTTTTCAGTTTAGCTAAATATATTTCCTTTGCGGTGCTAAGGAAAAGCGTGATTCACGTCACTGTTTACTTAGACAGAAATATAAAGATGACAGAGTTCATAATGTATTTCAATTGTATTACGAACCCTCTTCCCCCATACAGAAACTCATGGAAAACAGCCTCGTCAGCTACATGCTTAATATGGCCCATGAGTTCATTACTTTTCTGAAGATTTTCTTGATGATCCTTTTTCATTTAGTTTCTTTATCCTTGTTAGAGATCTTAATCTTTTGATGACCGGTTTTATTATTCCTACGTGTTTTAGAACTATTCTGGTTTAGAGTGAGGCATTTTGAAGATGTATGACTTTGAAAAAGACCAGTTGTAGAAACATATACCTAATATGCATACCTGGGAAACTGAGGCAAGAGAATCCTAAATTTGAAACTCGTCTTGGCTCCAGAGTGAATTCAAGGTCAGAGTGAGTAGCTTACCTCCTTATATACCTAATCTCAAAAACAAACAAACACTGGCCTGGATGTCATTCAATAGTAGAACAGTTGATTAATGTGTGCAAGGCCCTGGGTTCAAGCGCTTATCTTTCAAAATAAAGTGGTTTTAGATACCTTTCAAAGGTTTTCTTTTTTTTTTCTTGAGTATTAAAAAAAAAAAAAAAAGCTTAATATTCAACAAATGATGACTAAAGACCTCTATTATAGAACACTTAGTAAAAATTGGGAGACCTGCAAATAGCCTTACCCTGAACCTGGAAACGTACAAAAAGGTTACAGATCCTACTTGGGTAACTTGAAGGAGCATCCACTTATTTTGCTGGAGTGGTAAGAGTTAAGATCTTGGTTTAGGATTATTTGGGCTGCTTGCTCTGGAGGCACACATGGGAAACCACCAGTAAGTCTTCTGGTCTTGTGTTAACAAGCAAGGCTGCGTGTTAAAGAACGTAGCCATTACTGAAAGGGTAGGAGCACCCCAGTGGTCAGTGGCTAGTGGCCTGGTGCTTTCTGATACTGCCATAGGCAGGCCTGGCCAATCAGATGTCATCATTTGTTGGCTGTTGTTCCTTTGGCCATCACCGCAGTAAACACTTTCCCTTGAATGTTGGTTTTCTGTTGTGTCTGGCAGCCACATAGGGCTTGAACTTCAGCCAGAGGCAAATATTTATACACCAGAGTGTGCAGTGTTCAACTGGTCAGGCCTGAGAGGAAGAGAGCTCCTTCATGCCTTCAGCCAAAGGGGAATTATCTATTTTTCCTTCCTTCCTTCCCGCTGTGCCCTGCAAAGGTGGGACGTTACTGGAAGCCATCGGTGCAGATGCACATGCTTTGCGAAGGGAGGACACCCTCCTGACATTTCTGCCTGCTCCTTTAATTCTCCTTGCAAAGTTTACAGTTAGTATTTTCCCTGGAACGCTGTCAAGCTTGTGACAGCCCGAGTGTACGCCGAGCTGTGAAATCGAGCCCGAGAAGCAAGTTTGTGAGAAATCTGTTTCTACTCAAATCCGTGAGCTTCATTAAAACAAAAGCAGAAAAACAAAAACAAAAACAAGGAACTTGAGGGGCCGTGGCCGGCTGGGGCCCCGGCGCCATTTCACGACCTGCAAGGCGACGACGCTGCCGTACATGGCGCCGTGTTTACCCGCCGCAGCCAATCAGCGCGCTGTGCCAAGCCACGTGACATGCCACGAGGGCAGCACAGCCATTTCCTTGTTCCGAAAAAGCCTGCTTCCTCCGCAGAGCCCTTTTGCCTTGCGTTGCATGCCAAATGTGCCTGCAGAATGTGTCTAGCGGACTGGCATTTGTCCACAAAGTTATTTCAGCAGGTAAAAAGTCTCTGCGCACTTGAGCTCTGTGCATTCTTTATGTAAAATGGATTTCCCTTCTTGGCCAGAGGCCAAGGGCACGGCGCACTGGCTGGGTGAGAAGAGCGCTTCTCTGCTGAGAAACTGGTGGACCGACACACTCTTAATTTTTTGGCTTCTGACCAAACAAGCTAGATGAATGCCAAAATTCAACAAAATAACACATTATTGTGTGATAGGAGCCGTGCTCCAAGAGAGCAGGAACTCAGAGGAACTTCAAACTGGTTCCCCACCCCTCCCCCTTTGTATTTTGGCTTTATTATTTTTAAAAGCATTGTCACTTTGGGGAGCTTTTGTAGGAAAATGGCTAAATGGAACCTAAAGAGTCGGGTTTTTAAGCAATAAACCTGAAGGAAGGAACTGAAAGAAAACAAGGGCTTAAAATTACGTTCATGAACTTTTCCCAGACAGAACACACAGTTCTCTGACTGCGTGGAGCTGCATTTAACCCTACAGACTCCGTACATGTGTCTGAGTTGAAAGCTGAAGGAGTTGGCATTAAAGTGAGAATCCTGTGAGATTCAGCTACATTGTAAAGATTTCAAAATAGAAGGAGAACTACAAATGCCAAATGCGAAGTTTTAGCTTTCCCAAACCAAAGACTGGTGTAAATCTCATGCTTTGTTGTGATTTTGTATCCTGCCTTCTCCATCTGACTTTTTAAGTCAATGAAGTCTGGTCTTCTTTGCTTGAATGCCATTAGCAAGTCTTGAAAGTCTTGTGCCTCAGTTTCCACATATTCACCTTGAGGACATTAAAGAGAGTATTAAGATTCTTCCAGGCTATAAAAATGTTAGAAGCTAAGCTTGAAGGAAAAAAAAAAACAAAACAATTAGAATCAAATATAAAACACGTCTCTCTTTATTGCATGGAAATTTGTCAAAAGAAAGAAGGAGGTCTTCCCTATTTTGTTCATTCACACAGCACCCAGATTGACAATCTAAGAATTTAGTAGTTTCTGCCATCCTTTTGCTTACAATGCTTAGTGTTTTCCAAATGCATTTAGAATACAATTCAGAGGTGACCACGGCCAACCCTACATGATCTGGCATCTGCACCTGCCTCTCTAGCCCCACTTTACCCTGTTGACTCCTTCATGCTTGAGCCTTACTGCTATCCTTTTGAGGTTTGGAATCCCCCAGTCCCTTTTCTATTTGTTGTCTGCCTATAATGATTACTGTTCCTCTCCCCTACCCCCTGCCCTTTCCTTTGGGTGATGCATTCTTACTGTTCAGTTCTCAGTTCAGATGAGATCTCTATCCAATCTGAGGTTGGCAATCATACTTTTACAAGTAATATTTCTTATGAAAATCTAAAATGCCCCTGTTAATTTGTTTGATTACTTACATGTGTTTCCTGTTGCCTCCATGTCAGTCCTACAGAGATAGAAAAATCATAGATATCCTCTTCTGTGCTTTGTGAGTTGTATCTAATCACATAGGGAATAAAATGTTGGTCAAATTGGAATATTCCAAAATATATTAACTTACCTTCAGTTTTACTGAAGAATCTAATAGATTACCAGCTCCCAGAAGACTCTTATTATAGAATGTATACCTTGATAAGCATCTAGTTCTCCTTTGAAAGTACATTCTGATCCAGAGGTGATAAAGATTTGGAGGTCAATCTGCCTATACTGGAGGCAGCATTGACTAACCATGACAATCCTGTTAGTTGATTAGCTAGCATAAACTTCAGTTTTCTCATCTAAAACGTGAAATTTAAAAATTTAAAAATTTCCCAAATCATAGGATTATATCAATTACTGTTGCATTTGATTTAGATTAATTGGCCTTTAAGAATAATACATTACTTAGAGATAGAAACAAACTACAGTCAGCTAATACCTGTGTAATTCTAATGCACCAGACCCTAAGTGGTTTTACATGATATCTATTTAACCTTGGTTGTAACTCTCTAAAAGACTGCCAATGTCCTTCTCAGTTTCTAAGGAAGGAAACTAAGCCAAAGAAAAAGTAACTGGTGGGACATAGATTGGATACATATTAAATATCAGAGCATGATCTCATGTATTGTCCCCCCTTGGAATATGTAATCTTTATGCCTGGTCACTCTGGAATCTAGTGGAGCAGTACATAGCTCTCATCGAAGCCCAAAAGGACTCTGAAGAATTGACATACTGGTAACATGTCAGCAGCAATAGTATCTTCTTAATAGAAGGGTTAAATGACACGATTCAGGTAGAATGCTTAACTTATTGCCTAACAAGTTGCAAACATTTAGCAAATGTGTGTGCTATACCAACAACAACTAGTATTACTATGTCATAGTGAAGTGAGACCTGTGGCCTTCATGACTAGCCTGAGGCCTTGCCCTGTGTTAGCACTGAGCTGTCTACCTCTCGGAGAACAGATCTGTAACTTAGAAGGGCATCATTGTGGAGCTATCTCTGTAACTGACATGTAGCCTTAGCAATTTAAAAATTATCCCCCTTGCTTTGTATGTCAACTTAGGAATTGATGTGTCTGTGAGGAAGTTTGTGTCCACATGAGGAGCTGTGACAATGGCATCGAGAAATGCTCTCCTCAGACTCATTGTCCTACCCACTCCCTGGGTGATGTCAGACACAAGCCCCAGAAAGATCTGTTTTTCCATTGAGACTTTGTCACACACCAGCCCATCTGTCCCTGCTTACCCATAGAAGTTCTGATTGGCCCCCACATGCCTCTGAGTTGCCTTCCTGTGAAGTAGGATGTTTACGAGAGTTTAACAGTGTTCTTGCCTTGAGGACTTCAGGAGCCTGTAGTATTCTCATTTCCCATGGCAGTGTGCCCAGCGTCAGTGCAAGCCCACCACTGTATCTGTAGCCTGAGTTTATGGTTGAGGAGATCTCAGTGTGGTGGACCATGCCTTTGCCTGTGCAGGGTTAGGCAGAGGCAGGGCTATGCAAGGAGTATGAATGTCTGACTCCTCTACTTGACTTCCTGGAGGACTCGGTGCTTTGAGATGGTGGGTCTGGTTTGGCCAGTTGGTGAACTGAAGCAGTTAGCTTTCTCTGTATCCTTCCTTACGTAAGGCTCTTTTCAGTTTCAGAAAAGGAAGAACACAATCCGCCAAAGCACCCAGAATTATAGCAGATGAATAGCCGGGAGTAGTTGAACAAAGTGTCTATTGTGTGCTGTGCTGCAGAGCAAGATATATACAGGGAACTGAGACCAAGATACAGGGGACTTCTTTTCTCCTTTCTTTTCTATTTTCGTTTGAAACAATTTTGCTTTCCTTGTAGGAGCTGTTCATTGCTCTTGGTTCTTCAAACAGAATAACGTGGTCATCTGGCTGCATGTCCTGACCCTACCATGAAAAACAGTGTTCGCTTCGATGCAAATTATTTAACTCTATGCTGTTGAGAGTTTAGGTGAATTTTGTAAATTAATCTTTGGTACTTATGGCAGATAAAAAGCCTGTTGTTCTGAGGTCGTGATTGGCCACTTGATGTATCTGAACACTTCCTTGTTCAACAACCTTTTAGGCACTATTTTACTATTTAACTGTTGCTTTAATACCTAGTTTGCATTTTCCTAAGTTACATTCATTACTTAAGGCCATAATTAGATGAGTCTTAGTTCAATTCAAAGTCTTGTATGCCCAATTCCATCTGGGGTAAATTGGGTTACAGTTAGTATTTTAAATCTGTAAAATACAGATAGTAATGCCTGTTTCATAGACATAGTAATGTTTATTTCATGGGCTCATTGTCCTATAAAGAAAAATTCCCATCTTGGTGCTTTTCAGAAATCTGGGACACCATGGCTGGTCAGAATATCAGACTAATAAGGAACCAAACAGGCACTATGTTCAAATCAAAGTGCTGGAGTTAAAAAGCATAGCAAGGTGAAGGATTAAGGCAGAAAGTGGCCAGATAGAAATCAGTCAGGGTCCTTCAGGCCACAGAGACAGAAGGCAGAACAGACAAAGCTTCCCAACCCAGAAGTTAAAGCATGGGCTATGGTTTGACCTTTATCCAGGATCTCTTGTCCTCTCTTTGCCTGGGTAACACATGAACCTAGGAGGCAGGTGCATAGTGACGGCTTCAAAGTGTGGCTCTAAGAAGAGCCACTAGTTGTTTCCGCAGTGTTCACATAAGTAGATCCATAAACCAGTGAGCTCACCACCAAAGATCAGTTCCATACACTCCATTTGCCTGTTCAGGAAAGACATCTTGTGCTTTAATATCTAAGAACATAAAGGCTAATATGTTCGGGTACCAGGATTCAGGTATGTGCTAAACACTGGCTAATGGATGGAGAGGGCTTGGGATACATCTTGGGTTCTGGACACTTTAACTCACTGTTTAACTTCTGTTTTAGGATAAGAGAAAATACCACACATTGTTATTTCTGATTCCAGTGCTGTGTAATTTTAATGCTGGTGATATTAAATCAATCAATTTAATGAAATTAATGCTATGAACTAACTATAATAGCATTGTTGCATGGTGGTGCTTTGTAGCAGACAGCAGCCTTCTAAGCCTCTTCAGTTTTCAATAGTTATCTCATTTAACTCCCATGCTGCCCCTTTAGTATAGTACTGTTATTTCTCATTTTGCTGGCCAAGGAACTGGTACCAGGCAGGTGAACCCAGAGGTCACAGTCTCTGGCCACATGATGTTGTTTATATTAAAACAAGTTCCATTTCTATGGTATTTCCAACTGATTATCTTTTAAAGGATAAGATGTATTTTTTATTATGCTTATGAGTATATGTCTGTATGGAGGCATATGCACATGAATTCAGATGCCCACAGAGGCCAGAGAGGTTGGAACCCTCCAGAGCTAGAAATATAAATGGCTACTGATGTGTGTGCTGAGAACTGAATTCCAGTCCCTGGAAGAGCAGTATGTTCTCTTAAAAGCTGAAACATCACCCCAGCCCCTCAGCTAATGAATTCTTAACGCCAGAACTATGGGTGTTCACCAGATGACTACTGTTTATGACTGATGCTCTTGTGCTAGGTGTGACCCATGCTCAGAAGCCAGGTCTTTTCCCAGACAGGGCTGCTGTTAATTGGGATTTGAAGTACCTTGTCCTTGCTTCCTCAGTCCTTTGCTTATAAACACACATAGACATCTCACCCCATTTTGTCGATACATTAAAAGAATGACTCATTTTAAATGTATAAGAGCAGGGGAGTGGTAGTCTTAGGGTATGTTGTAAACTCTAGCGTTTGGACATCTCTAGATAGAACTGAAGAACTGGGTGCCTGCTGAACAACTGCAAACAACATCTGGATTTTAGAGAATGTGCTTTCTGGAATTAGAATATGTAAGTTATCAGAGCCCAGAAATATGAATTGAAGACAACAGACATTAAATATCTTTTGCTCACCTGACACTCACAGATACCCATGTGTCTAAGGCTTGGATTGAATTCATCACGGACCCCAGCTCTGTCTTGCATGTGTTTTGTTTTCCTGTGAGTACCAAATTCTTCTGGTAGTTTTATGATTGATGTTTGGTAGCCTTAATGGTCTGGTACAGTAAACAGCCAACTTTGTGCCAAAATTTTTCCAGGACCAGACATGGGTTTTGACACTATAATAAATTAAAAAGAAAGGAGCTGGCAATGAAAATGAGGATTTTTTTTAAAAGCAAGCAAGAGAAGTCTACTTATAAATTTCAGGCATGTTTTCTTAGTACTTCAGGCCAGTGTGACAATGCTTAGCTACATTAATCTGTTACTGGGTAACTCTAGAAAGAATGTTGGGCCCAGCCATTAAGAGATTGGCGACCCCCTCCCTTGAGCATTATTGAAATTTGACAACATTCTCATAGTCCCTTTTTCTTTTAAGGATTTGGCTATCAAAAATACGGCTAAGTGAAAGGAACCAGGAAAAACTAATGACCAAGTGAATAGTAGTATTTCAAATTACAGGTTGCTATGATACGGCTTCACCGTGACCTGGGTGGATAAGTGTTCAATGGGATTTGCTTTCTGAAGAATTGGGTGACCAATTCTGCGTGTCTCGGGCCCGGTTGGTTGGCTGCCTCCTCTTCCCAGCACCACTTACTTCAGTTCTGAGAAAGAGCTTCCTCCCATTATAGGCCCCAATTCAATTATGCAGGGGACATGCTGAAGGTTTGGGTTTCCATCAGCTTCTGGTGTGCAGATAGTGACTGAGTTTGGAAATCTTGGTGAGGGTCTTGTGATGTCATCATTTAGATTCTTATCACTTTGCAGCCTGGTGGCTCACACCATTAGTCTCCTTTCTTCCAAATGGGTATAGTTGTGCTTGTATCTTCAATCACAGTATTGGTAAGTTATTAGGAAGCCATGTGGTTCCCTCAGATGCCAGGAAATCCTCATTCTCTCCCTGGAGTTGAGTTTGTCCTGCAGAGGCCTCTTCCTTTTTTTTTTTTTTTTTCCCCCCAAACCATGACTTAAAACTTAAGAAAAAGAAATGGACTGGAGAAGCTTTAAAGGATATTAAAAATAACCCAACAAAAAACTTCCTTCTCTTTCTTTAGCCTGCTGAACTCCCTAATATTAGGCCACCATGTAGAACTGAGCCTTTATTGAGTGTTGAAATACCAGAATAAGGAGGTATTTGTGGGTGTTTTTGACTGCCTTTTCTGGAAATGCTGAGGTGATTTGGAGGCTCGTTCAAGGAGGCAGGTCTGTTAAGTCACTGTGGCAATACATTCTATATAGCATCCCATTTGGTCATCTTTACAGGTCCTTGTCTGTCTGTGTACCTGTCTTTAATCTACTTTTCCAAATTTGAGCATTTCTAATGCTCACTCTTGAAAACTCTTTCTCACATCCTTAAAATACTCTGACATTTTCCAGATTAGCCTAGCGCAGAGTTCCAAACAGACAGAAACTGCCAGAATCTCCTGATGTGGGGCGGGGTTGGGGGGGAAATGCTATTATCATTGAATGTGCCTCCAAGACCTACCGATGTTGGCAGGTGGCCAATGCCTTTGGTTTGGACCAATTTATGAAGTGTTTGTGTGCTTATGAAAAATTTTATCTCTGCTATTCAGAACAGTGGGGCCTAGGATGGACCTGAAAAGCATACTATGAAAAGAAGCTTTTCTGTTATTTCTTTTGATCACTGAATACTACAAAGACCTTTGTTATTTATTTATGTATTTACACATTTATGTACTTTAATTTTGGTTTCTAATTTTACCATATTGACAATCTCTCAAGTAAAGTTAGCACTGTAGTTGTTAGACTCTACTCTGTCTGGTGTTTTTCTTCTCCTTTAGGCCCATTTACCTCTCCACACAAAGAAGGACTATCTCTAGAATTAGCCACAATAGGACAGTATCTTCCAGTACCTAGTTAGAACTGGAATTAGTAGCATAGTGCACAGTAGGTATCTTGATGTTTCTCTTCAAATGTTTTATGTGTTAGCTGTAGTCAGAAGGCAAAGGATCATTTGTATCTGGATGATATGGAGACATTTTCTACATAGGCTACAAACCTCCTGGATCCCAGAAAACAGGCATAACAGTGAGTGCACTTCCTCTTAAATATGAATACTTTCCCTTTAAAGTTTCTCCTTGTGCTTTATGACCTGTAGCGGAAATAGCAAAAGGTACACGTCCTGCCATGACAGATTGATATTCTAATGCAGTGCTCTCACCTACACAATCATATGCTTCATTCAGGCCATTGTCTATGTACATTCTAAGTGAACTTAACTTTTGACCCAATTAACTGATTGGTCTGATAGATTTAATTAAAATGAAGGAGTGCTTGTGTAGAGAGGAACAGCATTAGTATAATGTGGTAGTGAAGATTAACAAGATTGATTTGGTTTGATAATTAGTTAATTTGATTAACAATATAGTTTTGCATCTGGCAGATATCTGGGTTCAGATCCTCACTAGCTAGCTGCATGCCCTTGATCTTTAACTTTGAGTCTGATTTCCCCATTTCCTTCCTTAAAGCACTGTAAAGATGCCTTCTGCCTACCTCATAAAGTTGCTGTGAAGATTTTGAAATATATTATGTAGAATGCACTTGACCCACTTTGGTGGTGGATAATCATATCGATATGTTCCAGAATTTCTTGTGTGTTCTCTGAAAGATACATGTTTCCGATGGCTGTCTCTCTCTCTCTCTCTCTCTCTTTTTTTTCTTCAGTGAATAGTCAGTTTCTTTTCTAAAACACGAGTGGGACAACCACAATACACTGTTTTGAAGTTGAGTCAAACCTGTCTTTATTGTTCATGCCTCATTTAGGTCATAATAATAGTTCCTCTAATTAATTAGTGAGTTGACTTTTATAGTGATGCATCAAATGCTGTAAGGTACATCGCTAGCTCCAGTAGTTCTTATATGAAAATTAGTAATATTCATACAAGCTTAATATTTCACAAAAAGAATTCAGAAATGAGAAGGCCTCAGACCCCAGTCCATTGTCCTAGAAATCAAGATACTTTCTGTAGTAACCAGGAAAGAGACAGACCTGAGCCAACCTCCTTCCAGCTATCACGTGCTGGTCACTTTTCTCTTTAATTAAAAGTGCCCTATTCCTGACCTCTCACTGGCAGGTTGCTCAGAGCTCTAAATTTCTAGAGTTCACAAAGCTATTGGGTAAATGTGAGGTATCAGACTGAACATCCCAACTATATAGAGTCCCGTTCAGTTTCAAAGATACCTGGGCAAGTCTAGCTTTAGACCCAGCACAAACCTCTGTACGTTTGTTCTTTCTGAGATCACGGTTCTTTTTCTGTAGCTTTCTGGAGAATCAGTGCTGACTCTCTCTGCCTCTCTGCCTCTCTGCCTCTCTGCCTCTCTCTGCCTCTCTCTGCCTCTCTCTGCCTCTCTCTGCCTCTCTCTGCCTCTCTCTGCCTCTCTCTGCCTCTCTGCCTCTGCCTCTCTCTGCCTCTCTCTGCCTCTCTGCCTCTCTGCCTCTGCCTCTTGTTGCGTATTTCTCTGACTTTACCCACCTCAGTTCAAATAGTGATAATCAGGAATCTGTATGTAAATATTTCCAATTAACTCATCAATGTGGATATTTGCAGAAATTCCAGACATTTGTTTACAACATTTTTTTCCTATTGTATTTCATGGAATGTTGATTTTACTCCATTAAAATTCCTTTGTTAACAGCATCTAATACCAAAGTCAACCAGTCACTCACTTGATAGTTTCTTGATTGTCACATTAGCTGGGCAGGAAGTGAGGTACCACTGTATGTGAAGTATGACTCAAAGCGTGTTTCACCTCAACTTTAGTTTTCTTGAGTCCTTTGGATTTCAAGGTTTGCTAAGGAATTTATTCCCATAAACAATATTGCTCTGGTGACCATTTTAATCCAGTGTTCTCTATATGCTGTCCTGTTTTCCATTTTATTCATATTGTATCTTTAAAAGTTATGATAATTTAAAATATAATTTCATTCTATATTCATTTTATTTATATCTAAATTGTGTTTGAGAGATTTACATCAGAAAAATGAGTTGTTTTATCTAATGTTACTTTACCTAGACAAAAAGGATGTTTATCTATTATAAAGGTATCCTAACACATTTTTCATCCTTTGACATATGTGTGTGTGTATATATATATATATATATAATATATATATATACATATATATATTATATATATATAATGAAAATGTACACTTTGTTAACAGTAGAAGTTTAGAACCACAAGAAATACCTCCTCTGAAGGGTACTTCTTCATAGTGTTATTGTAGACTCCACAGAGTTCAGGTTTTATTAGCTTAGTCATGGGATTAGGGATCGTAGGTGTGTTTTAAAGAGTTTGGAAGTCTATCTAAGAAAATTATAGCTATAGTCTGATTTTTAAATC
Organism: Rhabdomys pumilio; assembly: GCA_030674055.1. Classification (NCBI taxonomy): domain Eukaryota; kingdom Metazoa; phylum Chordata; class Mammalia; order Rodentia; family Muridae; genus Rhabdomys; species Rhabdomys pumilio. The sequence continues at coordinate 49,685,667 of JANHMN010000004.1, read as the reverse complement.
CTAGAATTGATAACTGGTACCTCAGACTTGCTATCAATAGAATCTAAGAATGCTATAAAGTGCTTTGTTATGGCAAAAACTGGATGCCTCTCAGCATCATAGCCTGAAGTATCTAGTGAATTCCTGTGTCATGGCTGTGGACCACTTATTTGAGATAAAGGAATCCTCATGTGAACACATTAAAAGCTGGCTTGAGATGAATGTTCAGTGTATCTGAAATTGGACAGATGCTTGCATGTGGCTTCTCTGCTGCTCTTACAGGAGCATCTAGCCACATTACTCAGGGGAGAACAGCTCTGAGAGCCAGAGGAGCTGACCAGAGGTCATGCTCTCTTCGCATCAACCTGCTTTATCCTTAAGGGTAACTATATACACGTGCATATTTGCTTTCCAAACCAGTTACTGGACCAACAGCTGGGGGTGAAAATTTGGTTGTCTGTGTTGTCTAGAAATGTTGTCTAAAACCTGAAATGGCTAATGTTTATCTTCAGTTTGTTTTTCTTCTTTTCAGAACTTAGCTTCAAGTAGAATGCATTGTAACCATATTTTCTGAATTCTTATAATAATACTGACAGGAAAAATAAAGTAAAATAGGTTGTACTGCTTACAACTGGGGCAGGAAGTGAGGGAAAGCAGTACAATTCTTGCTTTTCATCTTGTTGGTCTATATTGAATTTCTATTCCAGTGATAAGTCCTGATCAGTCAAAGACTCCACAGTAGGAAGCCATACGTAGAAAAGGACCCAAAGAGTAGCCCTGTTGATAATGCATAGTGTGGCTGAGAAGCTTCGGTATGTATGCTCCTAGTGGATCTTGGGCTTGCCTAGAAACAGCATACCCAAACCATCCTCACTTTACACACAGTAAGTAGTCGACAGGCACAGGCAGAGGGGTATGGAAGAACTCCCAGGCAATTCATTAACCCATTTAGAGGCATCTTCAGGCAGCTTACTGGGCTGCAAAGGTCAAACTAACCACTATTAATTCATCACAGAGGAAAAATTCTGAGAAGAAAAAAGTTAACAAACTTGACTTTTAATACTTAACAAGTCGTCTCAAAATGTTGTGATTTCGTACCTCACTCACATGATTCATCTGACACATGCCATCTACTTTTAAATCACATTTGGCAGTATAAAAGGAGCTGTACTCCTTTACACTTTGGAACAGGTAACAGAGGTCTTTCTCCTTGTGCCACAGAAAGCACCCGCTGCTGGAACTAGTGTGAGAGTTCCAGGTCCACCAAAGATCAATGGCCACACTGCTATGAACACAGTCCAGCCTGGACTCTGATCCTGAGATCCAGTGTTAATTGTTTTCATTTCTTCTCATCTTTGTTTCCGCTGTGTGTCTGAGCTGCAGTGGTGGCCCTCTACATACAATGTCTGTAAATGGCAGGACAGCAGTGAGGGGTAGCAGAGGATGTTGGCAACACACTTTCCAGGCACACTAGCACCTAGCGCACAAGCAGAGAACTTTGCTTCTGCCAACTGTGACTTCAGAACCCAGGTCTGTTCCTGAACCTGGACACCCAGCTGTCAGCATGTTGCCATATGTCACCAGCACATGGCACCCTAATTAAAATTTCAAATTGCATGCATTTGTGTTTGCTGGCTGGCTTGCTTCAAAGGCAGGGACCTCACCACCCCAGAATCTCCTTGCTTCTCTCTGAAGTATTATGCCCACCATGCTTAGGAATGGGTTGGAAAATAGCCTTTTCCCAGGGAGGGGAAAAGCACCACTCTCTAATTCTCTCACCTCCTCTTTGGAAGTAAAACTACTTACTATCTTAAGGAAGGAGGGTGGGTGTGAAGAATCATGGCTGGTGCCCTTGACTAGGATTCTGACAACCAGCCATGTGGCTCCTGGTTCTCATTCCATTCTGGCTCACACATAGTACTCCAGTCTGGGCTCTGTCTTCTCAGTTGAACAGTGACTATGACTGCCCCTTAAGCACAGTATACAGAAAGGGTTTAATTTGAGATGTAGTTGTATTTTAAGAGGAGACAGCCCAAAGGTGTCTCTCTTCCAGCTCTCTCTCTCTCTAATTTTTTTTTTTTTGTATACATCTACTATTGGATGTTTATATTTGAAATTTTACAAAAGAATTTGATGGAGCCCTTTGTGAAAATACCAGGAAAAGATTCCTAAAGAAGTAGATTTCTGTGTACAAATCCAGAAAGATCTGCTGTGGTTTGCCAGCGTCCTCTGCAAATTGTTATCAGTTATTGATCATGTACAAAATGCTAGGGAAAATTGAGAGCAGCGTGCCTGTGAGCCCTCCTTACCCTCCTCTGTTGTGCACGGCTACTTATAGCCTCATTTGAGATACGAGCGTTCTGGGGCTCACTTGAAGCAGAATTTCCTGAGCAATATTTAGCATAGATCAAACTGAGATTTGAACCTAGATCTGTCTGGTTAAAGCTTGCACCTCGTATTGTTTGCCTCATGGGAAAAAGATGCTGAGGTTTTCTTTTCGGTTTTGTTTTGTTTTGGTGTGTGTGTGTGTGTGTGTGTGTGTGTGTGTGTGTAGTTTTAGTTTATTCTAATCATAGCTTCTAAAACAAGTGATGTCTTCCCTAAATATATATTTTTGTGTGTATAAGCTGAGTACCTTATCCAAATAACCAGACCCAGAAGTGTTTCAGATATTATTTTTACTTGTTTATTTATTTATTTATTTATTTTACTTTTGGGTTATTTGCACTTATGTGATGAGATATCTTGGGGGAATATAACTCAAGTCTAATCTAAACTCATTAATTTATGTTTTTTTATTTATAATAGTTTTATATGTGGTGGCACACATATATACACATGTATCCTATAGACTATTTTAGACAGTGTCTTTAATGCAAATTATATTGGCTACAGCCAAATGGGAAATCAGGTGTGGAATTTTCCACTCGTGATTTTATCTCTACTGATACATAAAAGGTTTGATAATTTGTATCACTTCAATTTTTTGGATTTTAGGTTTAGGAATACTCATCCCATGTACGTTTTGGTCATATGCTTTAGAAAATTGAACTAGAGTTATGTAACAAATTGCATATGGAACTTGAGTGGTGACACCAGGTATTTTCAGTTTTACTCAGCCTGGAAATATACTGTCTCGTGTACAAGTTATACCTGTGGCTTATTTAGTTATTAATTTAATTTTTAAAATGATGTCTTATTATATTGCCCAGGCTCACCTTGATATCCTGGACTCCAACTGTGCTCCTGTTTCAGCCTCCCAAGATTCTGAGACTGTCAGTATGTGCCACCAGGCCAGCTTTACCTGTGGCTTACTTTAAATCTCTGATGCAGCCCAACATTAACCTCCATGAGGACATTGCTGCTAAAATGGCTTCTATGGCCAATCAAGTGTGTGCCATGGAGCATATTTACTTATTACTTTGTGGTTGATAATAGTAAGGACACATACATCCACATAACAGAATGTCTGTGGTCTTCATCCTCACTGCTGACAGTCAGGTAGTTATGGGAAGCCGCAAGGTCAGCCTTGTTTCAGTCTCCAGAGCACACTTGAGGCTTCAGACCCCAACTGTCCTTTCATTAGCACTGCAGTCTTGAACATCTGCCATAACCTTTCTCGGATGCAGTTGTTTTATTTGTATGAGAGGAATCAAGTATGAGTTAATTTATATAATGCACTTAAAATGCTCCTCTTAGAACACTGGAAGAACCCAATAAATGTTGGCTAAAATTTAACTGCAAAGGGCTGGAGACATAGCTTAGTGTTAGACTACTTACCTATTATGTACAAGGACCAGTACTATACACACAAAAACAAATGAATAAGTTTGGCCATCACATTTTACACCTCATAGGGAAAAAAAAAGATGTTCTTCCCCTCAGGCAACATTAATTGATCCATTCTACCAGAAATACTGATGCTGAACAATTGACTTTTTTTTTTTTTTATAGCCTGTGACACTAAAATGAATCCCCTTTATGATTTGGTGTGTTGGTTAGCAGTTGCTAGGTAAGCTTCTGCTGTGAATGGAATGTCTAAAATAAATAATATCATAAAGTTCATGGTAGTAATTGCACTGGATAGACAAAACATACCAACTTCATTATATTTCAACAAGTGTTTATATCCAGTTCAGTGGATTATCACAGCCACATAATTAATCATATACTCACCTCGATGTACTGGCAGAAAGAATGAGGGAAGACTAAACACAAAACCCCAACACCCTCAAAAATGTAGTAATATATAGTGCTAACAGCAGTATTTTGAACAGTGGCCACGTGGATGGAAGAAGTCAGCAATGGTGTCCAGGCTGACTCTCTTACAGCTAGACAAATTGTCTTCAGACTTATCAAAGTGATGCAATCCTATCAGCTATAGTCATTTCTGATCCTTCATAGATCAGATTTCTGTTAAGCTCTCATTTACTCTGTAAAGCTACTGAGAGACACAACACAGTGTGAAAGGAAAAGCAACTACTCCTGCATTTTATTTAAAAATATGAAGTTCCAATGGAAATCACATCATAAGTCACAATATGTGCTAAGATTTCAAATTATTTCTTATGTTTGAATTTTATTTATCAGTACCCTGAGTACCATATACCCTGACAGCCTAAAGAATCAGTATCTTTTACTGCTTCTCCAGAGCATCCTTGCTGATAACTTTTGGAAGGCATATCATGATAATTTCAGTTGATAAATCCTCCCCTGCCTGCATCCATGTCTGGAGAGAAAACAAATAACCTATTAACAAATTTGTTTCTTTCTTCCACCAAGTATTAAGAAGTAGTGCTTTTTCTAGTATTCAAAGAGATAAATTTGCTCGAGTCTTTTGTGTTTTATACATCATAGTAAGAAAAACATAATCTGATGAAAGCTTAAGGCAAACCCTTAAAATAGTAGTTGTCAGCCAAGATTTCTGACTCAAAAACCGGGGAGGAGAGAGATGGAGAGGAGAGGTGAAAGAAAGAAGAAAGGAAAGCAGGTAGTGAAAACTGTTTAATGTAGTATCAGCTGCCAAGAGTATTTGGTACAGTTGCACACAGACTTCATGAGGAAGCACTGTAAGAAGCGTAATTTAATTAGAATGCATTTATGAGAGAGATAGTGAGTCATTAGGCAAAGGGAAAACAGTGGTGTCATGATCTCCTTCCGCGACAGAGCTTAATGAGTTTCTGCACAGAAGCTTTTAGGTTAAAGATTCGTCTGATAGTAGGTGTGAAGAGAAATGAAGCTAAAAATGAAAACTGTCATCTTGCTCCAGGACCAATTTCCCAACTAAGAGTGTTCCATGGAACACTTGAGTATTGGGCTGGTGAGAGGGCCCAGTGAGTAAAGGTGCTTTGCTACCTACATGATGAGCTGAGCTCCATCCCTGGAACCCACATGGTGCAAGGAGATAACTGACTTCTTCTGGAAGTTGTCCCGCTGATCTCCATACAGGCACCACAGTGCATATGTATACTTGTGCACACTCACACAAATACCCAGGAACTGGTGTTTATAAATGATGGTTTTAATGAATGACTCTCACATGTAAGATAACCTGTTTAAGAAATGAACTCCAGTATCTTTGTTATGGAGAACTGAGCTGCAGCCCCATCTTCCCTTGACTCTCTTTTGGGAAGATGTTAATTCAGGATTCACATAACACCCAGAGCATGTCAATTGCCCAGTGCTCCAAAATAGCAAGTGTGGATGGAGATTGCATTTCCGTGCCTTGTTTTCTAGTTCTGGTAAAATGGAACTTGACTGTTCCCTCCCTACACAATAAACTTGTGGTCCTAAACCGCATCCGTGGTCTTTTAAATGAAGTCTTAATAGGCAAAAAGGAAAGAAGACACAGTGGTGACATTTGGGAAGACGAATAAAATAATTGACTTTATCTTCATCATCAAGATGTTTTCATAGACCAGTTCCTTGCACCACTTTAGGCAGGTTACAACTGCCTCTTAACTCTAGCGTTAGGGAGAATCTGATACTTCCTTTTGGCCTCCATGAGCACCTCTACACATGATACACACACACACACACACACACACACACACACAGAGAGAGAGAGAGAGAGAGAAAGAGAGAGAGACGTGCATATATACACATAAGTACATATTAAAACAAAAGTTGCTTCCTAAGTCTCAGAAGTCTAGTCTGTCTGTGTAAATCTCATCTGGAAGAGTTTGTAGGAGATGGACATTGTTTAAGGCTTATTTGTTCTCATTCTTGTATGCTTGTGAAACTTGTTATGAATAACCTGCTAACCTTAGACCAGATACTCTGTCATGCCAGGTAGTTCAAGAGTACTTTAATGTTTATAGCTAAGTTTTAAAATGGCATGATTGTAGATATCTGTAAGGTTTATCCAGTTGTCTCCGGCCATTCAGTGATTCATGTGCAAAGAACATTTTGTCACTCTTGTGCTTTATTTTCCACTCTTTATTTATATAAAAAAATTATGTTTGCACAAGAAAGAATTAGCAGGATATAGAATAAAACATATGAAGGTCGCTGACAGGGGGAATATTTTAAATGTCTTTTAGGGAGTGGGCGAAAGAGCGTTGCTGAAGATTTCACCACATGCTAACTGTAACACAGGACTTCAACTTATGTGCCGTTAGAGCTTCATGTAAATCACGTCATTCTGAAAGCCATGGAAACTGCACATTTGTGCATTAAACTATGTAAACAACAAGAACTGGTCATCCATCCAATTGTTGCTTCACTTATTTTGAATTACAGTGCAATTTTGTGGAGGGTGAAATGGGGATTACACAATATAGTGATTTCCTGTTAACACCTACATTTGTGCTGATCAAGCAAGGTCTGTTGGCATGAGAGCTTAACCTTTATTTTATTTCAAAATGTGTTTTTTATTCTGAGTTCTGCTGGTGCCTGTGGTTTCACTTTTCTCCGTGAGCCACATGTTAAAGCCTGCCCTGTCTAAATGAAGGAGTCAAGCCGTGGAGAAGACATTATAGGTGAACGTTATATTGGAAAGAGCCCAAGAATCTTTTGAGCCTATCAATGATACTATTAAATGGAAATGCATGGGTGCTGACACCTCAGGTGCCCAGAGTACAGAGCAGAGGCAAAACGCAAAAGTTCACAAGAGCATTTATCCACTCCATGTTATAGAACAGAAACGTCTGTGCTGAGTGTGTCCGCCTCCTTTCTCTGGGCTCTTCTGCTGGGCTGCCCAGTATGTCCTGCTTAGCCTTCACGCTGCCCCAGATATTTTATGGAACAAGAAGGGGAATGCCTGCGCGTCTGTCCATTCTTCCTGAGTTAGCCTACTGCTTCTTCTTCCTTTTGCCATCACACATGGCTTACGTTGCCTTATGCTAGCGACGTCTGGCTTCCATGGTAGTCAGTTGTGTGTGAATTCATCTCCACCAGGCTGTGTTTTCTTGAACACTAGGACCATGTTTTCTTAGTGCTTCTGACAGCTCTTTGTAACAGTGAATGCTCAATAACTGTTATTCAGACTGACTTAAAGACAAAAAGAAATGGAAGGAAAAATGTATTTTTGGTAGGAACTAGGTCTTTTAATGGTTAACAGACATTTAGAAAAATGAACCTCTCCAAATGTTTTGGCCATATACCAGGCTCCAGTTGGGCCACTTGACAGTGAAGCCTCATGTATTAAAGTAATCTTTTAAGGGTACACACTTGCTGTGGTCTGAGAATTCCCACTTTGACAAGAGAGCCCTCTGTTTTTCCCTAGTGTTTTGCCCCCACTAAAATATATCCTATGAGTTGTTTGCTGACACCACACACTGGAAGTTTCTAAGGTGAACTGGAGTGGAGGCCCTTCTCTGTCTGGACTGCCCTAGTTACTGTGCCGTCCAGTTTTCTGCTGCCATCCTTGAAGAGGGTCTTATACACAAGAGCTTCTCATTATTCAGTTGTCTTAGGTTTTTGCCTCAACATGGGCACAAAAGATCAAAATTAGATTTTGATTGGTGGACTAGATCCAGTTAGATGGGGGACTATAAATTATTCAAGTTGCTTTGCATCAAGTTTCTAGAAAGCAGTTCTGGATGTAGAATTTTCTGTGCATAGTCTCATCCAAGCATCTGTTTGTAGTTAGAGTATTCACATAAGATAATTCTGACATATGACATAGAAGGACTTCCCATCGGAAAATAATAAGAGGCCTTTCTGTGCAATCCCGGATGGGTAGCTTTCAGGGTAAGTGGCTCCATCCTCATTCCTTAGATGGCAAAGGAGTAAAAAGACACTAACATCTGGTTTCATCTCTAGCTTTGAGTGTTTGTGCTATATTTGCTATAGCTCACTGTGGCCCTTGAGTTGACGTGGTTACTGGAGATAAAGAAGCTATTTGGAGACTGGACACTGACCTTGACTTTAGTGGAACAAACCCAGCTGCTTCTCTTGCTTCCCATCTGTCCTGCTGCTGTGTGAACATTCCTTCGACACATGCTCAGTGATGCTGCAAACATTTAGGCCCAGCTTTTTTCTCTTTTATAATTTTCTCAGTTCATAACTTCAATGACTTATTTCTTGAGACTTGCCATTCTGGCCAGGAGGGCTATATTTTGTTGGCTCATTTTTTTTTTATTTTACTTTATATAGAAAGCTTAGCAGTGCTAGGCAAATATTAGGGCATATCAGTTGATTTAAATTCCAAGGCCAAATATAAATTTACATTGTTGTGAATTTAGCTATATTACAATCACTACCCGTTCTGCAGATGTAGAATTGGAAGCACAAATACATAGATAAGTTAATCAAGGATCATGCTGTTAGTATATTGGTCACAGAACTGTATTTGATCCCAGGTATTTGCAATAGTATGTTTAGATGCCAAGGAATGGTAGTAAGGTCTGGCCTAAGTGATAGAGAGAAGGCCTTAAACTTTATCTACTCATGGCCCTTTTTTGCCAGAGAAAAATTTATATCATCTGCCTGTATTGGTATATAAAAAGCTATATAACCAAATAATCACTTATAATTGATCATAATTTCAGCAATTCTTTGATATATATATATATATATATATTTCACATTTATTAAAGATAAAAATCAAGTTTGTATATCAGTGAGATGGGATTGCCTTTGTGCATTTGCAGAAAGAATTCAATCTTGCTGAGTGTGATTTAGATGCAGAGCGTCTTCAGTATTTACAAGTTGATTAAGATTTTGGTTTTATGAACATCAGTACTAAGAATTCCACTTTCCATAAATACACATGTGAAAAGGCAAAAGTGTGTTGAGAACTGTTTTAGAAACTGTTGGTAATTCTGTCCTAATCCCAAGTCAAATTCATTAAATGATTTATGAAATCCAAATCTGTTTTCCACTAAGTTTCTATAGGAGTAGGAAATTTGTGTGCACAGCAAAAATGCTGGGATTCATAATCCACAGTAGTCTTTAATGTGAGCTGCAGTGTCTCAGTGTTCCCCAGTGCTGTGTGGCAGGACCGTAATTGCAGTGCAGAGTGGGCATGCAGTGTGAACCTACACATGCTGGCCACCTTTAAAAATGCCTCAGATTTATGACACATTTTATTTGAGCTAAATTTTAGTTATTGTGGATTTATTTTGCTTCTTGTTAAATTTTTGTGATCCCCTACATTCACTGATGTACCCCAGTGGGGTTGCAACCCATAGTTTAGGGAACTGGTATACAGAGTGCGTCCATTTTCTGAAGTCCTTTGAACAGATTTCTCTTAGAGATGTATTTTATCATGAAACATTGTTTGTTTAAGCTTAGACAGGAGACTTGCTCATGGATACATTAGTCATAATATCAAAGTGTTGAAGATTTTAGAATCAAGAATATTTGGAACTCTTGGCCGTGAGTTTGTTTCTGACGGGATCTAGCATTGTCTCTTCTAACAGTAAAAGCAAGAATATAGAAACTTAGGAGATCAGGCAGAGTTGGCTCACGACTGAGCTAAAGAATGGCTCAGTAGGTAGAGTGCTCGATACACAACTGTGAGTTTAGATACCCCAAACCCATATAAATGCTGTGTGGGTACAGCATCCCTCTCTAGTTCCACCATTCAGGAGGCAGAGGCAGGGGATCCTGCAGCGAGCTGATTAGCTAGATCATCTATATGGGTTCAATTGAGAGACCCTACCCTAGTAATAAGGCAGAAAGCAATCAAGGGAATGCTCAACATCAAACTCAGGCATCCGTACACATGCACACACATGTACCTGCACACATATGTGCTCCCACACATGTAGGCACACATAAATACACACATAACACAGACACATGTGCATGACAAAAAGAGGCAAAACTAAGAGATGTGTGGGCTGGTGCTTTCCATGAGCTTCAGCTGTGGCACAATCACGGTCTTCTATAGGGTCCCAGTTTTAGGATGTTCAGCAACTTCCTCAGAATGAGGTCTTATTCATTCTTATTTTGTAACCTTTAAAACACAAAACTCATTTGTATGATGCTTTAAAAATGAATGCAAATGTTTTCTTTTCTAATATTTCATATTCACACAAAAATAGTCTTGCCAGCCTGCTGAGTATGTTCACATTGGGTGCAGAATTTCCTTCTCAGATGCTCCCACAGTTGGCAACAACCTTGTTATAAAGAAAGAGCCACAAAGCCAATCCTTGTTCTCACAGGTCCCTCATCAGGTTAGTTTCACTGTGAAACCTTGACAGAAAAATAGAATAATTTCCACAGTTTTTGACCTGAAGCCTATGGCTGACAGCTTTCATGTCTAAAAGTCAGTCTGCAGATTCTCTTTCACAACCATGAGAACTTTTGCCTGGGGGCCTCATAATGCATATTGTCTCCTCTCTATGTGCGTCCTTTGATCTGATGGAGATTCTTCAACATTAGATTGTTACTTAACAGTATTTTTGAGATGCAAGTTGTAGGCTACTTATGATAGTGTGTAGCTCTAGTCCCCTCTGCTTAGTCAGCTGAGGTAGGATAACCTGCTAAGATTATGGGTTCAAGACTGATAGCTAGACTGGCTCAAAAAAAATAAACAAAAGGTGCACATTATGTCCCAGGTAATAAATAGGTTCATTGAATCTTTTCTAAAGCAGGGAGAGGAAGTCTTAGAACCGTCCATTTCACTGTCCATTTCATGTCTGTCTTTTGGAACTAATATTTTCTTTTTTTTTTTCTTTTTTTCTCTGAACCTACCCCACGACAACACACACACACACACACACACACACACACACACACACACACACACA
>JANHMN010000004.1:49656468-49674477 GCA_030674055.1 Rhabdomys pumilio | reverse complement strand
ACACACACACACACACACACACACACACACACACACACACACACACAAACTCATGCATGCACTACTTTGTAATTTGTATGGTATTGTTTTGGATTAACACCCTTGCTATTCTGGGTGTTATTAAAAATGCATCTTTAGTTGTGCATCAAGGATTAATGGGAGTTAAAGAATAGACACAAGTCAACTCAGTGTGAGGAAGATCACTATGACAATCAAAAAGGCTACCCCTGGTCTGGACTGTGGAGGTGCTGGGATTTCCGTCTTGTGGGAGTGAGTGGTTCTGCTGAATTGGTTCTGAAGTTTATAGCTTTAGTGGGTTAGTAAATTGAATAAACATGTATAAATTGTATATAACTAAAACTTTTTTGAAATAAACATTAATGAATTATTGCCTTGAGGGAAGAAATTATATTCTTCTTTGCTCTTATTTTTATCAAATTTAAGTAGACAATGGGAAATTATTCATGGATAATGAACAAAACTTCATAAATATATGCCTATCCATTTGAACTTAGAAACAATGCCACAAGATAACTTAAAGTTGTACACAAGAAACATGTAAATAATTCTCTTTCTGTTTTAGCTGCACCTCTTCCTTCTCTTCCTCTTTTTCTTCCTCTTCTTACTCCTCCTTCTCTGTCCTCTTTGTTCTTTTTAGATCTTTAGACAGAATCTCATGTATCCCAGACTGGCCTCGAACTGGGCATATAACAAAGAATGACCTTGAAATTCTGAGCCACATGTTTACTAAAACACTTGACTTTATGCAAAGCTGGGGCTTGATTCCCTTCATGTGTTCTAGGGAGGTGCTTTTATCAACTGAGGTATATCCTCAGCCCTAGTTTAATGGTCTTATCTATGAAAAAGTTTCTGATCTCATTTATAGGTAAGTTTCCCAACCCCTGTAGGCTGGTGATTTTCATTGTAAACAGGTATGTACTCATCAGCATTTGGGGTTCTGTTGATGGTTCAGAGGTGGGAGGAGTCTCAGGAATATGTGATTGTGGGCACTCTCTCTGACCACAAAAGCACCGTTCATACGTACCCAGATGGGTTTCCTAGGGCTCTGCCTGGTGAAGTCGAACTTCTGACATTGCCAGCAAAGTCATGCGTGCATGAAAAGCCTTCTCTGCCCCCTCTGCACAGGAACAGAACACTTCTTATTCAGAAAAAAGCAAATGTTTTTAAAGATTAGAACAAAATTTCATGTTATTTCCCCTTGGACAAAATGTGTGGTTTTCACTCGGGTGGCTGTGTGTGGCTTTACGTGCACTATCTTCATTGTTTGCACCCCACCTCCCAAAGAGAACACTCCAGCACACCAACTCCTCTGTGGCAGGATCCTGTAAGGACTTCCCTTAGAGTTTAGCTTAGTAAACCGACTTGGCTCCTCCAACCCCTTCACTTTAACTGGTCATCCTTGGCTGTTTTCCCCGCTCAGGACATCACAACCAGACTCTTTTTCTTGTCCCTGAAGTGTCTCTGCAACAAGTCTGTGTAGATTGTCCCTTTTTTTGCCAGTGTTTCTGATCACTACCTTTGGAATGTTGTGTCTGAATCCTGACTACAGTGTGCTCAGCAGGGGAGGGAGAACTATGCGGATCTTAAAAAAAAATGTGAAGAAAAAATATTGTGCAATGTATCTTTTGTCTTTGTGTTTATAATTTAGTTTGTAAAGACACGAACTCTCACATTTTTAGTTTAAAAGACAAGAGTCTTTGGAATCAGCATATATTAACTGAAGCTGTGGAGGGTGACCTTAGACAAGCAAATCTTCTGCCAAGTAGGAAGGGTAGGAGCCGATTCATATTGGGGTGTCAGAGCCTCGGGAGGTCTCTCACAGGACACACAGCACAAGGTTTTACAAACGGGGGTGGGGGTGGAGCTGCTGCAGGGTGCATAGCACAGGGCCTTAACATAGAGAGCAACTTTCCATTCTCCTAATAACAAGCATGATTTTTGTTGTTGTTGTTGTTGTTGATTTTTTTATAAAATAAACTTTACACTTTACTATTGAATATGCTTTAAAATTTTTAATATGAATGCCAGAAGTCTAAAGGGTCTCAGACATGTTTGGATGGTTTCTGGGTGATTCCGTAGCAGGCAGTTGAACATACTTGGTTTCTAACACATTTAGGAGAAACTCTGAGTGAAGTTCACCATAGCAATAGCCTTTTTAATTAAAGGACCAAATAACAGGGAATTCATTCCCAGTGCTTCTTAGTAGGAGGCAGAATTCCTCCAATCACTGGAAGAGCCTGGGAAATAGACCCCAAAGTCTTTCCAAATTAAGGAAATTTACAAACTAAAACCTACAGATTTAAAAAAATATCAGAAATGTGTTCATTTCTTTCTATTATACTGAGTAAATGTTTCAGAGAAAAATACTTTAAAAAGTTACATTTTCTCCTGGATTTACACGTCTCATTTTAGAAATATAAACCCATTCATTTAGTAAAAGTGTTATTTGTGAACACATTAACTATTTTGGGAGCCATTAATAACTATCTAGAACTATACTGTTATTTTCCCCCATCTAGCTTTGTGCATTATTTATTTATTTTATATGATTTCAAATTCATTTTCCATGTAATTTCCACAAAGATAAAGATTTACAGCCTTCGAGGTATGTATTAGAACACTTGGGTAACCACACTGAGTGATTGGCAAGTGTCTGAAAATTCAGCTCCAGGGATGCTGACACCCTCTCCTGGTCTCCAAAGACACTCGTGCACATGTGCACAAACACACACATCAATATACAAGCATCCACATAATTAGTACTATAAAAAGAAATCTTTAAAATGACACCTGAGATCATTGTAGATATACAAATATTCAAAATATAAGGAATTGAAGGCATCTATATTCTGTCATATGAAAATAATTAAGATACTAATGTACTGCCTCCTGGGTGGTGTTTGTTTGTTTTTTGTTTTGTTTGTTTTGTTTTGTTTTGTTAGGGTACTGTTAGACATTATGACTATGAAAATATGTCTACTTTAAAAGTTGGTGTATAGACCAATGTGTTATATGACAGAAACTGATGTTACCCAAGCAATATGAGCTAATTTAAAAATAAGAATATCTGAACTGCAGGGGAGACTATAATGGTTTTGAGTTTCTTCGCACAGGGTATTCTCAACTTAAATAGGAAAGGTGGTTTTCCTTAAGGGAAATAAGGTTGCAAAGGAAGGTGAGTGAGCTATAAGGAAAATTTTCACATTACCCAATGATAGCTAACAAACAAGGAAACTACTTAGATGTGCTGTGTTATGGTCTTACGGGATGCAGAGAAAAGTTCCTTGTTTTCAGTGACTCCAACTTGAATGTTTATCCTTAGGACATCACTAACTGACAGTGTAAGAAGATGGAAGATTCTTAGACATATGCTAAGGTTGTTGCTCTTCTCTTGGTCCTAGATCTTGAAGGTCACTTTGTATTGAGTTTATCTTTATGTATGCTTCAGAGTATGGCCCGTTTGTTTCTATATGTCTTGTGCTGAATCACACTTCATTCCGTTAACATTAAAACAAAAAACATCTTAAAAACAAAAGCGAAAATGAAAAAACGTCTTTGTGTTCAGGATGAAAGCCAGGCCATTTTGCATGCTAGGCAAACCCTCTGCTACTAAGCTACATTGTTAGCCCTTCTTCTGTTGGATTTATTTGCTGCTGGGCTTACTTGCCTAGCATGCATACAGCACTGAAAAAATCTAAGTCAAAAACAACAAACAGAGAAACAAACAAAACATTGGAAAGAAATCCATTGGACAAGTGTTAGCAAAACGGCTGCAGCTTTGGAAAGGTACAAGGTATTGAACAATGAGTCCTGGTCATGCCTTTCTGACTGGCCATCTGAAGGCTGCTGTTCTCATCAGCTGAGTGCATGTTTTTATCTTTCTGCCCTTGGCTCTCTTGTACGTCCATCTGCATGCAGTAGGCAGGTGGGGCTTCTTCACCAAAGAGAAAAGAATAATATCTTTCTAGTGTGCCTAAGTCTTTGGCATTTAAACAAACCAGAGAAATGCATAAATTTAGCCAAGGATTGGAGCCAGAGAGATGGCTGAGCTGGCATCATTTCACATTCTTCATTCTCTGTATTTATAGCAATAAATTTCAAGTCAGGAAATAGATTGCAAGAGCATGATGTATTAGGAAGGAAGTTTGTACACTTGTGGCTTATGGGTATCGGTATAACCTCCCTGCTTCCCTGGTTGAGTGAACTGCTGCACCATTGTTAAGAGGCTGGGTATACCTAGAGCTACTGCTTTTTAGGAGCTTTCTAAAAAAAACCCACTCCCTCCCTCCCCAGTCAGACTGAGGGCCTTAGGAATGCTAGGCGAGCGCTCTACCACTGAGCCACACTCCAGCCCAGTGCTCAGTTTAATGGCAAGATAAGAAAGACACCATTGCATCACTCCATTCCTGAGATGTACTGAAGCTGTCATAGTATGGAAATTTGCATTCAGTGGTTTTCTTGTTTTGTTTTTTTTAAGCAGCAGTTGGTCCCAGTTCAGAAATAATTTGCCAAATAACTGTTTTTTTAATGGCGATATTAAATAATAACTGTGTTTTTAGGAAAAACTGGAGTTCATGAATTACTTCATTTTCTCGGCATTTGAGTCTTACAGTCCATTATATTTTATAAGGAAACCTAACTTTTCTGAGAGTTTGGATCACCTTATTTTGAAGGTAGTTGATAGATATCTAGAGGCAGTCAGGGATACCAACAGTCAGTCCCCTTAGCTATTTTCTTCTACATGTCATGCCCAGTAGAGATTTAGGGGGAAGGGTCCCGAAAAAAAAAAAAAAAAAACAAAAAAACCCAAAAAACCAATACCAGTGTTTTTGAAAGTTTGGGCCTTCATCAGTCTAGCTATTTATCATGTGAATTTAAATGAGTGCATTGGATTGTTAGGTTCATAGCTGTAACAGAAAGAGGTTATTTGTCTTAGGATATTTGAAAGGACCATGATGACTGACACCAAGATCTGCTCTTAAAAGAGATGAGGGAGCAGGCGATGGGGCAGACCATCAAGGATGGATCCCACTCACTGCTAAAGTTTTGCCTTGTACCCCATTGAAAAAGTTCTTTGAGATCCACACTAAGGTTTGCTGTTCTTAAGGGCTGAGGAGGAAATCACATTATAGTGTTCATCTAAAGGATAGTTTGGGTAAACTCAGAAATCATGACTTTGGAATTACAAGTGTTTATTATGTAACCAGCATCAACTGTGAGTCCCCTGAGGTAGGCACAGTGTCTGCAATGGTACCTAGCAGATAACACAGGAAAGACTCCACAAATCTCTTTGAATAACTGAATGAGTGAATGACATTTCTCATGACACTTTTTTTTCCTGTACTCAGTGTCTGCTTATGAATTTTAAAGACATTTCCCATAGCACCAGAAAAAGGATGCAAACAGAGCTTTTACTATCAGGGGCCATTTGTATATATTATACTGTCCCTGTAAAGGAGAAGTTTATGTGTTGCTCTGTAAAAAGACCTCCACAGTTCTGCACCTCGGAGGCCACACCTTCAGACACAGACACTACGTTCAGGCTTGCAGACCCCTGCTCTGCCTGGTGTCTGGGTTTCAGCCCAGACTGAGGTTGAGTATAGGAAGATGGAGGCCCTGTGGTTAAACCACTTGTGGATAATCGAAAGTAGACCATACTTATTTTCAATTTGGCAGCTGCATTAGCTTTTTACTTGAGTGAGCTGGTTTTCCCTGCCTCTTCACACTGTGGCCTGCTCACCATTAGTGGTCTGGCAGAGAGATCTGAGGAAGCTTCCCTTACTTCCCCTCACTGCACCAGGGTTTCCCCTGATTGGGCCATGGTGGCTGGTATTAGGCAGTTGGATCAATTGCTGTAACTGCACCAAAAGAAAAGGAAAACAAAACAGAACAAAACAAGCCAACCAACAAATAAACCCAAGCATGATCCAAAAAGTAACAAAGACAGAAGCGTAAAGTTGAAACCCCTGCAGGTGTGGTTTGCAGCATGTGAAGGGCTGTGGCTACTCCAACTGTCTGCCATGCTCTTATTCAGACCCTTACACATGTCTGTGGGCAGTTGATATTTGAGTCCACTCCTGCATCGGGTTTGATGCTCCGCACTTGGATACCATTTGAGTTGGAGGCTCTGTGTGCCTGATATAGATGATGTGTGAATGCTGCAATGTCAACAGGAGACGAGGGATGTGAAGATATGTGTTCATGCGGGACAGACTGCAAGTCCCCATCTCCAAGGATGAGCTAGTATATGTCACCCACTTCATGATGGGGCCTGGGTGGGTTTTTTTTTCCTTTTCTGTTTTCCTCTCCAGTTGGTGATATGTCATTTAAATCTGCGCTGGCAAATGGAATGTGGTTTTCTACTCAAACTGAACTTGAGTTAGGAGAACTTCAGCTCTCTTGTGATCTTATTTTACTATTTTCCTTGGATACCATGCCCCTGAGAGCACATACTGTATCCTGTATATCTGTTATTACGTGAGTACAGTTAACTGGAAAGGAGAGTTTATAAAGTAAAATTCACATTCCCTCAAGCATTCACTACATCCATGTAATACAATGGCCTGAGTGGTAAATGCACTTTATTTCACTTCTCCCAGATCATTTTACCTTTCTTGTTGCATACAAATGATGGTCTGTTTGTCTGTCTATTTATGTCTCTGTCTCGCCCCTTTCTCTCTTTTTCTCTCTCTCTCTGTGGTGTGTGTGTGTGTGTGTATGTGTGTGTGAATGCGCATGTGCACACTTGCATGTCTGTTCATCCCTGATCAAGCAGTATAAATACTACTAATGTCCCAGGTTTTCAAAGGGCCTCAGTTGGATCACTCATGGTTCTGACAGTGAAAGATGTATGTCATTAAAGTGAAAACGACTGACTTACCATAGTTTAATGTGCCCAACAGCCAAAATATGTATATTGGTGTACAAAAGCTTGAAGAGATATAAACCATGAAAACCATCTTAAAACGCCCTTTAAACAAACAAATGCATTGAAGAGTTTCTCAGGAGCATGGGAGTTTGGAAGTTCTTCCCAGTCAATCCAAACCTAGACAGAGGGCACCTGCCATTCTCAGACTGCTCTTTCTTCACCTGTGTGCAGAGTAAGTTCATAACTAAAGCTACGGCAGGGTGTCACCCTCCTGATCATGAGGCGCTCACTTGGGTTCTCCTAAGAGCTTATCACATTTGTTCCTTGCTAGAAACTGCCTCTCCAGTTTGGATTCGATCACAGAGCTAAATGTAATTCCATTCTCAGCTCTTGCAGCTAAACATGCAATATCCTGGAAAGCAGGTGGTTTGCTGATGTCTTGTGTAGGCTCTCTAAGATGACAGAGATCGACAACGGTGAGGTTTGATGCTAATGGAATTTTGAAATGAGATGCATCTCAGTCTCCAGGAAGTCTCATGTAGTTCTTGAGGTCCATAGTTGCTCACTGGTAAAATAAGGATTTCCCCCTTACCACTGTCATCACTGGTAGGTTTCCAGGTTATAGCTGAGAAACTGCAGGTTCTGGATATTTAAGAGATCTTCTTTTCTAGAGTATTTAGCTTCTAGTTGCTCATCTGTGGGACAGTTCTTGTGTCCTCAGATCCTGTGCTTCCTGCTCATTGATTTTATAGCTGACCCTTGCTTTCTCAGGACTTTCCAGACTGCTGTTATGTTGTTTGATAGTTTAGTAGAATGGATATGCTTTATAAGTGCTTATTTTGTTAAATACCACAGTAGCTCAGTTAGTAAGTGGCAGAGAAGTTATATACTATGCTTGTTAAAATCATGGTCATTTGTGCAATAGGCTCTAGTTCTGAGTTAAAGTGAATTCTTATATTAATATTATTATTTTGTTTGCAAAGCCTGGCAAACATTAGGTGACACACTTTTCTATCTTCATAGTGCCTGATAGACCTTGGCATGTCTGGAGTCTTCAGCTAATGAATGACAGTACACAAGATATGAGTACTTTGTCAGGAGCTTCTCAGTGAATAAATCTCTCTTAAAAATGAAGAAAATCATATCTACAGAGTTGTTTGTACTATTTTAAAATGTATTTTAATGCAGATACTTTAAAAACACATTTGACTGGGGACTGGAAAGATAGCACAGTTGGTAAAGTGAATGTCCTGAGGATGTGAATTGGATTTCCAGAGCCATGTAACCAACTGGACTGGGTAGTGTAAGTTTTCGATCCTAGTGCAGAAGTGACGGGATCCCCAGGGTCTGCTGGCTAGACAGTTTAACCTATGTAGTAAGTTCTGGGCCAGTGAGAGGCCCTGGCTTAATTAAAGTGAAGTAAATGATACCCAAAAAGTGACACCTGTGCCTGTCCTCTGGCTTCTGCACATGCTCACACACATCCCACACACAATCATGCATAGCTATGCACACAAAATACATTTTATAGATTTTTCAACATTGTCAAACTTCTCAAAGTGATGACACTTTTATTTGAGGTATAAAATCCTTTGTACAGGCATACAGGAGTATTTGTCATGTGTAAAATGCAACTGAAAAATTCTAATGGGATCTTGGTTCAATTACTAATTATAAAATACTGTAACCTTTTTATAAGCATGTTCCTAGCTTTCCTGTTTAACAAACAAAAAATATTAAATTCACTCATTATTGAAGGCAAATGCCTAACTTTAACCTTAGACATATGGCGTTAGAACTAGTCAAAAATATATATTAAAAGGCAAGGTCAAAGAGCAGAAGCCTAGTCCATTGATAAAAATGAGGCTCTTCGTTACATTATAATAGATGGTATTTTCCTGTGATAACTGCTAAATAGAAAAGACTTTTAAGCCTTACCATTACAAGTTTAACTTCCTCAGGTACGGGAAATACCAACCTCATACCTATTTTAAGTGTTGAGCTTTTGACCTCTAAATGAATTATCTTTTAAATGTCTGTGGTAAGCAAGTAGATATAAAAGGTTTTTTTTTTTTTCTGACTTCTACAATGTGACAGAAGCATTTCAGAACTTGTTCAGGCCTTGCTCCATGACCTGGTATCATATTCATAGGTCGTTCTGACCCAATAGGTAAACCAAAGACAAAGCCATAAGGAGTAAAGCACAGGCCCATGTGTTCAGCACCATGTGTATTGCTCTGAATTAATAACCCCTCAACATACTTGTCTGTTTATTTCATAAGGAGGAGATAGCTCCCCAACTGTGGATGTTACCAAGTGTGAGGAGAAATACTGAATGTTCTCAGGGTGCTGACAGTGATGTCCTGGCACAGTTACTTCCAGTCATAGTGACTGTCAAGCTCACTTCTCCATCTCTGTTGGAGAGTTGGGGGTGGGGTCTGAGTGTCACTGTGTAGTTCCCAGTGACAAGTAGTGTACACCTATCAAGGGCTGTGAATTCACACCATCAACCAGTATAGAGATCATATCATCTTTTTCTGAAAGATGCACCAGCATAGGTCTGATATCTTTGTACTTCTTTGGGAATCCAACTCTGTACTGTGGACCTCTCACCCCCCACTCCCCCCCAAAAAAAAAATCTGTGAAGGATTTTGTCAAACTATCAATTTCAAAGACTGGATCTACTCTCCATCTTCTGGAACTGTTCATGGGGCCACGGTCAGCAGTGGGCTCTTGAAAAAAGATAGCTTCTTTGTTTCATCTGAATTTGGGCATTTTGTTTTATAAGCCAATCAATTGAGCAGGACATGATCTCTCCGGTGAGAGCTGTCTATGCATTGCCTTTGCTTTGGTGTCATCATGACATGGTCGTTAGGTGGGAGCCATCCATCCATTGTCTTCGCTGGCAACGTAGCACTTGTGTTTGCTATTTTGTTTTACATATGTTTTCTCTAGAAGGGACTGATTACACTCTGGAACAGTTAAATGTACTCCATGACTTTCAATTAATATGAATGGTAATGCCCTTAAGATAAACTATAAGTAATTATAAACCTTATGCTTAGGAGCAGCTATCTATATTTTTCAGTCTAGTGTTCCTTTAGCTGTGTTTCAGAAGTGCGAGTATTGGTTAATAAACCACAACAGAGCTGAAGTCAGGAGGGATGGTCCCACTGGACCTATTGGGAAAAGCCTAAGATTGGGAAATGGAACTCTGGCAGGCACAGGTCAAAGGAAGCTATGAAACACTTGCCCCACAACCCTGAATAGCCTGCATTTCTGCAGGGGTGAGCCTCTTCAGAGTCTTACTGTGTACTGAGACTCCTCATCACCTCTGTGATTTAGCACCCTTTAAACTTGACAGGATGTAGGTCTAAGACTGGGCATTGTATTTAGTTTGAGCTCTTGAACTCAAGTTCTTGAGTACACTCAGGAACTTTGGAACTTCAGGCACCTGCATGTCATTCAGTAACCCCAGGTCCTGCAACGCTGTCCATGGCATGTTGATAAACATTGTGACAGAGAACTGAAGCCATTTCTGAAGTGTTTTTACGTAATCGCTGATACACAGAAACCTAGCAAATGTGGGTTTCCTTCATGCTCAGCATCTGCCACAGCACTCTCCTAGGAATCTGTGCTCAATTCATGACTTTACTCTCCCATGCCATGTATATTTATCACATTGTTTTAGCTAATTAAAAAGGAAGGCCACAGAGATCTAAACATGCAGACATACTAAATGTGCAGGCACATTCAGCACTTGCTTTACCCCCTTTTCAGGGGGTGGCATTAAAAGCATACACATTGCTGCTCTGTTTCTGAGTACTTTGCAGCTGTAAGATATGGTGACATGCTGAGATATTCTTATGAAAATGTTTGTTGTTGATGCTCATGTACTAACATCAAGATATCTGAGAACCCACTGAAATGACACATGGCGGTTTACCTTTGTGAATGTATTTCCTTTCCTAGGAAAATAGGCCATGTCATTATCTTTCCACAGAGAGATACGTAGGGGCCCTAAAAGCTTAACGTTCATCCAAGCGAAAACTTCCTACTTGCTTTTTACCTCTCCAACTATGTAAATGTCTCTTTGATATTCTTTGAAGTTTTATTAATATGGCGGCCTAAGTTCAAGGTTATGTTTTATTCTAGTGAAAACCAAGGCTGTACTAGCCTTCCATCCCATAGAGGACCTGGGTGTACGTAGGAATAGGAAATCAAAGCACAGTTAAAGGACCCAGGGGTCAATAATGAACACATTTTGTTTTCCACCTTACAAATAACTCTAATGTAAATACTGTTCATTGTAGGGTCATGCTTTTCTACTGGTCAGCAATGGGGACGTATTAGAGAATATCTTATGGTGTTGATGGATGGACCCATTATGATTCACACATAGACTGAAATGGTAATACCTTGAGAGTTGGAGGTGAAGTGTTTTTGTTCTTAGAATGTCTAACTTTACTGGAAAGGCATTTTTTCCCAACAAAGTAGACATTTTGTACTTGGTTTATGTTCATGCCCATTGTACTTGAAACATTGATAATAACGGGATTGCTGAAAGTTAGTTTTAATAGTATTTTCCACATTAAGAAAGTGGTCTCTCTTGTTCTTAATGTAAATAAAGTACCCAGCAGACATCCTTTTTTGTCCCCTTAACAGTTCTGATAACTTCTGTGGACTTGCCCTAACCATCTAGTGTGTGAGCAGTAAGCAACTCTGGTGCTCAAGAAAGTTCCGGGCATCATTTCTTTATTTCAGATTGTGTTCTGAGTATTATTTCATTGCTCTGAAGTATAAATGCCTGGGCTTTGCTTCAGACATATTTTGCATGTTTCATCTAGAGGAATAAGTGAGAGAGATCAAAAAACTTCAGTGACTTTATAGCAGTCCATGGCATCAGAAATGATGAAGGGCAAATGCTAGTCTGGGCTACTTTTCTCAGCCACACGCTCTCTCGTGGTTTTGCATATAGCATACACTGTAAATGTTTGCAATAGAACTGCTATCATAAGCCATGTTTAAGGTTTTAAATAGATTTGTACTTTAAAGGATTTAAAGGGATTTTGTTTTCGTTCTGGCTGGACATTGGGTATCTCCATTGAAAACTTGGAATGCAACTCAGGCAGTTTTGGACTTTCATCTGTTATTTAGAACATCAAAAATCCAAACATGAAAAGGCCAGTTCTGAACTTATTCTACATCCTTATTATACCTTGGTTATTTTAAATTTCTTCTAAATAATGCTGACTTTACTAGATTCTTATAGCTCTGTTACAAGTACATTACTTAGGAAACCATTGAAGAAAGAACACACCCCAACCCAAACCCCCTTTTCTTTTCATCTTTTCATCAGTTAAACATTCTCTGAGCAAAGTCATATAATCTTTCAGACTCTCTGTATACTTATTAATGGCCTATAATTTTAGATCTTTTTTCTTGATTTTACAAGAATATCATAGTAAAGAGTAGCTTTTAAAAAAGAACTTTAAAGCAGTATTTTATTAACAGTGTGTGCCTGCTGTGCCTCTGAACATCCTCAAAACACTTGGGACTATCACAGAATTTACTAAGTAGAAATTACTAAATAGTGATTGTGTCACAAACACAAAAGTATTACTGTTTCTAAAATATATTGATATTGATACTGAATTTTGTAAGGGATGCTTTGTGCCTATAATAAAAGTCTGTGTCATGCTCTATTTTAAAATGAGTGATAAAACCTTGCCTATATTTATAATGGGAAAAAAATTCTCTCTCATTAGGTCAAACTTTTAGTTTCCATCCCATTGAAAGAAGAAAATAGAATTATCAAGAAAAATAACAGTGAAATTATCTTGGAATAAAGTTATCAACATTTTTACTTTTTATGGGTTTAGTATTCCAACTGTACATCACATGTGTGTTGACTTGTATACATACATACACATATCTACATATGTATGAACATGTGTAGGTATACTCAAACAGACAGGGATTTTGCAGATTTTTACAAAAAGTAATAGCTTCTGTTCCCTGGTCATCTCAGTAGCTGTAGCATATAATGTGAATATCTGTTGTTTGGGAAATTTATTCTGTTGTAGATATGAAGCTTCTAAAATGTTGCTTTTTAATTCATGTGGCAGCAAATATTCATGTTGTAATTTTGACTATTAGTACAGGACTTTCTATTTTAAAATTAGTATTGAACGGTGCTTTAGTTTAAATGAAACTAGATGATACCAAATTAGTAACTGATAATTTATTATTGCTTATATACTATAAAAATATTGCTTTGGAAGCTGTAGAGATGACTCAGCAGTTCAGAGCACTGGTCCAGAGGACCTGAGTCTAATTCCCAGTACCCGCAGGGAGACATACTTATCTTACACTGCAGTTCCAGGGAGTCCAGTGCCCTTTCTGGCCTTCATGGGCACAGTTGATACACAAACATATGCAGGCAAAACATTCATATACACAAAATAAAAGCAGGTACATCTAAAAACGATTTATTTTCTGGTTACTAATCTCAGTCCCAAAACTCTTTTGAAGCATTTCCTAGTTATATAGGTTTGACATTAAACTTATGTCTGATTCATAAAAATGCCTGGCATTTTATATTAGTGTGTGTGTGTGTGTGTGTGTGTGTGTGTGTGTGTGTGTGTGTGTGTTCGTGTGTGAATGTCTGTTTGAAGATCAGAGGACAACCTAGAGTATTGGCCCTTGCCCTGTACTTCATTTTAAACAGGGTTTCTTGACTGTTTTTTTTGCTGAGTTTGCCAAGCTAGTTGGCCTGTGAGCTTGTGGGAATCCTGTTGTTTTGTCTTGCCTTCTTTTCTCAATGCAGGAGTACTAAGATTGTTGATGTTTGCACCGTGGGACTGGATTTTGAAGATTCAAACTCAGGCCTTAATTCTTGCATGGCAAACACTTTTACCTACCTAAGCCTTCTCCCACATTCCTTGACTGTAAAGGGGAAGGAAAGACTAAAAAAAAAAAATCTCACTATATTAATGATTATAATTTTATAATAATATTCCATGTCCCATTTTTCACATTAGCTTTAATAATAGGACAAAACATAATAACTTCCCTTTGGTGTAGTAGAGAAAGCTGTGGGGTGTTGTATTGGTCTTTTGCCACCAACAACACGTGGCATGTGTATGAGTGAGTGTGTGGGTTTTTGTGCATGTGCATGCATTTTCTCCCATCCATTTCCCCCCATCCATTGCCTTCCTGTCTATCACAGAACATCTTAAATGCCACTAGCAGGCATTAAGCCGTCCTCTCCAATTTGTGGGTTTGTGGGCTAGTCCAGCAACAGGCTTTGGAGAAGTTGCTTGCCACCTTATTATAACATACTTAAACTCAATAGCAATTCAGGCTTTACTGGGTGTTTACCTAATTTATTGTGGAAATGTGGTATTTAGACCATTGATTAAGTAAAGTTTGTCAGTACAGTTAAAAGAAATTAGAGACACTATCATTGCTAAATCACTTCACAATTCAAAGAAGTATTGTAAACATATGAATCCATTTAATTATAATAGTGCCAATTATAAGAGAAATTGTAACGCTGAGAACAGTGGCTTTTATGTAATCATAATAATGGCATGTATTTATCTTGGTTTGGCAAGTCGGGCCTTTCTTTAATACTTGGCTTTGCCTAAATAGACTGTGGTTTGCTGAAACCCACAATAACCCCCACACCCTCCAATTTCTTATTTCAGAAAATACTGAACAATAATCACAGGTTATGAATCCTTGATGTATGCGTGACTAGGAAGTGTCTGTGGGTCTAAAGGGTTTTCATTTACATTCTTCCATTGGCTTAAAGTACAAAACAAATGAAGAGTCATGTGTTAAATACTCCCATCTTTTCTCACACAAGTGCTTGCAGTCTGAATACAGTCAGAACCTTAATTATTACTTTTTGTGCCTCTTGTTTTTGTTTATTCAATCCATATCCTTAAGTGTCAGTTGTAGCATTTGATATGTAATCTACTAAAATTTACCTCGGGACTTTGAAAATATCATTCTTAAAACATAATAAGAATAAATTTAATATTTGAGGGTTGGCAAGTTTCATTTGTAATGTTGAGGTCAAACACTACCTGTTAGAATAACAGTTTGAAAAGCGTGTGTGAAAAATTACATTCTCTACTTAATAAAATTACTTAATAAAATTACTATTATTACTGAGGGAAAGGTGCTATCTAGTGGTATAAACAAAATCACTCTGCAGTTGGAGCCTTGCTGCACGCTAATGCCAGCCTTTCATTTGCTTCCCACCTGCTTTCAGGAAGGTAATTTGCTGCAGCCACATACTGTAGACCAGAGGGAAGAAACCTCACTGTTGCTGAGTGAACAAGCGAACGGCTCCAATTGAAACTTTACTTTAAAAAAAAAACCAAAAAACTAAACATTGTGTATCTTAAGGATAGTTTCTCATGAACACTTAGAATTTATTTATCCCCAAATTAAGCTTCACAAAACAATGTATTAAAAATTAGCAGCCTGAAAGAGTTAATATTTTTATCACTTGAAATTTGATATAAAATTGTGGGCAACCGATGACATGGCTCGGAGTACTTGATTATTCTTTTCTCAATAAATAAGAGTGGCATACAGTTAATTTCAGCACTGTAATTGAGCAATGCATTCTGGGAAGTAGAAAAGCACTGTAAGATGAGGAAATGTTTTAGGGACTAATCATGAGAAGAAAGGAGCCTTTCATAGCCCGTATGATGGTGTTGTCAGAGCGAAAGGCAGATAATGATTCGGTAATAATGGCACATTGTGAATATTTAAGCTGAAAAGATTTGGGCAAAATGAACAGACATTGTTGGTTTGTTAAAACTGAACATTTTGTCTTTAGGCTCTAAAAGCATTCTGAATGCAGTGCAACATTTTTATTCAAAATATTCCCTAAAACGAGATGCTTTTTTTTTTTTTTGAAAGTTATAGCCAACACCACCACTAAAAGTTTTAAAATGATCATTTTTTAAGGTTGTTTTTTGTTGTTGTTGTTGTTTGTTTGTTTTTTGTTTTTGTTTTTTTTTCTGTAGAAATGGAGCAGCAGGCTCTCTTTTTTGTTACAAAGATTCTAAAAAAGTTTGGCGTGTTCTTTCTTACATGTCTTTTGAAAAATTTAGCTAAGAGAAGCAACACCTTGAAAGAACATTCTCACAGGAATGATGTGAAACGTTGAAGCAAATCCAACTGTGAGAAAGCAAACTGAGCTATGTGCTGTTTGTGAGTTTCTCCTGCGCAATTAGTGAGGGTCTTGCAGCTGGGAGGCGGCGTATCTTGTCTGTTCTCCTCATTGGATATTTTCAACCTGTTTATTTTCATTCTGTGAAATGCAGGTTGATGCAACTTCATTTCCCACTCGGGGTGAGAGTTACCAGGAATGTGTTTTGGTAGCTTCCTTTGGTGTAGGAGCTTTGAGCCCAAGCCCAGCCCAGCCTAAGTGTGCTCATTTTAACAAAGCCAGTAAAATGCTGCTGCGTCTTATTTTACAGAATGTAGTATGGACAAAGCATCACTGTGTTGATAGTGTTTTTTAAGACTTCAAAATGTGGTTTAGTTAGACAAGAAAACTTCGGGAATCAGCCTTAGAACACAATTGAACCTCCGTTGTACCCAGTGAGCCTTCTCTTATTATATATCCATATGTTACAATGACAGAGAGAATTTCAATTCTGGCATTTTTTAAATAAATATACTTTTCTAAGGCTACACAAATGTTTTTCTTGAGTAAAAGCTGATTACTTATTAAAAGTGAGCTCACAATTTAAACCCAAATAACTTTTTTTTTTATGTTTCTGTTCTGAGATCTTTTTTCTGAAGAGAAAAAAAAAATGTCGCCGTGTGTTTACGCTAACATTTGCTTTTACCCATATGCTTTAAATCTGTGTATTTGCTTAAGCAAATACTGTTTATTTTTAGAACAGTTTAATTTTTCTTTGTAACTGGAATTTTTAGCAGTAATATTTTTTTGAATTGAGTTAAATAAAATTGCCCTACTTAAAGGACATTTTCTTCAGGAGTTTCGAACTGCCAAATCCTTTATTACCATTAGCTGAGACGAGTTTGGTGGCAGGAAATACTCAGTGTCCAAAGGAAAAAAGTAAAGCCAAATGAGTCTTTACCAGGCAAAGCTGCCAGGACCCAAGCGTATTCTTGTATTATTTTTTTTTTCAAAGGTGTTTTTATGCAAGGCACCATCTATGGCCCTCACAGAAGGGCCTTTCCTTGTGCTTCTGGAAGGAGGCAAAAACGTTGATGTTGACCTATTATCTGTACAAATAAAAGTATACGTTTTCAAGTTTGACAAGGAGATTGGTAATGTAAAGTGAGGTTACATGTCCATCTACCCATTCTTATTTTTGGAACTTGAGGTGAACATTTCAGGTTGTATTAAGAGACTTTCCCAGGTTTATTTCTGAGGTTCAGAGTCTGTAGGACATTGCAGTTATTTGCTCTACTTTTCCATTTGAGATTATGTGATTCTCACTTGACATTAAGGACTGATTTTATTTAGAAAGGCACTGGTTACCCCCTCCCTCTTCCACATCTCCACTCCTCAAACTCACTTTTCCTACCCTGTCAACTCTACTGCCCATGTCAAGGACCTGTTAGCTTTCTGAGAACAACAACTAAAACTTCCTGCACAAAAATTGCTCCCAGAAAATTCACCTTATATTTTATCTTAAGCAGTTTACTGTCCATTTCAGAAAGCCTCCTGTTTGAAAACTAGGATTCTACTTCCAAGCTACCAGATGGTTTTCTCCTAATATAAGGAGAGAAGCCTGAAGTAGGGTCTGTATGAGGGAGAAGGAACTTTTGGTGCTGAGAAAAATTACATTTTCCTTACTGAGATATAAAACAGTAAGAGCAATTAGACATTGTGTTTAAATCAAGGAAATTAGAGATTTCAATTAAATTTTCTAAAATGATATTAAATGAGTTGTCTTAAACTTCAATGTTTTTCTTAAAACATTTTTATTAAAATTTAGCTCAATTAGTATTTTCTTAAATCTGACCTTAATGTTACTTAAAAGAGAGAGAAAGAGAGGGAGGGGGAGAGAGAGAAAGAGAGAGAGAGAGAGAGAGAGAGAGAGAGAGAGAGAGAG
>JANHMN010000004.1:49631614-49652195 GCA_030674055.1 Rhabdomys pumilio | reverse complement strand
GTAACAGCATCTCTGTCCATGGGTAACAGCATCTCTGTCCATGGGTAGCCCTAGGTGTCTCTGTCTATGGATGCTTAAAGTCTGTCATATACTAAACCCAGAGGCACATCTTAGAGGGTCTTCCCTGTCCACATCCTGACCTTGTGATTGAAGCTTCCTGTATATATGTGTTCCTGAGTAGTTCTGCCTTGATTATTTGAGGATATGTTTCTCTTTGAAAAAATATTTGTGTGCAACATGAAACTCTGTAAATATTATTACTTTGGCATTAATTATTTGAGCTTTAAAAGGACCTGATAGGGATCTATTTAAAACTAAGAATATAGATATCCTTCAAAAATGATGCAAAATTTTCCTCTGTTAAATATAGGGGAAGAAATAAATATATTTCATCTGAATTGTCTGAAACAAATCATTAGTGGTGTAAAAGTTAGAAATTATATTTAAAAGATTGTGGGTTTTGTTTTAAAAGTTTCTTAATTTTGTAAAAAAAAATTGTAGAAATTTTTATAGAAAGCTTTACTGGTTTTACAGAACTAAATATGACTTAGAGATATTCTTTAAAAGATTGTGCAGCTTCCTCCTATATAGCCATCACCACTTTCTTTACCAAATACTATTAGAAGAAATAAGGATTTTTGTATTTATGTTTGAAGTTTTATGAGAGATTTACAGTAGAAGGAATTTTGTGTTGGTATCTTCAGTATTTGCGCAAACACAGAAGTCCTGAACCACCCTTGCTGTCCCAGGCAAGATCCTTAGAAAGAGTTGTTTTATAAAAATTGCCTTTGATCTTACTAACTGGCATTAGCCTTTTGAGCATAAATGGACTATTCAACTACACACTGTCTCATTGATGAGCCATTATTGATTCATTTACTGAGCACCCAAAACCCCACTGAAGCCCGTGGATGATGGTACTCAGGATCAGGAGCCTGTGTCTTCCCTTCCTCGGCAGCGTGCACTTATCAGCTTTGCAGTCTCATTTTCTGGAAGAAAGCAGAAAGCTTTAAATGTTGATTTTTTTCTACCAGAACCAAGAGAACTGGCACAAAAACCTTGTTGGAAATAATTTCAAGCAAAAGGGATTTGATAAGATTTGACACTGATTCCAAACTTTCAAAAATTCTTTGAGATCCAGCCACAAGGAAACAAGTATCCAGATGACGATGCTACTACCATCTACAGTCCATCAATGAACCATGAGATGTTGCAGCCAACCCACTAAAATCAAGAGAAAGACTAAGATGACGGTCAGTGTTCAGTGTACATCTGGAGCTTTTACTAATAGAAAGTGCATCATGGGTAACAAACACAGCATTAGAAAAGAGCAGGCAGCTATCTTTATTTATGATGACAACTAGCGACACAAAATACTCAACCTTTTGGAATTTTATTCCAAAAAATATAGCAGAGTATCTAGTTAAAAAGTAAATGCCCACACAGTAAACCCATCGCCACTAAGAAGCTGTGACAGAGAGAAGATGAAAAGAATGAATCAGGAAAGCAATACAAAACAAAAGATATCCAGGAAATCCTTCAACTAATCAAGGGGAAGCTTGAACGCTCAACTATGAAGTGGATGTGCTGAGCTAAGGAGGTCACACAGACGGATACAGGTGACATCTAACAAGAACACCTGCAGCATGGACCAAAAGTTATCTCTTTCTCTTCCTTCAAGTTCTATATCCAGTTGCCATGGAGTTCTGCCAAGTTTCCTTCCCTCTGACTAGCATGTAAACCAACTCCCACCTTTGTGAATTCTTTGCTTTATGTTCTTTCCAGCCTAGACTGTTTCTAGACTCCTCTGTTTGCTCCCATTCTTTCCAGGCCATTCATCTCTTCCTTACACTGTTGCCAAGGTGATCTTTCCAAAAAGGAATTATCACTTCCGACTGGCACCCTCCATTGGCTTCTCGTCATCTCCTGTAGAGGATCCAACCTGGTGCTCTGATGCCACCATGGAGAATACCATGTTCCAGCTGTCTGATATAGTACTGTTGGAACACTTTCATTTCCCTCAAGGTGCTATGGGTGTCGGTGCCTTGGAACTACAGAATCAGCGTGGTGCGTGCGTGTATCTCTTTTCTGCTTAGGGAGATCTCCCTTGAGATGAATCCACAGGCTGGAAGATTCCAGCCCTTCTGCAGTTGGAGGACTCCAGCCCCTCTGCAGCTTTTAGCTTAAGCACTGTGTCACTCGAAAATCCATTCCAGACACTGGGCAAAGTTAGGAGCCCTTTATGTACCTCTACTGTGACTATTATCACACTTCTCTGAGGTGACTGTTGAGCTTCACTGGGATACGGAACTCCCTGTGTCCCTGGTATATGACTCAAGGGTCAGAGCATGGTTGCTGTTCAAGCTTATTTATTGAAATGTATACTTAAAAATCATTTTCTAAACAGAATTGCTTTTCTGAGAAAAATTTGCAGTGATCTAATAATTTTCAGGGGTGGTTGCTTTATAATTTCTTGGTTGTTTTAGCCTCTTAGGATCTAAACAGTGACTGGAGATAAAGCTTAGGATCACACATTTTTGTGCCGCTACTTTAGCCTAACAAATGTCTAATGTATTTTCAGCAAGAAAGTTTTATGCATTAAGGCATGGTTTGTGTTTCTATGGTCTGTGCTAATCGTATCTTTCTGAGATGTTTTGTCTAGGTCGAGGGCTTCAGTTTATTTGCTGACATCTGCAATCATATAATGAGATTTTACATCAGCTAATAAATGATACAAAGTCATAAATATGTAAGCTTCAGATCCATTAAAATATTTATTCAAGTCCTCTTATTTACTCAGGGCTCAAGTTGGTACAACTGTATTTCAGAACATTATAAATATCTTAGGTTCTAAGGAGATTGTCTAGGATAAAGACCTGCTCACCTGACAGGGGCACCAGCATGTAAGTAGCAGGGCCTTCTAAGGAGGCCTGGCAGGCATCCCCACTGTGTACAGACATTTTGGTGTTTGGGGGCTCTGCTAGCCCTGCTCATCTACCAGTGATGGTTTGGTTTTAGAGTCCAGGTTTTTGATCCCATCATCAAGCCTTGGAGTTTCATATATTAAAAACAAAGATTAGGAATTGGAAAAATGGAAGCTTCATCTCCAGGACAATTTCTCCAGTAGCTCCCTCACTTCCTTAACTAGGTTATATTGGAATGGTAAACATGGCACTGGGTGGTTCCCATGTTTTGCAGTCATTCCACAACCGTCAGTCTAAGCTCCCAAATATTCATGTGTGATTAGGTTATACTCATTTAAACTAAAAGGGGGAATTAAGTCATATATCATATATGTACATATTTATGTAAAGCAGAGTAGAGAAATGGTGCATAAAATTTTATTGCTACTAGTTTGAGATGACACATTGTAAGTGGCAGAAGCCACAGTAAACTATGCAGGTCGTCTCAGCTAAATGCCAACACAATGCTTTCTCCATACCACCATCCAGAATTCTGCCCATGCAACACTTTTAAAGAGAACTTATTTTACAATTTCCCAGTGTGGTAAAAAGTTTTTATTGGTGCCATATTTCCAACTTGCTGGCCTGTAAATATTTGTCCTATTAATACAACACAACATTTTTTTTAAATTCACAGTAGGGGACCCTTTCTGAAAATGTTTTTCTTTGAAATTTAGTCATTTTTTTTTTAATGTCTGAGTATAGGCATTTAGTTTTCAATGTTTTTTTTTTTCCATTTCAAAACCAGCTGTGGCTTGCCTCATCCTCCAAGCACTTCAATGGGCATGTGCACAAGGCAATGCAATTTGTACTTTTTTTTTCTGAACTCTTGCCTTTCTTCATAAATCCATCAGACCCTTAACTTTGCTGTGCTAGGTTTGAACTCAGGAGCCTGCACCTGCTATACAGGCACCTTACCACTGAGCTAACCACCCTTCTATTTCTGGCTTATTGTTAAATTCTGTTTTTAATTCTTAATTAAACTTTTAATTAAGTGCATATTATCTTCTCCAAATAAGTTCCAGGCCCCTAGGACATATATTCAATGCCTTTGTGTTATGTTTGAGTTTTGTTTTCCTTTCTTCCTTGCCTCCCATCGATATGGAATGACTGTTTAACATGGCTTTTTCTAAGCTATCCATTGACTATTAGAGATAACAGTCAGACCAGGAAAGACCCTGTCTTATTCTCAAATGACTGTGCACATACAAGTATCTTGGGAGGAATTGTTTAGGAAGTGGTATTCCCAAACCTCTAATGTAAGAGAACCAAAGTATATCTCCCTCTAAGTGTGAGACAACTCATATCCAGGATTGCAGACCTTTATCGAGAAAGCAAGCTGGTGGGAGATGGGAGAAGGAACACTAACTGTGCATTATTATGATGCTATACTATTGTTGAAGTTAATCGGTGCCCATAGGTCCCAAGTGTCTAAGAATCACAGTGTAGCAGCATGTCCAAAGACCAAGAAAACCAGAAGAGTGAGGTGCCAAGTCCTTGATCCGAATAGAGTAATGAATATATGAATCTAGAACTGGACTATAGCAGCTATAGCACATAGTGGGTTTTATTCTTCGGAGCCAATTCAGTAACTTTTCTGAACCTTAGTTTCTCCCTCTGTGATAGCAGGGTGACTGACTATATCCCAGAGACTCTGTGCTGGCCTGAAGGGAGTTCAGGTATAATTGGGATTCTTGGATCTACTCATGGGTGGACATAGGCATGGAGCAACGGAGTCCCAAACCAGTCCCATTAAATTGGTCTCAGTAATTGCTTAGCATGCTGTATCATTTTCCTCTGAGAATCCATAGGTAAATGTACAGAGAGCTGTGCAGTCTCTGAACTTGTCTTTCTCATTTAAAACAATCTGGACAGGGGGCAAGGAAACTGATGCCTTTCCTTTCCCATGCCCCTGAAAGCCCGTCATGCAGCTTTGCGCACCTGGTGCTGGCCCATCCGGCATCCAGTGGTGTGTGAGCACCGCCTTTCCCCAATAGCTCTTCTGTGATTTGAATGCTTGTCCTCCTCTTTGTCTCCATTCCTCTCAGACCACTTTGCCTTTAGTAGCCTATAGATAGTGTCATGTAAAAGAAATTAATCCCTCAGACAGGCCCAGTGGCTAGCTGCAGCCTCAGCAGCAGATGGGGTATTTAAGGCAAAAATAGAAAAGTCTATGCCTTTTGTTTAAGCAGCCTGTGAGACTGTCAGGGTCCCCACAGTCTTGTCTGGCTGCTTTACTGGTCAGAGGACAGAGGACTCAAATAACTGAGGACTGATTCCCAGCCCTCCCAGATGGCCTTCTCTTTAAAGGCATGAAGAGACACATTTTCTACTGCATGTTTTAATGTTTTCTTTGCTTTCTGGTTTGCTTGCTTGCTTGCTTGCTTACTTGTAAAGGAGTGAGTTATTTTCCTTAAAATACAATGGTTGTAATAGCTGGACCATCAGACCTTGGCTTTGATCTCCTAGTGTTGAGGTTTTCTGGGTGGATCCTGTCTTGATCCTGGTTATGGCATTACTCCCTTTACCAGACTTCAGAGGGTGGGCATGAAGAGCCAGGATTGTAGAGGGAACAACAGAATATGGTCACAAGCAATAAAAATAAAAAGAGGAAGTGGTCTCTGGTCTCATCACTGATTTTCAAAAGAAGAGTGGGTCAACTCTGCTATTCCAGAGACTCCTTACTCTTGTAGAGCTATGCTTAACACTGACATTTTGTTTTGGGTCATTGTTCCATTTCCCAGGGCAGAAGATAGAGCCCAGGCCCGATCTGTGTTGGGCAAGCACTTTGCCAATGGCCCAGTTCTGATGATGAGAATCACAGACCGGTGGGAGCGAAGTTTTCTCCTTTCGTGGTGTCTGAGCCTCCCTCCATTCCTTAGCCCTCACCTCAGGAGGAAATATAGGGATTGCTCACATATTCTACCACAGATTCTGTGGACATTAAAGACATCTGGTGATGAGCAGATGATTGAAATCCAACTCAGTAGACCCACCATTTCATTTTTAAAAATCTATTAGGAAAATAATGGTGAGAAGATAGAGTGGGGCCAAGTCATCCTAATCTCTAGGTGAGAATCAGTGTGAGAAGCCTAACTGCATAGAGCTGACATACAGGATAGTCACTGGAGGGAGCTCCTTGCCTAAGAGGCATGAAGCAGAGGTTAGACTGGAGGGTACTGGGACTTAGTTTCACAATGTATGACACAAATGACCATGTGCTTTGCAACTTTAAGGCAGGTGTTTGGCATAATTTTTACATTGTGCCTTTGCTATGATTCTGTTAAGTGTGTCCAAACCACAAATCATGACCTTCAGCAAGATAGATACAAAATAGGCAGATACAAAAATAAATAATAAGAAAAAAACTGAGGGAAAAAAAGCATTATCCAAGCCTACAAAGAAGTTGTGGTTTTGTCTTCATCCAATTTTTAATTTATGTTTATATTTGGAGACAGAACCTCCTTCCCTATGGACCAACACTGACTTCAGACCCATGATCTGCCCCAGCTTTCTGAATCTGGATTATAGTATGCCAGCATGAATGACATGCTTGTATATTTGTATCCTGGTGCATAAGATGGACCATAATTCCTGAGGGAA
Organism: Rhabdomys pumilio; assembly: GCA_030674055.1. Lineage (NCBI taxonomy): Eukaryota > Metazoa > Chordata > Mammalia > Rodentia > Muridae > Rhabdomys > Rhabdomys pumilio. The sequence goes on along the minus strand of JANHMN010000004.1, from coordinate 49,645,629 downwards.
ACAGTGAATATACACACCCAGAAGCTTCCTCTCCACAGCAGTATAACCTAAGCTCCTATCAGGTAGAGATTTTCATCCCTGAAATTTTCCCCACAGTGCTGAATGAATGAAACCAAAGTAATTCTTAACCTGAAACTGTCAGTGATGTGGCCATTTCTAGTCTGTATTATGGAACCCCAGACTTCCACACAGTGTTTGAAGTAAAAACCTCTCCTAGCTCTACAGATAAGCACTTACTATAATTTTCAAGTAGTTTTATTAAAGCAAAGGTACTATATGAATTAGCTGGACAACTGACTGATCAATAAATACGTCAGTGTCTGTAGAGGCTAAAATATTATGCTTAACTATATTAAAATGTCAGTTCAGGAAAAAATAATAAACTATTTTTCTTCTTCTGGGCAGAACAGATAAATATGAACTATCAAAAAAATTTTATTATTTATTTTTAGAAAAAAATTGACCAAAATAATTCAAATTATTTTTATATTAGTTGTATGATTGCCTCACCCTACCCCTGCTACCATATTTTATAAGCTTTTTAAATGGTGAAACATTCTATAAGTTCCTCACATTTTTATTTTTTCCTGTGACTTCCCTAAAGATCTTGATTTACTGGGACCCACTTGTGGTGCTAGGATTTCCCAGGTGTATAATTGACCTAACAGTACTCGTATACCTAGCAAGCGGGTATGAGACTTAATTAGTGAACAGTGGTAAAACCCCTCAAGAGAGTTCTGAGTCAGAATGGAAATGCATTGTTATTAATCATTATTACTATTGTTATTATTTTTAAATGGCTTGGAGCCATCTCTGAATTTAGCAGTAAAATAAATGTATCTAATAATTCTCTCTATGTGCATGCTCTGTGGTCATGGGTTTCACAAATTAAATGGTGGAATACTTGTAGGATATGATTATAATGGTCCAAGTAAATGATCCTCAACCAATTCAAAATTATGTGATTAAGACCCCAAGGAGCTACAGAAAGCAGTCTGCCTTGATTCTTTTCCACTTGGTGTTGACCCTCTGTGTGTTAATTTATGTGAAAGGTTAAGAAGTGAACTCAACACACTAGCAAAGTGTGTGTGTGTGTGTGTGTGTGTGTGTGTGTGTGTGTGTGTGTTTGGGTTAGAATTTGAGAGTATCTGTAATCCCTTGTCTGAGAGACAAAGAAGCCATTTCAGGTATGGCTAGCTTCACTTTCTGTATGTGGTAGTCTTTTCTTTTTTTTTTTTAATTCTATGTGGAATATAGTCAGATATCACCTGAACAGTCTCAGGTCCCCTCCTGTCCCCTTCTGTCATGTAGCTGCATTCTGTGTATGCAAGGTTGTGCTGCATGTCCCTGGAGAAGCAGCTTCCACTGCCAACTGTCTGCTTTCAGCTTGAATTATCTCAGGCAGACATCCTGGCTAGCTGCAATGCAAGACGCAGGGCTCAGGCCTGGGAAGACCTAAGTTTGGCAGCCCTAAGTTGGGGAGCGAAAAAGAAAAAGGAAATTCTATCTTTTCTGGTGCTTTTCCCTTCTTGGTTTTCCTAGTCAAAATCAATGGTGTGGTCGATAGCTGGCTCTGACTTGTTCCCTGCATGCTGAGTTTTCCTGATGTAAACCTTTAATGTCTGGGCTTCAGACTTTGTGTGTCAGGGAAGGCTTGATGCTGTCACAGCCCTCCTGGGTTACATTTTATTCCCATGGTAGCCTTTGTAATCCAAGAAGGGAAGCAGAGATCAATTTTTACACCATTTAGTTGTTGAAGAAAATTTTATTTCTGCCAGTTGATGATTCTTATAAAAAATCAACCATATTTATATATTTTTCTCTAAACAGCAAAAGCGAATGAAGTGAGATCTTTGTACTAGTGAACATTTTGAAATGAAAAACAAATCAAGTCCTGCCCTGCGTTGTTAAAATGCAGTTGGGAATTTTTCACATTCCTTTCCCATGACAAAGAATGACACGTTTAATTTAAATGTATCCATTTGGGGAAACACTTAGTAATCTCTACAGTGACAGTGTCAGGGTGGTATACAGTCAGATCTGTGACATGTGGGTTTAATGCATATGTGACACTATATGCTGGCTTTTATACATATTGGATAATTAGTAAAAAAAAAAAAAAAGAAGAAGAAGAATATGGTATCTATTAAGAACTTTCTATTTTCCTTTGATTTCTTTCTATGGACTCTCTTACTGTCTGGATTAGTAATTGCTTGTTTTCTCTTCTAAAACTTGTTTTAGTTGCCTATGTCCTTCCATCTAACATTTATTCTTCAATATAATACTTAATACCCCCCACTGTAATTTTCCTTTGGTTGCTTATAGTGTGGACAGTGAAGATAAGACGATAAGACTGTGTTTGTAAAGTTTATTCAAGTTTTGAAAGAGATTTCATAGTGGATTAAAAATAGTTTGTAAAATCATTAGGAAATATGGAGCTGGAGACACTAACCATTAGCTTAATGGTTAAGAGCACATACTACTACTCTTGCCCAAAGTGCAGTTCCCAGCACCCACATTAAACAACTATTAACTGTATGTAACTCCATCTCTAAGAGGATGAGGTGCCTCTGGCCACCAGGGGCATCTGCACTCATGAGAACATACTGTTAAACACACAGTCTGTCTGTCTGTCTGTCTGTCTGTCTGTCTGTCTGTCTGTCTCTCTCCCTCTCCCCCCCCTCTCTCTCTCTCTCTCACACACACACACACACACACACACACAAAAGTAATAAAAATAAATCCTTAAAAGTAAATTAGGAAGCAATATCCTACAAATTATATTTCTTTGAAATACTAAATATATGTGTTTGAAATAACTCAAATATTTAAAGAGCAATACCTTAGAAAGAACATTAGAATCAGGCCTCGTCCCCAGTGTTACATATCAATCATGTTGTATTAATTGAAAGTATTCGATATAATCTCATAAAGAAACAGGCAAACTCCGGGCTTTCCTCTGTACTGAAAAATCTATCATTCATGTCTTCCATTACTGCGCTATAATTATGGTAAGTGAAGCAGAACGGGATCAATAGAGCAATTTATCAATGCATCCCAAGCCATCCTAGCATGGTTTACGTCATATCACTGCAGATACTGTCGCTCAGCAGAGAGACATTGAGGAGCATAACGATGTTAGGCCGACCCGTTTCAGCATAATGTCTTCCTCTGTAATGCTCCACTTCTGAGCGTGATTTAATGAATTGTTTCACTTTGGATGGTATTATATGAATTAAAATATTTCCTGAATTGAAATAGGTTCAGAATTCAGGTTTAAGAGCCCTGCACTAATGCGAGCCCTGTAGCTGAGGCTGTGTCTTCTCCCGTGCCAGTGCCTTTCTATTGCATCTCATTGGAGCTAGAGAGTGAACCAGGTGCCTAATACACTCCAAGGAACACCAATATTTAAATAAATTTGTGGCCACTTTATTTAGTAACTCTAGTCTTTTATCTTTGAACATCACAAAATTTAGAATTCTTTAGGCTTTATTGTCATATTTGTGATTTGGCAATAATAATTGGCTAATAAAAGATGAGTTTGTTTCTTTTTCCCCCCAAAAGTATATACAATATGGTCTTTTTATCATAAAGCTTTTCCCTGTGTTGATATGGAATTATTAAATATTCATAACATCCAAAGGAAGTTACTGAATCGTGCCGTAAAGTGTTATTTATTTCAGTATGAGGAGAGATATTTTCGGATTATTGGATTGTCATTTTCCTTTTCCATATGTTGTAAAATTTCACTCACTGTCACTTTAGTTAATTCACTAGTGTAGAAAGCTATACAGGTTTTATAATGATGTCAGTCCCAGCAATGCACAGTTACCACTTGTATTTCAAGTTGTTAGACATCAAGAAATGCTTTCAATGATAATGTGGGGGTTTTGTTTGTTTTTATTTAATTAGATACTTCAAAATTAAATACTTTTAAAGGTAAAAGAGTGAAGCTGAAGATAACATGGTTGTTTTGAAAAACACCAAAATCTGCAAGTTTTTCTCTCCCCCCGCCTCTTTTTTTTTCCTTTTAGGTGATCCTTAAGAGTTATTGTCGGAGTGAGGGGTGGGGGTTGTCTCCTTACCCAAGGAGAGTTTTGTACTACATGACTGAGACTTCCCTGGGCTCATGAGATAAGACCCTGGGTACAGTCTGTGACACTCTGTGGTCATTGTCTAGAATCTAGTTCACAGCTTGCCTTTGAAGAGACTCTGAAACATTCTGATAATATTTGTGGGTTTTGTGGGGGTAAGCATGTCTGCCTTTCTTTTTCTTACCTGCCTTGGTAAAAGCCTCCAACATCATTTAACAGCTTGTCTGCTAGAGGCTTAAGGACACAGACTAGCAGCTGCATTACATAATGTGTTCTAAGTTAAAGAATTTAAGATGTCAGTACCTAAATGAAGATGTAAATTGTTTTGTTGGCAAGGCTTATAGGAGGGTTTTGCTATTGGTGGTGGTGGTTTGTTATTGTTGTTTTGGTTTTTTCTTTTTTTGGTTGTTTTATTTTTATTTTATTTTATTTTTTTTACCTGATATCACATTGTATTGGTTAGCATGGACTATTTTTAACTAGCATTCTATTTAAACAGTGTCAGCGAATTCTGAGAGCTTGCCAAACAAATTCTCAAAATGGTTGCCAAGCTGTAAGATGGCTGCCAAGATCTAAGCACACTGAGCAGGTTCAAAATGGTGACCAACTTCTCAGAATTTGTTGGTCAGGGTTCTCCTTCTGCCAGTCCCTTCCCCCATACAACTAACACCCAGAAAGGGGGCGGGGGGGGGGGAATCCCAAAGATGCAAGACTTGGCACTAACTCCTTGGCACGAGTCGCTATAGTGTCATCCAGAGATTCGAAGAGTCACCGTGTACTTCTTGTTTCACATGCTTGGCAGGAGACGATTCAAGGGATACTGGGGTGAAAAACCATTGTAAAATAACATGGCCGTTTCTTCTTCCCGATCTAGTGTGTACCAGATAATTCTCTAGATGGGATGTGGGGAGACTAGACAAGGCAGTACTTTTTCAAAGAGTTTTTTTAATCAAGAGCAAAAAGCATTGACTAAGACTTTTGGGCTGTGCCTTTTTGTACTGCTTGCACGAAGTGGCACAAACTTTATATACAACAGGTTTAAGATTTATTTTAGTTTTGCATTTGTTTACTTAAGTTTATAGCAATTGCATTCTGGCAGTTGTGCTACTTAGCAGATTGAAATAAAATCATAGGGTGAATTAAAACATACTGCTGTTAGTACTGATTAGAATTTTAGCTTAGTGTAAATACCGGATGCAGGGTCCAACTTTTCAGACACTTGGCATAAGCTCAATAGGGATCTCCAGGCTACACAGGAGACAGTGTGTGTGCTTGGATGCTTTAAGAATTCTTGGATAGGTGCAGCAGACTGCTACTGCTGGCACGGTGATTCATTGTGCTGGCTGCATAATGTGCTCGGATTCCAAGGTAGACAGAAGAAGCCGGGAAACGATAATAAGGGAGAGTAGTTAGAACTTAAAACACAAAACCTGAGGAAAAGAATTTCTGCTTAAATTGTATAGCTGTTACTGTGCCCTTTGGCTAAGGAGACAAACAATGATTCCTAAACTTAAGATGAGAACACAGGGCTTGGAGGGGATCTGAGGATGACCTAGTAGCAAGAACAGTTCTAAAACTGGAAAGTTTTTTCTGAGATACTTTGAACACATACAGATGGATTAGCTTCTGCGGGCAGTAAGTATTGTAAATGAATTTCTTAAAAGGGGCTTGTGTTTAGCACCACCAGGGAGCAGCTTTTGTTCTCCCGGAGACCAGATTCTTGAAGATAGTTTTTAATTGGCACAAGCAGTTTGGTTGATACTTGGGTAGCTTTCAAAAAAGCCGCCGGTCTTGACAGGTGCTGCTGCTGTTGTTGATAATAGTAAAGGGCTAGAATTAGAAGTTACTTAGTGTGGGGTTTTTTTGAACTCTGTGAATTTGGGGTGGTTCAGCATGGAGCCGGCTTGTCGCTTTGCACACTGTAAGTCAAAAGACATCTAAGAAGTGTGACTTTCAATATATTGAAACTACTTTTCTCTTACAGTTAGCCAAAGATGCTTGTTGCCCTTTAAGCTTCCTACTGTCTGTTTCTAACCGTTTCTCTCATAGTAAGCAGTGGTCAATAAAGATACAATCATTTGGTAGGAGAAATCAGATGTCATGGACAACGCTGAAATTTGAACTCAGGTACCTTTCCATGAAGAAAGCTAGTGCCCATTTAGAAGCTTTGAATTTAGAAGTTCAGGCTGGTGTTAAGGAGGTGTCTGGCATTGACTTGGCAATGTGTCTGAAAGTTGCAAAGCAGATCTCTGAATACATTTTTATATGGTCTATTTATACTGTTCTGTGATATTATAGCGTTAAATAGCTTAAAGCCCTGTGGTGTGTACAGTGCTGAAGAGATTGCTCAGTGGTTAAGAGTGCTTTCATGCAAACATGAGGACCTGCACACAAACCCTCAGCCCCCACAAAAAAGCCAGGCACGATGATATGTACCTATAACCACACCATTCGGGGACAGAGATGGGTGGATCCTGGGAGCTCTGTGGCTAATGGCCTAACCGAAGTGGCAGCCTTCTGCTTTATTGCCTGTCTTAAGGCAATAAGGCCACGAACAAGTACACAACACCCTTCTTGGGCCTCCACATGAACACACATAGGAATATGCACCATGTACACTGACATTTCTCCCTCCCTCTCTTTCTCTGTTCCTCCCTCCCTTCCCCCCTCTCATTTACTCTCTCTCTCTCTCTCTCTTTCTTTCTATCTTTCTATCACACATACACATGCACACACTTTTTGTGATAATTTTTATGCATTGTACTATAACTTTTTGAGAAAGCACTAAATAAAACCTTTGTTTTCAAACTAAAAATTGAAAGTTCAGATCATCACAAGAAATCACACACTTTTAACTTTCAAGTAATTAATGATGATTCAAATGAGAGTATTTTTCTTTTTGTTTTTATTACATACTAGCTAATATTTTAGTTCATATTTGGGTGAATAGTATTCTGTGGCAGTGACAAAAAACATAAAATATGCAATTTTTTGTTTTTTCATCCATATCCATCTATGAGTATGTAAGCAAGCAGGATTTTTTTCACACTGCTTGCAGCATAAGATAATTCTAAATTTTAGAATATAAAATGCCAGCTGGGTAATGTTCATGGAGGTAGAATAGGGCCTATTTTTACAAATTGGCAAGGAATCCATCAGCATTTGTACTTTTGTAAAAAGCACAGTACTTTTCAGGGGAACTTTGTTCGTCTTCTCATAGTTTGTGCTTTGGTATTACAGAATCTTTTCTTCAGGATAATTTCCTATTAGCCCTTCCAAAACAAGGATTTTTATTTGAAAGGGTTGTTTTTGTTTAACGCTGATGTCTGTCGCTGTGTGTTTATCGTCCCGTCCTTTTCCATGCAGCCCATGTGCATACTTGGTGCATGTGTTCTGTGTCTGCCTGTGTCTATCCAAGGATGTATAGAGATATAAAATCTACTTTCTATATAGCTCGCTGTATAGGGCAACCCAAACAGCTGTTAGTCCTTTTTATAGCTTCTTTAATCTATGTGCCAACAAGTCAGTTTACAAAATCTGTTTTGTTGATGACTGCTGCGATAATAATTGTGGTGTTTTGTGGCTTGGCAAAAGGCTGGGGTCTCCTCTGAGGACTCTTGCCAAAGGCTTTGAAGGGGTTGAGGTGGATCCACTGCCAAAATGAGTCACCACTCTCTATTTTATTTAATGTCCTTCTGCCAAGGCCTTAGACACTTTCTGTTTTCATTCTTTTGTAGGCTTTCCTCCCCACATTGTGGTTTTCTTCACAGCCAGAGGCCTGGGTCTGCCAGGATAGGTGAGAGAGACTGGCTCCCCTGTCCCCAATGCCAGTGTGTACTGAAGTGGAAGGCTTGGCTGTTGTGTACCTTAAATGAATATGTGGGCGTAGCTAGGCAGTTATGAGTTACAGATATAATGATGGATTTGGATAACCAAGTCCTCCATAGTCACCTGGTCAGGGATCCTCAGAAGTATTTCTAGTATTTTCCTTAAGTGGCATTCAGATAATATGACCGGATTTTAGTGGTTTTCATAATTGCTTAAAGCCCCTAGATTATTCATGAGTTCTGGCTAAAGGCCCAAATCTTGAAATTCTCCTCAGACAAAAGAGCCCCATCCCCCTCCTTTCAAGTGCCATAATATTTGGCTTCGTGGAAGTATTTTCTACACATACTCAATAGACTTCAGAGATTAAGCCCAACATTTATTCCTACCTGTCTAGATTTAAATTGTTACTCAGAAGTAGACTAAGAGATATGAATTGCTGATGTGATGACTGAAATATATTGGAGATTTAAACATTTCCTTTATTCAGTATCTTAGTAATTGAAATACACTGGGCTAAATATCTACTTGCTCTTTTTTTGCAGCTCAAATACACATTGTATATAGCTAGGTGATTAAAAAAAAAAAAGTTGTGTTCCACATGATAGCATACTCTAGGACAGCTGGATCCTATCTGAACCCACATAGGTTGTTTTTTTTTTTTTTTTCTTTCCTAGCCATAGTTACAACACCATTCTAAAATCTAATAAACCATATATATGGAATTAAATTAAGGTTGTAGTTTTTGTTTTCTAAATATCCCTTCATTGTGTTAAATCTTGAAACATGGTACACACAGTAAAAGTTCATTATAACATCCCCTGAAAACATTTCCATAAAAATAAAATAAAATTTTCAAAGTTCAAAGCCCTAACTGTAGGCACCAAAATATTTTCCATTTATTATGGTCAGGCTTTTGTTCTTTGGGGAGAACACTGTAAAGATAGCTTTATTTAACACTTGGTTTGCAAAATGAATGCTACTAAAATGGGTGATTATTTTAATAAAATTTTTTAGTTATAGAATACAGTTACAAAGGTGAAGACTGTGAGCAAGTAGTGAGAGGAATGCCAAGTTGATCGTCTCCTGCCTAGGTCAGAGGTCATTGTTCAAAGAAGTCAGGCGATGAGCGGAGATACTTTGTAAACTTTTCTGTAAATATCGAGGTGTTTAATTAAATTTCTAATTTTTTTATGTGTCCTAAAACTTTAGCTGATCAGATTCCCCTCTCCATATGTCTACCTTGTAGTTTTCACTTAAAATAATGAGAAAATAGAAACAGTCATTAAGAACCTATAGGCACTCTGAGGTATAAATTCATTTAGAACCTAAATTCTTAGAGAGTGAGGCAAGATTCCAAGACAGAAATTCTTTTCAATGATCTATAAACCACTCACTCCCCAGTTAAGGCTCAAGCTATGTGAAAAGCCCCAGGTCCTCTTGAGCCTCGTGTGAACCCCATAAACTAAGTGAAGTCCTGTAAACCTTGTGCGTACCCTGAAGAACCAAAATAACTAAGCCCAGTACAGCTAATTAAAAAATGTTTTTTAGCAGATGCTTTCTGTATCCACAATTTAAAGCCAGAACCTGCATTTGGAAGTAAATTGCTCTATTTTGGAAGGTATAAAACATAACTACTAAGTATTGAATTATAGCTAACCTTTATAAGCATCTAATACATACTGCTTAAGAAAAAGAATTGGAATCCTTTGGAGGTATTATTATTTGCCAAGATGTAAATATTATGGTAGGTAAGGTTGTGGTTTTGCCAGTGGTATTAATAGTAGGTGTCCTGGCCAACATTATTTGGAAATAGTAATGCTATCTTAATTTATGCTGAACCTCCTGCCACAAATTTACAAATTTAAAATGAGACTCTTGCTATATCGTTATTTTGACCATGTGAGTTGATGGAAACCAGGTACTATTGAGGCAAAGAGAGAAACAGAGTTGCCTATCTGGTAAGTCATATGGATTCAAAATCAGGTATATAAACCTTTTAGTGGCACCTGCTTCCTCTTGTGACTGCTGAAATGATAGGACTAAAGTGGCTTCTCCAAGGCTCTCCAACTCAAACTCTGGAGGAAACTAGTTCTATGTAATGACATTGAAATGACCCACTACAGTCCTTCAGAAAGTGAGTGAGTGACCTAGCAAGATACATTATGGATCTCTGGTCTGACTTCCGTATTGATCACTGTAATGAGAAATCACATCATTACTGTATGCACCAAGGACCTAGTTGTCTTCATGTGGACCAACTCATCCTTCTGCAGCTCTTCATGCCTAGGCATGGTATAGTGTTATAGCAATCATTTTATTCTAAGTCTAAACATTTTGCATAATTTTTCATAAACTAGTATTTTAGATGCCCAGGAAACCATAAACCCCTCTGCTTGTAAATATTGGTAGTTAACTAAAATGAGAATTTTAAGTTTCTTATTTACTTTACTGTTTTGACTTTGTGTTATTCTGGCTACTTTCCATAAGGATTGATTGGTTTTCATATACTGTCTGTCTGCTCATTCATCCATGGGCACTGGGAAGACCCTGTCATCATGATTACCAAAGTTTCAGATCCACAGTAAAATGAATGTCTTTGCCATACCTAAAGTTATATGACACTGAAATATCTCCATGTGACCACATTCTTGAGCTAACACTGGTGAAATGTGTACTTTACCCATTTCAATGTCCTAGTCCCAGATACTGCATAGCACTCTGAAAGAATGGGTTGTTAACAGTGTTTGCATACTACCCATTCTGAGTACAGCAAACAGAGCCTGTGATGTACCTGTACCCTCATGTGATGATCAGTCTACTACAGACACACTGTATTACAGTCTGAATTCTTGTTAATGGCATACGGACCTCTGAAAGGTATTACAGCCACCCTGCCTGGTACCATATATAAGGTGTTGGTATCACCCTTAACAGATAGAGGAAGAAAGATGTATCATGGAGGAGGGGAGGGGACAAAATGCTCTTGGTATGGCAGTAATGTATGGTCACTACTGCTGTGTCAAATGAGTATGCTTACTGCCTCTGGGCTAAGTTTTGCTTCGACTACCCAATTCCTTGAAGTCATCACTGTGTCTGTCACAGCTGAGCAGTGGGGTTAAGTTGAAAAGGAAATTTTCATTTCAGACCTAGAAGTGCTCATCAAGTGAGAGAGTGAGCAGGTACTCTGTGATCGCATTTATTGTTTGGTCTTGAGCTTACTGGTCTAGGGGAAAATGTCATCTCTCATCCTTATTTCTGAACCTTAGATGAACTAACACTTTTGCTCAGGACCTTGAAATTTTTCTTGGATGTATGCAGTGTGATGAGCAAATATTAGTCTATGCAGCCATAGTTACCAAGTCTATGAAGTAGATACAGGTAAAATAAAAGAAATGAAAAGAAAGCACTGACCTTACCTACCTGCCCTTCCAGCTTACCATAGTTGCTGGAACATGGCACAGGGGGTGGAGTCAAGACAAAGTAAAATGTTCAGTTCTCTGAGAACAATTGAGAGCTGTGCATGCAGTAACACAAGATAGTATTTCATACTAAAGGCTTGGGTAAGATGCATTCTGGAAATGTCATGCACAAATTTCTTGATGCATCCCCAACCTTGAGTTGGTCTACAGACCCAAGTTAAATGTAACCAGTTGGTCCTAGGAGCCTCTGATGCTCTAGCAGCACTGTCTTCCTGCTCTGTGTTCTCTGCTCAGCTCAGTGCTGCTGCTGCTGCTGTGAGCACATTGCACAGGAATACTCTGAGATCACTTACAAGGCAGACTTAGGTGTCTCCTTAAAAACTAATCAGGAGGTTTCCTGGTAGACAAGATGGCCATACTGCAGATCTAACTTAACCAAGTACTGTCTGCTTTTAAATAGTCAATGATAATTTCCAGTATAGATAGGTAGATAGATAGATAGATGATGATAGATAGATAGATAGATAGATAGATAGATAGATAGAGATATATAGATATAGATATTTGTAAGTAAAAGTGTGTTAGTTAACTAGTCTTCAGATTTTCCATGCCTCTGTATATACTTCTGAATGCTCATGAAGAAGTCACAGTAAACTCTAACCTGACCTTCATGATTTTACAAACAAAAAAGCAGACTCTCATGGTCTCTGAAGTGACATGTTATTGGAAGACCATGCATACAATTTAGTTTTAATTGATTTTCACTCTTAAGTATGCAACCAATACAAGTATATCTCCTTGTAATTATTTATTTGAGTCATAGGAGTAAAGCAGAGAGTTGTTTGGTGAGCCATGCAAATACTTTACAGGAAAGGTGTCCATCTTTTATGCTATAGGCCTAGAGAATTAAATAAGCCCTTACTTTACAATATTATTAGTATTACTTATAAGTGCAAAACATAATTTATAAAGGATGCTTAATACCTGTTTGTTGATGAAAAAAAATGGCCACAAGACTTAAATGCATTGAATTAAGGGGAAAAACATTTAAAAAATGAGAAACTAAGAAATTATTTTCAAATGGAAACTACCTCTAAAGACTTAAATATTCACTAACCAAGTGCTATTCTTAGGACAGGCAAGGGGCTATTCTAAGAAAATTAATTCAACATTTATTAAGCTGTCCTTTGTGATTAGCATGGACAACAGAGTTGTACCTAGGGAGGTGGAAGGAGTAAATAGAGAAATGAATAACATTCATTATCATGTTCTTTGGACAAGTTTAGTACACAAGATACACGAGTTAAATTGTGGGCTCAAGGAATAAAATGTGGCAGAGATTGGAATCATCATGGATGGATTCTTACTGGAAGAGGCAGGAAAAAAAAAGAGCAATTTCTTTACTAGGAAAATATTTGTAAATTATGCTTGGTTAGTTCAAGTATACAGAAAACATATGGAAGTTTTCAAACCTATTTTCCACAGTTCTTCTAAGAAGTGCTGAGTAAAAGGTATGGTTCCTCTGTGCTGAAAATAATCATTTTAATTGGATTGCTTCTTTGGAAACAAGACAGAGAGTATATTGCTAAAAGCTTCTGCGCCATTTTCAATATTTGTAATGATGTAAGTGCTACAACTGTGCCTTCATTTATATGGAAAGGTAGTGATGCCTTCTATGGGCATGGAGACTGGGGAAGACTCTAAGAAGAATGTCTGCTTAAATGCAAGCAGACAAAAGTAGTTTTTAACTTCAGATTAGAGGACCAACTCTACTTTTCTTAGGAGCTTTTTGTTCACCCATGTTCTGCTCTCAAGGTTAATTTATGTGTTGCCTTTTATCTAGAAGAGGGATAATTCCATCAGCACCACACCAGCTATAGATGATCTGGAAGGCGGATGACATGAATGTAATGTTCTGTGCGATGGGCTGAAATGTTCACTTTTTATTTAGGTAACAGACCAAAATCCACTACAAGAAAGCCAGGGGCTGATTTAGTGCACATTAAAATGGACTTTAGACCTCTGTGTCTCTTCTGACAGCCAGTCAAAGGTTTTGAATTTTATAGTATGACATTAAAAAAGATCTTATGAAGTATTTGTTAAATCTTAGCTTGAGAGTTGTTCCTTGTAAAGAGTTATGCTTACTATTAAAGATTTTATTATAGGATAATATCACTGTATTTAACTAACACAGCTGAAAATCAATTTAGCTCATCTGAACTTTAACTACATTGAAATTATTTCATTTGGGATATTCTGTAAACCCCCAAAATCTTTTTCTTTCTTTGTATGAGAACTCTGTATCACCAAAGAAGACAGAGGGCTTTCACACTGGTCCATCCCTCTGTGCTTGCTCTTCATTTAAGTAACATTTGTATAGTCTTTCACACCTCAGTACTCCTTGTTTCAAAGGTCTCCTTTAGTATCTTCTCCCTGGCTTTGCCATTGTTTTGCACTGACTTAGATAAAGTGTGTGTGTGTGTGTGTGTGTGCGTGCGTGTGTGTGTGTGTGTGTGTGTGTGTGTGTGTGCATGAGGTCCTACATGTACATGCTGTGTGCAAGTAAAACTTCATCAGAAAGGAAAGTCTGTGATATCTAGTGTACTTTGAACACACACACACACACACACACACACACACACACACACACACACCAGGGAGGAGGGAGGGAAAA
>JANHMN010000004.1:49510009-49631604 GCA_030674055.1 Rhabdomys pumilio | reverse complement strand
GCTTAGTTGGTAATAAATACTGAAAATAAGTACTTCTGCTGAGAGTAGGACTTTTGGGTGCTAAAAAATTGATTATAAGTATGATGACATGAAAGATGATAGTTACAGTAACCCAAAAGTCTTAAAATGAAAAAAATTAGTATTTTATATGATTAGACAATTAGTATTTTATATGATTGGTTTAATTGTCCAACTAAATGATGGCAGAAAGGGAATTAATATTTCCCTATTCACTAATAACAAATTTAAGTGAAAATATAGGAAATGATATTCTGAAAGTTATAAAAACAAACAACAAAATATAAATATTGAGTTGGAAAGTACTATAGTAAGAGTTCATATGCCTAATTATTATTTTTGTTTTTAAAAATGTATTGGGATCAACTTCACTATTTTCTAGTCATGTGGATAGAAGTTTCAACTCAGTTGTTATTTTAAGTATGATTACAATACGAAGTATTGAATAATTTGAATAATTTCAAATTATTTCTGATACTATTAGAAATAAGTATGTTAGTATGCCAGAAAAAAAAAAGAGATGTTTTTGTCAGGACTAAATCCTATTTCAAGCATCACGTATTCAACATCAATTCCTTCTCACCATATCCACTCCTTGAGAATTAGGATGATACTTTCTTTGGATAATTCTCATAGTAGAAACAGTGTGAGCCATCTTGCAAGTTGAATGAATACCTTATAGGATGTCATAGAAATCTTTTTACATGTTTGTGTGCTTAAAGTCAATTGTCGTATTCTGAGGTGTATTCTCTGAGCTAGTGGCATTCAAGTTCAAGGTGAAGAAAAAGTTCAATTTAAATAAAATAAGCCAGCATCCTGAGAAAGACAGTAAAGGTGAATTATAAAGCTTCTGTTAGATCAAGCCTGGGTCAGACAGATATAAAAGACAGCACAATATATAAGAAGCACAAGTGAGTCTAGTTTATTCTTAAAGTACTTTTAAATTTGACCTCACTTTTAAATGAATGAAACTGGAAATGTTAAATGATTCCTTATAGACATGAGTTGTATAGGAGAGATGCCACAGGACCGCAACTAATGGGTCTTAAAGTTGGGTCTTTGCATAAACAATCTGGCCATGGGCTGTCCATGTGCACAAAGCTAAAATGTGTACATGTCTCATATTAAACGAATTGATATTTATTCAGTGTTTTGTTAGATAAATGTCTTCTGGTCTCAACAGTACTAAGCAAGGCTCCTCTCCCATTCCTTATACACATCCTTTACAGAGTGTTAAGAGGTCTTTAGTTCCCTTCCTGCTGAGGGAGGAAAGGAAGAGCTGGCAGATAGAGTTTGTATCCAAGGGCATGAGACCTGTAAAGGCCAAGACCTGAAATTAGCAAGTGTGGTTGACATTATCGGTTAACACTGGTGTGTGGGATTCCATGAAGTTCACTCAAAAGAGGTTCCATGTAGTTTGTTGTAAGACATTTATTGCAAGGTCCATGGTGCAGGGTCAAACAATATAGATGTCTTATTGGAAGAAGTTAAATATCCCCAAAGTTGGGAAGAATCAAGAAATTAAGAGTAGGTGAACAGGCTACAATAATGCAGACAGTTAGCATCAGTGAAGCCAGCCTGTGCCAGCATATCATAGAGCTCTAGATGATATTTTGTGTTCCAGATTAGTCTGGACACTGTCCCAAACATAGGTCTGAGGGCTGGCACTAAAGGAAGACTATACCTGTTAGAGAGCAAGAAACAAATTATTGTACCAAATTTGGAGCACAGGCTGGGGTGGCTCCTTAATGATGTGCCGATGAACATGAACTTCTCATGCCCCCTCCCCCAACTCCTGAGGACAGCTGAGAACACAGATGGGAACTATTAGGAAACTTAAGAAACTAGAGGACAAGTGGTCTTGAGGTAGTGGCAAGGAGCCACATGAACTCTAAAACCGTTCAAATAATAAGGAATAAATTGCTAGGCATGTCTGCAATGAAGACAGAATCCAGCAGCAAGATCTAAATATTTATCTAAAAACACACTGTTTTTAAAAGGCAAGTGTAAGGTGGGTACCTGCACTGGGATAGCACACCCTAATAACACAGACCCTGTGTTTTTGGTGCTGGTGGTTGTCTACCACTACCATCTACTACTTACTGGCACCCCAAAAGCAATGAATAATTGTTGGCTGGTTTGATCTGATTCAATAGCATTTGTTATTCTCATGCATCCTTCATGAAAGCAAAGATAGACATTTTTTCTTCTTTTGAAAACAACAATCTACTTAGCTATTTTGTGAATTGTGGATTCTCCTCTGCTGGATTGTTCATTTAGTTAGTGTGTGTTAGTGGCAGTTTATAGTGAGGCATTCCGGAGGCGTGACTGAGCCGTTTGAACGAGACTTTAAACATAACAATACTTTGTGTGGGTTTATTTCATGTGTTCCCTCTTATGTCATTTGTGGCACTGAAAATGAGATCACAATTCCCAGAGTACTGGGACAGTTCACTGAGAGGTTAGCCCACCTAAGTTTATAGGAGTTTTCTTTGTGATAGAATTAGAACTAATTTCCACTGTTGTTTTTGGAGAAAACTGTAGACTGTAATTATGTGTTGGCACTTTCTGAACAGCTCCCTGTATTGTCGTATTATTTTAAGTGAGCTCTGTTATAAAATGACCTTTCATGTTTGGATTGCAATAATATAGCTTACACTGGTCTGTAGTTAGCAAAATACAAGGATCCAGTAAACGCTAGAGTGTTGACACAACTCTAGCTAGACTTTTGTTAAAGGGGACTACCACTTCCCTGGGTTTAAAAGAGAGGATTGGGGTTGGAGGGAGTAGACATTCTCTATTATGCAGTAATTGAGCAGTCTTGTTGAATGGAAACTATGTAACATAAAGTAGCTAAGACCCCAGGTAGCAAAGATAATAGTTATGCAAATGTAAAAGTAGCAAGAAGCATCTTGTGCGACATTTTTACAGCTGACTCCTTAGTCTTTTCTAGTACAGACGTCAGAATAAAGTACCAACTTTCAGAATAAGGGACAGCAACACCATCTTTATATTTCTGGAAAATGCTACCCAAAGGTATAATGTTCAGAGAGCCCTCCTGGACACACCCTCTCTCTACCACATTTCATTCCCATATTAGTAATAGAATTTTAGTGTTGATTTAGAAGACAGTCTGCCTTAAAGCAGATTGAATAGTTTGCACACTGTGAATTGTAATTAAAGAGTAAGAGGTACTTATTATGTCAACAACTGGCATGAGAAACCTCGAGCAGCAGGTGACCCCAGCCATGTGATGTTTGTGACAGCTAGGACCCCTTTATACTGGCTTAGCAATCTGAAAGTCCAAATTGAAAGAAGCCCAGGGGCTGTGTATTTCATTAGATCCCAGGGGAAGTACAGGATACAGCTTCCTTCTGTTTTCCTGGGAGGTCGCCAGAAAGTTGGTAGAGCACTGTTTCTGTCAGAGGCTGAAAGGGAAAAGAAAAGGCACATACAAACAAAACAAAACACCATACACACCACAAACCCATCCACCACTTCATCCCCACAGAACCATAAATTTGACATTTCCCACAGTCTTCCCAAGACCATCGTGATCGCTGTGTCAGCACTGTGTGCCTTGCTTGGAATAGTTTGAAATGAGGGCTCGATGTTCCAGCGTTGAAAAAAAATATTTAATCTTCAACAGCCAGTCATTCTTTTGGTATACAACCATGAGACATGATCAAACACACATATCAGAGTTGCTTGAAATCTGTTTGTGTTTTGCACTATATTCATCTGGCCTTCTAAAATGAGGTAGATATCCAAATTTAGACAGATAAAACCATACTTATAATAAAGGAAACAGACCAAGGACATATGCCATATGCAGCCCAGTCTCATTGTGACGAGTAAACCCTTTGAAATATGGTCACATTAACGGTGTGCCGAGCTGGGGAACTCAGAGCTTTTAGGAGTTACACCATCACCCCAACTCAGGCTTGGATTTGGGCAGAAGGCTTTGACCTTTACTCAATCAAGAACCTGATTGGAGTGAAGAGACAGAGCCTCCCTTTTCTTGGCATCTCATATAGGCCACTAGGCATCCATTCTGCTGTTATGGAGTTTCTGCAGCCAGAAATAAGTGCTTCGGCTCTTTCCTAGGTAACACAGATATTTAGTAGGTTATTTTGTATTTATTTCATTGTAGTATGGTATGCATGCATGCATGCAAACATGTGGGGTGTATACATGTGCATGTATACATGTGCATACATGTGAAAGCCAGAGATTGACGTGAAAAAATCTTTCTTAACCATTCCCCATTTAGTTTACTGAGGCGATCCTTCTCACAAAACCAAGAGCCCACACACTTGTCTAAGTAGCCAGCTAGCTCCTGGGATCTGCTGTCTCCAGTGCTGGGATGACAAGTGGGTCACCATACTGTCCCCTCACCACATGTGGGTGCTGGGATCTGAATTGTTGGGCCATGCTTACATGCCAAGGTACTTTATCTCCTGAGTCATCTCCTCAACTCCAGAAGTGCTCTTTGTAAAAATAGTTTTGAAATGTATTGAATGCATAAAACCACAAAAATTATCCCTATGGATGCTTACATACAGGAGTACATTATGTAAAGTTTAAATCAAGTTAAATCTACCATCTCTCCAAACATGTAGTATTTCTTTCGGTGAAGAATTCTAACAATTCCAACTTTGAATTTTTTTTCTCCTGGCCTTCTGAAATGTATAGTATGCTGTTCTCCATTGTCAACAAAGGATCCAGCGCTGCCCATACCTTCTTCTGCCTGTCTCACCATCCTTTGGAACCACAGGTCCCACTTTCCCCATCCATCTTACTGATGACAATTTTGAATTTGGACCTCAAGTTTCTCGAGTCAGCTGATGTGGCTACTTCTAACCTGCCCTCAGCGTGTGCAGACAGGAGGAAATGTTCTGAGCCTTATATAAACCTAGTATACCATTTATTCTCTCAGTGCCATTCTGTCTAAAGCCGAAGTTGAGGATTCTCTCAGTAGAGACCTACCATTTCCCTAGAGAAAGGAGGGTTAGCAGTTGGAGTTTATGAGCTGTAACTGAGTGCAGTTGTACTGGCCTGGGGGAAATCTATAGGACTGGGTTCCATCATTCTTTATGTTTGCTGGGCAAGTGGAAACCTCTCATCTCAGAGCTCCACTCAACTATTATAATGGAATTCTTTTGTGTGTGAGAGTGTGTGTGTTTGTGTGTGCATGTGTGTATGTGTGCACACATGGACCATATGTTTGTATTCATGCATATGTATATGTGTGCTGGTACATGATACATTGTATGCATGTGCATGTGGCAGGCAGTAGCCTAGACTGAATGCCTTTATATATCACTCCATACTGATATTTTTAAAAGTCATTCACTAAACCTGTAGTTCAATGATTCAACAAGACCAGCTGGCCAGTGAGCTCCAGTAAGTCACCTGTCTCTGCCTTGACAGTACTAGAAGCACAGGCATGTACTGCCACATCCAGCTATTTACCCAGATTCTGGGGACCAGAACTCAGGCCCTCACACTTGTGGAGCACTTTATCATTGGAACGTCTCTCCAGTCCCCAGTTGTTTTTATTTGTAGTCTATTTTAAATGTATAAACAATTGCCTTTTAATTTTATTTTTCAAAGCTAGTTTCTTTATTTTGTTGAAGGGAAACTACTGAGCCGAGTACTTTCCTTTTCAGTTCTTTTGGTGGGATCATTTGAAATATCACATTATCAAGTAGGATTATTGTGAGTGTTAAATGATACAGTGCCCAGCTTTGGCAGAAGGGAGAGTGTTCAATTGTATTTAGCCACTTCAGGAATTTTAACCTTACGAGAAAATGTAGCTTTATTTCCTAGCTGGATTTTGTTTCGCCTAGGAGACAGAAAGGCCTGTGATCCATCTCAGGAATCATCCTGGCTTTATCATCTTGCCCAGGCTGGCCCTTCCCTTCTCTGTTCCTCAGTTCCAGGCCCCACCCTGAGCCACAGTTGGCTTGTGCCCTGTGCAAGAGCTTGTGCAGGTGAGCGGTGACCTGGTGCCCTCTGGGGCTCAAGCCTCTTGGGAAGACAGATGGGAATTACGTGCAGTGAGAAATGAAGCCAGAGCAGAGGTCCACCTCAGTCAGCAAAGTGCAGGGGCCAGAAGAAGGAGGGATTAATTCTGCCAATAGTCTCCTCTTCTGAGATGGCTAATCCTCTAGATTCCAAGGAGATATCTGTGCTATCAGATTAACAGGCCTATCAGGTACTAGCAAAGAGTGGAAGTGTGTTTTGTGCCCAAGAAGGGTGTTGGTTGAAGCAAACACCTGCATAAATCCACCAAGATCCTTTCAAATGTTTGACAGAAAGCTACTGAGTCAAGTATTTAAACGTTTTAACAAATGCCTTTAAATGACAAATCAGAGTTGGTAAACACAACGGACATTGTCCTTGAGGGGAGTGATTATGTCACATTCTGTTGCTGTGCAAGAGATGACAGTCCCATGAGTTATTTCTGCAATACCAGGGGGTTCATTAAACTTGGCAGAAGTCTCTCATTCCCCCAAATGAGAACCTTTTGAGTTCACTATAGATTATCTTGTAGTGCAGTGTGTGGGTTTTAAATTTAGCTAAGCTGGAGCCTGCAGAAAACCAAATCAAGAATATGGGAGAGAGAAAATTTGGTTTTGAGCCAATAAACTTGTTCATTTAGGGCAGAGGGTTGGTTTGAGCCTGTCATGCCTCACAGGCCTTTCTAAAGAAGGGATGCCCATTTTCAATTTTTAGAAAATATTTTCACATATTTATTTTATTGCTACATGGAATGATTGAAATGTGGTGAGCACCAGATCTACTCTCTCCCTCCCACATGCAGCTATTAGCTTCTCTCCCCAACCCCCCCACATAGAGCTGCCCCATTACCCTGGTGTTAACTTTCCCTTGATACTGTATCACCCTTCCCTAGTTATTAACTGCCTTCTTTGCCCTGGTGCTATGCCCCTCCCCTCCCTGGGGCTCACTCAGCCCCTGGGGCTCACGGCGCCCCCATCTTACCCCTTGCCTTGTACTCTCCCTCCAGTTGTATTTCCCTTCTCCCATGATGCTCTGAGTGGTCGTTCCATGGCAGTAAGTGAACCAGTTCTTCAGAGCTGGGATGCTGACCAAGAGCGGAGAGGCCCTTGCTGACTGCCCTATCTGCAGTAGTCACCAAAGGCATGTCACCCAGTGGGTGCTCACGAAAGCCCATTGTTTTTAATTGTAGAATGGTTTACCAGTTAATCGGGTTTTTTATCAAGTTAATTTCATAGCGCTTTCATTTCCTTGATAGTTAAATAGTTTGTAACATTGTTTTATATATATATATATATATATATAAAATATTAGCTATTTGTTTATTTTGTTTTTTTGTTTTGTTTTGTTTTTCGAGACAGGGTTTCTCTGTGTTGCCCTGGCTGTCCTGGAACTCACTCTGTAGACCAGGCTGTCCTGGAACTCAGAAATCTGCCTGCCTCTGCCTCCCAATTGCTGGGGTTAAAGGCGTACACCACCACTGCCCGGTGGTAATATTAGCTATCTGTTTACCTGTTTACTCCTTTAAAATACAGTAGAAAGCCTTTACTTGTCAAAAGTACTGAGAACAGGGGAGATTTTGGTACAAAACAAAATTGCTACTTTTGAGTTCTTATTCACTCAAAAAAGATAAAGTTATCTTTTTATTTTTGTTGTTATTATGTTTTATTTATTATTGAAAATAGGTCTTCTTTCATACAGTATGTTTTGATTATGGTTCCCCTCCCCCAGCTCCTCCTAGATTCGCCCCGCCTACCCTTTCACCCACCCTAATCCACACCCTTTCTTTCTCTCTTTGGAAAACAAACAGGCATCTAAATAATATTAATAATAGTAGACATTTTAGCCAGTGTGTTAGTGGCACCTCAGTTACTTCAGGTGTGCAAGCCCCATTTATTCTTTTGCAATCACTAGTTTCTTGGGACATAAAATTTGCAAGAAAGAAATTATTTGGACTCAAAGAATTTAGGAATTTTAGGGGAAATCTCAAGCTAATTTGTAGAGCTTCCTTCCAGTGAGGTTAACAAGCCCAGACTTCTAATGATCTGCTCTGGAGTGCAAGTCCCCTGATTCTGAATGTGGTATATTTTGAGGGGCTGTTAAGCCAAATACCTCCAAGGTTTCCTTTCCGAAGCTCTCACATTTGTGAGTACTTACTGCAGACTCAACGGGATAATGAAGTGCTCTGGTGGCAGATCGCTCAGAGGTTAACTTTACGTGGAATGTTACAGGCCTTGTACTGTAAGGTGCAGCCAATAACAAGAGAAAAAGCGAGCTGGCTCTCTGCCTTCCATGCAAAGGTTATTTTTCTTATTACAACAAAACTAATTAGTGGGTTTTATAATGTAAGAAACTGTTTCTGTTAGTAAGTTTCCTCAGCGCCAGGAAGCAGATGGCGGCGGTGAACAGTGTTTTCTTTTGCCAGGGTTTGTATATGCTTCGAAACCTGCAAGAGATTTTGCTTTTCTGGATTCATATTTCTGATCTTTTTTATTTTAAAACAGAAATAGAAACTTATATTTAAACGTGCTTGCATCATGTGGTCTGTTTGACATATCGTGGTTGCTTGAAAATGTTGAATAACATTTGGTGTTCCTCATGAATTTCTTCTTCACCAGTGTTTTCTGCTTCATCTCCTTGGGGAAGGCAAGACTCTGCCCTCAGAGCACCACAACAGGGACTTAAGAGTTGGTTGGGAAAAGCAGCCCATGAGATCTTTTTGTTTTGTTCCCAATTTCTACATAAATACCAACTTTTCTCAGAGAGGTTTCTTAGAGCCTGCCTCTCTTCAGTGTGACATCAGTGTTTGCAGTGTGAATAATTTACTTCGGTATCTGCTAGTGAGACATTACTCTCTATTAACTTAAATTTTTCTTTCTCGTTATTGTTTAAACTGTCTGAGACAGCTTAAGCACATCACTACAATATCAACACAGCGGTGGCATTAATAACAGAGCGTGGGCTGATTTTAAGAAGAGTTACAAGCACATATGTTTATGATGGTGTGGTGTGAAGCTGTTTTGTGTGATCAGGAATTAGCACTTTTAGACTAAGACCATAATACAATCACATAAACAAGAAAGGAGAATCATTAAATGTATAAAACTGAAATATAAAAACCAATCTGATGATCTTTTTCAATTATTTGAGTAAAAGTAAGAAAAAAAAATACTGTCCGCAAAGTACTGCTTTAATGAATTTCTGATACTATAACAAAACTCCAGAGGCTAGATAACTTATTATAAGAACAGAAGTTTATTTTGACTTTGGAGGCTGAAAATCTAAGCAGCATGCCTCCAGCTCTGGCAAGGGTCTCTTGGCTTCATCACCTCATGACATCATAGGAGGTTTTTGGACAAGATGGAGATACCAGCTAGCAAGAGAAAGACTAGGAAGAGATCAGACATATCCATGGTCTCACAGGAACTACTTCCCACTAGGTCCCCCCTTTTCAGAGGTACTAGTACCTCCCAACCCTGCTGCAATGGAAAGTGAGCTTCTGACAGACACCAGAATTCTTTGGGGAAAAGCTATGTGAGAATCATAGCTTCTGTTAACATGGGAAGTCTCCTATGGGGTAACACGCTGTTTTAAAAGGTGATGACTTTCAATCAAAAGGAAGAAAGGGGCGGCTGTGTCTTCCTGTCATCCCCACAATAGACTATGGAACTGCAGTTAACTGACTAGGTTAACTTCACGATTCCCTCGTTAACCTAGTCATTCACAGATGTGATGAAGACACTTCACCTTCATTCCAGGAGAAACAGATTTTTATTTCTAGTTTTGCCTTTCTACTGCAATCTGCTTTCTGTCTCATTTAGACCTGTTGTCTTATCTCTGCCACCTGGTCAACAGTGCCTCTGCTTTGTTCTGCTTTAAAAAATTATAATAGGATTTTGTGTGTGTGTGTGTGGGGGGGGTGTTTCTAATCCCCAAAAATAATGCAAGACAAAGTTGAAAAAGGCTGTGTCAAACACTTTTGTTTCAATGTCCTGGGTGTTGGATGCTGCCAGAGTCAAGAATGACCAGCTGGCACTTCATGGAAAGGTGCTTACGGTGCTTACTGTATAAGCTCAGTGAGTTGAGTGAGTTCAAGACCATGAACAGGAGGAAGGAAGGAGCCAGTTTCACAAGATTGCGTTTAAACCTTTATAAAGTATTCCATGGCACAAGCACAGGCACACACACACACACTCAACAACAACAACAACAACAACAAATAAGAGAGAGAGAGAGAGAGAGAGAGAGAGAGAGAGAGAGAGAGAGAGAGGATTACTCTTGCATGGAGATGACAGAGATAGCTCAGCCCAAGGGTGAGGACTGGAGTTCAGATCCCTGGAGCCTTGTCCTGACTGGAGTCCTGGGCATCCCAGAATAAGCTCACTAGCTAGACTAGCTAAATATGTGTCACCCTGTATCAGTACATAAGGTGGACCCAATGGAGGATGATACTAATGTCAACCCCTGGCCTCTACAGGCACCTACAGGTGATTGGAGGCTGCCAGTCTAAACACCATGACCCTAGCTGGCAAGGGTCTCCTTGGCTGCATCACAACATACACACACACACACTGACACACTCACACACACACATAAAGTATACTGACATCCATGTTATTTTTTTTGTTTAATTAAGAATCCATCTCTAACCCGGTAGGAGTGGAAGGGGGCTCCGTGAAAGTGGGTTGGGATTGGCGGGTAGAACAGCCTGGCTGTGTTCCAAACACCAGTGATGTAGCAGCTTCTTCTTAAGTTTTGTTTTGTTTTTCTTTTTTTTTTTCCTCAACATTCACTTTTATGAGGAAAATACATGAAAAACAAGAGTAAAGAGATTGGTGATTTTTGTGAAATATAAAATAAACAGATAAACCCTTTCTGGTTTGTAGAAATTGCTACCCACCCACACCCCCCCTTCTACTGCTGGCAAATGTTAGAAAGTCTTTGAAGTTAAACTCCATGAGGGGCTGATAGAAATGGCCATTTAAAGGGCCAGCTGCAGCCTTCTAAGGCACAGGCCAAATGTGAGGGTCTGAATGACCCTGGCCGCTTTGAGACTAGGAGAGAGTCTCCCAGTGCCTTGCACTTGCGATAAGAGCTGATCAATTCAACCACCCACAGAAAAGGAGCTTTTTCTCTGAGAATGCTTGAGAAGGTCCATGCTGACTTTTGAAAGGTGAACCAAAATGTATATTATTTTATACATTGTGCAAATAATTAAGAAGAGACCTCCTAGTAAACATTTCTCATGAAAATAAGTCCATACAATAATAATTTTTAAAGTATGCATCTTAAAAGACTTCACGTGGCTAATCTTTCACAAATTCTTACCATTGTTTGGAAGACAACTTAAATTCATGGTTTTACTTAGCAAGCTACCTTCCATCCCAGTTACAGAGAGAGAGAGACAGAGAGAGAGAGAGAGACAGAGAGAGAGACAGAGAAGAAGAAGAAGAAGAAGAAGAAGAAGAAGAAGAAGAAGAAGAAGAAGAAGAAGAAGAAGAAGAAGAAGAAGAAGAAGAAGAATGCTTTCCTCTCAAGCATGAACCAGGAGAATCATGGAGACTGTGTCCTATAGTGAAAACCAGCAGGACAGGAGACTGAGATGCAGGTGGCAGTGAAGGCCCTGGGATTTCTGGTGGCACTTGGAAGGCCTTTCAGGATTTCAGAGCTAACTAAGTGACCGTGTGTGTTGTATGGTGCAGGTTCGTTTTCCCTTGTTACATGCAGTTTTTTCCTACTTTGCATTAACTCACACAGGTTTGGAATCTTATAATCCGGTGTAGCTTTGGTGCTATATTACAGTTCACAGGGAGGACCACTGGCTAATCTTCTTAGGATGTTCAGCTGCTCCATGCTAGAAGGATGCTCAGAGCTTGATGTCTTCCAAGTGTGGTTCAAACATCCAAAGCACTTGAGATTAGCACCATGTGAAGAAACTTTAAAATATTGTACTGCAATTAATTTTAAATAACTTAGCACTGCATATGTCAGGGGGAAAAAAAAAGCCATGATAGACTCCAAATGGAACTCCCCAAAGTGGAATGAATTGCTTAAATCATTTGCATCATTTATCATAAGGACATAGAAGCCCAAAACGCAACTGTTTTCACTTGATGAGTGAACTTTGAGAGACTTCCATTTTACCTGTGGTGACAGAGAGGTGTCTGATGGAGGGACAGTCAAGGAGAAAATTTACTGTTTGTTAATGTAGAAACGGAGATAATGTTGTTTTGCAGGTGTGTGTTAAAGACAGTAATTCTGAAACATTTTTTTAAAGGTTTAGTGACACAGTTCAGTGGTACAGTGATTGTCTGGCTTGCTCAAGGTCCTATGTTCCATTCCTCATGCAGTTTAAAAACCTACTATTGTCAGGTTAGAAAGATGGCTCGGCAGTTGTGAGCACATGTTGCTATTGCAAAGCAGCTGGGTTCAGTTCCCAGCACCTACATGGTGGCTAACAAGAAATCCAACAACCTCTTCTGACCTCCATAGGCACCATACATATATGCAAAACACTCATCCAAATAAAAGAAATGAATCCAATTTAAAAAAAAAAAAAAAAAAAAACAAAAAACAAAAAGCAGTGTTGTCTTAAATTCTAAGCCTATAACTCAACTAAGTTTTTTACTTAGTCGCTTTCAAAGCACAATAATTTTCATCTGGATGACATAATGGGTCAAGATATAAGGAGAAAGAATTCACTGTCTGTGTGCTTGTGTGGTCAAGGGTTGGCCAAATTACTGAAGATAAACTCTTGTAACTCTTAGACTGGCTATTTGTGGTCATTGATAAGGTAGAGAAGAGATGGTCTTTGACTTGCAAGGAGAATTGCACGTGTGTTAATTCTAGTTGTACCCGCAATGATCAGCACTGAGCAAGCATCTCGGAACCCCTTCTGTGTCTTGACTGCAGCCAAACCAGCAAAGCAGTTACTGAGAATCTGCTTCAGGTGCAGAACCTGAGAGCTAGAAAAACTGTCAGAGGCCAGAGGACTTCCCTTGTTTTTAGCTTTCCCAACTTGGAGAGGTGAGAATTTACATGTCTAAATGGTTGAGTTAGGACCATAAAGTAGCCCTCTGAGTCCTAAAGGGTCTGCCCTAGAGGCTCTGCTTTTCCACACAAAGCATCAGTGTTGTGGTATCACGGTTCTCTCAGTACCAGACAATCAACCCCAAAGCATCCACGGCATCGCCCATGATCGGCCCAGTTGTATTCCATAGTCCAGAACACTGTATTTTTTTCGTCTTCTAATTTCATTTCTCTTTCAATGGTGCATTAGTCCCTGTGTGTTCACGCACTGTAGTGTCTTCTGTAGAAAAGAAAAGATATGGAAACAGGCAGAGTGATATACCCTTTGAAAACTGGCTCCACACAGTGAACACTTAAAGACTGGTCACTCCCATAACCAGCAAGGCACATTATGGCACAGTTTACCTCCATAATCTTGAGAGTCACCTGTTAGGAGGAGCGAAAGGAGGCATAGGGCGTCTCAACCCCACACAGCGACAAGATAAACCAGAAAGGAGCTGGAACCCATGTTTCTTTGTACAAAGCCCTCTGCCAAAACTGCCATTTCTATGAAAGGGAGGACCCAAGTCAGATCAGTGAATAATTCTTCATTTTCTACCACCCATGGAATTGTTATTGCTAGACACAGTCTGTTTTTTAACATTGTTTTAATAGTTGACACCATTTCCTTCAATGCCAATTTTGCAGTGATCACCTAGCTTCCCCCCCCCCCCCCCCCGTGTTCACTTTGCCTAACACTCTTTGTTTTATTAGAAATGATCACCTCAGTCAGCAGTTGCTACTAAACAGTGGAGATCCAGACTCCCATAAATAGCGTTACTAAGGTACATTTAGTTGCACCAGTGCCACTGTCTGTAAGGACAGTGGTGACAGTTCGTGGTTGCTTCTTTCCCTTAGGCAGCAGGACACAGGATTCCACTGTGAGATGTCACAGGGCCTCCTTCACTATTATTGCCTTGACTGACTCAGCTCTTTCGTGGGTCAGTGCCTTGTAGAAAGTGGAAACTGCATTGTAGGTGCTAAACTCATGAATGGATGGACTGAATGGGCAGGCCCAAAGACAAAAGACACAGTGCCAGTGTCATTTCAGGAAAAGTGGTCCATTCGCATTTCTCCATCAGCTGGGAGCAGTGGTTTGAACATGGCTACTCTGCAGAATCTTTGGCTTGCTTCATGGTCTGGTCCCATCTCTCCGCAGTGTGGGAACTCCTACATCTAGGGAGATGGAACCTTTGTGCTTTTCCTGACTGCATAATCAGCAGCTTCCTCATTAAGTGCCTATGCTTTTTTAGACAAACTGTTGCTCTTCCCTTCTCTCTCTGTTTGTTGTAGACTTATGTTTTGATCTGGATGTATCAGGGCCACGGTGACTTGAGATTAGTTGTCTCATCCCTGCCTGCCATGCTTTCTGCCTGACTGTATTCATTACTCCCTGACTTTCCTCCTCCATTCTTCCTTGATAGGAGAGAAAAGACTACATTCACCCTTGATTCCTGGTCTCCCCAAATTCCTAGGGATCCCCACCCTGGGGGCAGGACCCTCTTCTTCAAACCTTAACTGGACTGTTAGACAGTTGTCATTATCTTTGTCTAAAGGTCATAGCTAAATTGAATAAGAGGAAAGCTGTGTTTTCCTGCCGATGCACAAAGGCAGTATTGACTTCCCTAATCCAGTTTGCTGAGGGGTGAGAGAATTAAATTAGATATCTAAGCACAGAAATTGAGAGCCTTTGAAAACAAAGATAAGGAGACAAGACTGTATTTTCCCTCTTCCTGGGAGCTCTGTGCTCAAGATTTTGCAGGTGTGTCATCTGATCCATGGCTCGCATCGATCAAAACTGTGCCAATGCATATTTAATCAGCGAGGGGACCTGGGTGCATTATAGCCATCATCCCTATATTGAATGGACTGTCAGACTTTTCTGCAGCTCCACCCCCACTCTCCACCCCCACTCGCCTCCCCCCCCACCCCTCCCTTCCTTGTTTGGGAAGCCTCTGCATTTTCTGAGAGGCTAAAAAGTTTCTTTGTTTTTAGCTGCTGATGCATACATTGCCACTGACGAGAATACAAACAAGTAGAGTCCTGATGTGTTTATTTTGTCTACCAGGACAAGCTAGCTACACCAGTCCGGTTCCTGCACAAAGAGTTCCAAAGCTTGGGGGGTGGGGGGAAGAAGAAAAGGAGAGAAAAATGCCGTTTAATTCTTCCTGTGTTGTTTTCTTAAAGAATGGCTTTGTTAGAGGTAATAGGGGAAAGATTCCATTATAAGTCACAGACGTATGAAAGAAATACTTGGAATTATTTTGTCTTAACAGCTCCCTGGTTTTGATATTTAGACTCAGTATTACAATGCACATTTCCTTAGTTCATTTAGGAGCTCAGGTTCACCGTCATGTCAGAAATCTGGCTCACGTGACTTCAGGAAATCCATTGAAAGTTTTTGCTTTTGTTTTCTTTTTTAAAGATGGGCAAATAGTTACAGCTGGGGTTTTGTTATTGTTGTTTTGTTCTGTTGTGTTTATGTTTACAAGGTTTTGTGGTGGTCTCTGTTGGTAGACCTTCTTAAAGTTCAGAGAGCTGGGATTTTTGCCACTGACATAGTATCCCACGGGATGATGGACACCATTAATCTTCACACAGCCTGAGTATCTGTCTGCCAGAAGTAACACACCAGGTCTGCTCAGAAGAAAAAGCACAGGCAGCTGTGAGTACTTGAGCCGACGAAGCTCGCAGCATAGTCTAGCAAAGAGGACTTGACTTTAGAGGTAGCTTCTTGCTGGTAAAGCAACAAAGATTTCCCTCCCCTGGTTCTATTTGCCACAGAGGCTCATGGGAAATTATTTGTATACATCTTGTTACAAAGACTTCTACAGCTACTACAGAGACTACTTTCAGGCTCAGACAAAGTATTGCCTGATAAACAGATTTTACACACAAGTGTCTGGAATAAAAACCAGCAAGATGAGGCAGACACCTCCATCATCGAAGACACACACCTTTCCCCCAGGTGGGTATCAGAGTACTTTCTTCAGAACCATGCTTGCATGCTATTACACCAGCATCACATCATGTATAGGTTGGAGTTGACTTTGTATAAGTGAAAAGCTTACCTGATGAGAAAGACCTGGGTGGCAGAAACATGCTGCTGCGTGTGATCTATAAACTTCAAAGTGGGAAGTTCGTTGTAATAATCCTTGCAACAGTCCCATTAGGTTAAATGATTAATAGTGTTCCCATTTCATAGATGAAGAAACTGAGATACAGGAAGTTAAATTATATGGCTGAGGTTGTTTTAAGATACTACCTTTAAAAAGATCATTTAATACTCTCGTCAATAATGAAATGCAAGTACAAGAAACTTGCATTGCTCTGAGCTTGACTAGCACATCCTCAGTAGAGGGTGCACTAGTTCTTAAATGAATCAGCAATAACGTGTATAAATAAGAACACGTAAGAGACTAACTCTGTTGTGCGGCATCCTCAATGGATGAATTACTTTTATGACATGGATATGTATGGGAATGCTTTACAATATATATGGATACATATTTCTGCTTCAGAAGTATAGATGCTGGTTTTCTCCATCTCTAAGTAAATAGAGAACTCTAAGACTCTATGAGTTCCACGGGGAGTTAAGTAAGTTCTGACACATGATAGTTTTACAGCGACACTTTTTGCATAGGACCTTGTTTACCTGGGAGTGGGTAGGAGCTGGATTGACTCAGTAATAGGCATTCTGAATTAAACCGGAAGTTACCATTACATGTCACATGCTCCTCTCACAGGAAGAATAAAATTCAAATGGTTACCCAGGCATTTTAGTGTTGCTCAGTAATAGATCCTTGTCAAAGAAAATGTGAGAAATCATTTCTATCTTTTCCCATCGCTGACTTCACTTACAACATCACAGGAAAAGATCCTTGAAACTCACCTGTTATGAAGATTGACACTATAGCGAGTGAGTCGTGTTATTACTTCTAGAGTGAATGAATTCGTGGGTTTTAAAGCTAAGGAATGACTCACCCTAACTGTCAGCTCACAATAGTTACTCCATTTAATTTTTTTTCTCAACATGTTAAAACTGCATCATTCTGCAGCCTCCTCGTGCACACAGAAGTTAACACATTGAGAGTAGGTGAAGAGACAGTTGACTCAGTCCTCACCCTAAACACTCACATCATCGTATACAATCCTGGTTAAACAGATGGGCTTCGAGTACCAGCATTGGTGCCAAAAGTCTAATTCCTGCAAAGTTAATATTTCACAAATTTCTTATTCAGAAAATTATTATAAGAAGAAAAAGTTTTGAGGAAGAAAAATAATCCTGATTACATTTCAGTCTTATGTAGTCCTTGAAAATGCCAGGCACGGGTGTGGCTCCAGCGGATCTCCAGAGCAGCTGGCAGCCCCGGGGTGGTCTGGTGGACCCCTTCCAAGTAGTTGCTGCACAAACACAGCCTTCGCTCTCCATCGAATACAACATGTGCAAACTAGCCAGGTCCCTCTGGAGCTGGCTCTTGCCCACCTCACCTCCCCGTTATGTAATCTCTTCAGTTAGCACACAAACACATAGTTCTAGCACACTAGAAAAAATTGTAGAGATCAAATTTTGTATTTTAATATGAAGACAATACTTTCTGTTCAAAGAACCAGAAAGTGCTTCCATCCTAACACTTAAGAAAATGTATACAGCATGGTTTACCCTATCACATTATCTGTTCTAAGAACTAGGTCATTGCATGTTAACTTCTCCTTAGTTGAGTCACAGTTGTGCACATGGGTTTATCTGAAATATTGGTTTGGTTGGTTGTTGTGCAAAAAGGATTCTGTCTATTCTCTAGGGCCATTAGTAATGTTTTTGTCCTTTCTGTCTTTCAGACTTAGTGATAATATTACAAACTTTGTCTTTCACCACACCGTGATGAATAGCGTTCTGTTTAGCTGATTGTGTGGCATTCCTCATTGCTTACCTCTTGAGCTGTCTCTGCACATGAGACCTGTACGATGGTGCTTTACATTCTCACATAAGCATTCATATTTCTTATTTATTTCAGTCTTTAAGATCTTGATCCTGTAGAAAAACACAGACAATACTTCTAAATGCAGTGTTCCAACAATAATAACTTTAATAACAGCAACTGTGGGACGACGAATAAGCAAAATGTGACTGACATAACCATTTCATCTTCTAGATAGCTTCACTGTAAATATGTCATGACACTAGAGCCAAACACAGTAGTTCTTAATCTTGTACTATCCATCAGAGATATATTTTGCCCTATCCTATATGGATACAGAGATGAATTACTTAACCTACCTCTAGTACAAAGTACTCACCTTCTCAAACAATAAAGACAGAAACTTAACTAAGGGTTTAAAGTTGCTATTGGCTACAGTTGTTGAAAGCTATTGTTGATGACAGTCAGAGCAAGCACACAACTCCTTCCTTCCTTTCACACTGGGAACTCCCCGGATCTTCATTTATTTTCAGGACAGTATCCATTCCAATCTTTGAGTCTCTTTCATTTAGGTGATGGAGAACTCTAACTCTTTTGGACAAAAATTTCACTTTGTTTAACTGGACTGACTTTTTACGTGTGTGTGTGTGTGTGTGTGTGTGTGTGTGTGTGTGTGTGTGTATCTGAATGCCTTCGAGTTTCTTCTTACTCTTTCAGTTTGGAAGATTAAAAACTAGACACCGAGTTCTAGGAAAGATTTTGCAGGCTCAGCGTTAGCCAAACCATTATGTATGTTGATAGGCTAAAACTTAACCTAAAGTATTTCTCTGGAGGTCAAAATCTGTGCTTTCATGATCCATAGACTTGTGTTGATATTGCACTGGCTAAGTGGGAATTCTGATGGTCCATTTCAGGAGAAGGGGGGATACCACCACGTGCCTGCTTTGCTGTACCTGGTTCTTGGCAGCAATCTTAAGGCCTACAAGGCACTCATCAACCATTGGAGAACACATGGCTTCTCTTTCCTTTGTACCTCTGAGTATAGGAAACGTTCCTGCCAGTGGGCATTTTATCCTGTAACATTTCTTAGGCCATCTGAGTGCTGAACAGTGCTGTGTGCTCACAGGTCACCAAGGTGCTTGTTGACAGCTTCTTTCCATCATGCAGAGTTTCCAGATAACCCCATGTCAGAGGGGTGTGTCTCACTTACCCTTACCAGCCCCCAACAAGGGGCATACACAGCAGAGATGTTGGCCTTCCCATTTT
Source organism: Rhabdomys pumilio (assembly GCA_030674055.1). Classification (NCBI taxonomy): domain Eukaryota; kingdom Metazoa; phylum Chordata; class Mammalia; order Rodentia; family Muridae; genus Rhabdomys; species Rhabdomys pumilio. The sequence continues at coordinate 49,612,309 of JANHMN010000004.1, read as the reverse complement.
TTGCTTTCGGTTTCTGAATCCCACTCCTCTTACTCTGTGACTGTGCACTTTTCAGTGGCTCACTGTTCCTGGCAGTTGCCCATTGTTAAGAAGCTGAACGAGAATTGGGAGTTTAAGTCGTGAGCAGTTACTGAGCTCTGTGGCTGGGCCAGGCAGCCTGTCAGAGGGGCTGGAAGCAGAGGAGAGAACTCCCCGCAGGAGCCTGAAATCACCACCACACAGCTTCCATCAGCTGCATCAAGAGCGATGTGTGCACAATGGAAGATGGATCAGAGGGAAAAGGATTAGTTCTAGGTCAAGGACAGGGGAGATTGGCAATATGCCATCTTTCCATGAAGTTTAATTAATATAAAATATAGAAAAGTGACACCTATAGTTTTCCCCTCTCATCACTTTTACCACATTAACATGTTTTTGTCGTCCTGTGCATTCTGCCAAAGAAGTACTCTGCAGGGGAACAGGGCTAAGCTTTCAGGAACTGAATGTGTGTATAAGCAACACAGGTTCTCTTCTTCTTGTACAAGTCAGAGGCACAGAGACCAATATGTCGGCATTAGGATTTCTTATTTATTCTTTCTTTGGAGATTATATTGAAAGTGGACTATCTTTATCTGAGTACTACAGTAATATAGCTGTAGATGGCCATAAAAATGTATACATAAATGGCTACCAGTTCACTTAAGAGGTCTTAACCCAGCTTTCTCTATGTAAACCCTGTCTATTTTAGTTTTAAATGTTTGCTCATGCATTTTTTAGAAACCCAAAGAAATATCACTTTTCAAGGTTAGATTGATGTTTAAGGTCCATTAAACAAACAAACAAAAAATCCCCAGTTGTAGAGAAAAATAGATAATAACCCTAATGTACTTTCTCACACCAGCTTTCTAACTCTGTCAGTTAGATACTCTTTAAATAATATTCTTGTCATTGTAAAATACAGCTTTAAATCAGGGAACTGTTGAAGAAAGCCACCATTCTGTTATGCAGGTATTGGGAACTTCCTGTATAAAAAGGCCATCCTGTTTTATGGTTTTTTTTGGGGGGGATGGGGGTGGGAGGTGGGAATGTCTAATTATTTCAAGTGGCCAAAAATCAAACAATAATTGTCCAAAATAGAAATACACAAAGTCTTTTGCCAGGTCTCTCAAAAGTATATAAAGGAGAAAAGTAAAATAAGTATTTGTTTTGATAGTGTTTTGACACTAGTGCTGAAGAGGACTCCACTTGTATCAGTTGTGCGTGGATAGAAGTTAATTTGTAATTCTGGTCATCTGGTTGGCTCCGGACTTAACGGCATCTGTGACCTTTTCCGTTTGAGAAAGGGGCTGTGTCTCCTCCTTGTGGAACAGCACCAGGACGGGTAGAGAATAATTATCAAAAGATTTAGGGCACTCGGGTTTCATGTAGAGCTTTGGCTTTGCTTGAGCCTTCCTGGGATAGAATATTTTAGCCTGACAGCCTGGGGTGGTAACATTCTCCGGGATTTGAATAAAACTGAGAATTCATGCTCCGCTCCGTTCCGTTTGGCTAGATGCCGTTTTTTTAGTGTTTGTGTCTCAGTATTCGACGGATGCCGGTGCCTGACCCTTGTAGACTAAGCCTGAGTCTTTCCGTACCACTCAGCTTCATGACACTTCATAATACTCTTCTGCTTACTTTTCTTGACTTGAAATTTTAAACTAGCTTTAAAAATACCTCATATTCAGCTCTTATTGCTCTTATTTTCTGTTTCTCTAAAGATAGGGTGATGAAACAAATATGAACAAACAAAAAGTGAACCGAACAAAGATGTCTACTTCCTGGTTTAAAAAAAAAAGTTTGGGGATCATTATCCCTATTTTCATTAATATTGATGAATAAGTATTTAACCCCATTGTCAATTGTGTATCTCAGTTAATTGACAGAAAAGATGCTGTCCACTGATTTAAGCATTAGTTATAAAGATGTCACCCCTACAGGTACAATTTGAGCTAAGGTATCAAAACATTTGTTTGTATGGTTTTAAAGAAAATGTTACATCTGGCAAAAACTTATCGGTTTTGTAGTATGATCAAAATTAATTTCTTTAAAATAAATATAGATATTTTGCTTTAATTTTATGTAATAAAAGGTTTAAGATTTGTTTAGAATAAAAATAAGGATGGTATGACTCTCCTAAAACACACTGAAATAGTTTTGAAATGTTTAACTTGTAATTTTTAATGAAAAAAAATAGGATCTTAGAAAGAGAAGTGATTAGCTGTATTTTAGATGGTCTATTGTAATAACTAGTTTCTGTCATAAGAATTTCAAATATGATCTCACTATAAGTTTAACTGCATTTCCAAGTTTTAGGCACAGGCCTGGTATTTGTCTTTGCAGTTCATTCTGGAAGGGCTTCTCTCCAGGCTTTCGATTCATTACAACTTTTGGTTTTGTTTATTGTAACAAATAGCAAGTGTCACAGTATGAGAAAAGTTCTTTTGCTAGAGTTAAATTTTAAAAACCACCTCTTTATGGCTTCTGATATTTCAATTGTTGTCCCAACAGAATTTTGTGTTGTATTTACCAGGTTAATATTGTCTGAAAATTCTAAAGTAGACATAACCCTTCTTATGATTAAGATACTCAGTCTGAAAGTTGGGAATCTTTTGGTAGCACAGATTAACATTTCTAGGTGAAAGGTCCTTGGGAGTATCACTTCTTTGTGCAGTCTCTCTAGGAAAGACAAGAGATGCTATGGCGAGGTCCCAGGGTCAGCCACCCTTTCAGCTTGGTCATGGTTATATGCTGTAACTCTCGATTGTGTATTGGATTTTTGCTAAGATGAAGTCAAATTAAAGATAGCTGATGCTGAACCTGTGACATCAAGGTAGAAGTTAGGATTCACCCTTTATGTAGATGGAGATGTTTTACATTTTTTTATTTCAAATAATTATTTTTGTCTGTTGTCCTGAATCTCTGAATTCTCTTTGAGATGTGGCACCTGATTTTTTTCTCTTTTCTCCCAAACATATAACTATGCTTGCTTCTTATTCCATGAAATTCTTTTGAAAGTTCATTTTATCTCATTCTAAAAATAAATGTTTTTTTAAAGTTATCATACTTAGAATTAACCCAATGAAAAGATTTTTTTTAATTAAAAAAATGTTTTTTTTTTTTTTTAAAAGAAATCAATTCAGTAAATGTTTACAGGACTCTGCTTTTACTAATAAACCCATTTGGGATTTCCAGATGCATCAGTACAACAGGAAAACATTTGCCCGTGAAGGAAGCTTCAGCCTAGGGAAGCCTTGTCTGGGCTAATGCTTACTTCCAGTGCGAGCACTAGAACGTTGGGACTTTGGAGTTGAGGGATGTGAGCCTGCAGTCTGTGCTGTTGTCTGGGTTGCTTTCTAGAGGAGCTTCTAAAAAGTTGTGCTGTTGTCTGGGTTGCTTTCTAGAGGAGCTTCCTTTATTATGATCAGGCTCAAGCATCTAATATGTGTAGTGGAGGATGAAGCTGTGGTCAGACCTCAGTGTATAAATAATGAGGAAGTGAGTTTGGAACCCTCTTTGCATTGGAGAGTGGTTCTGGAGAGCTTCAGTTACTGACCCAGCACCAAGGAAATGACTGGAAGCTTAAACAAAACCGTTTAAGGTTTTCTTTTCTTTTTCTTTTTCCTTCTTTCTTTTTTTGCATTTGTACTAAACCCCTCCTGCACCTACCCCCACCTACATCTCTTTTTCCGTCGTTGCTTCATCAATCCTGTCATTTTTCTGACATCCTCATTCTTAGTTCATAGGCTGAACCTTTTGAGAAAGTCTGGCACCTCTCTTCCACTTTCTCTCACAGATCCTGTAATTTTGGCTATATTCTTTATGTTTTTCAGATTCAAGTCAATCTGAAAGTCCCAGCCAGCCAAGTGACGCTGACATTAAGGACCAGCCAGAAAATGGTAAGTTTAGCATTGGTCTCTGTGCTGCTGTCTCAGAGTCCACAGGGGCCAGCAGCCAAGACTGCCCTGTGGGTGCTCACAGTAACCTGAGGATTCACAGAGAAAACTCAAGAGGAATCCTGGCAGCCCCAGCCCCCACCCCAGTCCCTCTCTATGAAGGCCCTCACCAGAATATTTAAATCTCTGGAAATGTGAGAGGAGGGTTGGAGGCACCAAGGCACATTCTTGGGCAGCGTGAAAGAAGGACCTCGGACTTCCCATGTCATTTTATAATAGCTCCTTTGAAAGTGGGAAATGCCCAAAGATACTCACTGAAGATCATGCAAAGACGAGCAGTCTTCAGGATAATTTAGAGATTAACCCTTTGCGAATCTCCTTAAGAAAGTACCATATCTTCAAAGGCTTTTCCCCTATAAATTGTCTAAAATAAAATAGCAAGAGAACACTGGGTCCCTCCATTTTATAAACGGAGCAATTCCCCTCACTTGTTTTCCTCTCCTTCTCCCTTTCCCTGTCTGCAGTAGTGGGGATTGAACCCAAAGCCCTGGCATGCCAGGCAGGTCCTCTGGCACTGAGCCACATCTCATATCTATGTGAGGTTACTATTATAGAAAGCTTTCTAAGAATGAAAGCATACTTTATATTTAACAATGCCTTGTGAAATATTCCAAATTTGTGATATACACCAAAAGGATGAGAAGCATAGTTATAGGTTGTAATATTAGATTGAGCAAGACCACTCATTTAATAAGAATGACAGTCTATATCCTAGGCCAATTTATTGATCTCTTATAAAATCCTTAAATAAATGGCTAATCTCTCAGGCTATTTGTTTATTTATCTAAGTATTCACCCAATACTGAAGATTTTAGTATTACCTTAGTGAAAATTAAGTAAGGTAATACATTTAACATACTTACCAAGTCTCTTCCAATGACTTTATCCTGAATGAATACCTATGCTACTAGTGTTCAGGACGCCCCCTCCCCCATTTTCCTTGCCTATACAATGCTGTCCTTTTTTATTTTTCATCTCCTGCTGAATGAGTGAGAATTCTTCTCCTCTCCTCTCCCTGCTCTTTTTCTGTTTTTCATTTTTTTCCCCATTTTGATCTCCAATTTGTTATCTGGAAAGGATACATAAAGTGAGTGATTTGGTATTGTGTGATGGAGGACTCGCCTTACCACATTAGAAATTCTATCACTAATCTCTCAGAACACTTTTTATTTTGTTCACCCTGGAAACTCTGTTGCAGTTCTCCACTGTGATGGCAAATACGAACTGACCGTTCCTCTTCTCATCCTAGTATTTTGGTAAAATTTCCTTTATCAAAGCTTTTTTTGTTCTTTTTTTCTTTTCAAGAGGCAGTTAAGAAAGATTGGGAGATACTCCCAAGATTAAGCACACACGCGTGCGTGCGTGCGTGTGTGTGTGTGTGTGTGTGTGTGTGTGTGTGTGTGTGTGCGCGCGCGCGTGCCAAACAGCTGCATATTAATTTTTGTTGCCAATTTAAGTAGTAATATATAGAGATTTGCTTCTTTATTTTTGGCCTGGCTGCTGATACCTTAAATGTCCATTTTTCACAAAATCTATTTGTACTAAGGTTCTTGAAGTTGTGTCCAAAGATACTTTATTTTTATCTTAAAAATTGGTAAGCTGTAGGGTATGTAGCTCACATATTTAGGTCTGGATACCACTCCAGCAGGTTGCGATTCATCTGTCTTCATAAAATGGCCGGCAAGCTGTTCGCATGCAAATATAAACCGAGGGGGAGAGGCCTGGCACACCTCTCTGGAGCTGCCTGCAATACCAAAATTGCACATTTTCCATCCAAAAAGCATCCCACAACTCAGCCCGGTGTTTAGGCCAAAGGCATGGTGATATCAGCCAAATTCACTTTTAACTGGGATGACTTGGTGCTACCTCAAGGATTCATGAGAATGAGTTCAAAGAAATGAAGTGTTTGTTTCCAAGAGATGAATTAACAAATTCCTGCTTTTCAAGTGTCAGTGGTTTTTGTTGTTGTTGTTTTGTTTTGTTGTTGTTTTTTAAGAAAAAGCTGTTGTATCTTAGACCATTCTACTCAAAAAGGTTTGCATATTCCTTTCTTCCATCTGTTCTTTGTCAGCCTCACAGATCATTATAGGAAGAAAAGTATAATTTTTGTTTTCTTTAAAGACACAGAATTGCAAAGGGAATGAATGATGGTTTGAGGGCAAGGTGTTCGTGTGCACTAGGTCACCTTCTATTCTTCCTGACTGACTGTGTGTCCCTCTTCATTGCCCCAGTCTGTGAGCATGAATTGAATGTGAGTTTCTGAATTGTTTGGTTTTGAAAGCAGAGCCTCTCATAGGCGTATCAGCTAAGCTCTATGAAGTTTTGGAATCTTGCTGTGTGATGGCCTAACAGAATCTGTTCTTCAAATGAAGTGGGAACGCATTGTTCCTTCCTTATTAATTAGCACACACAAGGGAAAAAAGCCTTTTCTCCTAGGTCTCCAGAAAGGTAATGGGAAGCAAATGTTAGTCCCCCGTAAACCTTAGAGAGTGAATAAATGGTAACATGCTGCTTTACCTATAGCTATCAGCCAGGCCATGCAAATCTACCTACAGCCGTCAGCTAGGCTATGCAACTGTACCTACAGCCATTAGCTATCCTATGCAACTGTACATAGAGCTGACAGCCAGGCCGTGGTACTCTACCTAAAGCAAATGCAGCTGGCTTTTCCCACTGTAGCCAGTCTTCTGTGTTCTGTAGAATTGTGTTCTCCTTGCTCATACTCCTTTAAGATTCAATCTCGAGAAAGCACAAGTCTTTGAGCAATTAGAGTAGTAGATGGAAAATTTTTAAGGAAATTGTCTGGAACCCAGAGATAAAGTACCAACTCAAAACTGATATAATCTAATGGTTAAGACTGCCTCTAGAGCCATACAGACCTGTGTTCAAATTAAATAGTAGCGAGGTGAGTGAAAGAGCTTTTTCCATACACTTCACTTTCTTGTAAGCACACTAGAAATACTAAAAGGATCTTACCACACAAGCATTGAAGTGAGTGTGAGTGGGAGTAGTATGAGGTCTCACTCACAGGAAGAGTCCAAAGATTCTTCAGGTAAGGCTTGTTGTAAATAACCCACACTATTCTAGGTCCCCATGCTGGAGTCCTGGGTCAGAAGGAATCATGTCATAAATAAACCAGAACTTCCAGGGCCATCTTTTGTAGAAGGCCTCTTAGATGCCTGGTAGTAAGATCCTTCTTAAGTCCTACAACCCCAGAGTAGACATCTACTTGACTGTTTAGCTACGGCCTCAGTCCATTCATTATCCATGAGCGGAAGGACTAGTGAACAGCGGAAGAGATTCTGGGACCTCCAGGAATGTGTGTTGCAAAAGAGATGTGTCCTACAAAGGAACTCTGCCTAGATTTCTTTAAAAATATTAGCTAAGTTTTTTTTTTTTAACCTGGAATATAATCCAAGTAGAATCTGTAAAATGCTGGAAATTGTGCTGGGAATATAGCACAATGGTGGATCACTTGCCTACTTGGGTGAGGCTCCATATTCAAACCCAGCCCCATGATAAAAAGAAGAAAGAAAAGAAACCAAAAGAAGCAAACCAAAATTAAACGAAAGAAAATACGCACCCCCCAAAAAACCCAAACAAACCAATAAAAGCCTGTGACCTGAGTAACTCATGACAAAATCACTTGAAATAGATCATACACACCGTCCAACTTCTCACTTTGAACATAAACATACAATGCAAGGGTATTGCTTAATAAATAGAACCAGTATGTTGATAAATGTTGTCGGTACCCTTATATGTTCTGTATATTTCTTCACTGTTGAGTTACCATAAAGGTTTTAGGGAGGAGGAGCTTCTCTGGAGAAGTTGGACATATCCAATTTGTGTGCTCATAGGCAGAAATATCTAGAATTAACCTGTTGTTTCTGAAGTCAAAGCTAGAGTGAGTAGATCAAGCTTAGCTGCCCCAGAGCATGTGTGGTGAGCATGGGGTCCATTTGAACAGTCTAGGGAATGCAGTTTAGATGATGCTTCCAACTCTGATGTATCTGGTTCATCACTAATGAGAGCAAAGTTTGTGAGATATCATTTCTGCTTAATCAAAGCCCCATTCAGTTGGACCATAGAGAATCAGGGGCCAGTCAGCACAGGCAGACCTCAGACACATTCCCCACTGGGTTTGACATCAGTGAAAGCACCCAGAAGTAAAAATGGGCAGGGCAAAATTTCATTGTCAGAAAGAGAAGAGCTGTGTCCATCCCATTCACCATATAATAACCATACCTTAGTTGTTATTGATAGTGAGAATCCTTGTAAGTACCGAGGTCATTTTCTTTGGGTTCAGTGGTTCTTGCTCCTATGATGCTGCCACATTGACCTTCAGATGGGCCTCTGCGATTAGAGGAAAGCCATTAACCGTGACACTTGCCCTGAATTTTGAAATTACGCAACTCTACCTGCCACCTGGAATATTGACTCTAGCTATATTTTTTTTTATTTATTTGGTTTTTGACTCGGGTTTTGATGTTGACTCATTTAATTTATTCCAGTCCCATCTCAAATTGTTAAGCTCAGCATCACTATTAAATGTTACTAGATGAACAAAGCTGATCTTGGCTGTGATTGTTAGTTATTACTTTGTTAGTTCTCATTATCACTCATTTCTGTACATATTTTGAATATTTTAATATTTTCCAAACATGTTATAAGGATACTGACTTCCTAGCTTAAGATTTATAGGTAGATACACTTTGCAAGTTGGGGGTCAGATAAGAAAACTGTCAATTTCTTTTTCTCTTTTGGAAATCTTTTTTTTTTTTTAATCTGGTAAATGTTCTTATACAAAGTCAACTTAATATTTTCCTTTCTCTACATCCTCCACAAATACAATACATGTGTTGCCATATTAAATCACAATGTGAATAACGTGGAAAAGTCAGGAAAGTCAATTATTTCAACCTGAATAAATTGTGGCTGCAGGGAGGACTTCTTACATGAGAGGCTATTTTTGATGAATAGGTCATTTTGGGGTCATCTCAAGAACTGAGAAGGCAATGCACCCTTCCAGCTTGCATTTTTCTGGAAAAGCAGGAGTGGTCTGGCACCATTGACTGGTAAAGACAGTCTATCCATGTTTCATAATTTGCGTGACTTTCTTTTACAATTACTTAGCAACAATTATTCTCTGAAGTGTTCTTCAGAGAACCCTGCAGGGACAGACACAGTAGAGTGACCACCAAAATAGCTGCAATAACAGTAATGATCAATATTCTAAAATATGTAAAGGCCTCAACTCAGGGAGACATTACAGCCTAAATGCCTGCTGGTTTTTTAGCTCTATGTGATTAAGTTCTGACTGATGAATTTTCAGCAAGGCAATGGAGCCAGTCTCTTCTCTTTAAGAGACCAGGGACTAAACCATGGCTTGATCTGAAATGAGAGTTTGAAACATGATGAATCCTGTGTTCTTATATAACTTGAGCATGTGCGGCCCATTGTTGTCTCCTCTAGACTTCCCTAGGAAATATGGGTAAGGGAAAAGCATGGCTGAGTTTACACACAAGCCAGTGTGGAAAGTGGGGAAGGAGTCACACTAAAAAAGTAGCTGTACCTCACACACTGTGAACAATTTATTGTCTACACACAGGCTAGCTTTGTTGGCTAAAAGCCAAAATAGGGAATGTTTTAGACCCCCATTCCCTAATTTTTCAGATTCCAAAATGGACTAGCAAGTGATCTCTTTTAGATATTTCCCCACCCCCATGTCTTATGTAATTACAATTATTTAATTATGAAGGAAGAGGAGAAAAGGAGTTTTCTTTTGGTTTCTCCAATTTGTTTGCTCCCGTGTCTCATCAGAGACCCAGGAGTGCCCTTTAAGTGGAACATTCAAAATAGGCAAGTGTTTGTGATTTGCATGGGGTTGTGCAAATGTACCATAAACCTGGAGTCTAGCATTTGAACTGAAGTAAGGTTGTCTTCATCCAGTCAGTGTATTAGAAGATTGACCTGCTGCTTGGCTGCAGCTCCATCTGCTCTTGCTGTTCTCCCTGTGATCGTAGCCTGGAGCTAGCACAAGAGGACCTCTTGACAGAGACATCTTTTAAAAGGACCACTTCTGATGGCCACTTCCCCGTATATACTTTCTCATCAATCAAATAGCGTGGGGAAGTATCAGGGGGCCTAGTTGGATTCAGGAGTAGTGTATGAGCCTTTCCTGCCACAAACAGATCATTTCTCATTTGTCAATTGGATGAATGAAAATTTTCTTATTTTGAAGCATGCATGTTACTTTTTGGCTGGAATAATCCAATTACAGATACTAGTAATAAATAGAATGTAATATGAGTAATGTATTTGGAGATTCAGGGTCACTAATCCAGACTTACTAGTTGTATGCCAGAAAAATTCATGGGACCACAAAGATCTTGGCACCTTCTCTCACTCCCTCTTCCTCATTCTTTTTCTCTACTTCGGGTTCGACTCAGCTGCTGGCAACTCTGTTTCCCTGGCATGAGTTTATTGTTAAGGAACTCTACTGGGATGGCTCCAACAAGGTGGGAGGAGGGGTATCGGTATCATTTCCTGCAAAGTATTCTGCTCCTTCTTGGTTATTAATTTCCATACTTGGTTGACTTTAGCCCAAAGGAAGCCAAGGAGTCTCGTGTGTCTCATCCACAGGCATCATATGGCAAACAACCAAAAAGAGAAGTATAAAGAATACTGTGGCAAGTCCAAGCCAGAGAGGAATAGCCCACCAACAATCTCTCCACACAGGAGACAGTGTTTGCTTAGATTTCTGTAGTTATTTTACAACCAGAGAGCAAGCAAGTACTTGTTGTATGCTCAGAGGTGAACAAAAAGTTTTGAACAGGGCATGTTAGGGAACAAGAAGCTGACACTGAAAGCCAGACATAATAATCATCTGTGAAGGAAATATCAGCCAAGTGGCTTGAAGGCTCACTCTTCAGTTCCCAGAAGCCATTCAAGGGACAGTCTTCAGAGCATATTCAGACCATGTACTTAGGAGTGGTGAGCCAACACAGACAGACATGGTTCAGACATCTTGTTCTTGAGAACTTGACAGCCTAGAGAGGGGGCAAAAGGCAAGCTTCATCTATTCACACATCAGATATTTGTTCTGTGCATCCTAAGAGACCAGGCTTGATTTTAGCACTACACAAATAAAAACCAAGTCCAGCTCTTAATAATGCTTACCTTCTTGGTCAAGAAGATGACAATAAAGTTAGTAATAAGCATGTAATATGACCGTCAGTGTTAAATGCCATGAAGAGAAGTAAAGTCAAATGAGGATGTGTTACTATTATACAAAGGCTCATGAGGAGGGCCATTGTGATCTGTTGCCATCTGAGCTATAAAGCCCAAAGATTAAGTAGTAAAGTTGGCTGTTATTAGGTAGTTCTATTTTAGTACAACAGAACGGTAACGAAGCAGGATCTGGGGTATATAGCACATGGGATAGACTTATACACGAAGTATTTATCACTTAAGCTAAGTTCTGTACTTTAACTGGCAATTAGTCCAAATTCTATACATACCCTGTAGAGGCTGGAGAAGTAGCCATCGTAGTGGTGTGTAGGAGGTTTGATTCGGCTGTGATGACGTCACTGATCACCAAGGGTCAAACCACTGGAATTGAACCCACTAAAAAATGAAACCTGAAGAGACTACTTCCAAGTTCTCATGACTTTTGGTGCATTGCCCAGTGGTTGTTTTGGAACAATGAGCCAGTTGTCAGGTACTGTCAATAGGTGCAGTAAAGATAGTTGAGAGTCACTCAACCTATGAAAGTAAGCATAGAAGTTTAATCACTGGGGTATCAACTGAATCCTTATGTGAGTCGCTGTTGAGAGAAAAGCCAAGCAGGTTTTGTTTTTTCTTTCATTGCTATTAGCAGACTATTTGCTTCATGAAAGACAGTGAATATAGAAAAGTTTTCAAATAATAGGGCACTGGAAAGTTCCACTTTCAGAGGTAGAGTCAAAAAAGATATTTCGTGTAAGCTGGAACACAGAAGACTCCATGCTTGCAAAAAGGAGAGCTAAATCTGAGGAGTTTAGAGAGCTCCTCAGGACTACTTGCTTAGATTGAAAAACGAGCTTATCTGAAGATGTTAGATTAACATAAGAGTCAACCCCTTTAACATTAAAATGAATAATGCCACAGATTCAAGGGAAGCAGTGTTCAGAAATAGAATTAAAGTCTTTCATGGTTTAGGGGTGAATAATGCAAAAATAATTATTTTTGTTTTTATGATCATAGCTCACATTCATTGAGGGCATTTTGTATACCATTTTGTGTTCAAGTTCTCTAAGTACAATAGGTTGTGATAGAATTCAATGTGAAAGACATTGTGGAGGGGAAGGGAGCACCTTCAGACTGCAATATAGCAATATAGCTCCAATGCCTGGGATATAGAATGGTGGTCTACTGGTTTACACAGGAAGAGTCTCAGACAGCAGGGACTTTCTAAGAGAATTTTGTCTGGAACAGTGAGAGTCATTGACTCAAAGCCATCTATTTAATTGTTGTGTCCCTGGTGCAGGAATGGGTCTTCCTCAACGTCTTCCCTCTCGGTCATTGGCTAAGAACAGCCTGGAGGAAGTACAGCTTCCAGATGTGCTAGGTGTCCTGAGGAGCAAGAGCTTGGTTGTCAGGCAGTGATGATTGTCTTTGTAGCAATGTTCTGATTGACTCATTTGAGACAATGTTCTAAGAGTTCCGCATGTACGAGTATATTTAATCCTATTTCTAAAAGTGGATGCTGTTAGTGTGTTCTTTTACAGATGAGGACACAGAGAATTTAAATTATTTGCCCATAGCAAAGTATTCAAAAGTCACTCCAACTCACTCCAGCTGCTGTCCAAATGCTTGGCCATTTACATGCTATTGTGGAAAGAATGGATTTCAAATTTGGCTTCATAATGTATTGATTTATAATGTGGGGCAAGTAATTTAAACTCTTATGCATTTGGTTTTCTATGTTAGAACTTCCCTGGAGAAATGTATTTTGTTGCTGGTTTTGGTTCTAACAATGTTAGTGCCTTTTGCTTCCTGTTTGTTTCTTGGTATGTATAGTCGTCTCTTATCTCATTCACCTCATCATCTTCCTGGAGATCTGCCTCAGATTTATTCAGGCAGACACAGGAGTCATATTATATACTTAAGTGGATAAGTCAGTTCTGTGAGTATTGGATGCATATATATATGTATGTGTGTGTGTACACACACACACACACACACACACACACACACACAGTGCCAATACTTGCAACTAACTAGTTCCAAGAGATATTCAGTAGAGTAAAGCCCCCTTGCCACCTTATTGCCTCATGGTGGACATGAAACATCTTGATTTTATTTTTGGCAAATAATATTTTATGTGTATTTTTACTTTTTAGGAACATTTTTCAGTTTTCTTGGAGGAGGTTAAAAATTATTAATATATGTTACTTTAGTGGACATTTTAACATAGTAAACTAACTTTTCATTTTGTTTTCCTGCTAGAGGTTGAGTGTATCAAATGAGATTTGTTTTAAATCTTATACCACGTCCTGTTATGTTTCTTGGATGGGATAAAACAATTACAGTTGCCAGTAAATTTTAAAGTGCTTCAGTTGCAGAAGGTGGAAGAATATAGTTTTATTGAAAACAAAAAAAAATGTTTATTTCCAGTCCCAATTTTTTGAACAAGGCAATAGGAATTTTCACCTTACCTCTTTAATTTCAGGTTTATGAATTATTCAAAAGAATTGGTTAATTCTCCATTTCCAGTGAGCAAGACCAAGTTCATTAGGAGATCTGATTCCTGGCGATGCCCACATTCACAGATCATGTTAACTCCGTGGAGAGGTTTATCTTCTTTTAAAATTGCAAATGTTGTCGAAACTGAAAGCTTTTCAACAGAATGTCTTGTTAGAGCCTTGAACCCCTAGTAAGATCCTAACAAGAGAAAAGGGCATAGATATATCACCCATTCTAAAGTGATATTGTGAGATTAACCCAGAAAACTTTAGTTTGACCAAGAGTTAACAACTTGTGACCCTTGAAGTAAGGCAAGGGGTAAATAATCAAGAAATAGTAGGCAAACATGTCTGTGCCCATGTAGAGTAGCATAGAATGTAGCTTTTTGCTTGTGATTCTGTTCTGGCTAACTCAGAAGAAATAGTTTGGATTTATTCAAAAAAGTAGAGGAAAGATGGATTTTTAGTTACGAGAGATGGTAAATGAACTGTTTTCAGAAATAGTCCATAAGAGAAATTCACACAAGATGTCCCTGATCGTGACAGACCAGTTCTGAGTAGCCTTTAACAGGTGCCCAGAAAAGCCAGCGCAGAAGGGATATGTGTAGATTGCCCATTCTCTATACTGTGCCTGTTACTCATCTTGTCCAAGTATGTCTCAGGCTCAATTTCATCCAAGGAGACTTGAAGGAGGACCGTGTGCAAGCCAGGAAGCCCTTCTCTGTGCAGAGGATCTGAACATTTAACTCTGCAGTAAAAGCAAAGCTTGGAGCCTGATCATCGTCAGGTGCACCAAATATCTAGGTTCAGAACTCAGCTCTTTCTGTGTGGGATTTTTCTATACATCTCCTGGGCAATCAAGAATATTGACCACAGTCAGGCAATGCTAGGCAGTAAACGCTATAAATTGTTTTCAGTATGTTATGTGATTTAGCCATAACAGTTCTAGAGATAGACACAGAGGAAAACAAAGGTCGAGGAGCATGTTTGTGGTCAGTAGCCAGTAAGAGGCCACATTTTGTTGCTATTGAGAATTGGGAGAGCTTTGAGACTAAGATGGTAGCTTGTAAGGTACTTTGGAAGCCTTTGAAAGGCTTGTACTTAGCAATGATAATAATATCAAAATAGAGAATCCATCCTTCTTCCAATTGATCTTTAACCACATCTACTTATTAATTTATGTGCTATTCTGAGTACCAGGCAGAAATAAAAGTCAGACACAATCAAGTAAATATGTAAGCAAATAGAGAGAGTTGAGCAGATATTTACATAAAATGTGACTGTGCTGGTGAAGGCTGGCACAGGTATGTATTTGAGGTTATTCAGGAGACAGCAGTGGTGAAGCACAAGTATACACAGAATAGGTGAGATCTTTGGTCTCAATTCTGAGTGGGCACCATTTCACTGATGTTATTTTGTGCTTTCTTGTCCATTAGTATTATTGGTAAATCATGCTGACATTCAGTGAGGAAGTCTGGTCTACCTAGACTTCTGTATCTTTCTGGGAATCCTCAGAGCAAACATTCTCTCGTGGTTCTCAGTTGGCTGCTCCTGCTGAGGCAGTTCATCTTATAGGTCTCTCCTGTGATATGATCCTCTTTTCCATGTTCTGAATCTTAGATGTTGGAGCCCCTTTTCTATCTCTGTACCTATGGAAATGATACGTGTAGCTGACTTTGGTGGGCATAGGGAGAACAAGGTTGGTGAGGGAGCATGTGGGCAATGCCTCAGAAGACACAAGCAACTTCATAAGTAATGGTGTTCTTAAAAGCACTGGCCCGTGCCATGTCTTCTGTTTACTCTCCTCTCTTCCTGTCCTCTTTGAGCTTCTCCTGCTTCCTGTCCTGGTACAAATGCAGAAAGAGTTCCAGCCTTATGCTTTGCTGACTTTTTCAGTTAAGATTCTTGGCAATCTCCCCTTTTGATTATGGTAAAAATGCACCATCCAGGTGGTGGATCTGGCACCCTTGATAAGATAATAAGTATGGGTTCTGTCATCTGGATGTGGAAGATGGAACGTCCAAATTTCTCCTTAAGCAAACAGGGCATATTGATGAGAGGCCCCGGGTGCAAAGCATATAGCACAGGCATGGAGGTATCTCGTGCCTGGAGGGCCAGTCACCCGCCTGTTTCTCTGGAGTGAAGCACACTGGCTGCCTTGCTGACAGCCAGAAAGCATCTATGAATGAGAGATGGAGATGAAATTAAAATGTGACTTCTTTGGCATCCACCTTTCGAACCTAGGCCTTCCCCACTTTACTCTAATTCAATTTAGTAGATGTTGGAAGGAAACTAATACAGTTAAAAAGAACTCCATGTAATCTCACTAACGTTCTTAGAACATCATGGTCAAGGTTTTCTGGTCAAGGATATTTGCATTTGTGGGATAGTTAGAGACAGGTTTCTCTTCATGTGCAAAGTCCTTGCTTTGAGAATGACATTTCCAAGCTGTCAAAGTCTAATGTCCTCAAAGCTCAGATAAAATGGCCTTTTACTCTGTAAATATTGAAGAGAAGGCTGCAAGCTTCACAATGAGCTCACTAGCCTGCTGAGTTGGGCTCAGAAAAAGACATTTGTTGAGTTCGTTATAATAAAATTCAAGCCTGAGCGATGTAATGAGAAAGTACTAACAGCACTAAATCCCCAGTTTTCCCCTGGCCTCCGTCACTTTGGCATTGCGTGCTGGTGGGGTCTCCTTTGGGGTGAAGCCCACTGCATGCTTCTTTGTTACTTGACTGTTCTCATCTCCAATTTCTTGCTGTTTACAGAGAACTATAAAAATCTTCACTTTAAATCTTCACATATCACATTTATTCATCCAGCCAATATTTATTTATTAAACATCTGCTGTCTTCTAGATACCATTCCAGACCTTAGTCATAGGACTGTGGAAGCTGACAGTGGATATGCCTTTAATGGCACAGATCGACAGTAGAACAGAGGGAGACCCTTAATGTTTTTCCTCCTTTCCCAGCATCCTTTCTGCCACACAAATTCTCTGCCTTTCTTAGACTTAACAGCTTCTCCAGGAAGAATGAATGGACATCAGAAAGTTGCTTGAAATACTATCAAAATCATTCTCTCTCTTCTCTAAAGAGTTGACTTGAAAATAATTTGTTTAGAATTTTGAGTCACTTTTGCAGTTTTAATACTGTGTTTGTTCAATGATTTTTGGAATAGCTGCAAAAGGAGACCTTCATGGCTGATAAACCCCATGAGAGCAAAGACTTCATCTTTTTTTTTAAATCTCCATTTTCCCCTGAGTGTAGTACCTAACCACCACAGAATACGGGCTCAGTAAATTTCTAGTATAAATACATAACTAAGCAAGGCTGCCATACCCTTGTAGCCAGGTGCACAAGCAGTTGCTAAAGGTCTGCCATTGGTGAGGCTATGGATGGTGGCCAGGTAAGGTGGAAACCAGTCACTCTGGAGGCTGAGGCAAGAGAATACATTTGAGGCCACTCTGAATCTCCAGCTACATACTGAGACCTTGTCAAACAAACAGAAAAGAAACAATAAAGATTAAAAGCATATGGATGATGTCCACATTCAGTGGGCTTCTGTTGTGAGCATGTGGTTCCCAGCCCATCTCCACTGTGCAGCCCTGTATCTAGTATGTAGATGGCTAGCCAAACAGCATATGTTTTTGTTTGCTGCACTGTGGCAGGGATGTGTCTGAAGGCCTGCAGCAGTGTTGGCTGCCAGTCAAAGAGGAAAGGGTTGCCTTGGCCTGGCCTGGCCTGGCCTGGCCTGGCCTGGCGAGACTTCAGGCTTCTCATTTGAGAGTCCTCACTGTCTACACACTCCTTGTCCCTCCACAACCAGTAGCTTTCCTCAGAGCAGTGCCATAACAGAAGAAAAATGTCTACAAGGCTAAGCTGGGTAGCACTGGTCCAAGTATAGGAGAAGAAATTGCCACGTGGCAAAGATGATTGACCCAGGAGGATCCTTGTTCCCAGAGAATTCAGCAAAGCAAAAGGAGATGCCTTAAACAGCAGGCAGCACTGAGGTGTAGTTGAACAAGTGACGAGGCAGGGCACACCCATCTCATATCATTTCATCATACTTATAGGAATGGTGCCTCTCTGTGACTCTCTTCCATGACTTTCAGAGGAACAGACCATTGGGAGTTTGAACATGTGGTCTGACAGGTTCCCTGTTGAAGGAGAATATTTGTGGGAGGAGTTAAATCAGCAGCCAATATGAGCTTTGCTAGAGATGTGGTGGGAGAGGCTGGAAAGTCCAGGCTGTGAAATCCTTGGGACCATCTACACTTGATGTTGCTCCTTCCTCTAACTGACCTGGGGAAAGACACTGAACCTCTGCGTGCCCCAATGTTCCCACCTGAAACAATGTTTACTGATTTCTCTCCCTCGCTCTTAAGGACTTGGTAAGAATATATAAAATACCTGATAATGCATAAGGCAATCAAACCACATATAAATCTAGCTACTAAAATAATTCTGAGAAATCAGGAATTCTTTCATTTTCATGTCCCTTTGAAAAATGTTAAGAATCTGCAGATATTGTTTATGTTTTTTTCTAGCACAACAATACTAGTTTTTAAGTGTTAGTTTAAGTTACAGAGGTCTTGCATGGGAAATGAATGCTCCTCTCCTATGTGGAATGCATTGTACCATCTGTACACGATTTCCCCTCCAGGCCTACAGAGTCCAGAGGAAACAAACCAAAAAATCACCCCCACGTTCACCACAGCCCCACTCTACCTCTGTTCTGAACTTATTTGATTTTAACATTTCTAAGATAACTTTTGACCCACCAAATCACCTCGAATAGCCAAAAGAAATGCAAACAAACAAAAAAACAAAAACAAAAAACCGTAACTTCATTTAGGGAACTTCAGGATATATTTGTGTGCCAGTATGTGGCTTCAGGCTTCGATTTCCTTTCCCCTCAAACTTTTTAGAACTCTTGGACTGTTAAACTTCTTATTTGGATGAGTATATACACATTGGGAGTGCTTGGATCTGCTTTCAAACAGCTTTTTATTTGACTTTTCTTTGTAGGGAGAATGAGCAACTCAGAGAGAAAACAGGCTTGAGTTATGTGTCCTTGGTGTTTGTGTAACCACATTAGAATAGATGTTGGAAATCCTAAAAACAGTTACTCCCAGCAACTCTTACCTGCATTTGCTGATACTTAAAGTAGCCGTCAGTATCTGCCTTCTTAATATGCTAGAGGGAAGAATCTACCAAGTATGGAATTTAGATCCCTGACAAGTTATTTCTCAGATTTAAAAAATGTTTCACACACACACACACACACACACACACACACACACACACACACACACATATATATATATATTATATATATGAGAGGAGGGCTATAGCATATTTTCCTTTTCATACATTTTGCTGATTGTACTGAGCTCTTACACCTCATCTTCTCATAAGTGTCTTTAAGTGTGCTCACATAAAGGTTCACTAGAGTGGGTATGCCAAGCCATTCCCAGGACAGTATTTTTGCTCCATGATATCTTCTGTGGACACTCCCTAGCCATCTTACACGATGACGCAAGTTGGTAGAACAGCCTTCCTTGGTTAAATGGCTCATTTATTTCACTGGCCTGATGAAAGCTCTGTGAACCACAATGAATCACAACAATTATCAATTTAATCCTTTTTTTTTTACCCCATATTCATTTAAAAGGCTTGCTCTATAAATATAGAGCCCATAGATAAAAGGTTTCTCTAAAAATCACTCTCTTTTCAAGATGTTTTCATTAGTTGGTATTCATTTAAGTGGGTTCTACTCTGCATACCATTAAAGATGTGTGTAAATGTTTTTATTGGTTTCTTCCCTGTCTTCCACTTTTATATTTCCTCTATAAGAGGCAATGCCATTAACCTTAGCAGTGCTGAGTGTGATCGCCTTTCGATCAGCCCCATCATTGCAAACCACTGATCCATAGCTTACATTACTTAAACCACTGGTTCCTAAACAGAAAAATAGCTCCATTACCTACATGGAATGGAGATGGGCTGACTGGAAAAATCCTTTCAAAAAGAAGACTGATCACAGAGCTGGCGAGCTCCTTTGGGAACAGCCCTTTCTTGGATATAAATGCTGCAGCACTAGTACCTGGGTTTCTTCTTTTAACTCTACATAAATCTTTTATTAAAGACACATACGTGGGTGCCGCTGAGCTGTTTTGGATGTAGATTGAGTCTTTTAGAGCCATCCTTTTCCCACAGGCAGTGGACAGATATAGACCTAATAATAATGCAGGGAAAACACACTAATTCAGGGGAGACAAACAGGATGCTCTGAGGATGTAGAAGGTAGAATCCTTCATCCTTCTATTCAGACTTCAGATACAGAAAGTAGACAGTGAGATTTCAATGACCTAGAAGGAGGTGGAGGCGCCAAGAGAAAGAAACATGTTTCACATTAATAAAATAGGACCTCTAAGGTCTGGAAGTTCATGGTGATATTGAAAACCATCTTTATGACCTGTGCAGAGGAGAACAAGCCCATTCTAGGAAGGCATGGCATCCATAAGATGAGGCTCATGCTTTTGTCATCTCTCTTGAGTGTCTGCATGCAGCACAGCCAGTCACAGGGGTGCATGGACTTGAAGCCATTTGTGCCTCAGTTTTGGAGTCATCTTGTCCTTCAGTCAGAACATTGGTAGAAAGGGCCTTGGATCAGGAATCTGAAAACTGACCTTTATGCCTGGGTCAGCCACAATTAGCTATGATACTGGGGAAGTAACTTCTCCTTTCTAATCCTTGGCAACTCTTCCATAATTGTAAACAAAAAACACAACCACATAGCAGTCAGGCATTTTAAATTTAATAACACTAAAAAAGTTTCCAGCATATAGCTAGTGCTTAAAAAATAGATAAATACAAAACAAAAAGAAGAACCATCAGGGGCTTTGGAGGTGGCTTGGTCCATAAAAGACTTCCACATAAGCACGAGGAGCTCAATTTTCATCCCGAGCTCCTACCTAAAGGACAGGTTTAATGGTGTATGACTGTCACTCCAGTGCTCTGGAGGCAGAGACAAGTGGCTCTCTGGAAGCTCATTGATCAACTGATCAAACCAAATTAGTGAGCTGCAGGTATGGTGAGAGAATGTGTCTCAAAAAGTGAGGTGAAAGGTCACACATGTGAGCCTGTGTGCATACACATACCACACACACCATACACATGCACATACATGCAAGCATAAAAACAACAGTGGACATAATTTGATACCTAAGTGCCATCTGAAATAAATTTATTATTTTAATTATTGACATAAAGCTTCTTTCTGCCATCCTTTGAAGACAAAAGTTTAATCCCTGGGGCCCGGCCCACAAGATGAAAAGAGAGAAGCAGTTCCCCAAAGTTGTCCTCTGACCTCCACAAGTGCACCATACCATGTAACCCTGCACTCTCCTCAACACATGTATAAATAAATACAATAATAAAGTATCATTATTATCCATCCTGTTATTAGGATGGCAGAGCTCTCTGCACTGCTTGGCATTTGCTCCATGGTATCCAGTAAGTTTGTAGAAGGTCACAGAGGTAGTTCGTTCTGATTCACCGTAGTTGCTATAGCTTCTCCAGTCGCTAGAGCTATAAAAACTAAAGAGTCTAATGTTTTCTCAAGTCACTGTAGTGACAGTGGTCTTGATCTTCACACTGGTTCATATTTTTACCTCTCTTCCCCATCTTTTGAACTTTCTTTTGACGTTTGTGAAGACTCATATGTCTGAAAATTTAGTCTATCTTCAAATATGAGGCAAGAATACTAACTGATGTTTGCCAAAAAAAAAAAAAAAAAAAAAGTCACTACCTCTTTAAATTTTTTTTTCTTAACTTAATCTCAGTGCCTCCAAAAGAAAAGTTTTCACTTAAAGTCCAGCCTTTCAGAAAAGCATTCTTGTTCATGGGAAATCTTAATGGGGAAAACTGTAGATAATGAATTTAAGGAAAATATCTGGCAACACAAGCTTATGCAAGTCTGAAGTGCCTGGTGAAATCTCAGATAGTCCAAATGGAAAATTACTCAGCCTGTTTCCTCAAGATAGACTTGTTTGTACAGCGACTCGAAGTTTAGATGGCAGAACGGTAGATACACATGCTGTTCTTATGAGCTGTGTTTTTAACCTCCTCTTAGTTTGGAACACAAGCTGGTGAATGTCTTCATTCCTGCTTCCTGGATTATTGGAGAATGGCACAGTTCTATGGGACTCAGAAAGGCGAGAGCCTCCCCTAAAAACCTCTCTTACCCCTTAGGCTTTAACTCCTGGCTCAAAGGAAGAGTGGTCTTAAAGGAGATACTGAGTCCCTTCCTCTTAAGATCAAAGCTCTCAAACATCCTAAGATTCCCATGTAGCTCCTTCCTGAGCAGAGTACTCGTCAGGGTCTCTGAGACTGCAAAGCCCTCTGGTCCATGAATACACTGAAGAAGCAAGAAGCAAATAAACTAAGAATAGGAGTTCATAAACTGCAGCAAGCCTGGGGATGTAGCTCAGTGGAAGAGCTCTTACTTAAAATGTTTTTGGTCTTGGGTTCAGTCTCCAGAAACACACACACACACACACACACACACACACACACACACAGCTACCTACCTACCTACCTACCTACCTTTATTTCCACAGTTGTGAACACACTTACTGATGAGATACAATTCATCCTTAAGACCATATTTTATATACTGTGGACAGGAGCAATAATAGATACAATTTATATTATACTTTTGGATTTCCCATAGGGTATCTTACAGAAGTTCTTCTGAGTATCACAAGTTGATATTCAAACATACTACTTCACTTATGTGTAAGAATTAATCATATATAATTTTTTAAAAAATTAACATAAGTCTGAAAGTTTTAAGAATATGGCCATTTACAAATTAGATTCCAAAAATACTCATTGATTAATAAAAATAATGGCAAGTGTCATTTAACATGACCATTTCTGAATGTATGCCATCACTGAACTCATTAAACCAATTTTGTATAAAAAATAATCTAGTGCTTTCTCATGAAGATGCATTACTAAAATTATAACTTTTCTAATCATTAATCTTACATACACACATAAGATAGAACACAAATATATATGTATATACATATGTATGTATATATCTCATATGTATTCTAAACATATATATATATATATGTATATGTATATATATATATGCTTCAGTCTTCACTTTTGTAAAGATCGGTGGCTTACAAACATATGTAGAGTAAATTGGGAAAAGAAGTGAAAAAAGAGAATTGACAAACTAATTTAAGTAGATGAGTAAAATCAGAGAAAACGTTTGAACAAAAACTCTGCTATGTAGTACATGATTAATTACATTAAGCTATAAGCTTGGTTCTGAATTTCCTGGCAGCCAAAGGAAAAAGAGAAACATACATGATTAATTATGTGCTTCTATTACCCGTGAGAAAATAAACACCAGTACATCAGGGACGGAAGATTTCGTTGGCACTCCGTTCCAATATGAATTTCTCATGGGACTCTGGCACAAGGACACTGAGGACTATAGGAGCAGTCCATGTTTCTGAAGTAGGTGTAGGAGCTGGGTGAGGGTACATCTCTTAGGGTTCACAAACTGGGCACTGAGAAACCAATGAGATCACCTCACTACCCATAATCCTGGGCAAGTCATGAAAGTATCTTGCTTCTAATCCATCAAGAAATTTACAAAATTAGCAAAGGTATGTAGGCCTCCTGGGGTGGGAGGGTGGGGGTCATAGTCTTCAGAGATTCTAAATATTTCTTAACGGTAGATCTTAAAGTCAGCACCTGCTTCTTTAAGAAGTGCTACGTCCTAGGAACTAAATCCACGCTGGCCTCATTTTCCTGAAACAACTGCTCCATAAAGACTTAAAGACTCTTACCTGGGTCAGACAGGCCTGTGTCCTGTGCCTGCCTGGAGCCTATTATAAATTCCCCTCTGGAAGCTTCCAATTTTTTGAGGACCCTTTCATCAGAGGAGGATGCCTACTGTCCACAGGAAGATTATATTTAGGAGGCAGAGGCTTTCAAGAGAGAGAGAGGGGAAAATGTTGTTTTAATTCTCACCCCAAAATAAGTGACAACAGTATTTCATCTGCAGGCAGATTTTGGTTAGTTGGTTGTTGTTGTTGTTGTTGTTGTTGTTGTTGTTGTTGTTGTTGTTGTTGTTTTGAGACAGGGTCTCACCATGTAGAGATGGCTGTTCTGGAACACACCCTATAGGCCTGGCTGACCTCTATCTCACAGAGATAGAGGCATATATAATGATGCTCAGCTGAGCTTTGAGTTCTTGAAGGACAGGGAAGACTAGACATTATTCTCACTGGATCTTTCCAAAGGTAGTAACTTGTGCTTGGGGAGTGGCTCTAAGCCACTATTAACCTGGTGACCTTTCTTTCCTTTGAGTCTTACTATTAGCATTCCTCTGAGGAAGGACTTTTTTCTCACACATGGCATAATTTGGATGCACTACAGCCACTTAGAACTAAAATGGTGTAGGAGGAAGGACGACGAGGTGGGGAAGTGTGTGTTTTGACAATTGCAATACCCCTATGCAATGAGTAGAGAGGCATTCACTTGCCCTCATCTCATGTAACAGAGAAGAGCAAGCCAGCACCTGAATCCTCACCCAGTCCCATGCGCGCGCTCTCTCAATAAATACTCTAGGAAAAAAGTTTACTCGTAGCAGAGGCCATATGGAACATAATGATGTCGACAAATTGGTGAGCTATTTCTTATGTGACACTGTTAAGCACAGCAGTATGAAGAGCGTTGTGTTCTCCAAATGCTTAATTTATAGCTACAGCTATTATTTCAGTGTACGGCGTCAGATTTATTTCATCAGAGAGAGCAGTTGGGAGGCTCCAGGACAGTGACTAAGTGGAATCTGCAGCAATGCCGGGTGAAAGTGTTGTTTCTAAGAATCTTGTTTGTATGGAAACCCCCTTCGACTAATGACAGAAAAGAAAACATGTGGAGTGCCTTGGGTAAGGCAGTCCTTAACAGGATGTTTGAGTTTCTGTGTTTAGTCTTCACCCGTAGTAACAATTATAATGGATGCATCAAAAATAAAGCATGCAGACCTCGTGACCTATCTCGTAATCAGTGCAAGTCGGTTTAGGGCAGGGAAATCCAGCTGCATATTAGTTTTATTAGCTGTTCCCAAGCATTTTATTGTGATATTGTGGGGGCGGGGGGGAGCGTCAACAAACTTAACTTTCCAATGTGGTTTCTATTAAATATGTATTTTATTTGGGGAGTATAACTAAGCAATATGTTTATAATTTCTTTGTTCTTAATTTATCAGATAACTGCCTTTTGGGAAAATTATTTCAGCATAGGGGAATATCTCTTGTTCTGACAACCTCTTCTTCAAAAGAAGTATGTCTTTCATGCCCCTTCCAAGGCATTCCAAACTACACAATGCCCTTAAAGATTCGAATCTTCACTCTTCACTCGTTTTTAATGATATTGAAATTATTTTTCCCTGTTCTGATGGTTACATTTTACACTATTAACTGAATAGCTAAATGAGCTGTGTCTGGCTTTTATCTTTCATAATCACTTATTTTATTGATGAAGAAACTGAGGCCCAGAAAGATTAAACACCTTACACAGGCCCAATGTCTTCTAAGGGGTAGAAAATGTTAGCTTCTCCCTTCAACTTTGAGCAGACATTTCTTAAGCACCTACTTTGTACATATAGCTTTCTCTAGCTTTGCAGGATATTTTTAAACTCTGCCCTTTATGGAACGTGCATTCTAGCTGCTTGATACAGAAGGTTAAATTACAAATACAAAAGAGTATTTGTAATTTAATAATTTAATAATTTGTAATAGTGATCACTGCTGTAGAGAAAAATTGCAAAAGAAAGAACAACAGTGTGATTGGAGTTTCTGTTCAAGAGAATCGGGTGTCAGTGTCTCTCTCAGAAGCTGATATTTTAACAAAAGCCTGAAGGCATTGATGGAGTGGGACTGGCTGATGTCTGAGGGAAAACTAATGCAGGACTAAAAGTATCACCGGAGGAGGAGGAGGGAGAGGAGAGGAGGGGGAGCAGGAGGAGCAGGAGGAACAGGAGGAAGAGGAGCAGGAGGAGGAGGAAGAGGAGGAAGAGGAGTGGGAACAGGAGAAGCAGGAAGAAGAGGAGCAGGAGGAAGAGGAAGAGGAGTGTGGGAGGGGGAACAGAAGAAGCAGGAGGAAGAGGAGCAGGAGAAGGGGGGAGGAGGGGGAGCAGGAGGAGCAGGAGGAATAGGAGGAGCAGGAGAAGCAGGAGGATGAGGAAGAGGAGGAGGAGAGTGACTCAGGGAATGGGAACCCTTTGGGTCAGTTCAGACCAAAGCAGGATCCAAAGGCCTTTTGCTGAGCATGGGCCCCCAGCTTCCAAGTCAGAAGTTCCATTAGTGCTGTGGCTATGGATGTTCCAAAAATCATGCTTTATACCATAGAAACTGATATAAGACCAGCTTGTACCCTCAGTGGTACAGATGCCATTTGCAGGATTTGAACCTAGAAGAAACAGGCTCTTCTGCTGCTGGAAATGCACTGTAGAGACAGAGCATCAACTTTCAATTTTATCTCTGTGCTGTGTTTATCTGACAAAAGCATAGGGGCTATAGAGCAAATGTGTAGCATATGCAAGGTCCTGAGTTTGATTCCCAACACACACACACACACACACACACACACACACACACACACAGAGAGAGAGAGAGAGAGAGAGAGAGAGAGAGATATTAAGCATTAGCTGTGTTAATCTAAATTCCCAGTGGTTAACCCTTTCCATTTTAAAGAGATTCTATTTTGAGGAAAATATGTAAAACAGAGGGAGTTTAGAGTTGGATATTTTCTTTGCTAATGGAACTATAAGGATCTTCCTAAGAATATGGGACCTCATGGCATATTCCCAAAAGACAGAGGATGAGAGGGGAGCAGCTTGAGAGAAGCAACAGTAGTCACAGGGAAAGAGACCACTTATTTTCTTTCAGCTTTTTGGCTTTTGATCCACTCTCTGGTCCTGAGGTCTGGAAAGGTGAATTGTGTCAGGAAGTTGCTTTTGTAGCATTTACAGACCCTCCCTAGGCCAGCCCAGTCTCTTAGGAAGAAATGATGAGGGAGCTAAAATGTATCACCTACCTTCCTTCCTGATTACACAGAACAGGGGAAATCGTGAGAAGAGAGAAGTTTGACATCCTGTTAGTAGCTGGCTAGCTTTGCCCAGTCTCCAAAATTCAGCAGAATATGAAAGCAATTTGGGGTGCTTGCTTAACAACAGGTCTTGTGTATGGCATCACCCAAGCAAGGCTTTATCTAGTATTAGATGTGATTAATATTATTATCACAATAAAATATACTCAATTAGCTTTTCAAGTTTCTAGTTCTCACCAGTATATTCACTGCTAACAAAAGTATATACTATGGAGCAACTTAGATGTAAATGTTGTGAGTCTCAAAAGGCATAGTGGACACAGGAAGGAGAGACAGAAGTCCACTAGAAAACAAAGATGTTCTATAATTGAATAAAATTGTGACTACCATTTTATTGGCCAGCATGGTGATTATATATTATAAAATTTACTATTTCACAATAGCTAGATTAAAAACAAATCTTTAAATAGTTCTCCCCACAAAGGAATGACAAACATTTAAGGTGATGCTTGTGTTGATGGCTCTGATTTGATCATCACACATGCACATATGGAAATACTAGGTACCATAGAATTTTGTGTTGATCAAAACCAAAACTTAAGATAACAAGAAAATGATGATGTGGCAGAGAATAAGAAAGATAGTAAATAATGACTCAAGGCAAGGAAAGGAGGAGGCACAGGAAGAGAAAGACAGCAAACAGAACAATGGAAAGTTCTTAGAATCTATTAGGACAGAGGTAAGCATGAAAGACTGTATTACCCTGCTCTCCAGGGCACCAGGCTGAGAGCACCTCCAGCAGCCTCCATAGTACCCTGGATGGCCATGAACTTCACAGAATAGATCTCTGCATGTTTGAGGAGCAAGGAGTATGGAGACTTTGGATTAAAACTCCAAGTGCATGGCCATGGTGTCTGACAGACTGTAAGACTCAGTGTCCAAACTTCTCGGCACATAATCTGGGAAGCCAGACAATTTTCACTTGCGGTAAGCTTTGAGGATGAGGCTTCCTTTTGTGTATGTCCCAATGGCTAAACCTGTGTGAACTGCCCCTCTGAGGGTGGAATCAAATGAAAAAGCCATTATCTCCCCCAGAGCCTGCCCTCCTATTCTGAGACCTGGTTGGCTGTAAAGGGGTGAGGCTAGAACTCAAACCCAAGGCAAGGCTACACAGGATTATCTCCCCTAAGCAAGATAGTGTCTTGCCCTGACTGTTTTCAGAGACACACAGTCAGCCCTTTGCCTCTCTCAGTTCTACAGATCTCTGCCTGTCTACCTTTTAACGTTTTCACCCAGCACACTAAAGTCCTTGTGTTAGAACTCAACGGCTCCATGTAGAACTATAAGTTTCCTCAGCTTTTGTTTCTAGAAGGCTTTCACTCACCGGCTTCTGCTTTAGCACCTGTTCATAATTAGGTACCAAAAAGATGGGGTTGGCCTTTGTATCTCCTAGCTTATGAAGGTTCTTCCCAGAATCACTTGCTTCTTAAACTTAGCTACTGGCATGCTGGCCTGCAGTGCTGGAGTTGTTTCTATGGGACCAGCACATCCATGTACAGACAAGCACTGCCCTGTCATGTCAGGTGATGGAAAACTCATCCTCCCACGGGCGGAATGTCCCCTGTGCCCAAGTTTGAGTTACACTGTTCTGCTGTGTCTTAGACTCCAGGAAAATCCTTTTCTAATTCAGTTTGCCCTCCTCTACCATAACTAAGCTAACACCGTCCAAATGGGAAGAGTCCAGAATGTACTGAATTACTCAGTGGAGAACAGAATAAAAGCAGTAACAAAACAAACAAAAGCCATAGTGGGACATTATGGATGTGTAAGGATCTATTCATTCTTCAGCCATTTGTGCTAGGTTCCAAATGTCTGTGTCCCTTCCCAAGTTCATGTGTTGAAATCCTCATCCCATGGCATCTTGTTAGGAGGTGAGGCCTTTGTGGGATGTGGTGAGGTCATGAGTACAGCACTCCTAAAAGAGACCTCAGACAGCTTAGGTACCTTTTTTGTCTTATGAGGATGCACCTGGAAGGGACCATCTCTAAGGAAGCATGCTACCAGGCGAAATTCAGTCTGTTGATATTCTGTTCTCAGCATCCCAGCTGCCAGAAGTATATAAAATAAATTTTGCTGTTTAGAAGCCACTCAGTTCATGATATTTTGCTAAAGCAGCCTAAGTGGATTAGGGCAGCACTGCTAGCCAAGATACGATATACTTCAAAACCATCATGACTGTCAGTCACATGCATCAGCAATGAGAGATGAAGTAGGACCTAGAGATGCTGTCTCCTCTCTCTGGGTTTATGAAATATTTCTCCAGAATGAGCAGAGTGGTGATGGAGTCACATTTGTGATCAGGCTAAGCTTTCATGAACTTTTAGCAGATCCACTCGCAGGCATCTCTGAAGGCTCCTAACTTCTTGGGGCTTTTTGTAATGAGAACTGATGTACCTGAAATAGATCTGGGAGCCATTTCTTGTCAAGAGTTAAGAAATATAGGTAGTCTTGTCTTCCTATAAGTGTAAGTTGCTGTTGTTATTATTATTATGTGAGAAGCTAAGTGCTCCCTGTGGAACTGGGATGTCGTGATGCACAGAGAGCTAGCCTGGCAATGAACGTGGGCAGCAGAAGTATGATAATAGGATCTCCTGTTAATGAACTTACCCTTACCACAGATCGCAGCCCCTTCTGTAGCTGAACTTGATGAAGGACACGTCTCCCAGAAACATAGTAGTAGCACCTGGAATTTATTGGCTTTCGATTTTTAAGCTGGAAACATCTAGTGCCAGCCAGGTTCCCTTTATTTGAATATCATCAGAAATGGGTGGTGGGAAGCAGATGGTAGTGAGCTTCTTTTAACAGTGTGATGGATCAAGGCTCTCGTGTGCTTTGCCATTTTAGTGGCTGAGTCAAAAGATTAAACAAGTGAGGGAAATCCCATAGGAGCTCATCGTCATTGTCACTGAAAATGGAAAACACCGACATCTCATTATTTGTGACATTCCAGGAAATAACAAAGATTTATATTTTAAGTGAGTGGGATGGATTTGTAATCCAGGGTCCCCAGGCTGCACGTAAAAGAAAACCATTTGGTCGGCATCAGTTCTCACAGCTACAATATTGTTTTTTACATAAACACTAACGACGACATAGTGTGGTTTCATAATAACAACTATGAAAATTTGCCTTTATAAGGAAACCCAGAGGGTCTAAGAAACATTCTCTGGTGGTGTTGGGGTCAAGATGGCTTAGAACCAGTTAAGTATTCATCCTGGCCTGTCCTTTATTAATTGTAGGAACTCAAGCAGATCACTTAAACTTTTCTGCCTCCCAATTTCTCAGGAAGCAAAGAAGTCAATAATTGACTCCAGGACTTGTTCACAGATCTGATGTAAGCACATAGACTCTCCAGACAGCCATCCCCCTGCTGGCACTGCTTTGCCATTGCTGTGTGCCTGTGTTCGTTCTGGAGTTCTGGGTATATGCTTCTGTACTACCTTCCAAATGGACCCAGACTCAGGCAGTGACTGAGAATCAGTGCTAACGTAGATTCCTTGTTTCATTTCTAAACAGAACTGTTTGGCATCTGCCCTGCAGGGACAAGCTTGAAGCCATTTCCAGTTACATGATTGTAAAGGGATAGAGGCCAACTGGTTACCAGCTCTGGGAATACCCTGTAGAGTTTCTCTATCTTGTTCTTTCATGAGAACACACACACACACACACACACACACACCTTGCTGAGATTCCTGACAGATTCTACTGACCAAGCCTTTGCTATGTTTATCTGACCCATAAGACTGCACATCTTTAACTAATATGCAGCTTAGCATGAAACTAACTGAACAGCGGGCCATGACACGGTGGACTGGGGAGAGTGCCGGTTTAATGCACTGCATTAAGGCCGACCTCCATCTCCTGCTGCAGTGATCCATCCTTCAAATGTACCACTTTATTTAGCATATGTGGAGGTGGGACTGTGGGAAATGCCCAAGGACACCTTTTGGGAGTCTGTTGTCTCCACTAAGTGAGTTCCAGGAATCGAACTCAGGCCCTTGGGCTTGACAGAAAGCACCTGTCAAGCTGTCTTGCCCCAATTCACGAATCTAAAAGTTATTCTTCCGTTTTTTTGAGTCTTTTCATGTTCTAATTCCTCATCTCTCTTTCCTTAACTTTCAGTGATAAGAGAAAAAAAAATCCATCCAGAAGTTACGATATGGAAAGCTTCTGTTACATTTTGCATTAATTCAAGAGTGAAATCAAACTAAAAGTAAAATTTAGGTGGATAGTCTTTTTCTCTTAATTTTCTATTTTATAAAAAGACTCTCTGAAGTGGAAACAACCACTGCTTTTGTTTGTAGTATAGTAGAAGTCTGTTTTTAAAGACATGGGCTTCAAACACTTAAGAATACCTAGATAGTTTTACTATCACAGAGACTGTTTGCAAACCAAATCCTATTGGGCTTTCTCTATTAAGAGATATTTCAGGTGAAATGGCAAATCAGTAGTGTGTGTGTGTGTGTGTGTGTGTGTGTGTGTGTGTGTGCGTGTGTGTGCGTGTGCGTGTGCATGTGTGTGTTTGGGAAATCTCTTTGGTGCATTGGGCTGGTGACCACAGTCTCGCTACTGTAGACATGATATCAGGCTTTAACAAGTCTGTTGCTGAGAGCATGAGATGCTACTATGAGAACAAACCACTGGGTGAGAATGGGCTGAGCCTGCAAATGTTACTGCAAATGGAATGCTTGTCAGAAACTCATTAATACTTTAACCAAGCTCAAACCAAGAAGTGATGCACTGGAGGCTTTTCCCCTGGTCAGAATGCCTGAAGAGGAGGCACCCTCCTTCCTTTCAACATAGGGGAGAGAAAGGAGGTGGGTAAGAGCCATCAAAATCTTGTGCCCAGCACACTCCTATACAGTACCCCCCCCACACACACACATACACCCCATGTCAATAGTGTTCCTGTTCAGAGAGAACACCAGACTCAGCTTCTTTAGTGTTTCCCAAAGTCCCATCTCTGGTCATTACCAACTAAAATACTACATACTTTACCTTGGTTTTCTTCCCCTTCTTTCCTTCTTTCCTCCTCCCCTTCCTCCTGTCTTCTCCTCTCCCTCCTCCTCTCCCTCTTCCTTTTCCTCCTTCTCCCACTCCACACTTCTCTTCCTCTCCTTCCCACCTTTCTGTCTACCTCTGAATTTCCTAAACACCTTTGAAGAATCAGACTGAGGTTCTTATCTCTGGTGTTCTCTGTGACTTCCTTCTCTGTGCTCCATAGCCCTTGCTACACAAGGGGCTCTTCCTGAGGGGTAGCCTACTCCTGTGCCTATGCAAACTACAGCAGGCAGCTACCCAATCTCCATTCTATACCCCTGGCTCTCATAGGACACGGCTAAATTATAGGCCCTTGGTAAGTTTAGTTGGACGAATTAATAAATATATACTGTGTTGGAATTGAGTTAAAAATCAGGGTTCTGGGCACTTTTTCTTTTCCAATTAGCAAACGGTGTACACCAAACTGTTGATGCTTAAATACTCTATGAGCTTCTGCAGTGAATAGAAGTACAGTATTGTAGAATAAAGCATCTCTTCTTTTATGAGAGCCCTTTAGAGTCACCTTTGAAGTGCCCAGAAGTAGCATTAGCAAAACTTGAAAGTGGAGCCTTTGCCAGGCAGTGCCAGAGTCTGTGTGTTAATTCAGGCAATCTTCACTCTGTATATAGAGTAAGAGATTGAGGCCCGAAATTATTACATTACTTGCTCCAAGGGCCTCAGACATCAGTGAAAGTGATCTGTGAATATGTGCCCAGTGCTAGGCTTGCACACTGTGCTGAGCTGCCCACCTCTCCCTCATGAAAGTCTTTTTATCAAGTGGAGAAGAAATGTTCAGGGTTCTGTTTAGAGGTGGATTGCCACCAAGTTGTGATCAACTGTGTGTTATTTATTCTGTGTGGTAATCTGCCCTCTTCACTGGTCTCATATCTGGTAATGATATACCAGCTATGTCGGGACACACAGCATAAAGGGAGATGAGGAGATTTCAAAGAGGTGAACACTGGACATGGGAGAGATTTGTGTTTTCCCTCATCTTTTGTACACAGGTAGCCATTGCAAAAGTCCACATCCCTCAAGAGCCCTCAGACCAAAATGGTGATTCAGTATGGCTCCAAGGGCCTCGTTAGTTTTCTTTATTTTCCAGTTTAATTTTAATTTTAAAGCCCAAATGAGTTTGTAAATTTTGCTCTCTCCCTCTCCTTCTCCCCTCCCTCCTTCCCCATCTCTCTCTGTCTCTCTGTCTCTCTGTCTCTCTGTCTCTCTGTCTCTCTCTCTCTTTCTCATATGTGTGTGTGTGTGTGTATGTGTGTGTATATGTGTGTGTACACGAATGCATGCAGCATTGCAGCATGTGTGAACATTTGTGTACACACATAGTAGTGGATGTCCAGGCATGTAGAGGCCAGAAGCTGACTTTAGGTGTCTTCCTCTGTCATTGTCCGGTTTCTTCTGAGACCAGCTCTCTCACTGAACCTACACATCACCAATTTGGCAAGACCAGCTCGCCCTCAGGTTCCAGGGATCCTCCTGCCCCTACTCTGTCTTTCTACATGGCTCTGGGTTTCCAGACTCTGTCCCCTGCTTGCACAGCATGTACTTTACTAACTGCGCCATCTTTCCAGGCCACAGGTCTTAGCAGCCTTCTGTAACTCATTGCTAAACACCTCCCCAGTACTTTGACCTGGAAAGAAAGTTCACATGGCAATTTTTTTTTTATGAGAAGGCTTATTTTCTTCAGAATCATTTTGATATATTTTTAAAAAATTTTCCCCACTTTCTACAGTTCTCTCTCGGTGTCCACTACTAAGATGTCATAGCTTTGATCTTGTGCATTTGAGAAGAGAAACAATAAATTAAGTAGTGGGTAAGGATAGATAAAACTATGTATAATGTGGCTGCTGTACAGGGCAGGGGAAGTGGCATTAGGGAATAGTGACTACTGTGAGGAACTGTAGGTCTCCTGATCTTAAGGAGGAGGAAGTAGCCTTCCGACAGGGTATGGTGACGGATAAAGTTGTCTTGGGCTAAAATGCTGACCTTTCTGTTGGAGTAGAATCATCTGGTATTGGAAAGCAAACAAACTACTATCTGTAGGCCAGACCAGACATGTGTGCATACACAGGGCTGAGACTATTGTTATCCTGCCTGTAGCTTCATCTTCTGATTCATCTCCAAGGCTTGGGCCTCTGTAGTTGGTGTCCTATCACACAGTTTGGGAGTGGTGTCGTAACTGAGAGCAAATTGCTTGAGTTGAAATCCTGCTTGGTAGTCACTGCCTATACGACCTTGAGTTATTCGTCTGAAGACTGTAAGGCTGCACTCTGTTGCTTTAACTGAAAATCAAGACTAGTCTAGGAAGGAGGAAATGGCACAGGACAAAGCAGAGATAAGTATCAGGCTCAGAGTACTCAGAAGATGTAAGCCCTCTCTTTTACAACCTATCTCTTTTCACTTGTGCACACATGGAGAAATGAGTCACACCTTCTCATGGCTTCATGCATGGCTAATAGTGCAGGGTTTTGTCCACTTATAGGCCATCACTGAGCCTCCAGCAAGCCTTCCCTGTCCGTTCCTCTCAGAAACTGCATCTTCCGTATGAGCCCTGCATTTTTCCCTGTACCCACTCCCCGATGGCCTCCCTCCCACTGGACTGCAGGTACCTGGAGGTCCAGCATATACAGCCTCATGCCTCCATAGTACCCAGGGCAAAAAGGAATCCAACAAATGTTCTTACTAAATTCATGAAAATGGAGCTCACTTATTTCAGTTCACAAAGATGGTAACTGAATGAGACCCATACCTATATAAAAGAAATAATAAGCTATGAAATTAAAAATATCCCCCTAATAACCAGTGCATGGAATTATGATTTGAGGCTGATCGTTTCTCAAACAAACAATGCTTCTGAACTAGTTGAAACTCCCCACATGTAGAAATATCAGAAGGTCCTCATTGTGTCTGCCTGAAAAGGTGTTTTTACTAGACTGAGGAGTTCACAGTTTATTGGTTTATGTTCTGAGTTCACAACCTATGTATACATAGGTTAGCATCAGTGTCTGTTGAATGAACAAATTAAATTAGGCTGTCAGAAAATAATTTAGGAAAATATTTAAAGTACCTCAAAAAAGAAACCACATTTGGCTTCTAACACTTTTGATGGTAATTGGAACCCCAGAAATTAGTCCTGGACCATACTTACCTGTGTACAAATGCATTGCAGGATACTGTTGACTTCATCAACTGTGGCCAGAGGGATTCCACCTTCGAGTTAACCACAGCGGGTCCTTTCTAGTACTGCTGCTAAGATTAGAGGCAGAAATGCCTATGGTAGCGAACGACATTTCAAGTGTCCTTGACAGTTTACATCTGATTAGAACATGCTTTCTCTGTGACAGTATTTTAGGATGTAAATGAAGTTATAAACACATGGACTCGCACATGCCTGTGTGCACACATACAAGGGTTCCTGCCTCATCAGAGACTGTTCTGCAACCTTGCCGTGATATATGGGTTTCCTTGGGTTAGAGACAGAAATCGAACACTAGTATTCAATTACAATAGGGATAGCCCACTGTCATTATGTGGCAGAAGGACTTCATACACTGAACATCTGCGCTTGCTTCTTACAGTTGAAAAAATAACAGGTATTCTCTAAAACCTCAGAGTGACCAGAGACAGCAAACATTGAGAGAGCTGGAGGCGTTACCCTAGTGCTGCACCAACAGGTAGCTTGGGCCATCATTGGACTGTTGGTTGTTTGATTGACATCCTGCATCTTTGGTAGCCTGGATTGCTCCATTTCACAGTGGCAGTCTCCTCTAGCACTAGGAACATGGGGTCGTTTGGTCCTATGTCCAGTCTCGCTTCAACTGCACCTTTGTGCTGTGAGTAGAGCAGAATGCACATATCTTTCCCATTTTCACATATTATTATAGATTTCTGCAGCAGCTGTAGAGTTTTAATGCCTGACTTCTGAGAGGTTGCATTGGAGCGTTGGATTCAATGCGTCAGATAGTTCCATGTAAGATTATTCGGTGTTTAATATGTGATGAGGTCTGAAGGCAGCATTTCTCCACTAGAGGAAAGGAAGGGTGTCAAAATGTGAGGTCCTTTTTGGTTTTCCTAGGGAAATGCCAGCAGTCAGTGATGAAGACCACTGTGTGGGGTGGGGGGGGGGGAGGGGGCAGGATGTTGTATCCTGCAGTGAACAGCAACCTTCTACACTCTGGAAGCCATGCCCTTCAAACTGCTGACGGCCCTGATGAGAAGCAGTGCAGTCATTCTGAGAATGTGAGCATGCTGTCTTCCAGCTGAGTCTGAGAGAGACTCAGTCTATTTTGTGAGAACAAAGGTTCTGCTCCCTAAAATCAAGGAGACCGCCTGCATCCCAGAGTGCTTCAGTGATCAAAGTCAGTGAAGTGAAGCATGTCGATCATCCTCCTGCCTCAAAGCCAGACTCTTTTAGCATTGATTTTGAGCTGCAAGGAATCAAGAACCCCATCTGTGGTGAAGCTTTCCAACAGCTCCCTGCTTATGTTGAGGTACGGAGCCCAAGCGTGAAGGCTCTAACAAAAACGAGTTTCTCCCTCACTTAATATGATAATAATTGCTTATATCCTACCCATTTTAAACCATCAGAAGCATTTCCCATTTAAAAATGCAAATGGACTTTATATGAAAAATATTTTGAGGATTAGTTTTTAAATACCCATTTTCTATCGCAAAGAACATGGACCCATTTAGATATCAACAGGAGTTTTCAGGAAATCAGATCCTTAAAAAAAAAGTGAAACCAGGGAAGGGAAAGTTGCTTTTCTTTCCTCATGAAAAAAGTTAGTCTTCTGTCAGAAAAATGCACTCTATGTATGTTTAAAAATTAAATTGCACTGAATGTTACAAATAAGTACTTACAAATAAATATGATTACATTAGGGATTATATTTGTACCTATTTAACGTAATTTAGAATCCCTTTATTTTGAAACAAGCCAATAAAATATATCAGGAGGTTTGTCTTCAACAAATTTTGTGTTACTTGCTTTGGAATTCTTTTACCCCAAAATTTACTCAAATAAGTTAGACTATCAATGTTCTCATTTATGCACATATGTGAATATTCTATGTTCCATGTCAAAAGGACAGAGGTAACTACTATTTTTTCCTATTATAATATCTGTAAGATTCATGATATGAGCTACTCTGTAGCATTCTATATTCAAGGTTCTTTGCTGAACACATAAAATTTACTAGATCATTATTCTTAACAGCAAACCATTAGGTATTGTGGTAGGTACAACCATTAGGATTGCTTTACAGATGAAGAAATTAGAGCTTAACAGTATAACCTAGGGTTCTCACATCCATGGTTCATCTCCTACCTTACTATGTATAAATAATACCTTGCAAACATAATATTTGAATGGCAAAGTAAGTGAACATTTTGGCCTATGGATACTTCTGTACAAGAAAAGATACAAATCGCTAAAAACTATCACAAGTAGCATGTTTGATGATTGCACATCTGAAATTAGGCTTAAAATATGTATGCATTAAAAGTTAATACTGGAGAAGTTTGCTGAACGCAGCAAAACTAACTTCACTTAGTAAAGTTTCATTAGCAATGGTAGCAGACGCTGGCAGGTTTGGGACTCTGCTGCAAGCTGACACTTTGAGGGAATGTTCTTAGCAAAACACTCTCTTCAACGGAAATTAGGTCAGCCTTCTGGAACATTTATCATGTGTACCTGTCACCAGCCAGACCCAGTCCTAGAGTGAACTAAGATCACACGCAGTGGTCCTTCCTTCTCTGAGAGCTGCAAAGGACAACATAAACCAACAGTTCTACAAATATGTGAGTTTGGCAGACGCTCCCATGAAACTAAGGCCAACACCCATATAGTTGCTCTGGGGATTGAATTCCTTAATACTCTGTTTATAGAAATTTGAAACAGTAAATGGATTCGGTCTGTTCTGAAAAACACTCTGTCCCATGGCTCCTTTGGAAGAACATGTACAGTTGCTATAGCAGGGTATGGACAGATGCCCCATGCCTGAGTTGGAAGATAGTGCCACCATCTACAGTTGCTATAAAAGGGTGTGGGCAGATGCCCCAAGTTTAAGTTGGAAGACCAAGCCATCAGCTCCTGTTTGTTCCACACCACTCAGCCAGGTGGGTTTTTGCCAGACACAGGTGATTATTTGCATAGTTGCAAGGCCACCTCTACTGAAGCTAAGTAATTGCTAATTTAATACTCCAATAAGAGTAATTAGCAAAACCCAGAGCCGTGGAAGGTTAAGATGGAGTACATTGTAAAACCAAAACAGCATAAATAAGCCATAGCTTTCAACCATCATGTGGTATCATTTTAGTGGTGTCAGAGCACTGAGAAGTGAGAATGCACCTGCTTCTGCATGTGTGTGTGTCAGCATGTATGTGTCAGCAAGTGTGTGCTTCAACATATGTGTGTGCTTCAGCATGTGTGTGCTTCAGCACAGGACATGAGGGTTTCCTGAATTTAAATGACCGTATCTCTGAGCCACCGTCCCTGTATCAGCCAGATTAGGTTAACCTCTTTGGAATTCATCTTTTTATATGCCTATGATATGGTGAACACACCCACAGACTTAACATTGGTAACAATTCACCAAGTAAGGTAAAGAAAAGGGTGAAGTCATTAAATACTTACGCAGTAGCAGTAGTTTACATGGCAAGAAATAAAAGGGTAACGGTAGATGGTGTTCATTCATCCGCATGACCAAGTGAGGATGTGTGTGTGGGATGTGCTACACTGTTCAAGTGATGGAGAAAGTTGATAAAGTTATAGTTTCTAATTTCTTGCCCACAATCCCTGTCACTGTGTATGTGAACACACTCGTGTACGACTCTCTGTGATGGTTTCCAATGCAATGCCCATGGTAGAGATTCTTTAAACACTCAAGCAGAGCATTATTAAAGTTTTGTTGTCTTTGAAAAGCAATATGCAGAAAAGAAGTTTTACTGTGTCTCTGTGGGCCTGTTTCATACAAGAATCTGAATTGAACAGCTTGGAAAGAAAATGGAGGATGAAGAAAACCATCCATGATTCCTTGCTTAGAAAAAAAAAATACTTCCCAACTTTCTTGATCACACACTCTATTAAGCAAGGACCAGGAAACAATTTCTAATCAGCGCTGTGATCTGGGCCCAGATTGTGCTAGCCTTTTGTCGCAGGCCTCAGATCTGTCCTCTATTCACACATGCTCACTTCCAGCTGTTGTCATTGAAATCCCACATAATCTTCCAAGGTCGAAGGGCAGTCACCCATGGCTGCTGCAGTTAAAAGGTTATGCTGATTTCTGTTGTCAAATATTGGCCCTTTTCTCTTCCAATCACTCCCATGCTACTTCTCTTTAACAAGAAGAATCCAGCCTAGAATTGTATTACATGACTTTAAAGTCTTAAAAAGTGTTCCTTCATTGTACTTACCCGGTGTGGCCTGAACAGTCTAATTCATTCTGTTATATTTCACAAGGAGTTATCTAGTTCCTCTAAAATACTTTGTGTCTGTGCTAGGCCAACAAATTCAAAGTATCATGGTCTGCATAATTTGTAACCTGCAACGGTTCCTGCAGAATTGTGTAATATAGACTCTAGGA
Source organism: Rhabdomys pumilio (assembly GCA_030674055.1). NCBI lineage: Eukaryota > Metazoa > Chordata > Mammalia > Rodentia > Muridae > Rhabdomys > Rhabdomys pumilio. The sequence continues at coordinate 49,572,767 of JANHMN010000004.1, read as the reverse complement.
TTGAATAAACACCACAAATTATGGCATTAGTGATAGTGTAAGTCTTGCAAGAATTGTACAAAGCAAAGTGCACAGACAGTGGAAGCTCTCTGTGATCTTAGTATTAGCTAATGTTGTTATTTAGAAAACTACATATTCCTATGTTTAAAATATCTCTTTAGATTATTTTTCTCTGTAGCCTTTGGAACGTAATTGAAAGCATTTTTTAACAATGTATTGCTTCAGTTCATCAATGATTTTCTATCCATGCTTAGTGAACCAAAATCAGTTTTGAGTGTCTTAAAATTGGCACATAGCTGCTGGCCACCGTCTCTCCCTGTCATTGCCCGTGTCTTACGCTGGTTTAGCAAGCTGAGCTCCGTTAATGGTTTCAGAGCCACATGAATTAGACCCAAAAAGGAAAGGCAGGGTGATGGGCCATGAAGGGTTTCTGCTGTTTTATACTCATAAACCAGGGTAGCCCTCGGGTGATCCAGTTCCATGTCTGTTCCATTTAAGATAATCAGTTTCGGATGTATTCAGGGAATAAATTTCCTTATTTTTCCCTAATATATGCAAGGGTTCATAGTAGAGGCTGAAGTTATTACAAATAGTTCCAGCCATTTGTCAATTACCAGTTGTTGCTGTCCATGTGTATAGACAGTTTTGATTTAGAACATGAAAGCAATAAGTTTTGTCCAAATCCCCCTTTTACTTCAAAACTAGGTTCATTTCAAAATAAACTGAAACCCATCAAATTTAATTTTTTAAAAAAATCAAATGAATAACCTATTGTTTGCTTTATGCTAATGATAGTAGTTTAAATTAGTTAATCAAATTGTTCTCTATTTGTTTATATTTTAATGGCATATTTGAAAACATCCCAAAAGTTTATATTTCTCTGTTCTTAAACAAATATTCACTTGCAAAACATTTATTTATGTTGTGGACTAAATGTTTAGCGAAGACAGGGAAGTTAGTTTACTATCATAAAAACAAAAAAAGCAAAAGACAATGAATGGAAGTGTCTTCAGCCTGGAATGGATAGCGGGATGCAAGAGATTTAGTCTGCCTTTATGAAAGGACAAAATTGAGGTGCTTAGAAATTTAAGGGGAAGAAACACATACTTAATGGATTGTTTAAGAAGCACTTGACTTTTATTAATCTAAATATCTTTGTCAAAACATAGTATTGGTCATTCCACTTGGCCTTGGTGTTTCCTTCTGTTTCTAGGTTCGCCCATGATGTCATGCATCAAATATTCACACACATATCAATAAGTTAAAAAATTACTCTGAATTTTAGATGTTTTGCTAATAAATATAGTCTTTGAATTCAGACAATAAACTCTATCTGAAATTCTCAGTTAATCAAATTTAGTTTATTAAATGCTACTGATATTTAATACAGAAATTAGTAAACGTGCTACCTGTAATAGATTAAAAAGTAAAATATTATATAGAGAAAATTAGCAATACATATTCTTATCCGATTCTCCCACCATCTGAATGATCTTTTAAAAAAAAATCTCTGAATATCTCAATTTTTGGCTTTTGCTTTTATAAAAATCATAATATTGCCAACATTAGGAATTAGATATCTTAAAATTAGTCTCCAACAAAGTACCAAGCATAGCACATACTAGACAGATTATACTTTTGATGAAATTGAGTACTACCCACAGAAGGACTACAGAAATATTCTTCAGGAAGGACCCTTGCTTTGTAATATCTGGGGCTTGAGGAATCCATTTTCCTGATGATGTAGACTCAGTAAGGTAATTGCAAACTGTAGGGTGTCCTTCAGTCGTGCAGTAACAACGTTCGGTTAGGTTTTAGGTTCCCCTTACTTAGCACATGACCCACGTGAGGGAGAGATACGGAGGAGTGGTGTACACTATGTACTTATAGACAAACGTCTGCCCCAAATAAATCATATCCCTGCCAAATTACTGGGAAATGGTAAGCTAAACCTTAGGAAGGATGTTTATTAAAGAACTAGAGACTAGATTGCCAATGTTTCTTGTGAATTTAATAGTGTTTTCCACCTTCAGTTTTCTAGGCAATCTTTTGGTTTATAGATATTTGGTCATTGTTTTTAATTTCTGCTAAAACATTTCAGGGGGCTGTTCTTCATAACACATTTTGGTGAACATTGAAAGTAATCCCAATACAGAGACTAGAACACAACAGAGAGTAGTCAGCAAGGCACTTTTGCCCACAACAAAAGGAGTGCACATTTGGGTCATATTGGAAACGAATGCCTGAAGGAGATTCTCTGAGAGGCTTTAACCATGTGGCTAAGGACTCTAAATGAATATTCTCAAATCATGACATAACGGTGGCTTTTATTTAGGTGGAACCTGACCATCATACTCTGTCCTTCCTCTACTATGCTAGTAATGAAATAGGAAGTTGACACTTGGCAGGTATCACAAATGCATACGCCTACAAGGCCTTGCAGCCTATCTGCCTGAGCAGATATGTATGGTAGAAAAGTCCAGGGAATGTGGTAAATCTAAAAGCTCATGGCCATGTACAACCACCCCATCTGAACTATGACAAAAGTCAGAACATGGCTGGTAGAACAGAGCAGAGGTTTCAGACTAGAACTGGTCTGTGAGCCTTAATTTCTGACTCTTCACATTCAGAAGGAAAAAGTAGTTATGTCTTGGGTACGTGCAAAGGTACTATAGCAAATAGAATATGCCTTGGTTTGTTTCAACTAGGTTACTTTCAATGGAAAATAAATGTGTTATATCGTTTCTGTGTCTTTACAAATAGATATGTGAATTCTTCATATCTTTAATACAAGGAATTGTTCCAGAAACCAGAAATATCACAAATGTCTCCAATGAGTGGCAAATAATTTAGTTATTATACAACTTATATAAAATATAAGTCATAATATAAATTATGCTAAAGTTAGAATTTGGCCTTATTTGAACCCATAGAAGTAAACACTTCCATTTAACTCCTTAAAGACCTGTTTTCTGAGATACCCAAATTGAGTACAGGAGTAGCTATTGCTATGTCAATAATAACGTAGTAATTTACACGCTGCAATAGAAGCCCATTAAATAAAGTTATCTAAGTCATTGAACAAATAGGGTACAGATAGAAGGGGGTTGTGCTGAACCTTCTGACGATCTAAGTTCATAAGCTACAACAAGGACCTTCTGGTTTATTGACAGAGGTCAGATTGATGTCAATGAAGTGAGCGGCTAGTGGCGTAAGACAAATGGAATAGAAATCCTTTATAACTTCTCCTTATTGATTTTTGGCCTTTTGGCAAAAGTAAGGTTTAATTTTGCCTTATTTATTGAGCACATATGGAATACATACAGGTGTATCTCACAGGCACTTGTAGGCTTGTTAAGCAATCAGGAGGAAGTGAACCCCAGGGAGGAGGTTTCTTTAGGGAACTAGTGACCTCTGAAAAGCTAGGATAGTGGCTGCACACCCGAAGACATCCAGACTTGTGCTGGAGTAAGGATAAGGTGAAAATAAGGGACCCTCCTCCTTCCCAGAGGCTGAGGAACAAGGCCCGGAAAGGCTCCTTTCTCAGTCTGTGATTTACTAATGGTGGAGACTCAATTACTGAGAAGAGGAAAAAATGGAAATCATCTTCTAATGAAGTTGTCTGTGCACCGCAGTCAACTTACATCCATAACCGGATGAGATCTAATCATTCAGGACAGGGAGGGCCTTGATATTTGAACTTGAGAAATACCTAGTCTTATACACAGTCTTAACTGTATCCTCCTCAGATACAGACTTCCCTGTGCGGAGACAGTCAGCTTTCTCTGATGGCCAGCCCTCAAAATGACATGTCCCTGGCTCTCTTCCCCAACCTCTAGGCAGTTCAGCAGGGTTGCCACATCTCAGCAAAAGTAGCTCTTACTGCCCTGTCTTAACATTCAGAGGAAGATAGATGTTCAGTCCTCTCATAAAATGAGATTTGGTTTCCAGAGAATGGTATTTTCTGAAATGATTGCTAACATTATTGAGGTAAAAGAACCACTGCCTCTAAGAAATTCTAAAGGATTTCTCTTTACATTAAGCCTCTCCAGAAAGGCTCCTCCCCTCACACTGAGAATGGCTGACTCCCGGGTATATGAAACCTATGATCTACTTGGGAATTTACTGAACAGAAGTACAGTAGCCATCTTCTATAAAAATAAAAGGGACCTGCTCCTATTCGAGTCTCCTGTAAAGTTCTGACCTCAGTTCAGAACTTTGAGCCAGATCATCAAGCCGTCTGCATGCATCTTAGGCATACTTGACAGGGGTCTGTGTTTTCCAACCATTTCTAAGAGACTCTGTTCAAAATGGAAACCTCGAAGCCTTTCCAGAGCTTGCTGAACTTACAGAGTTCCAGAGTTCACAGAGATCTTTCATGTTAGTAACATCTGAATTTCAAACCACTAAGACTTAACTTTGGTTTTTGTTTCTATTTCTTCCTCATCTTGCAGTAAAGCTGAGCAACCCGAGCAGCAGCATTTTCTTACAAGTCATGGCTGTATGAGGTGTGTGCGAGAGTGAGAGAATAGCCTTCTTGGGTTTCACCTTAACTATGCCCACCATCTCGCTTCTTCCATCATCTCTGAGGCAACCTGTCTTATTGCTGTCACCTAAGGGTGTTTGCCCAACCCTTATGTCTGTCAGAGACAAATTATCAATAAAATCCATCTGATAATTCAGTTACACTGGGAGGAGATGCTACCAGGAGTGTGTGTGAAATACTTACGCTTTGTTTGTATGGTTTGGCTTCCAGGCTTCCCTTCACACACTCACCTTCTGCTTCACACCAAGACAGAGGCTGCCTGATAGAAGGGCAAATTATCTTTGCAGTGATGTTCTCAGCCATCTTGATTCTAGTTTAAGTCTGAGACTGGATTTCTCGGGGGCATTTGTCAGTGTCCATTGAACAATCCCACTCTTTGACTCTACTTTGTATTTGCTCTCCAAGACAGTGTTCTAGAATGAAAACCAGAGAGACCAATGGTACCCTCGCCAATAGAAGCCACATGGAAATTTTTTTCCCCTGTGTTGGTCCCGTTCAATTTGGAAGAGATAAATGTGGATGAGTTGGCTTTCTTTGGATGATTTAGTTTCTAGGCCTTGGTTTATTTCAACCCTATTACAAAACATCTGTGAAACAAACACATTCTGTAACTGTTTTCATTCAAAAAAAAAAAAAAAAACCGAGGCCGATTTGAGTTCTGCTCACTCAGGGTCTCTCTGGAATACTTCATGCTTGCCAAGTACCTTCCCTTGAGCCAGACCAACAATGGCACAGAATAGACTCTGCCAGCTCAAAAGGGGGCATGCTCAACATGAGCAAAGGGGGCTTGCCATCTTGTGCGTCAGCTACTATGTTAGAGCCATGTACAGCACATTGGGTCAGTGTTGAAAACAGAGAAAGGAGTCCTTCCAGAAGTGAGGTCAGACTGTTGGTAGAGGTATCAGGAGAGCTTGGTCCCCAGAGACAGGTAAGGAATGACAAACCCACAAGAGGAGTTGATGCTACTACACACGTGGGACTCGTGCAAGGTTTCTGATAGGCCAGTGTGTGCGGAATACATTGGATGTATCTCAGCGTCTTCTGCACCTACCACCCTCCTACCTCAAAGCCTTTGCTCATCTGCCAAAGAGCTCATCTGCTTTCTGTCTTCTCAATATGTTTCAGACAGCATCTCTTAGGAAAGATTTGCCCTCGCTGTCCTTCCTAATACTCTTGCTGTGAGTTTTCTTCCTGTCATTCAGACTGTTTATTCTTTTTTTCTACTAATTTGTGTTAAACAGTTTTAGCTGTCTCTATGGCTAAACTGCAGACTCTCTTGATATTAGGGATCACAGATCTACCACAGCACCTGGCACATGCTAGCCACTTAGTAAATACGTCTTCAGAGAGTAAATGGCCAGATCTGCCTGCCATTGAGAGGGTTCTTGCTTCATATTAGAGAATGGATTCTTGAGGATACCAAAATGAATAAATGGATAGTAGACAAGAAATGGTTTAGAGACTCTCCATCATGGTGGTGAGAACTGGGGATGACCTCACCATGATCATAGGAACATGGAATCATGCATAGTAGAACAATGTAAACTAGAAGCTTAATCAATGTGGACACATGGAATTAGGTGATTGTATAAAGCCGGAGTAAGCATGCCACCAAAACGCAGAAAGATGAATACTTTGGATGTATTGGATCTAAAGCTACCTATGAGACATCTGGATAAAATGCCCAGTAGATGCCTAATTTAAACATTTGAAACCCAGGAGGGACCTTGGCAGAAGGAAGTGATTTGAGCATTCTTGGTTGAAAGGTTCACTTGTCTGTTTATTCACAGATATTCACTAGCTACATTGAGGTGTAGGAATCCCAATGATTCATCTAGTTTCCACAAATTTGTTTGCTAAGAAAGTGACAACAAAGGTCACTCTCCCCCAAACTAGTCACCAGGATAGATCCACTTTGGATTGGCAGAATTAAGGTCTACGTTTATATCTACTCTATTCATAAATTCTTATTAGTCTTCCCTTAAAATATGGGCTTTCAGGGTTTGATATTAGAGCGAGTCTCAGCCCATAACTTGTGGGACAAAGAGAGATGCTTAAAACCTGCACTTCCCATTCCACTGCGATTTTCTGGCTGTTGTATGCACTGAGCCCACACTCGTGTGCACTGACGCTGGATTTCCTTTGTTATGGCCTGTGGGATAAATGCAATCTTAATGGTGCCCAGTAAAATAGAAATGTTATGATCTGTTTTGACAAGACCTCTTTATTTTTTTTTAGGGGATTTTTTTAATTTATTTGCTATAAGTTTTTGCTTCTCAGTTCTCTTAATCCAAGAGACAGTGCCTCTGGCACTTACCAAATAAGAACCTCTAGATATATATACCCAACTGTGGGTTGCTTTGATAAGTAAAAGTCCTTAAGAACTTTTAAGGTGAACCTTTGCTGATTCATTTTAAACAGCAGGTTATGGTTGTTATATATCCTAATGCTTAGAACTACTTTTAGTACCATAGATATTGTATGTTATATCAGAGTTAACTGAAAAACTTAAAACTCAGAAAAAAAAAAAACTTCTTTATTCAAAACTGTTTTGCAATCAAAAGAACTCATAGACTGCTAATGTCCCTCTAAAACATAGCTTCTGTACATTTCTGTTCACGGCATCTAATCAGCTTTCTGGTGTGTATGCTCTAATGCATGTCAGCCTCCTGCCTCTCAACAATGAATGAAATATAGTCGATGAAGCAGGTGCATCTTACTTATGTGTTGCTGTACATTCAGATTTACCTTTTCTTGTGCCGAATTTCTTAAGAAATGTGTCTTATTGCAAAGAACAGGTATTTTTTTTTCTCTGCACCTAACACTTGGTCCTGTGCATCACACTTTAAAGCCGGTAAAGATTAGACTGGCTTCACAAGCAAATCTCTCCAGTAGAATATGCCTTGTAAGATACACAGAATCAAAGCTGTAGAAGCAAGAATGGAAAGCGCCTTAGACTGTGCATCCCTTGCCATTTGTAAGCTGGTTTCTGAGCACATTGTGAAGTTGTACAATGTTTCTGCATAGATACAAAATCGGATATGTTAGAGAAAAGTCATTATATTCAGCTAGAATGAAGCAAACATAAAGTCAAAGATGAAACAACTTTGAACTATTTATATGTTTCAAAAAATGCCCCAACACAAAAACTACTTTTCTCTAAACAAAGACAATTTTGTGTTTGTATACAATATAATTTGTTTGCATATTTCAAAAACTTAATTTGCATTTCCTGTTTAGCTTTTCCAAAGTTTCCTCTATAGGATCTCTAGAAAAGCATGGAGTACCTTCAAACCTCATTAGATTGAAATGAACAGGCAAATAAACCTAAGTGGACATTTCTGTGGTGAATGTTTCAAAGCATTATGGAGCTTGGCTGTCCTGGTTGGTTCCTAGGAATTCTGGGCCTACACCTTCTCCTCTCCCCTCCCCTCCCCTCCTCTTCCCTTCCCCTCCCCTCTCCCTTTTCCTCTCCTCTGTTCTTTCTTTCTTTTATTGTCTTTTGTTTCAGACTTCCTGTTGAATATTTTTAAGCATGTCAAAATAATCAAATCACCCAATTGTTATATTAAAACTTCTCCACAGCCTCCAGACCCAACCCAAAAGCTATGTCTGTTACCAAATGACTGTACCATTCCCCCCCCCACCCCGCAACAGGAGCACAGAGGGAATGGGTGTGTTTACTTGTGTTGTTTGACGTTTTCTCTTTATGACAGTTGGCTTTCTTCTGTTTTTGTTTTCACAGGACATTTGGGCTTCCAGGACAGCTTTGTCACATCAGGTGTTTTCAGTGTGACTGAGCTAGTAAGAGTGTCACAAAGTAAGTATAGTTTTGCTCTGATTTGGTCCAAATTTGCCTTCAGTCGGTGTTTCTTCTCATGGGACTTTACCACTTTCACAGCACCCTTTCTGTTCTTAGATAAACTGGCCCAACTAGTTTGTTTAAAAGCCAGTATTTCTAGGCTAGGAATAATTGAGAACTTTAATGTGAGGCATTATGGTAAGGACCAATGCCGACTGTCTCATGTAGTTCTGGGTCCATAGTGTGAACTTGGCTTTAGAAGACCTTGAGTCTTCCCACTGGCTCCTGAGGGATTCTGCATTTAAGAGACTGTTTCTGACCTTTAAGCAATGCTAATGCTCTTAGTATGAGTGGCACATTACAGCATGGTCATTACCAGCTTGTCGATAACAACTACAGCGGTGATGGAAGAGTTCGTGCCACCGCCCAGTCCTGTTGATCAAAGGCCCATTGATTGTATGTTTGTTATGGCATAACCCAAACACTGCACAAAGCATGGGAGTCCGGCTGTCTGTGTCTCTCTGTCTTCTCTCCCGACAGCCAGTACACCTCATGCACACAGTAGCCCTCCTTCCAAGAACATCTCTGTTTTAAAAGCATTTCTACAGGGACCACTTGCTCTTAGTCTCAGTTTAAAAGTGAAATTAAACATCAAATATTAAAATTTTACTCTTTTAACTGCCTAAAGATAGGTAAATGAATACTGTTAAACATGACTTTCAAGCAGCATCAAGTTCTTTACAGAATGAAATAGAATTTGTAGCCCCTATTGTATGTGGTATAGGCTTGCAAGGATGCCCGAGTAAACCAATGGGCTATGAGATGCCACAAAAGTCAAGCAAGCCTGATCTCCCGAGCCTGGATTCTTTCGGCTCTTGTTTCAGTCATCACAGGCTGGAAGAGTCTTCAGTGTCCAAACAATAGGATATAATATGGGACTAGAGGAAAATCCAGGTGTTCTTGAACATTTCCTGTTTGGAAAGCACTGCGCTAGGCCTTTGAGGAAGGAGCATTATTTTCTAATCCTTGCAACAAACTCTAAGGTTACAGGTGAGCTAAACTTAGGATCATTTATCTTAGTTAAAGTCATTTATTTGAAGTCAAACAGTAAGTGGTTCAGCTAAGCCTTGGTGTGTCTCACCTGCACTCTAAGTTGCACAATCTATACTCTGAGGCTAACTCAGGGGAGTTTGAGAAAACCTTCTCTTTAAAACCAGGCAGGTTAAGTGGTGGGAAGGCAACTGTGTGTGCTAAAATTCTGACTGTCAGGGAGGCTGCCACTAATGGTGAGGTACTAATGGGCAGTAGTGGCAGAATCCTCAGGGGGAAGCAATAGCAGTAGCAAGTGATGGCCTGCAGTGGGGATAATTTGGCTGTATTATGAAGGGTGTCCCAAAGTACTAGCTGAGGGGGAACTAAGTGACTTTACTGAACAAGAAGACATGTGCTTCCCTGGTTAGTGCATGGTGGATTAGCCAGTTACTGGCCATAGACTAATAACAATGCATATGTATTGAAGGTGGCCAATATTCTATGTTTTTCTTATTAGCTTACTAATAATAGCATATAAAGATATGTCTTAACAAAATGTATCAGTCACAGAGACATTAGAGGGAAAGTATATTTATTGAGATCTAAGCATAGCCTCGATTTAAAAAGAAATCCTTTTTGCTCTAAGATTAGAAGCTCTAGTCCATTTTGTTCTGCCTTGGCTACTCAAATGCTTGCATTAGTCTTCATTACCAGCAGAGTTCCACGGTCTGGGGGTTGTAAGAGGCCAGACAGCTCAGAACCATCCCCAGCCTCTTGCCCTTCCTCCCTCTCCTCATTTTCCTTTCAGGTCTTATATCCAAGATTGATTAGACCTCTACTCAGTCTAAGGCAGCATGATTGCCAAGTGAATTCTACATGTTCCTTCAAGACTGCCAGAAGGGATGCTTGCCCTTGGGGCTAAGATTGCAGAGTGTCTTGGATTGTTTCCTGTGCCTGTATATAGGGGGCTGGTTAGCAAAGGCTTGGCATTGTGAGCATCCTTCAGTTTCTCAATGCTTTCTGATTCTGCACACTGCTGTGCTATCACTCCAGGACTCACTCACACATGGCCTTGTGCTGACTGCAACTGTTTGGTGAGAGCAGTCCGGGCTGCATCAGCTAAAGCATGGCTTCAGGCCAAACCGGTCAACTACATGCCAAAGACCCTCTCTTCCTTGTAGATCTTTAATCTAAGTTTGTCAAGGTTTGGTTTATAGATTGCCTTGGCTACTGCAATAGGGATTCCCAAGCTCTGTTCCTCCACCCAAAAGCCTTTCTCAAAGGCATATGTCCTAGTTAGGTCTCTCGTCCTGTGATGAAGCGCTGACCAAAAACAACTTAGGAGAGGAAAGCATTTATTAGCTTGCAGGCCACACTCTATCAACAAAGGAAGACAAAGCAAGAACTGATGCAGAGACCACAGAGGAGTGCTGCTTACTGATTTGCTCAGCCTGCTTTCTTAGACAATCCAGGAATACTTACCCAAGAGTGATTGATACCTCTCATGGTGGGCATGGCCAACCCACATCAATCATTAATCAATAAAATGCCCTACCGATATGCCCACAGGTCAATCTGATGGAAGCAATTCTTCAGCTTCATAGCTTCCAGCTACATAGTTTGGTTGACATAGTGTTAGGTTGACCAAAAAATACTCAGCAAAGCGTACCATCCAAACTACATAAATAAGCTGAGTCCATGTCGATTCCTCACAGAACTGTGTTGCTCCTTGTCTTCCTGTGAGAGCTAAGCCTCTGTTTTAGGGCTGTATGGGACTTTATTGCAGATAAATAAGGATGAGGAACATTCTACATCCTTGAACTAGAAATAAGCTAAGTGGTGATGTATGACTAAGGTCCTGTGTGTTCAATTTGAATATTAAAAATTATGTGAGTGAGAATTTACCAGGTGTCCATCTTGTACTTCATGCTAGGCATGTAGGCACTGCTTCTCTTGGCGTTCCTGTGGCTGGGCCAGTGTGTCTTTTCAGAGATGAAGGGTGCAGTGGTACTCAAAGACACTGGGCATCGTGCTCCTGCAGGCCCTTGTTGTGATTGCTTCTATAACTCAGTCATAGAGTAAAATAGACCAGTGGGTTCTGGGCTTTGATTGGTTAATCATTTCTTGTATCTTTACTTTATAATATATTTTTTGAAGGATTGTTAAAACGCAAAATGGAACAAGTAAAATTCTCCTAGATTAATTTTCAGTATGATTTTGTTTTCAATTAGTAGACTTGATATTTTTAATTCTGATGGTGCTGTATATCGAACCCAGGTCTCAACATGCTAGACAAATTCCATACCAATGAGCTACATCACCAGTCCCGGGAAAAAAGTCATATATTAGAGCAGTCCTTTAGGTTAATTGTTTTCAGATATCAAAACAGAGTCTCTTATGCCCTGTCTCTAACCATTCCTCGGTTATTAACCACTGTGGGTAGGTAGCATGCTACATTTCTCACTGTTGGTGAGCCAGTATTTGATACACAATTATTGGTTAAACTCCATAATTTGCATTAGGGTTTATTCTTGTGCTTTTGTTGTTGTTACTTATTCTAAGTGTCTCCACAAATATGCAAGAGCACATGTCTACTATTATATATCGAACAGGGTCACGTCATCTCACAGCCATGAAAGCACTGTGCTATGCCTATTTAAACTACACACACACACACACACACACGCACACGCACACGCACACGCACACGCACACGCACACACACACCCCTCTTTTGGATCTCTTTTGTTTTGTCCCTCATGTGGGTATTTTACTGGCCTTAATATACCAGTATCGTATACCAGGATTAGTATAATATACCTAATATCAGACTTCCTTAATCCCTCTGAATTTGTTCCTTGGTGCCCCAGCCTGACCTGCTCTTTGCCTTCATCACAATCATAGCTAGTTGTGACCTCGTACAGTGTGGAGACTTCATATTACTCAGAAACGATCCCCTCGTCTTAAACTATTTCTCTTTCCAGATACATAGTGTTAGCCTTCTACATGTGATAGTAAAAATATTTACTTCCCCCAGGATTCCAGTGAGGTTCTGTGATAGAGTCAGGAGTGCTATTTCAGTATTTGCAAATGAAGAGTCACTGAAATAACTGTGCTGATGTTGTTGTCTCAGATAGTGCCACCTCTAAGGTGGCAATGACAGAGAAACAGCCTCACAAATTCCTAGGTGAGAGTTAGACTAGACAGCCAGGCTATTTGACAATAAATGCCTGGACCAGATGCAAGGACCTTCTGGACTCTGGGCTCCGACTGACCCATGAGAGCTTCAGGAAGCCATGAATTCCCTCTCCCTTGCCTCCCACCAGCACCCTTTAACTTTTGCCTTTGTCATTTAATGTTTGTGAACTGTGGCAACAGAAACGCTGTAGCTGCGAGTATAGATTTGTTCTGTGGCCCGTTTCCACACGTGGCAGTACCATCTGAAAGCACTTCTAGTTATTTATTACCTTGTTCCACAAGAGGGAGAAAACACAGACCACTGCACGCTGGGCCAGAGAAAAAGAAAAATTCAGTCCAGGGGAGAGGCTCCCAGGAGCGACTGTGGTTCCGAATCGCTGAGGTTGTTTTAGCATAATCCCATGAAGGAGGAGACAGGAGCCATCTGTTGAGATGGTGCTTTATTACACAAAGCCCTCTACAGGCATTTTCAGATAGGCCCCTCCCATGAGCTGCCAAGGAGAGCCCATTCTGCTGGCTGCTGAATGTCGCTGCTTCAAGGGCTCTCTGTCAAACCCACTCTTGTTTATTTTGTGCCAACGTTTCCTCAAAGTATGTGCTCCGAGGCTGCCAAATGTCCCTCCTGGTGTGAACTCAAAAAGTTCTGCCCCAAACTCCACTCCTGCTCATTTCCTTCTGAAGTGCTGACTGTTTTCCTTGAAGTTGCTGGAGAGATTCTGAAACCTTAAAGGCCTCAGTGGGAAAGAGTAAAAACCACAGATACACACACAGGCCATTGTGCCTCTGCTCTGGCCGTTCTGATTGCCAGCATGGTTTGTACACCCAAACTGGCTGCAAGGGTTAAGTAAACTTCGTGGCTCGGGATGACTTCACAGCCCTGGAATTCTGCAAAGCCAGGATTCTCAGTACACTGTGGCTGGCCTTAGAGTCTTTGGGTGTGAAAACCACTCTCAGCTACTCAGCCTGTGCTCTGGTTCCTGCTACATGGCTGCAGACTCTATTAAAGTCCAGCAGATGAATTGCCCTGGCTCTGCCACAAAGCCTGGCTACCCGATGGACTTCGGGGTTCCTGAATTGTTTGTCAATGAAGAGTGGCCGTGAATGGAACAGGGCCTGTGCCTCAGCCTGGCATGAGGTGGCACCCTAGCGGCTGTTTCCTGCCTTAGGAATGTGTGCTGCTGATATTCTCACACAGGCATCAACACAGGAGTTCTGAATACAGTTGGTTTAAAACTTCTTCAAGTCCTTGGTATGGCTTCCAATGCTCATACCCAGGCACAAAGGTTTTCAGGTCAGACATTTTGTAAAAAACCAATGGATCAAGTCTAACCCGACACACAGAAGTTCTGGGACAGAGTTAACTCAGCTAAGAGGCACAGTAAGAAAATGAGGCATTGGTAGAGATAAGCTCAAACTTGAAAATACAAATTGTCCTTACCTGAAAAGACTAATGAGGAAGCGGGTCTCAGATGAGAAGTCCCTGGTGCCCTATCTTGTGAGGGTTACCGTTTAAATGTTGCAGTTCTTTCTACCTTTATTGAAGGAAGATGACTTAAAAACTTCCTAGTCTGAGCAGGCAATCTCCTGGCTCTCTCTGTTAACACACACAGAAATTAATTAACAGAAATTAATTTTTTATACAATTTACATTCTTAAGCAAGAAACCATTTGGGCTTCAGCATTAAAAGAAGAAACAAAAAGACGATGATAAAAAAAGCACACCGCAGCCCCAGCACGGACCGTCACTGTGACCTTGCCTTTGTTTGGCATTGCACAATTCAATGGCAGGCCACTCAAACTATGCTCTCGATCAATATCCTATTAAAGCAGCACAAAAAGTCTCCATAAACTTAGTGGTTAGCTATGTTTATAAATGGAACTCGGCATAATTAGATGGTCAATAGCAGGCTGTACTAGTAATTTTAAAATGAACATCACACATCTTATGCATAGAAGCCAGAACCCCTCTGGAAGGAAGGTCTGGTGTGTAGTAGACAATAGGTTGGATAGCTTAAAAAAAATCATCTCTATGTCCAAAATGCAGCTTTTAAAGAAAATCTGTTAAATAAGCTATATAATAGAAAATTCTGATCAGTTCCTTTTTTCAAGTCTAAGCCACTTCGTTCTAAATGTATTACACCATGGGAAATGTCTCATTTTCTAGTTTTAATCAAGCCCCCACACAGAGAGGAAATAATAAATGTTGCCACACTCTTAGAAAGGAAAAAAAAAATCAGTCTATCTGACTTAACTAACAGATTTCCTTCCAGTACAATTCAATACAGTTTTAAAATAAATGTTGAAGTTGAATTATTTCCAAAGAATGCTTTGTCATGCAGTTTTTATTTCCTCGACTCATTTGAAGTGAGTGTTTGAACAGTAAAACGGGAAGCAAATGGAATGGCCGGCTGTACTAAGATTTCCTACCATTTCTCTGGAACCCCATTCCCATGTGGATGGCTAACCTTGATTTCTACTCCTTCCTCACCAACCAAAAGAGGATGAGCTACTAAGAGGAGACACTACCCATAGGCTACTTTATCCACAACTGGTCTCACCCTACCATGAGATATGTGTGTGCCCTGTGTTGAACATATGTCCTGACCAGTGTGTGTGAGCTACTATGCAGGTCACACCTACAAGGACAGAGAGAGTGTGCTTTTGACACCGGGTAGCACTGGGCATGAGTACCCTGTGCTCTTTGTTAAGTACATATTCCTGCCATTCCTGGTTAGAGCTGCTCATGGCTGGGTTTGGGTCCTTTATCTCTGTCCTCAACTGAGGCATCTGCTAAATTTACCAGACTCTGAGCTCTCTTATGATAGACACTGGACCTTGGAAGAAGAAACACACATTTTATCTTGATGTACATACTAACTTGTCATGGTCTGTTTCTAAGTCCCTCTAAAAGATTAGCAAATCTTTTCTAAGTTACTTCTGCCTACATAGTTTGTGTTGACCACAGACTGTCAAACACACACATGCCTATAATAGTTCCTGCCATGAAATAGTTCAAGATTTATAATAGGGGTGAAGGTTTGAAATTTAATAGCTATAGGACTTTGGTCAGTATTTGTAATGCCTCCTGCCTGTGTTGTTTCCTTCAGAGATTGTAAGTATTTATTTAATGCAAAATATTTAAAGTAAGTTCTGGCTGTAGACTGAGCATAAATTTGAGTGCTAAACTGGGGAGACCTCTCAATAACATAGAGGTAAAATAGCAGAGCACCTCACGTTGGATTAGTGAGAGCTCAATAATGGTAATTACCAGGATCATTACTGGATTAAGCCTTTGCCCTTGATCATCTACGGTGTGTTCTTGAGCGGATCCTGGAGCTGACCGCTATCAGCCAATTTATTTAAAACTATTCACATGTATATAATTATGAATGACCGATTTTAGGATTGTGTTCTAAAACTTGGTTTATTCCTGCCATTGTAGTGGTCTCTTCAGGTAACAGCTGTGACAGAATAAAACATACTAGTACTGTTCTTACTCGTCTAGAAAATTCTTATTCTTCATGATTTTTAGCTAAACCCTACATTTTTTGCCAGTATTCTGGGAATTTAATGAATAATAGGACATTCGATAATAATCATTCTGACACTGACATGTTCCAATGTTTAAGTGGCCAGCCATGAATGGGTTAACCATATCAGCATTTTAAATAATACATAACCTTACAGTTTTTTAAAAATAGGCTTCTATTTATAAGCAAAACTTAAAGAGATTGCTACTTATGATGTACTCTTTACTAAATCTTTATTTACTTGTAAGCCTTACGTTTAAGAACAGATATTAATATCCAGTAAGTAACATTAGGAAGCTAAAAGGCCTTCCTGTGATTTCTAAATGCCTGATAGAACTCCTTACTGCCTCACAATAAGGATACAAAAGTATTGGGATTTGGTCTGGAAAATGTGATTGTAGTTTACCCTCATGGATTGGAAAGGCTGTTGGTGGCGCCCTGTAGGCATGTTTGGGATGACTGACTGAGCACTCAGCAAAGCCACACCACACATCAGATGCTGAGCCATCCAGTATGTGACTAATAGGAGTACATAATTAACACCTAGGATTTCTCAGCAAGTGGAGAAGGAAAAACTAAGCAGTTTTGCTGAAAACGGTTGTTGTTGTTGTTGTGTAGATAACTAATTAATATGTTTTTGAGAAGGGTGTCTGTTGATACAGCTAATGGTCAGATAGTACCAGTGTACTCTTGGGGAAGGAGCTTATATGTGGAAGCCCTTCTATGGTTTCTTGAACATTGTGGCAAAAAAAGACCTTTTATGCTATCAAATCTATCCTCTGTCAAGAAGACTGAATCCCATGGCTGAGGTTGTATCTTATACTAAACGGGTACCGCATCTGACTTCAACCAAAAGCCAAGACAAGATGATGCTCTAAAATGCAGAAAATCAATTCCAGTCCCAAAGGCAGAAGCCACTAATGCAAGAGATCAGTCAGCATCATTTGCTGCTCCATGGCGGCTCTCCTGAACCAAGTGTGAGGCCCTGCATCCGGAGAACAGTAGCTACAACTCCTTATGCTGAAGACCTAGAGAAGAATGTAGGGGACGTAGTAGCCTTGCTACTTATGGTGATAACTTATCTCATGAGACTCAGCTCCCCTGTAATTGTGAGACCCCAAGACAATAGCAGGAATGTGACTCCCCTATTTCTTAAGCTGATACCCAAAGACACCTGACATCAAATCCTTGGGCTATGCCTGAACATTTTGCTAAACATCACTCTTCATTTTCTCATTTGTCAATGAGAATAATGTTGATGTATACTATAGAAAGACCATAGGATAAAATTCTATATTTTGTGTACCCTATCTGGTACATAATAAAAATCAACAAACAGAAGTCCTTTGCTGTTTTCATTAGCATTCTCATATGACTGTACTTCAACTCAGTAAACATGTAACAACACATGTAATCTGTAAGTAGGAGATGGCTCTCCTCCATAGAGATTATGCCCGGGTTTCCCAAGCTTCAAGACTTTCTATATACACAAAAGTGACTGAGTAGGACTTGCTTAGAAGTTAAACTTATAGTAGTTATCTGTTAAGGGTAAACCTTTTTCATAATTCAGAGTGGGATATAACACAGTATCAGTGGATTCAGCCTATTTTAATAAAACTTTAAACATCTTTCATAAATAAAAATTTCTCTGCTTATATTCCTCTCTTTCCTCAAGCACACTTTTTCACTGTCACTAACACACACACACACACACACACACACACACACACACACACACACGTTCCTTAACTTGTATTCATAAGTCATGGCTGTGTGAGGGAGATGATCTGTGCGTGCTAGCAACTGCCTTTTGTGGGGTTAAAAGCATTCTGTTGGCTTTTGGCACCCAGCACTACATTTTAGAAAAAGCATTGCTTAAATCTTTTAATAGCAGGCAAGCTCATTTCACATCGAGGGAAATCCATGTTTTAGTTCAGTGCCTTCCTTTTATGTTCCTGTTTGAAAGACCCTACTTCCAGCCTGCATTTGGCCACTCCTTTAAAATCAGGGGTAGAAAGAAGAGATCAGCACAGGGTTTACAGACCAGAAATCTGCTTGGCAAAGGAGTTGCTGAAGACTGTGGTGTACAAGCTGCAGAGAAAGTACCTTTATGATTGATTTCCATTCAAGTCAGACTGACTGCAGTGTGGTCATTTTTCTTGCCCATAACTGTGCACACTGCAGCAGTCTGCTATCTGCAGGGCGTCTGAATTATAGCCGTCTATGTCCATGTTACCTCTTACACAAATTACTTACACTGGTTTCTTTTTCCATGCAAATTCATCAGTTTTACAGCCCTTCATAGCCACAGTCAGGAAACTCTGGCAGAGAACACAAATTGATAAAATGAGTTAATTTTACTATACTTTTTTTTCCTCCTTTCTAAAAGCCCTCTCTTTTAGGCAGTGTTCAGGAAACATATTACAGTAAAAGGGAGATAACAAAGGAGTTGGATTTTCTTGCCATAAATTACTTTCCAAGTTAATTTCCTTTAACGATGATTCCAGATTCGCCAGTTTTCATAGCATTGTGTGTCTCACAACCAAGCCTTTGATGGAAAGAAGAACAAGTATTTTCCCGTGTTCGCTCCTTTTGTGGCAGTGACATGGACTTTCTTATAGGACCTTTGCCAATGGAATACAAAACAACATGAAATTGTTCTGGCACGGAACTGTGTGCTATTGTTGGAGTCCTCGGCTCCCGGTATAAGGTGGACGCTCCAAATGCTCTGGGAGCATTTTTGGTAGGTCGTACAATTGAAAGAAAAAGATGTCTTAATTTTTCATCGTTATTTTATGAGCTACAAATTGAGTGCTGATGGCCTTTGGAAGGGATTTACAGCCCCCATTCCCTTTCTCCCCTTTGTGTATTCTGGGGAAGGGACATGCAGATCTGAGGTGGTGGTGGGGACAACTGATCCCTAGAATGTAGGACCCTCAAGGGCAGAAGTTTTCACATCCTGTCCACTGTTTTTAAGTATATGAAGCAATGCCCAAGCTACTTAAGGGCTCTGTAAATGTGCATCGTGTCCCACGGGATGCAGCTTCTGTGTGCCTTCAAGCTGTAGGCTGGACACATGGGTAGACACTTTGATAATGTTCCCTGCCAACTCCTATCGAATAAGCCATAAACTCGGCACCATCATCTCCCAGGCAGAGGAGCCTGAAAATTTGGATAGAATTTTTTTCCCATAGTCCTCTCTTTCCAGCAATGCAACCCTGAGCAAATTGTCTCTGGTGGATGGCAGAAGTTCAATAACCACAGCCCTATCCAACTGCTAATGTGTACAGAAGAGCAGGTCATCAAGAGGGTTGGCTACTGAAGTAACCCCTTTCTTCCAATAGCCCACATTACTATAATGATGCCTTAATAGCAAACCATTTATTAAGAAATGACACAGAGTACATTCTACTCATGACAGGAAAGAGGGGGAAGGGAAGATGCATGACTTAGAAATAACATCTGAAGGCACAATTTCCAAAGTTAACCTTTTGAGGAAAACTCTTTGGTGAACAACATACTTAGGCTACAGTAGCTGCAGTAATGCTTAAGAAACTGGGCTCTTTTCCTCAATGCTTATTACGCATATTTATAGAAGACGCTTTGATTTTGACTCCAAATTAAGGGAGGTAAATGAGGATGATAACTATTTCCTTAATTCAAAGCATACTTATTGATCTTCAACTGTCTACACAAAGGGTAGGGAGTTGTTTAGGGATGCAGAAGTCGTTCTTCTGTATCTGGATCTGGATGATTTTAAGGTCAGGTGCTCTGATTTTGTTTTCATGACATAGGGAAGTTATTCCATCTTTTTTTTTTGTCTCAGTCCCTTCCTAGTGGTACTGTGAGTATTAAAAGGAATGGTGGGGTTTATCATTGCATGGCAGCTGACCCATGGAAAAAATGCATAATGGTGTGCGATGACGATGACGATGATGATGATGATGGTGGTGGTGGTGGTGGTGGTGGTGGTGGTGGTGGTGGTGGTCCTGGGAGCCAGTTCTGCATGTTTATCATAGTCATTATGAACTTTCTAGCTACATGGTACCCACTGTTTCCTTATGGTATTCTGTCTTCATTGCTCACTGAAAGCTCTATCTGTTTTCCATATTTGAGGCTCTGCAAACAGTGTGCCTGTTATAGGGACACTGTGACAAGAAACCTGTACTTAAGTGTAAGGCCCTCTCCTCCTGGTCACAGTTTACCCTCCTGACAATGTGACCCTACACATGGCATGAGCTACATGCACTTAAAGTGATGGGCACATGTGCATGCAAAGAGCTCATAAGGAAAACACAGTTTGGGCCTCTACATGGTTAGGATTATTGAACCCAGGTTGAGAAGCTCATTCTCCTTTCTGATTCAAGGATGTTTTAAAATTTGAGATGCACATGTTTGCCAACTTCTGAAACCACTCACCATGAGGCTGTAGAGCACTCTGGACCAGGCCATCTGGTGCCTTTGCTGCATTCCACATTACTGCAAACTGTGTGATCATTAGAGATCAATACAGGGCAGGTTAAGGACTATGTGTGGGGGCTGAGTTAATTTTTAAAATCCGCATAGAGGTAGAGCATTCGATTTACATATACATGTTTCTTCCTGCATGTATTCTGGCTCTCTTGATATTTTAAAAAGATAACAAAAAGAAAGGACATTTTCCCAGGGTAGATCACCCAGTACGTGAAGTGTTTATTGGAAATGCCAATGACCATGACTGTGGAGATGCCTCAATGTTCCCTCCCTCAGCCCAGCCCAGGCCTTCCCACTCTCCTTACTACCAGCCTCAACTCCGCTCTGAAATTTGTGAAGAAATTCTAAATTCACACATTTGACACAGACAGGCCTTTCCATTCGCTCTCATTACCAAGGACACATAACAGTAGGCTCCAGGAGGCACAAGGCCTTAAGAGCACCTGTCATGTTATTATGTATCAGGTAGCTACGGTAATGATGAGTGACGTGGGCCATCTTGCATAATGGCCCAGTTCATACATAAAACATTGTGGAATAAAAGATGAAATTATGCAAATAAATTGAATACAAAAGCAAATGATAGAATGACTAGCAGCATTATTGAGCAGGAATCTATTTACTCTGTTGTCAAGATGAGCCAGCGGTACCCCGCTCCATGTCCCCTTTAAAGAGCCCATTGAGACACGTGTTTGATTTTCAGTTTTCCATCTTAGGAAAGATGGTTTCTACATGACAGTGATGCTTGAGATGTAGTCATTGCTATTAGTTAACTCATTGTATAATCTTCGAAATTGCTCTATTCTTTGAAGTCTTCTGACTCCAAAGTTACTCACAGAACGATACAACTTATCCTATCTCCCAAGCAACAATCCCAGGAAGCACTCCTTCCTGCCACAGTGAACTGGCAACATATTACTAACACATGGCTTCTCCTGGCACCCTTTGATGTCGTCTTCATCTTCTTGCTTGAATGATATCACTAGGGCAACTCAACCATCCCTTCTCTCCCAAGCTTGTTCTCATGTGAGAGAGATTTTTCTAGAGTATAACTGTGAAATTGAGGCTAGTATTTCCATAGGCTGTGAGCTGCTGACAGGGATGATGCTTAGAGACTGGCAATCTAACTGCAGTGGTTTCTACTACCAGGGATGTAAGTACATCAGTGGCTCACAAACTTGTGATGTTTCACATTCAGATCTGCACTTCTTATAGAAAAATACCAAATCCTTCATGACTCAACCTTAGCTACCCATCATGACTCAATGTTAGCCATGTCTCTTTCACTCTGTGTCCTATGACGCAAAGGTGTCAGAAACCCAGTCAACAGTTTCTGTTGTCTTATCTTTAGGTTATTTACTCTACCCAGAATTCCTCCTTTCTTCCCAGTTGCTTATCTTCTTGGCATCCTCTGCAGTTACATTTTCTCAGGTCCTTTTATTCCCTTGAACCTCTTCTTCTTAGGTCATTTTCTAAAGGCTTCTTGGCTGTCTGGACCTTCAGTCTACCAGGTGATGTGCTCCCCTGGAATGTGTTCACAGGTGATGGCTGTGTCTCTGATCTGCATTCCCTTTTTC
Organism: Rhabdomys pumilio; assembly: GCA_030674055.1. NCBI lineage: Eukaryota > Metazoa > Chordata > Mammalia > Rodentia > Muridae > Rhabdomys > Rhabdomys pumilio. The sequence continues at coordinate 49,550,609 of JANHMN010000004.1, read as the reverse complement.
TTGGTAATAGCAGTGCTTCCAAATCATTTTGTGAGTAAAATCTGGACTCATGGTGTTCCTCATTATCTTTTTCTCCTGATAGATATTAGTGTATTGAATACGTTTATCTACGTTAATGGGCTTAATATATACAATACACACTAGAGCACACGACAACTGTCCTACTTTTACATAATATTTCACAAAGACTACCTTAACTGATAGTCTCACCATAGAATTTATAGTTTTGAAAGAATGTTGGTAGATTTTTATTAACTCATTTAAAAATAATTATTAAGATACCATAAACAAGGCATCCAGAGGCTGGAAGACATAAAAATATAGATAACTACATCTCAGAAAGAATCCACTATGAAGGCAATAGGTTGGTGAAATTGAGTCAGAAGTTGGCAGAATGTTCTCTATGGGTGAGTAGCAAATACTTTGGCTCCAGGGGCCATGGGGTCCTATTGTAGCCACAGTTCTTGCTGTTGCTGACAGTATGCAGTGAAGGTGTATGCAGTGAATGTTTCTTTGCAAACACACACACACACACACACACACACACACACACACACACACCACCACCACCACCACCACCACCACCACCACCACCACCACAACAACAACAACAACAGCAACAACAAAACCTAGACCTCAAGGTGTAGACGTGTGCAGGGACTCCATGTACCACAAAGTAAAGAGAATGGGAGAGTGCTGTGTACATCTCGTACTGCGGTGAATGGGAAATGGGGCCTAGATGGGTAAATTTGAGGAACTCTTGTGAAAATTCAGAACGAAATTCCAAAACACAGATGAGGGTAAGCTGTTGGGATCAAAGTGAGAACGCCTGGGGAAAATTTGTGAAGTAGTCAGTTTAAAAAACAAAAAAATGAACACTAAAGTGTGAGAGGTATTTTCATTTAAACCATCCAGTAATGAGTGTAAGCTTGGTGGCAATCTACTGTTTAAAAAAAAAAAAAAAGAGTAAGATAAAAAGATAAAAGACACATTAGAAAGAATATGCCTTTCTGGTAGAAACCATTTTTATTGTCATTTTTATTGTCCGTACTCCTTTGATGTCACAGTTTATTAGTGACTATTCTGGATAATCTTTGCAGATGAATACAACAGAAAATGTGTTCCATGCTGCACTAACATTGGTTCCTGATCACCTTGAATTTACAGGGACTTCGTTAATGGTTTGTTTTGTTTTCTTTGTTTTCTTCTCTCTAGCACCAATAGCTGCAGGAACCGGCCCCAATTTTTCTCTCTCTGATTTGGAAAGTTCTTCATACTACAGCATGAGTCCAGGAGCAATGAGGAGGTCTCTACCCAGCACATCCTCTACCAGGTAATTGGATTGGTAGCCTCTAAGGAGGCTAAAGCACAGAGCGACACAACTTGAGTTTTAACTCTGGGCCTGTTGGACATTTATCAATGTGTCTGTAACAATAGCGGGCACAAAAAGTCAACCTCAATAAGCTGTCTCGTTAGGGATCTAGGCATACATAAAAACAACTCTCTCTCTCTCTCTCTCTCTCTCTCTCTCTCTCTCTCTCTGTCACACACACACACACACACACACATACACATCAATAAGAAAAACAATTACTTCAATTGTGTCCCATGAAATGAGCATAATTTGAATAAACCTTGTCCAAAGGGTAAGGTGCTCAACTCTGAATGCTGGTCAGCTTTAAGAGGAGGCAGGAAAGGCATGGTGATCTGGGTGAGGGAGAACATGAGCAGAGACATGGAGAAGAGCAATAATGAATGTAGTGTATTCTTGGGTGGACTTCACTGGGGTAGAAGAAGTGAGTGCTCTGGCTTGATTGGCACAAGGTAGGCACTGATGACACCAGAGTAAGAGCCCTGCCCACAACCTTCTTAGCCAGCTGGGCCCTGTAAGTTCTCAAATCCAGTCTGTAGACATTCCCCAAAGATAGAACTGATTTGATATCCAAGCATGAGGTTCTAAAGCAATGTAGGTCAGATAGTGGGGTGGGGCCATCCTTTGGATCCAAGTGGTCCAGGAGGCCTTTTAAAGCTAATGTTGGAACTGGAACACACAACCTACTGTGAGCACCAAGCTTCCTGATCTCCTTAGTTATCAGAACCAACATCTAGAGAGTATTTTGCAAGACCTTGCTTTCTCTAGATAGCCTGTGCCAGGGGTAGGGTATTAGGCATCCATCAGAGCCACGGTTTCCTTTTACATATTGGCTTTAGCACTGGACTGTGACAACAAAGAAAGCTGTAGAAGAGGTCTGTCAGTCATGTTTGTGTACTTTGCAGAAAAACATTTATCACATGTGATTTCTGTTAAAGCAAATACAAACATTAATGATTGAAAATAGTGCCCAGAGTAAGGACATTTTCCTTGGTGGGAGTCTACCTCACCTTTATGAACAGTGTCTGAAACATCAGCTTGAAGCTGAATCGAGCAGTCATTTCCAGCACTGTGTATTATACCTTCATCTTCAGCACTGCTTAAATGTTCCCCAATCCTACCCCAGTTCATTATAATATCACCTCCACAAAAAAAAATGTCTCAAATCCCAAATGCATTTATAACAGAAAAGGGGGATTTATGAATACATTTGGATGTCAGTACACTTGGAGGATTTTGAATGTTTACTGATAGAAGAGACAGTATACTCGGCCAACAATAAAAGCTTTGCAAATACTTGTGGGCAGTGCTTAATTTAAAAAGTTCATGGGTGGCTTGTTTTTCATATGTGAACTACTATCCCATGTAGCTCTCTAGCAGTGTCTCTTACTGCCTGTCCTTCAGTACACTCCAAGCTCTGGTTTCTGATCTTATGTTGTGACCTGTGGATGAAGGGCTGCTTATTGTCATTTAAGAGCTTAATGTCATTCTCCTATTGTGTGAATAACTGGTCCTGATAAGGTGTTAATTACAAATATCGGTAGTTAATAACTCAGTAATATTTATTTTTCTCTTGTTGTCTTCTTCCTGGGATGTTTTTATTTAGGGGTGTGTGTGTGTGTGTGTGTGTGCGTGCGTGTGTGTGTGTGTGTGTGTGTGTGTGTGTGTGTGTGTCTGAGACAGGCAGACAGGCAGACAGACAGAGAAAGAAAGAAAGAAAGAGAAAAAGAGAGAAAGAGAGAAAGAGAAAGACAGACAGAAAAAGACAGACAGAAAGAGAAAGACAAAGAGACAGAGAAAGAGAGATAGAGAGAGACAGAAAGACAGAGACAAGAGGAGAGGAAAGAGAAAATACATGGCAGTGTTCACTTGCAAGGCTATCTATGAACATCACAGAACCACTTTTGGTAACTCTTTCTCTTCTTTCATTTTCCATGGGTTTCCCAGGGAGAACTTGAACTATCAAACTTACCCAACAAGTGTGTTACCTTCCAAGACATCTTACTGCCCACCCTACACTGATTTTAAACTAAAGTTCTTGAATATAGAGATTAAACAGGATTATCTGTTACAAAGTTAGAAAATATGCCTCTAAAGAGTACCCCAGGATTTACATACAAAACCACTACCAACTGGTCACTGTTGCTGAGACCCTGTCAGCTTTAATCTGTCTGTAGCTTTTTAGTTGTCTTTTTAGCTTGAGTCTTAGTCACCAACAAACTCTTCTGCTATTACTGCAGTGGAACCACTAGAGCACAGAGTAAGCCACTTGCCCAGGGCCGCAGGTCTAATAAAGGCCTCACTCATATTCAGGTCTTCTGAAATTTACAAACCATAGTTATTTGCACGAAACCATCTTAGCAACAATGCTGTACCCAGGAACTTTAGAGTGTGGGATCCTAGCGAAGCAGTGTCTCAAATTTCCACCTCAATCTGGCCTGTAGTACCCACTGTCTGAATACTGTTACTATATTGTCAATGTGAGCCCATCTTACCTCCCAGTTTGTCTCTATGTCCCTTGAAGGACAATGTCTTAACTTTACCAACTCAGAAGCAGATGATAAGTACCAAGTACTTTTCCTTGGCACTGTGGTCACAAAGAAAAATCAGAGGAGCTTTGCACACTGACAAGTAGAAATGTTCAGATCGGCTTATGTAAGCTCCGGGTAGGAGGAATGGCGTTGCTTTGTGAATACAAAACAAGGCCCCAGTGGTCTCATATAATAGGAAGCAAGCAACAGAATCCTGTGTTGGATGGTCCAGGAGGAAGAGACAGAATTAAGGACCAGTTCCAAGAAATATGTAAACCAAATGAGCATGATCTGTGTTTTCTATCTGCTTTCTATTTTTCCAGGATGAACATCTCTAAAATCATAAAAAAGTTGGGTAAAAATAAGGATAAGTGTTTTATTTTAAAGGACTTTGTCCAGAAAGCTGTTCATAGAGTCAGTAAATTGTCTCAAAAGCCCTGGGCCTATTCTTCCTAGCAATGCCTACTTTCCTCCCTCCTAGATCCTGTTCTCTCTCTACCTACACTTCCATCACTCAGATGCTGAGCCTGTGTCCATCCTGAATGTCCTCATTTGCAAGCTCAGGTGTCAACTGTAACCATACAGTGTCCCACCTGGTGCAAGTAATACCTGAATTCTATTAGAGCACCCCAAGAAAATCAAATCTTTAGTACTCAGAAAAATATTAACCATGGGGAGCAACACACAGTGGAATTGGCCTCTGGGGTTGGATCTCATTCAGTATAGATGCTTGGATGGTCCCTTGTCCCGTGCACACAGCAGCTTTTGAGCACTTAAAACAAGCTGACAGTAGAGTAGACACTAAAGATCAAAACGTGATCCTAATTCATGGGTTGTCAACTAGTGTTGGGAGCCGACTTTAAGCAGAAAGCGTCTAGAAAGCAGCTATCAGCTTTGCAGCCATCTTGAGTCATATACCCTGACATGAGACTTGGTTTTCAACAGCCTACAACAGCTGAAGCACACTCTGATATCCCACATAGCTTGTTTTGCTGTTTAGTGCCCCCAGCTGCAAGGAGCACATGGTATCCACGCCTACAAGGCATGTGGTGCACGTGTTATCCACCTGCTATCCACGCCATATATGCCTGTAAGGCGCACGTGCTGCCCATGCCTGTAAGGCTTACATCATATTCACACCTGCAAGGCACGTGGTATCCACGCGCCTACAAGGCACGTGGCAAAAGCCTATAAATACCCAGGATTTCCTTGTGTGGTATGTGGTGTAGTAGTAGTAGGTGTAGTGGTGTGTGTATGGTGGAAACAGAAAAGAAAACTTTACTACAGATCCTCTGGCTTGTCTCTATTCTTCACACTCTTCCCCTTCTTCCCCCCACTCTCTCTCTTGCTAAACCCGGACCTGCGGAACAGAGCGGGCCGCTATAGTTTGGCCCCTAAACATGGGCAAGAGTGGTCCTTTACAGTTAGCTCGGGTCTTTTACAACTTGGGCTTTTACAGTTTACAGCTCGGCCTTTACAAACTAGGATGAGGCAGAACCTTCTGGGGATGTCACCTGTACTTCTGGTTCCCAAGGCCACAAAATTCTGCCAGTCGAATTCTCTAAAAGCATCAGTATTAGGGGTTGAATCCTGGGCCATGTAAATGGTGGTGTCTGGCTACACATGTAAGGCATGGAAAGGAGTCTAGGGAAGGATGCTTGGGATGACAGAAGAGGCAGAACTATCCTGGGAAGTTGATATACAACTCCCAGAGCACCGTTTGCTTGCACCCACGCCGCCTGAACACAGCTAGGAACTTGCTTCTCAGTTTGCTCCTCGGTTGTGTATTTGGATTTCACAAACATTGTAAAACATGTGATCAGTAGTGTATGATGCAAACTAGGGAAGAAATTCAAATAATTCCCGTTGGTCACCCCAGATACATAAGTTTCAAGGTAGTTATATAAGAATCATTAAAAAATCAAGGCAGCGCAACTCCCGGGGGCAGGGGGAGTAATTGCATCTCTGTAGGTTTTACAGTCTTGCTAGAAGATACAAGTCTGGTCTTTGGGCGGCTGGAGTATACCAGGGGGTTTCTCCCAACTCACGGTCCTCTAAGTTACAAGTGACTGACAGTTTTGAAAGACAAGTATTACTAAGTGTGGAGGAAGACACCCGATTCCATATGGAAAATAAGGCATGCCTTGTTAGGTCAGGATCCGAAACCAAGAGATCCACTTTAAATTGGGCCCGAGCTTCCTGCTCGAAAGGCAAGAAGGGAAACTGATGGGTTAGATCATCTCTACTTTCCACTAAAGGAAACACTAGAAATGCATTTAGAGATGCTAGATTTTTCTGGTTTTGTGTACTGGAATTAGTTTTTCTGTGTGCATTATATATAATGTCAAAGAAAGGACACACATTCTCTACAGTTTACGTAAAACAGTAAAGTTCAAGTGGTCATTTTTTTCAAGCTTCAGGAAAAAGGAAGGCCATTCACTAGGTGGTCCAAGGCTTGTCCTTGAGCTCTAAATTACCATGGTCCCAAAAGGTTGCTTCCCTAAAATCTGGTTTTAATGAGAATAGAACCTCAAACCTAAGAACGTTGGACCACACACGTGAAGGATTTGAATTTCTTACCTAAATTGCATCCTGGGTATCTTAAAATTTAGATCATGCCAGTAACATTGCCTGTCTTCCCTTAGCCTGCTTATGATCCCTGCTTTCCCTGCTGCCTCCCCAAGTTCATTTTCTTCCCTCGTACCCACTTTTTCACAATGTGGCTCCCACAACACACCCATCTAGAGAGCTTCTGAGGTCTCTTTGCTTGTAGGATGAAGTCCAGATGCACTGTATCCTCTCTGACCTCCATACTCTATTTCTGTGGGGCCCCTCCATTGATTTCAGCATCTCTGAAGCAATTATCTGGGCACCACCCCTGACTTATGCCACCGCTGGCAAGCCCCTGCTCCTGGAATGCTATGCAGTGTCTAGTGACCTGTACACCATGAGCTCACAGTAAGGGAGTATGCTGCCCTATCATTCAAGGTCCAGTAGCAGCCCCAGGGAGCAGACATTAACCTTTTAGGTTGTGAGGCATGAGAGAGTCATGGGGCAAAAGAAAATATGCCAAGGTTAGGGGGAAAAACATATGAAGCTTGAGACAATAGCAGTTTGCCAAAAAGTACAGAGGGTTTTAATATTTTTAAAACCATGGTAATGTCTGAGTTGTGTATTGGTGGAACACCAGCCTCCTATTGCTATCTCAGCAGCACTTACAGACTAGTCGCAGTTCAGGAGTCCTCTGCTCAGAGAAGTACTTCTCAAGCTCCACGGATACCAATGTCCCTCCATCCACACCCCGTGAAGAGTTTCTTCATGACCCCTCTGTTTCTCTCAGGCCTCTCCATCTCTGTCCACTGAGAGCCACGTCGACTCATCACACTACTCCACACTTGAGTTCTGCCCCCTGGCATGGAGAGGCTACACAGCCCGTATCTGATGAATGAAACCCTGGGAAAGCTCTGCATCCATCGTAACACATGGGCAGGTTTCCCAGCAGTCCCTGCCCAAGGCAGATCTGCCCATGCAGGACTGTGTTGCTGGCACTCTCGATTTGGTCTGCTAGAGCAGGAAGACGCAGCAGGTGATATTTCACCACCTTCTAACCCTCAAACTTCACTGTGGGAAGAAAAATGCAGTTCTTCTGCTAGAAGAAAAGAGATACTTTGTGGGAGTTCCTTGCTCATACCTCCGCAGAAAACCAGTTTCCAGTCACACAAATAAAATAAAATGTCATTTTGCTCATCTCTGTGTAGAAGGACATAAAAGTCCCCAGACTGCTGTACATCTATGCCCTTGCTAGTCTCAGGGGAATGCACTCTTTCCTGCTATTTTTAGCCATTCTGTTTGGTATTTTATCTCTATCGTGCAGAGAAGTATCTGGACTACATAGGTATATAGTATCTTTTTATAATGAACAAATCCAAGTGGAAGATGGGAAATGCCTCACTCCCAAAAGACAGTTCAGTCGAAGCATTCCTGAAGGTTCTTGAACCCTGCTTTTTATTTACTTGTCTTTAGCCACTTGGTGATGTCTGTGTGGACTTGAATAGATTTCTAGGCATGCTGCTAATGATTATCCCTGAACCACACCTGTGGAGATAGGATACCTGGGCTTCCAAAGGAGAAGCCAAAGCAAGAACTGAGCATCAGCTCCATAAAGCAAAAAAGGCACCAAATGGAGGTGGTGCCAGCAACTTGAAAAGGTGAAACCAGAACTTGAATGCATAGGCATAGACTGGGTACCACTTCCAGTAACTTGGCCAACTCCACAAGAGCCTGCACAGGGGCCTAGAATCTCATATCTTCCCAGTGAAGCTTCTAGGGAAAAGGTGGCTTAGTATGATTTTAAATATGCATTTCTTTATTTTTTTTTCTTTCAGCTCTACGAAGCGCCTCAAGTCTGTAGAGGATGAAATGGACAGTCCTGGTGAAGAACCATTTTACACAGGCCAAGGGCGCTCCCCAGGGAGTGGCAGTCAGTCGAGCGGATGGCATGAAGTAGAGCCAGGTGAGAAGAGGAGTCATAACAGAAAAGGAAACGACATGTGTTTGTGTGTGTGTGTGTGTGTGTGTGTGTGTGTGTGTGTGTGTGTGTATGTGTGTGTTGTGGAGAACAGCAGACACAACCGAAGTGTCTGACAGGATGTGTGTCAGCTCACTCACGGGCTGTCACCTGCACTTTGAGCCCACATGAATTTCATTCTGTTTTGGTCCTTTGTTGAGCTGAGGTCTTACTATATTACCCACTGTGGCCTTAAGTTCAAGGCTTCAGTGTTCCTCCTGCCTCAGCTTCTTGAGTAGCCAGGATGACAGTTTTCTTTTGTTTTTTATATACACACACATCCTTTGGGTTTTGGTTTGGTTTTGTTTTTCTTAATATACTCTAGTATTCATAAGAAAAATTTAGCTTCCTCCACTTTGTGGATAGCAGTGAAAAAGCAGAAAAAGTCCCCTATGCTGCATATTATAAGTGGACATTTATAACATGAGAACATTTGGGTGTTTTTTCTTTCCTTTTCTTGTTGCTGGTTGTAATCATAAAGGCTATCTCTTTCATGTCTGTCTGCACCAGCCTGAGTACAAGCCCGTTCGTCTAACCTTGGGGCTGTCATGTGTCGGCTGTAGAATCTGGAGAGTGATTCTGAGAGTAGCACTTTCTGGGAGACCTTAATTGTCTGACTTCCATGGCTTAGGAGAATGGGCTCCAATGACCTCATCAATACAAGTCAAACTTTAATGTCTGACCTCCATGTGGCGTGGGGGAATGGGCTCCAATGCCTTTGTCAATACAACTCAGATGAGTAAGAAGACAAAGGGGTTTGAAAATCATCTGAAGCCCAGTCTTCAAGTCAATGACAGAGCTATGTGGTTATAGCCCAGACTCCATGACTTTCCTATAAAATACAATCTGACAGTAGTAATAGCTGTTTTCGATGCTCTTGAGGATTGAGTAACGTGGTTTGTAGTGTCCACTTAAGAATTATATCCAGCACAGAGTGATATGGAAGGGAAAAAAAAAAAAAACAAATTCTCCGACCATCCCTCCCCCACTACTGCCTCAGAGTAACTGCCTGAAAGAACAGACGGGCATCAAGAAAATCTTGGAACTAGCCCTCATCTTCAACTCTAACACCTCCCTCTCGTCCTCAACACTTTCTCAGTATACAAACTCTATGGCTATAGATGGCTTTATATGACTATAAAGGAGCAGCAGAAGGGAGATTTTAGGGTGATGGACCCATCTGGATCCTGATTATGGGAGTTACCATAATTGATATAATGTCTGACATTCACAGAGGCATGTGCCTCCTCCCTACACTTGTCGCACCCTATCCTAATTAAAAACAAGTAACAATAAAGCCCTATTGGCTGGGTCCTTTCTCTTGTTCCTTTATGAAAATGTGAACACCCCTGTGTGGTTTCCTCCTGCCCAGTGTCCTGATGTAGCTCGTCTGTTAACTCACTCAGCAGTCTTCAGTGGAACTGTCTGTGAGAGCTCACAGGTAGATGAAAAATCAGTGGTTCCTGCCTCCAAGGGATGGATGGATGGAGAGCAGGTGTGGGATCAGGCATTCAGTGTTGTGTGAAGCGCCGCACTGGGGCATGAGAGCCTCTGGTGTGTTCATTTTATCATGTCACCCACACAGCACACCAAGTGTGGTCCTTCTCTGAAGGCTGCATGTCACCTTTGTTCCACACTATATCAGCTCACCTAAAGTGCCGGAGATATATAGCCAGGCCAGGCAAGAACTCAAGTGCTGACTTCCATTGCCAGTAAACCATGCCCTCCCTGCAATGCTGATGAAAGGTTCATTTGTATTAAAATCAAGTAATTAAAGGATAGAAAATATTTTAGGCTTCCTTTAAAGGACTAATTCGTCCTAACCAAGTTCCCTGCTTTGGTGAATGAGAATCAAGTATATAGGTGTGGCACATTTTTGCTGGATTTTTGTACTCACATGTTTCATGTATATTAAAAAGGGCTTATGATGTTAATGGACACAAAGCCCCTCGCAGTGAGCCCAGCCCTCCCAGCCTTCTCGACCTCTTCTCTGACATATTTGGGGGCTATAAGTGCTGCTTGATCAGAATGCTTTGACCTAGTAACTCGTTCAAAGCGGTTTCTGTCCATACCTACACATTATGACTCAAATAATTATAAATTCTAACATCTGTGTCTCTGCACCCTGTGCAGTCATCAGATAACTAAGTTTAATGGTTAAATCCTCTTTACAGAAGAGGGATTTTTTTTTCTTTCCTTCTTCTGGAAGAAATTGTGTTCCTGAAAGTATTGCCCATTGTCTTTTCTCGTTCCATTAAAGAAAAAAAAAATGCAATCTCATGGCTTATATTGGTGGGGGCTGGAGAGCACAGTGGATAAATTTATATTTGGCAATAGTCAGCATAGAAAGTCATAATTGAAACAGGGCCTGAGGGGACATTAAAACACAACTGAGGGATGGTGCACATGTTCATGGCGACTTTGGTGTCATTAGCTCACACCAGCCACTTTAAATGGATAATTTATGCTGCCAGATGGTCCTTTTTGGGGATTTTCCATCAAGTCCAATCCCCTTTTTGGCACAGAGAACACCTTTATGTTGTTCCCACACTTATCCGGGCCTACATAGCTTGTCCCCAGGGGTACAGTTAATTAAGTGGGAGGCTTTTAGTGGTTCACTCATGTAAATTGCCTTCAGAAATATGTTGGGAATTATGTATATCCCAAATGCATGGACAGCCTGCACTTGGGATAATTCTCTCAAACAAGTATGAAGGGCACTGGGTTTAGGCTTCTAATGTGACACAGAGAGTAAGGCTGTACTTATGCCTCTCTCAGAGAGCCTGGCATCTGGGGGATCTGCCCTCACTGGGTTTCTGGGACTGCCTAACTACAGAGGCCTGTAGATGGCCAGAAAGGTAGCCAGGCAAGACTTCCTTGAACAACAGGGAGCTGTTGGAAAGTGAATCGGTCCAGACATCCAGTAAGCTGCATGCACGTTTTTCAAACATAATTCATAGTGTCCTGCTTCCTGTTAGTTTGTCTCAGCACTTTCGGTGCACGGCTCTGCCTGTCTGTGGAGCAGAACACAGGAAAACAATGCTCATTTAAAACCCTAGGCAGTCTCAGGCTGGCTCCTGCTTCTCCTAGTGCTATGTATGTTTCCTCCACTTGGTTCCATTTCCCAACTGTCTCAAAACTTGGTTGGGTTAGTTCTGTATCTTCTCATGCACTGGGACATGAGCCCTGTGAAACTCTGTCCATCAAAAAATCACAAACTACCAATGGCTCTTCCCCCACACAAGTGAAAAGATGCCAGTGAGCCAAGATGCAAAGTATCAGGAAGGAAAGCTGTAGGCAGTGCTTCTTTGGCTGAGGCTAAGTTCTGGTTGCACCTGAGTGCCTACTGTGCACCAAGGTTGTTTTTCAATTAATGCTTTAAAATGTGCAAGCTTTTTTTTTTTTTTTTTTTTTGAGACCAGCATGCTGATGGTGTATCTGTGGCCAGGATATGTCTTTCAAACTAAAGTTGACTCCAGGGTCTAAGTTTGCTTCTGTATTTAACCTTTTTAGCATGATTACTTATGCTATTGTTTCAAGGTCTTGTGTTCTAGATTCATATTTAAGTTGAAAAAGCGTAACATAGATGGTAAGTAACTCATTAAAAAGACCTGAAAATTCCCCATTTCCCTTATCTCTTATCATATAACCTAGGTCAGAGAAAAAAAGGTATGGCCTGCTAAATACACAGAGAATATATATGCAGAGTATTAACTATTAACACTGAAGTATTTGCCATTTCATCCATAAAATCAAAAAGTCCTCGGCATTTAAAACTTGTTTTAATGCTATGTCAGAGAGGCCTGTAGTGACCTAAATAGCTGCTGGCCTTGTATCCAGCATCTCCTTCCCCATAGACTCTCTTCCCTTGTCCAGGCTCCATCTATCTTCCTCCTCTAGAATATGCACTCCGTGAGCCTGTAACTTAGCCCATCTTTACATTGCTGTATCCCTAAAACCCTCAACAATGTGTAGAACATAATAGGTGTTCAATAAATATTGACTGAATGAGTGAATGAAGCAGAGAGATTGGAGCTTTCTTATATACTCAGAAGCAGCACGTGCAACCAACAATCTCCTTAAAATTGGTATTTCCTATATTTTTAGCCTGCAAGCTTCCAGTTAGATCTAATTAATAGTAAATAGCGGGAAGGATAATTGCCATGGCTCAGCCAAGCATCTCCATCTCGTTGATCAGTAGTAGGACACCAAACTGCATTCCAACTACCCTTCTCTTAACGGATATGATATATGATATAAGATGATAATGATATATTTAATGATATGTATATCTCAAAATAATCAAACACAATGAGTTTGTATGTTCCTATGACAAAGAAATGGTAACTGTTTGAAGTAAATAGACACACTAACTTCCTGACTTAGTCATTAGGCAGTGTGTCCATGCATCAAAACACCACACCCTACCTCCATAAATATGCATAGTTATCCATCAGTAAGATATAATTCTATATTGCTTTAAAAAATTGCAAAAGGTAATTCATGGTATATGACGCATGTATCAAGAATCTCAACAGTGATCTCTTTTTATAGGGTATTTTGTATAGTTTAGATGATCTCTTTTTATAGGGTGTTTTACATACTTTAGATGATCTGTCTGCTTCACTAGTGTTGGAAATTTCCACTCTTCCATCTCCACTCTTCTCTTTACAATCATTTGTAAGCACCAAGCCACTGTCACCTGAGGACCCACAACTGGCACCACAGGAAGTGTTCAGCACTGTATCTGAAACCACCCAGGTCTCAGACGCTGAGATCGACCTCTTTAGCACAGCTGTGGGAGAGTTGCTGAACTTTAAATGTTATGCTCTCAAGCCTTTCTCCCTGTGTTTAGCAGCCATGTCTTAAAAACTATCCCAAATGGATAGAAACCCACCTATTTTCACAGGGATCAGAGAAGACCACATACTGGGCAACTCCTGACCCTCAGTACAGTAAAGAAAATTGCCCGCTTCTTTCTCCTCCCCTGTTCCCTCCCTTCCTCTTTCCCCCATTTCAATGTCTCTTCTCATCTTATCTCTATAAGCCAAATCAAGTCATGGGCCTTTATCAAGAGCCATCTGTGTACAGTACTCTGAGATACAGAAACAACTGCACTGAGGACCTGTCTCTAAGGTCAAACTTCAGAATGCTCTCAGAGGTTAGCTACTCTACCTAAGATACCTCAGCCCCATCCTTGTCTCTCAAGTCAGGACTATCAGCTGAGCTGATGGAAGCCAAAGTTCTCTGTAAAGTTAATCTTCTCTAATCATGTGAACTGTCGTCACCAGGATCATTGAGGGGACAGACCTCACCCAGCTGACAGTAGTTAAAAGAGAGCTGTAAATCTCAGTGGAGAATTAGGGTTCGTTTCTTTAAAAAGTAGCCAGTAAACTGGGCTTAGGTTGGAATCCAGCTGAGAAATGTTGCTAAACTTGAAAGAGTCTAGCCTTCCAACCATTAGCACAAATAAATTGAGAATGCCTTCATCCATATTTCTCCTCAGTGTGGGCACTTCTATGACTGCCCTGTGAACCTCCCTTAGGTTCTCTGTGTCCCAAAAATAGAGGACTCTGAAGGCTGTCTGCTTGTGCAGCCTCAAGGTTTGAGACTGCCCCTACACTGAGTGTGTCACTCAATGCCAGCAGATCTGAAGGAAATCTAATGAGAAACGATAGCAGTCGTCCATGGAACTTAGTGCTATGTTTAAATGTAGGTTTTAAAAGCTACTTAAAACTACATATAGTGGCAAATGTGATTCCCACACTTGAGAAGTAGAAACAGAGGCATCAGGATCATCCTTGGCCACTTAGTGAGGTCAAGGCCAGCATGTACTAGATGACACTCTATCTAAAACACACACAACCTAACATGAACTGTTTGAATGTTCTCCTATAGAAAACCATTCAAAATTCTAATGCATTAAATTGTTTATGTATACATTATAACAATAATTACACTGAGATAGCAAAACTATTAATAAGCAATTATGCCAGCCAAAATGATGTAAACCTCAAACAGTTCAGTGAAAGACTTGGAGTCAAAATTGAATAAGTAATGCAACTAACTGCATTTTTTAAAAAATGCTATAAGAGCTCAACTTCTTTCAGGGATAAACTTATTTCCAGGGTTAAGTTGATTTTATTTTTAAAGGTCAAAAGCATGTTCTCTGTTCTTATAAAAAAAAAGTATTAAGTACATAAATACATGTTTAAATATTTTAAGCACCTATGGAGGACTATTCTGTCAAACGGTTAACTGGTAACCCCAGATTTGCAGAACTAGGGCTCTAGGCCTTGATAACTAAGCACAATTGAATTCTGAAAGTAGCATTGGCTCATCACAGCTCTGTAAATCATGTATTTGAAGCTAGGCAGCACATCAGTAATTTCAGCATCTGGGAAGCTGAGGCAGGATGCCTAAAAGTGCCAGGCCAGCCTGGGTTACCTAAGAAAACCATGTCAAAAATCACCTGTTGTGCTTGCTCAGGTTCCCACACCTGCCAATCCTAATTTGACTGCCAGTAGCCACTCTTCAGCTTCCAGAGTAGAAATTGTTTACCAATACATACTTGTAGCTGAGGCATCTAAGAGGCCTATTATAGGGGCTGGTAGAAAAGCTTCAGACTGGTGACAATAGTCCATTGATCACAGGCACTCTGAGGCCCTAGCATAAATTAGGGGAAATGATTAAATCTCCCACAATCCCCCGCAGTAATGGGAATAGTCACTGTTACAGAACACTGCCGTGGGATCAATGTCTTGACTTTTCTTGTACATTTATGGAGCAGTGGGAAAGCATCATTTGTGACAGCGTTCTCCCACCATTATCTCTTTAGTATTGGCACCTGCTCATTAGAGAACGATGTGCCAGAGAGCACCAGTAGAGTAACAAGGATCTGTTCTTAATGACCCTTACCAGAGAAATGTCACCTAAATAAAGGATTACGACAGAAAAGCTCCATACAAAATGAGTACTCTCATCACTCTTCAAAAATGTCCCTACCTTTTTATCAGGGCTGTTTCCCTAATGCCAGAAAATGCTCTAAGCCAACTCTTTCTATTAAACTCTAAAAGGCATACACATACATGCTATATTATGTGCCACATACATATATGACAAAGCATGGTCAACAAAATTACTGTTGATTTGGTTGGGTTTCCTTTTACTCAAAAAGCTTGTTATAGTACCTGGTAATATGACAGACATTTAATCAATATTTGTTGAATAAATAGATATGTAGCTGGCTACAATGTGTGTCCTATCATGTCCTTTGAATCTGATCAAACACTTTGATATCAGAGTGCTGAGTGCCTCTGGTGAAGGAGAGTAGCCTCTTTGGCTTTGGAGAACCCAGGTGCACAATTTTGTAAATATAGACGCTCCCAAGAAAATTAATGCTCTGTTTCAGCTGGTCTTATGTAAATAACAAATTACCCAAATCACCAAATCCTTTAATTTCATGTTTAAAACTGCGGTTATATAAATATTCTAGGATGGAATAAAGACAGAGCCAGTGCTGATTGGTGAGGCTCACTGTGAGCTCTTCTCTCCCTTTTCCTGTCACCATGCCCAGGTACTGGTGGCTCAGTGTGACCGAGACGTAGCATAAGAAAAGAAGAAACTTTAAAGGAAACTCTGCTCTGACCATAGCAGCATTTGAAGGCTTGCTTGTCAGAGAGGAGAATGATCAGAGAAAAACAGAATACTTTGTAAGAAAAAAAACAGAGAAGTAGAAATTAAGAATTAAAACTCTAAAATTCTTTGTGAACTCCGGATTTTCATTTCCTATCAAACAATGATAGGAAGAAAACAAAAACTACCATTTATTGACTTTCCACTATGTGCAAAGTACTGCATCTGTCATTATCCAGGGCATGTCTTCGGTAGATGTGAAGTATACTTAATAAGCCAGAGAGCTTTGGTGAAATAGTGGTGTGTCTTCTGGAAATTTTTGAAGTGTTCTACAAGGTATGATACTATGAAGTTTAATGGCAAACTCACTGTACACCTCTGAAAGTATGATGTGCAAAGCTCTGTGCAGAGTGGAAGGCGAAATAGAAAATACAAAAGGTCAAGGCTGGCTTCTAGGAGACAACTTACTAGGGGCAAAAGGCATGAATAGTTAAGTCAGTCAGGAGACTGATGGCTTATGGAGGGCAAATAGCATCACAGTTTGGGGGTTTACTGATTGGCTTGGGCCACACTGCACTTGTTGAGAAGGTCTTGTATACCAGCCCTCCTATGACTACTGGGGCAGCAGTGAAGCCTGGTCCCTGTGTCAAGCATAAGATGGCATGCACTCTAGGGATTCCACAGGAAGTACATGAGCTGGGACCATCCTGAGCTAACAGAAGACATTATCCTTCATATAAAACAAAATTTCCCTGTCTTAATAAACCACAGAGTTTTGACTTATGGATGTATAAAGAATAGACAGATGATACATGATAGATCAGAATTATTGCAGATGTGATATTTTATATTATCTGTTAGATATTGTTAGAATTTTCTTGAACTACTACAAGGTAGTTTAAATCTTTTATATAAGAACTAAACAATGTAGTTTAAATCTTTCATATAAAAACAAGACAACGTAGTTTAAATCTTTCGTATAAAAAGAAAAATCTCTTTAAATAGTGATCTTGTGTTCTTGACTATATGAACATAATGCAGATATGAGCTAGGCTATAATTTAATTAATAAAGAAGATATATCGGCTAATATTTTGTCACTAGAATGCTGCTGAAATTTTAAATATATAAGTGTTTTATAAGTAACAGTGGTAGCTAATGGCAACACATATTATTCTCAACTATATATATACACATACATACATGCATCATACATGCATACATGTGAGCCAAACATATATGTTTTTATTTCACATATACCCATTTAATTTATTTGAAAAGTGATCAGGATCAGATCCAAGATCATTTATGGTAGTATTTACAGGCTGATTTCTCTCTCACTTACCTTCTGTTTCTCTGTCATATTAATGAATCTACCTAAATATTAAATGATTTAAAAGTTTAATGCTGTAGTTTGTATAGAAATAAAGGCTACTGGTGATTTTTAATAAGGCAGTTCTTTAATACTCCAGAGCAAGAATCTTTTCTCTGAGGAATGGGAAGAGAGGAAGAAGGAAGTCTTTGGACCCATACAGTCCTGTCTCTCTGTTCAGGGTGTCAGCTTCTGATGGGCCTGTGTGCTCGACCCCTGTTTTCCTGTAGACGATTACAATAATTCATCCAACTCCATCCATCCACAGGCTTCAGTTACATCATAAACTCATCAATTAATAAAAGACATGGCACCCATTTGGAGATGATGGGTGAAGTGCATCCTAGGAGATTCCGAGAAGTGCTCACATACACATAGTAAATCAGAGACGAGTCCTGATAGACCCCTGAACAGCACTCCTAGTACTCCAATGGAGAGGGATCCCTCCAGCCCCGATCACAATGTGTGTCTCTCAAATGAGAGGGGGGAAATCAAGCATATAAGAATCCCCTCATTTTACAGCATCTCTTAGCGGTGAAACATTAACCCGAAACAGAAATGATGTTGCATGTTAAAAGCAGTCTGTTGCTGTGACTTCTTAGAGCCCAGGATTGCAGATCCTCTCCCTCCATCTCTCATCAACTAAATGCCTGTCTGAAGCTTTTGGATTCTTAAATCTAGGTCTACTATGATTCTTGCTTCTCTGATTTCTTCGGTGTGAGGACCTGCTTTTGGTCCAGTGCCTAGCATCACTGTGGAGAGTGAGTGCCACCAGCCACTGATGCTGCTCAGGACTCCCTCAAACCATGCTCCTGAGCCTGTGGGCCTTGTGTCTTCTTGTGCTTTATTTTGTACTTTGAATAATTACAATTTCTTGGCATCTCCCACTGTATATATAATGAGGGATGGATTGAAGTTCCCATCGGCATAGGTAGAAATGCATTGAACTGTAAGAGCATCAACTCCTTATCTGAGTGTCCGATGTGGTGCCCGTGACTTTTGCCCTGTTAGTAAGCCTAACCCAGGAGTTGCTCAGCTATCACCAACTTCCAGCACTAATGACTTCCAAATACCAGAGTTACTTGGACTTGATGACAGTCAGAACACATCATCTGCTCTTCAGCCATGAACAGTGAACAGTATGAAGAGAGCATTGGTGAACATGTCTTGCTTGCCTTCCAGCACACCTGAGGCTCTTACATAAGCCACACTGCGTGTTCTAATGTTCAGTTGGGTGTCACAATACGTGGAGGATTAAAAGAAGTAAGGAAAAGTTGAACCTGACATTTCGGGTCCAGTTATTATTTGATATTTGTCATTTTGTGGTGGTGACACCTGCTTCTAATTTGAAAAGTTCTTTCCATCAGTGGGTGTTTTTTTTTCTTCTTCTTCTTCAGAAATTTTATCCTCAAAAGACTTAAGTAGTAGTTTTTCTCCTTTGGTATGCTTACATTTTTAAGTTTGTCTATCAGCACTGAAGGCTTAAGATGCCTTTAGCTGAAAGGGGAAAAAAATTTTCATAGCACATATCCATTGAATTTAATTTACATCAGTTTTTGTCCTGGCCACACATTAGGAGACTTTGCAGAGAAATGGCTTGTTGCAGGTCACTACTGTTTGAGTTGCATAATGGTTGTCTTGAGTTGAGTAACACCAGAGCTGGCAATAAATTTGTACAGAGCAGGAAGTACTTACATCCAACACTCATACTTAGCTGTTTGTCACCATTAAGGGCAAGTTAGAAGCCACTGTCATGTGACTCAGTGAGTGTAAGGAATGATGGAATGATGGAGGAGGCTGACTTGTCTTCTTTGACACATGTAGTAGTCACTCCGTTGGGGGATAGCCACTTGGAGTACCCAGTGTCATTTGCTTTGTTGTTTTTTTAGGCTGTATGAAGACCTTTCCCTCACAAGTGCTGGATAAAGTTCATCCCATGAGTAGAAAAAGCTGTGAACGATGGTGCACAGCTAGCAGCCCATTCTGATTGGCCTGTGGGGAGTTGTCTGCTTAAAATTGGATCCTTGTGTTGAGTTTCCAAAAAAGGTGTGAATGTGAAAAACAAGTGTTAAATCATGACTCCAGAGAAAATGTCGGCCATGAGCAGTTTTTAGTTGAAGCAAAAACCAAACTTTAAAATTTGGATAAATAAGACAAGTTGGGGGAGAGGGTGAGTCACTAGCTCCCAAATCAAAGCTTCACTGAGAAGCAAGTTTCACTGAAGTCGGATGCGACACTCAACAGAGACATTGATTGAATGGGACTGACTCATTTTCTTAATTGATATGCAAAGCTCTGCCAAGCATTTACCCTTAGTGTCAGATAAGTAAGTTTTAATAAAATATTTCCAAGACATGAAGACAGTTAAGAAAACAGCACGGTTTTTAATAACTGCACTCGTAAGTAAACGGATCTATCATTATGTTGTCACAAAGAATGACAGAGAGCAGAAACATGCGGCTGATCCCTCACAGATAAGTGTGTAATGTAATTAGACAGACACCCTTCCTCTGTCGAATGCAGCATTAATCATTAGAAATGCAACTCACTCTGTTTGATATGTCACTGTTGTTAGAAAGGGAAGGCGGGCTAGCGAGAGGCCATGCTGCAGTGACTCGTGTATTTGTCTGATTGGTATCGGAATTTCTTTTGATTTTTGAATGTCTGAATACTGCTAATAGTTCTGTGGCATTTTTACATGTATGAAGGTGTATTTGAGATAAGGTGCTTTGTTTCATTTGCAAAATATTAGTGTCATAAGTATTCTTGAACTCAAAATATTTTTAAGCTTTGAAATGGTCTTTGGGCTCCTCTGAAATGATGGCACAATGTATAGTCAGATTTTCCTAGAAGGGGTGGCCTAGAAGTTGTCTGCATTAAATAATAGCCTAAGAGAGAAACTTTCTGTGAAAAACTCTGTGTCCAAATGATGAAATGCATTGCCTCTTTCCAACATTCATAAGCACTGACTTTAAAAAAAAAATCCATTTTCTGTTACCATATAACTCCGTCTTGAACTATGAATTGCTGAATAGTTATAAAGAGATATCAGCACAATTTACTGCACGCGTCTATCTTCCCACTCTCTCGGTGACTCAAAGGCCTTTCAGGGTACAGAAGAGGCTTATTGAAGGATGGCAGGCAGATTTCACTAAGTAACAGGTGGAGGTCAACGTAGTTTATTTGTGGAGATGAGCAGGAACAGAGACGAAGCATCAAACGCTTTGCCATAATAAGGTTTAGCAAGAAAATGCTGACTGTACCAAGCTGAGATTCTCGCTGACAGAACCTTTTCTTGTGTTTATTACTTGATTTCACAGTTCAAGCAATTTGAAGAGGCCTAAAATTATATTCTCTTTCCCTTATGAAATGTTTCAATCAGCTTCAAATTTTTCATTTCAAATAAAGTGATAGGTGCTTGCCATGTGTCCAAGAGATGTTAAGGTAAATAGAGCCCTCCTGCCGCCATTACTTCATGCATCCTTCGGATTAAATTTCACCAATGGAACCCTCAAATCCCAAGTATTTGATCACGGTTTAAGTGACAGGTAGAAACATATTTCAATAAACACTTAGGTTCACATCACTGGGGCTAGTGTTACTTGCTCAGAAAAAAAACCATCAGTAAGGATGTTGATGAAGCATGAGCTTAGTGTTGCCTGAGGCTTCACGGAGGTGAGAAGAAAAGCCTTTGGGTTTCCCACCCTTTCAGATTGCACACAGGCTTTGCTTTTAGAGAGTACACATGACCTTCAGGTGCCTGTCTTTCACAATCCATGGAAGCAAAGTTGCCACTCTTATCCAAGAGGATGAGAAGGCAAGAAGTTAGTTGCCACTGCACACACAAGAACTGCCCCATGGAACATTCACCTCAATGCCATCACATGCATCTTCTCTGTGAGGTGCTGTAACCATCAGTCACACATGAATCTAGACACCCAAACTGTGGTGGTGCTGAGTGATGGAATCTGTAAATTAATTCATGTGTACTGGAGTAGCTTCATGAGACTAGCATCTACCACACTGGACAAGGTAAATGCAAACCAAACACAGGTGTGATTATCGACTTCTGCAGCTGTCTATCTAAGCAGAATGAATAAAATGTTTTACCATGTTACCATTGATTATGGTGGGGGGGGTTGTTTTTCTCATACATTTTTTTCTTTACTCACAGGCCTGTGAATGTCAGTGATTATTGTGTTGAGCCAGTTCTGGTCCAACCTATAACATTTGGTGGGAAGAAAAACTGGGGCGATGGTATAGGTAGAGAATACACAGTCTCATGGACACGTAGGAAGCATGGCACACAGTTTGTTTATTCTTGTCCTATCGCTGGGCTGTGTTGTCATGGATTTGTGGATTTGTTGTTATTGTTGTTGTTTTGTTTGATTGCTTTGTTGTTGTTTTAAGAAAGAGGAAGTGACTTCAAGCTGCCCAAGAAACCAGGTTTTCAGGTGGCATTTTCCTTGAGTCTAGGTTGATTTTTCCATAGCTGTACATGGCTCTTCCTAGTCACATGAGAACACTTGGAGTACATCAAAGATTTATTACTTCCTTCCCGTAGAATGATCTGTAATGAATTCCTCCACACTCCCTTCTCAAGAAAAAACACAAACAACAACAAAACCCTGAAGAAATCACTATGTCCCCAAGCCTTTTAAACGCCTGGACATCTTTATATTGTGGTAATTCTTCCAGAGGTTTCCTTGCGTTTTTTTTTTTTTTTTTAAATGGTTGCATACAGGATAGAAAGGATAGACTTTAGAAGCTTTTTAATTTTCAGTGTATTCTCATCATAAAAATGATGTCTAGATATTTTTATTCACTGAAACAAACTAACAGCCAAATGTTTTACCTTTCAGTTTCCTAGTGTGCTTATTATAATGTTATGTTACAGTGAACCCTAATGCTTTTTATTATTACTAAAAAAAATTAAGAAAGGTGCAGCATCTTCATGTCAGTAAGAAAGGAACAGTACCTCCTCATGTCACGTACTGTATGGTTACAGCTGCTAGAGCAGAGTCTCCTAAAGTGGGCATTAGTCTAGGCATTTAGCACCTACATTTAGCATCATGGTTGCTAAAGCAGGTAAAATCATGTGGAATAGTTGCATAGTTCTAGAAAGGGCCTGTTCTCGCCAGGGGCAGGGCATAGAATGGTTCATAATCCTGCAGTTGGGGAGATGAGTCCACGATTTCATCCTGGGCTTGAGAAATGTCAGTGAAATTGATACTGGAATAACTTTCTGTGTCCCATACTTCTACCTGAAAGGTATAATCTAAGTGCCTGCCTGTAAGAGGCCAATCATAAGAGTGGTTAACAGTATTTACACAAAGAAAAGTTCTTCATTGTCCCTTAATCCAGCTCCTGACACAGAGATATCACTCAGAGAAATAAATGATACCTTTTTTTAAGTATATACTCTTATTCTGAGGTAAGGGCATACACCTCTAATCTCAGCACTCAGGGGACTGAGACATGAGGATCAGGAATTTTAGGCCAGCCTATCAACATAGAAAGGAAAGGAAGGGTGGGAGTCTCGGATGGAGAGGGAAAGAATATGCACAATTCTTAAAAGAGTGGTGTTCGGAAAGGAGAAAGAGCTTTGGCTGTGTGAGTTCAAATCCAGGCTTTTGTATTTACTTAGCTGTGACCCCTCACCTTCTCAGTCTTTTAACCCCATTGGCATCCCCTCTCTGAGCCAACCTTGCACCTACTGGACTATTCCCAAGCATGCCTGACTCTTCCCACCTACAGAAAGTTCTCCATGCCTCCTTCCTGTCTTTGTGTATGGCAGACCTAGCCTGTTGTTTTGCTTATTGCAGGTTCAGTTACCCATGATCCTCTGTACTCTGGAATGTTAATATTCATCTTGATTTTTAAGAAGCAGAAATCATAGCTGCTTAACTTAAATTGCTTTGAGTGTGCAAATAACTTTACCTTAGCAGATCTTTACTCTGTCTGACGAGGCTACACTCAAACTCTGCCCAGCCTGACTGTCCAGCAAGTTGCCAAGACCTGGGTGTTAAAATGCCATCAGTAGGCATTATCTTGAGTAAATTTCTTAACATCCCTTCAGCTCTAACACCTGCTGTATTAGATTGTAGGTAGGCAAGGATAATACCCATATATCTGAAATTAAAATGTAAGGAATCAAGGTATTTGTATGTACACAGCACATAGTAGGTACTCTCCAATTTATAGCTTCATTGTTTTCTGTTGATTTATGGAAATGATTAATATACAGTAATTTGATCTCCGCGGGTGTCTGCTGAATCAGGAAGTGAAGGCATCTGGAAACCTTTAGGCTTGGAGTGATCCTGACCTGGAGTGAGCAACATCATACAGATAGTCTCTGGGGATTAGAAGCTGACAAGAAAGAAAAGCCAGAATGTGTCAAATACCATATAGACCAGTGGTTCTCAACCTGTGGGTCGTGACCCCCCCTTGGGGGTTGACAACCCTTTCACAGGGCTCTCCTAAGACTGTCATAAGACACAGATATTTACATCGCAATTCATAACAGAAGCAAAATTACAATTATGAAGTAGCAATGAAAACAATTTTATGGTCGAGGGAACCACTACAATATGAGGAACTGTAGTAAAGGATACCAGCATTAGGGCGGTGGAGAACCATTCATAGACCACAGTATTTGGGGAGCTCTTCTGACCTGCTTCATACTGAGCTTAAAGCTAAAGGGCAAAGCGGCTTGTTCTTTTATTTTCTCTCAAACACTCTGTGGCTGTAAAAGACAGTCCCTGAAACTCAACTTCTTGTGTCAGTTATGACACTTGGAAAAAAGGAATTTGGATTTCATGCCTCAAACTCCAGCAATGGACATATGAGACAAGGTTTCCTATAGGCTGTACCTGGGCAACTGTCAGAGAAAAAAAAAATGACATCTTTACTAGCTCTTTGATGAAGTAAGCAATGGCACTCCCATGCCTCCAGGGACAGTAGGTATAGCTCATTGGTTAAAGCACTTGTTGCTGTTGAAGAGGACCTGAGTCCAGTTCCCAGCACTCATACAGCGGTTCCCGGCCATCTATAAATCCAGTTCCGGGGACTCCAAAGACCTCTTCTGACCTCCACAGCACCAGGAACACATGTGGTCCACATACATACACTCAGGCAAAGCATTCATACACATAAAATAAATTAATTAAATTAAATGTTCACTTCTCATTGGAAAATCTAGGTTTATGGTTTGCCCTCTGTCACCCCCTATGCTCCTATAATCCCTGACAGTGGCCCTTGGAGGCTTCTTAAGTAGTGAAAAGTTTCTAGTGCCTGTGGCAGTTCTTTCTCAGCTTCTACTGTAGAGTTCTTGACCAAAGTCTATGGTAAAGCCTATAATCTAGGGATAGAATAGTTAAAATTATGATTCTCCTATTTTCTTTTTTTCATTACTAAAAGTAAATCTTAATTTCTCTAGGAGAACCTGAGAATTAATGAATTTAAATATCATCTAATGTTATTTGTTGGAAGCTATTTCTTAGAAGAATCAGGGGAAAATAATAATTTCCAGACATGTTTAATCTTTAAAAAAAAAATAACTGCTAATTATACCTCTCTTCCTCCCACCCCAAGAAAATTATAGCCTAGCCCCCTTTGTATGAGGTGGTGTCGTTTTCTCTGAATAAAGTGTATCTTAGAGGAAAACCTTACAATTTAGGATTAGTTAGGTAAAAATAATGGAGACTTCTTGAAATCTCTCGAGTGTGTATAGCAGGTGTTGCTATACATAATTTGAAAGTCCTGTGGTTCTTATTGCAGATGACAGGTCGCCACATACTTAGCAACTGAAAGCAACATACATTTTGTATGTCCCATTTCCATGGTCAGCGGTCTCAGTACCAGGTGCTCAGGTCTCTCCCAAAGATGACAGCATGGTATTGCTCCAACTGTAGCCATTTCTGGAGTCCTCCTTCAAGTCTTCATGGTTACTGGCAGAATTCAGTATTCTGGCTAAGTACCAAGGTTTTGGCTTTCCTAAAGTCTCATTACTCTAAATAGTGCACTAAAATTAAAGATTTGGTTCGTTAACAGAAATCCCTACCAGTTATTATTTATACAGTAATTATATAACCCTGGTGCGTAGATAATTGATAAAAGAAGCTTTAACAAGGAGTTAATTTCAAAGTAATGTGCAAAAGCCAAAACTATTTCAAAAGCAAAAGTCGAGGTGGATGTCCCCAAGCTTTTAACATAGAGCATTTTACTTGCATTTTGAAATTTCATCTGGGTAATTAAATATACAAAACAAATTAACCAAAACATACATTATGCATGTAGAAAAATATTAAAGTATATAACAAGGAAGTGGACTCAATATAAGTCTTTAAAAATTGAAAACACAAAGTAATTTTGAGCTTCATGACAGCCTTAGGGTTCACATTACTTGACTGTGATAAATTTAGAAGAGTAGACATAGTCTGGCATGTTGTTCTTACCTGCTGACTATGCTTCTTCCCTCTTTAACTCTTTCAAGGAGGGTTTAAAGTGTGTGTGTGAGTGTGTGTGTGAGTGTGTGTGTGTGTGTTCACACTGCAATGTGTATGCAGAGCTTAGACCTCCCCTTTTGTTTTTTAGGCAGGGTCTCTCACTGTTTAAGCTGCTATACTATGTGATCCAGGCTAGCCAGCGGGCAAGCTCCTACCATGAGTGTTGCATATGCATGTATATGCTTGCACTGGACTAAGCATATATAGCTTCACTCTGTCATAGGAGTGCAGGGACTAAGCATACATGGCTTCACCCTGTCATAGGAGTGCAGGGACTAAGCATACATGGCTTCACCTTGTCATAGGAGTGCAGGGATTAAGCATGCTGGGCTTTATGTAGGTTCTGGGGTTTTGGATGCGGAATTCTCATGCTTCATAACAGTACTTTTGGCCTTTATAACAGTACCACTGGCCTTCCCTAAAGCCCATATTTTTCTATTTCTTAAAAACCACTTAGCAACTTGATCAGTCTCTACTTGTTACTGCCCAAGTCGTACTTAAAGTTCCGTTTTTTACACACCAAACATTGAGGGAAACAATGAACATTCTGAAGAAATCACAGCTTTCTTGAGTCAGTCATTTGCTCCCTTCAATAAAGTTGGTTCAATACCGTGATTCCAACAATGATTCTGTTTCTCAAAAGACTGAAATAAAATCTTCAGTCTTCAAAATTTTGACATTTTCCACTGCTATTCTATTTCTGTGCCTTTCCTAACATGTAATTCCAACATTTGCCTGAATTTAAAGCAATAGAATAGTAGGTAGCTCAAAACTTCCTTAGTGCAAAAGAGATTTGAATGACTTGGGAGATTTGTTGACTCTTAAATGCTTTATTATTTGCTTTTTAATTTGAAGCCTTTCCCCCACTGTAGTTGAATCATGATACCTTGCTTCGGTCACTGGCAGTGATCGTTCACCTATGACCTCGGGGTACCCTTGCTGTTAGCACACTGATTATGGTGTGGTCTGTAGCCTTTTCAACAAACATAATTAATGCTACTGGGCCTGACAAATTTGTTTTTGACTCACATCAAATAGGGATTGACCTAGAAAGGATTTGATTTAGGAGTATCAATAACATGAAGCCACATAGCCACCCATTTTGTGCTTGCATCTGACTTGAAATGTGCTAAGTAGTTTGCTTTCCTCTTGAGATGAAAACCATGAGTCTTGTTATATCAAAACATCTGTGTATGAAGTCACAGGTAAAAATGCACTCTGTACTTGGAGTTTAAAGCTCACACACAGGAGAGACAGACAGGGGGGAGGGATGGAGGGAGGAAGGAAGGGAGAGAGAGAGAGAGAAAGAGAGAGGAGAGAGAGAGAGAGAGAGAGAGAGAGAGAGAGAGAGAGAGAGTCTTTTGAGACCTTTTGATACATTTTAGAATCTTTGATCGACATATTTAACTTAGAACTTAGAGAAGGCCTAAACACACATACTTCATACCCAGACACATTTGGATATCATGCTATAGAAAAACAATCATCTCTGATTTAAAAAATAACAGACATGTTTAGGTATAGCCTCTGTCTATAAAAATACTTACCATAATTCATGGTACTAGCAGTTACTCAGTGACAATGGTCTACATCAGTAGACCAATTACTTATTTTTCTAGTTTGCCCAAGTAATTCTCAGATCAGAGGGGGAAAGTCATAGGTAGACATGTTTAAATGATTTTTTTTCTTTTTCTGATGCAGTGCAGACAAATTTTATGCTGGAAACTTGAGATCCCAGATTTGTCCTGTGAGATGGAGATTCGATGTTATTTCCTTTATTATATGTCCAAATTTCTGTTGTCTTACCTGGCACTCTCCCAGAATAATAGATGCCCCCAGTTGTGTCTGTCAGCACAGTTGCTGCGAGCACCAGAAATCTAGTAATTACAAGGAACTGTTCTCCCACTATTCCCCCAGTATTTTTCTCTCCAACACATTTCCTAAATTAAAGTGTTGTGAAAGCCCTAGACACTGTAGGAAAATGCTATTATTTAAGACAAGCCTTTCTTATATTTTCTTAGCATAAAGGTGATATATGTTCATCATAGAAAGGGCAAGTAAGCAAAAGAAGCAAGGGAAACCACAGGAAATTTAACTCGCTGAGGGAGCCGCGGTTACAGTGCACGCACAACTTCCAATTCTTTCTCTGCATAGAAAAAAAATAACACAAATTATGTTGTACGTTCTGTGATTGATGTACTATAACATCCCATGTTGTAATTGGCTTTTCAGTCAACATTATATTATAAATATCTCCCATGTTGTTATTCTTTTACAGTATTCTTTTCATTGGTTAGTCCATGTTTACTGAGCCAGTCCCAATTGCTTGTATTTTAAGGGTTTTTTTTTTTTTTTACTTTTATCTTTTCTTTTCCTGTTCTATAAATAATTCACTGAAAGAACATCTGAGCTGCTATTATCAAGGGCATTTTTATGTTAAAAAAGCTAAATTATTTAAAGTGTAGAAAAATGCTTTGGTGCTGAAATAAGGTAACTGACAAGACAAAATGATTGCATGTGAGGCTGCCTGTGTATGCTTAGGCAGCCTCTTTTGTCAGGGTCCCGAAGGTCACAGACACGTGGCAGAGTCACTGGAAAAGTTGAAGCCTGTGTAAGTCAGATTTCTGTTATTATAACAAGTACAAAAAAAAATTAGAACTTTTGGAAAGAAGATAATTACATTGGTCTAGAGAATCTAGTTCATGATCAGATATAACTCCCAGAATCGCTGGTCCTTGGACACAAGGTGTGGAGAATATAGTAAGTAAAACCACTTTTCTTTAGCTAGAAAGCAAAAGATCATGAGAAGGGATCAGATCCCAGGATCCCACTCAGGATCTCCCCCTTGACCTGCCTCGTAAAGGCTCCCCCTCCTCCCAATAGAACTACTTTGGATATGGAGATATTAAAATTCAGGTCTTTTGCAGAGAACACTGAAGACCTAAGATATAGAAACCCCCATATAGAAAAGATCAACAGTTCCCAAATGGACTAGGATTTAAAACAATAAAATAAAATAACCTATAGAACCACCTAAAAGGGGCACCATTCTGTTACTGATTTGTTCCTGTGACAAATTCAAAGCAATTTAATATAAATTTCCATTTACAGATGATTCCATTTTATTTCTTTTTTTCCCCCACTCTCTAAGTGTTGTCTTTTTTGGTCACACAAATTGTTGCTCTGTAGATTAAAGTTGCCTCAACAATCAACCCTTCTTGCCAGGCATGCCATCTCCAACCACACTGAAGAAGTCTGAGAAGTCTGGTTTCAGCAGCCCCTCCCCTTCGCAGACCTCCTCCCTGGGAACAGCATTCACACAGCATCACCGACCTGTCATTACAGGACCCAGAGGTGAGTTGTTCCCCAGAGATCCATAGGGGCTACATCATAATCTTGAGCTCAAAGTATCAAAGTGGGGAGACAGTGAGGACTGTCCTGTAACTATTATGAGGCAATAAACGATCTAATTCTTATATTTGAGGAGAGTCTTAGAATTTTAAGGACCAAAGAGATTTGGCATCCAATCTATTGCTCTAGAGTTAAAAGACACAAACCATTTTTGAGGGGCAGTAGGCTGAAATCAAATGTGCCCTGAGGCTGTATGTGTGCATGCCTTATGTGTAGGTGTTTGTGTTTTTTTCCATGTGGTCAGTTACCTATTTTTCAAGTGACAAATGTTTTTTTGGCCTCCCATCCTTACTGGATCTCTACAGATATGTGGCATTCTGTGTTGAGGTTGTTTGCATCAGGGTGCTGACGAGTCGTCCTTATTCCCTCCTTTTGAAGTGGTAGATAGTTTGTCTGGTTTTCATTGCAATGTTTTCCTTACTTCAGTCTCATATGCTTTTAAGTTTGTTATTAAAATGTGTCCACAAGAAATATGATTTGTATTTCACATTGAAGACAAGCCTTAAACCCCAAAAGGATGTCAGCAAATCACTTAACTTGTTCCTATTGCAAGATGAAAATACTTATTAATTTATTTATAAAACTCCCACAGTAGGAATATGAGTAACTGTGACCACATTTGCACCCATCCATCAAATTGTCCTTTAGGTCGACTGTCGTACAGCTGACATCAAAAAACACCCTGGAAAGCTACAGTCTTTTGTCTACTTTGACATATACTGGGAAAACTGATTTTTCTTGCATTGACCTATGTTAGGCCCGCTGAATCCATTTATGAATCTGAATCCATTTATGAATACTGTAATAGTCCTGTTGTAGTTGAGAGGGATACACAAAGCACATGTGAAAATTCTCACTTAAAAAAATGTGCTTTCTATGTCAAGAAACTAAATTACTTCATCCTTAGAGATACTACAGTCATTGATTTAATGTTCTCATCAGGATCCCTGATTGTTCCACATGTGTACCCACATCTGTGTATAACCACAGATGTGTACCATACATACATACTTACATACATATGTGCACATATATGTAAGTTGTATATACATATTATACATTATATATAGAAATGAGAATTTTCATCTGAATAAGCCATTAAACTAGTTTGTAGTGCATCCTCTTATCATTAACTTGTGTTGAGCCATTTAAACTCTAGCCAAAATGAGAGGCATGAAACCATTTTAAACCAGAATACTTGTGTTCCAAAGAAGATATATATTTTATGTTTCATTTTTATAGTCAGTTTAACATAGTCAAATGCTAAATGAATGTCAGAGGAGTGGGATGCAGAATTTCCTTCATTTGTTCATTAAAGATTTACTGAGTACATGTCTCTGTGTAGCCACTGGGGCCAATGTTTCCTGCTCTCGTAGAACAGACCAGGAGAAAGGAAATGAACATTAAGGAAAGCTGGTGTGGAGTAGGCTACTATCCCTTTGTACCAAATGAAGAGACTTGAAGGAATGGATAGCATTGAAGTCATAGGCATGGCAGCTATTCCAAACAAAGGAAAACTATAGTGCAACAGGGCAGTGGAGCTGGGGAGAACAGCATGACAGCAACCAGGAAGGCTGGGGAGGCTGCCTCTGCATTCCTGTAGACCTTCTGGTTTTCCATTGTCCTCGCCAATACAAGGGGGCCATACCACTGGAGAAGGAACCTTTCCTCTCAGACTCATATTCTTATGTGAAAATTACAGTAGAGCAGTCTTTTTGGAAACTCTAAAGGGCATAAACAATATACATGTGATATTCCTTATTCAAAAAATACCAAGGGGCCTACTGTGCATCTTGGCTTCAAGCTGTGTTTCTGTGAAATGCTGTGGCTACCTAGCACTTACCTCAAGTACATGATGACTAACCACTTCCGCTAAAATGGCCCACACTGCACTGGGCTCGAGAAGACTTCTTAGCACACAACACGTGAACCTTCGACATCCTCCTCACATTGATATTCATAGAATATATATATGAGAAAAGATAGAAGTCTAGTTTAAGAATTGAAGATCACTAAAGAGTCCTTGTTTTCACCAGAATTCAAGACAAGTCCCAGCATCCTTGGTTCTCCTTTCTGGGAAGTTTCCTCACTAACCCCCTCCTACCCCTCAGTGGTCTGACATAGACCTTGGAGTAGAGTGATGAGACCCTTCAGTTGCATCTCTGTGCTAAGAATCTCCCTGCTAAGAGTTAAGACAGGCAAACTAGGGCATTTGTTGGTTAAGATATTTTTAAGTAGATGGAGTAGTCACTGTGGGCTCTATATTCCCTTCCATTTTCCTCTAAACCATCTGGAAAGCTCATGCCTACAATACCCATCTGAGACAAAGACTAGTATTGAATGGCAAGGCCAAGTATGAGGTGTGAAAGACCTCATGAAGCAGGCAGTGAGTAACAGGGAGCAGCATGTGCATGTGAGGGCATCCTTAGATACCTGTGCTTCTGCAAAGTTACCACCGTCAGACTCCAGCCAGTGTGTGTCCTTTCTCAGGTTCTGAGAGCACAAGATCAGGGCTCCCGGTACATGCAATGCCTCCCTGCCAGGGTCACATGGTGTATTGACCAGGCTGCTATATTGATGCCAGGCTGCTATATTGATGCCAGACTGTAAGATTTGTGCTGCCTTTCCTAAGACTCCCCATGACAAGTAGCAGTTAGTGAGTGTGAGACATCTCAGTCTCAGGCCAGAAGCCTGACCTCTTAACAGAGCTATAGTAAAGCAAGTTCATTTTGCCCAACAAAAAGATAGCTCTGTTTTCAACTGCAAGAGTAAACTGTATTTGGGGATGTGGTGAGCCTCATTTACAAGGAATACCTTTCTGTGTAAAGACTGCAAAGTGAAGACAGAAAAATTGGACCTTGATAGGGAGACATGGTATCATAGTGATTGTCTTGAGATATATAGGCTACTACAATATAATACCAAAGCCTGAGTACCCTATTTACAACACAAATGTAATTCTTCTTGTTGCTGGAGGCTGGGAGTCCAAAGTCAAGCTGATGGCCTACTTGGTGTCTGGCAAAGGTTCACACACTGGCTTATAGATTCTGGCTTCTCACTGTGTGGAGGGGCTAAGCAGCTCTATGGCTTCCAATATAAGGGATCTAGATACTCCCATCTGTAAGGGTTACACCTTCTTGATCTAATTGACTCCTAAAGGCCCCACCTTCTAATGAAGTTTCTCTTCAGATCATAGAAACTTTTGCCTTTTACTGAACGTCCCACCTCCAATACTATCTCATTGAAATTAAGATTTCAACATATGCATTTTGAGGGGACAAAGGTCTTCTGTCTACAGAAGCAGTTAAGGACCAAAACTAGAGGATCAAATGTGCCAGCGTTTGAATCTGTGCTACCATTTATGCCAACTGTGTGGCCCTGGTGCTTTGGTTTACTGTTCTGAAATTCTCCACCTAGAAAGAAGTGCACTGTCAGAGGAGAATGTTGTCATATGTCTGAAAAATTGCACAGCATCTGGAAATAGACTGTGCACACAGTAGGACAACATTCTTTCATCCAGGTTTTAAAAAACATTCTCATCCCTGCTACCCCAGCTCACATACACATAAGAGCATCTTTCATCCAGAATGCTCAAGAACATAAGTGTTTGGAATTAGGATTTGCAAACATTTGCACATACATCATACAATATCTTGTGGATGGCACCAAGATTCATTCATGGCTTATACACACACACACACACACACACACACACACACACACACACACACACACGCATAAACAAACACACACATATATATAATATATATCTTATACACACAACCTGCAGGCAATTTTATATAGTACTTTAGCACATGCAGTTAGGTATACTGTGATGAACTTGTATCCTGTCAGTGTTCAGAAAGTCTAGGGCTTTGCACATTTCAACCTTGCTGCTTTAAGATTACGGGTATTCAACTTGTGCTTCTTTGGACATGAAGCCACCTTAGCTGCATGCTCCCTCCATCTCCTCCGGCTCCGTAGCCTCCCACAGCTTTACATGCCTGCACATCCTCTGCCTTCCATTCTTAGGTAATGTTCAAGTCTGGTCCCCTCCTGAAATAAGATATCCAGAGACAAGCATCTCTCACATATTTTACATCTTTTTTTCTCGCCTAGTGGGCTTTAACATAATGAATAAATTAAAAGTAGTTAAAGTTTATGTAAATACACACTCAAAGAAATTCCCCTCCCTCCCCCATCCCCACACACACTCTGATAACTTCTCAATGCCTGAGAAGAACTAGCAAGCACATATGTAAAATCCTTTATATGCTTCATAAGTCACAGCCAAGCTGGTGAAGGACACCCTTTCAGCTAAAGAAAGCTGTGTGTGATGATCTAAGTCTTTGGTACCTAAGGCTAGGATTGGTTTTGGTTTATGCTCTTCTGACCACGTCACTGTGTGCATTGTAAAGGTAGAGGCATGTGGTTTCCTAAGGCTAATCTCTATGACAGTGGCTTTCTTTGTGGCTTTGATATATTGTTTAGCCTTATGGCTTCAGTTGGACTATCCATACTCTGGGAATAATACTTTGACACCTATTTCTCTGTATAGTTAGAATCAAGTAAAGAGGTTAGTTACATTGTATTAGAATAACCTGGAACAAGGAAAGTTATTCAATTTCAATGAAGCCATTTTTGTCATTGTTCACTGTTACACTTTAAGCTGAAGACTGAGCCTCCCAAGACTTTCTTTTACCTTACTTAAAAAGTCGTAAGCATTATAATGTATCCAATCACGACAGTGTAGCTTATCCATAGTAACTGAAAAGAAAACCTTTGTTCTTCACTCTGTTGCTTCAAAAGCACTGAATTTGTCTAGGGATCTAGATTCAGTTTTGATACGTGTTTCACTCACAACCTATTTTTAGCTGAGAAGTCTCTATACATCTTGTGTGTATAGACATATAAAACGTCATCTAAATCTAACAGTATCTAATGAGAAACCATAAAAGTTATTTAAAACAATTCTTTAGTTAATATATGTTATATATATATATATATATTATATAAATATAATAAATATATAAACAAATAATATATATTAAAGACCAAAAAATTTGTCATAAATTAAATAGATATGTTTATTAATTTTCCACATATAATTAAATTTTGGTGGAGTATTTGACTCTGCAAGATATAAAGCATCTTCATTATTTTTAGAGTCAATCAGTATTTTAATTTCTATCAGTGCAGGGAATACTACCTCATACTCACACACACACATATAGATACACATACACATATAAATACATATATGTGTATATAATACACATATATTTAATGTTATTCCACAAATTGTTAGGAAATTTGTCTTAACTTAAAGACAGAAGTCATTAAATTACTTTTTATATAGCTCAAATCAGAATGTCAAACAGCAACTTTTAAAGCCAAATATTCCAATGTAATCCAAATATTTATTAATGTGATACCTACATACTAAGAAACAATAGTAGAGAAACATTCTTTGTCTCCTATAATTAAATCATTTTGCTTCTGAAAGAGCAGAAGACTTTGTATGTAAAAACATTTTGATTGATAGTATTCAGGAGTCTCAGCTCTGAACTGAAGTGTCACAGGTGGCCTTCACAGATGTTGTGAGGCGTCGTGTGGTGTGGATGCCCTGTAGAATGGAAAGTACATGTGCACTCTGAACCAAGGTTGCGGTAGAGTCTCATGACTGACCCAGGTGAACACTGCAGACACACCTTGGGTTCATTGCCTGTTTGGTTTTGGGTTAATTTTTGGTTATGCAGACCTTTTAGTACTGCCAAATTTTGTATAGCCCCCATATAGCCATATGACTCCACATGATATCAAAGAGTAAAAAGTCTTCTTTATGATTTGGATATGGTTGGTTCCCTAAAGTTTCGTGTGGTGGAACTTTGGTCCCCAGTGTTGCTGTGTGTGGGTCCTGGTACATTTAAGAGATGAAGTCTAGTACAAGGTAATTATGTCAGAAGCTCCTTCAAGAGTAAACTAATGCTGTCTCCTGAGAAAGGTCAAGGTCTGATTGGCAGAAATAGATTCATTCCTGACGGTGGGTTGGGCCTTATTCTTCACTGGTCTCTTATGCTCTTGCTTATTCATATGCGGATGCCACACATAGTTAAGAACATGAGGCCTCAAGCATTTGTCTGACTCATTTTATAGTGTGTGTGTGTGTGTGTGTGTGTGTGTGTGTATGTACAAAAAGCTATGGGTGTGTAGGTCAGAGGGTGACTTCCAGGGATCAGTTCTCTCCTTACACCATATGGAATTAAGATATCAAACCCAGGTCATCAAGCTGGACAGCCAGAGCCTCCACCAGCTGATCCATTGTTCCAACCTTTGTCTGACTCCATTTAAGAATTATTTGCAGTAATCATCAGTGATGTTTTAAAGTTTCTTACAAATATGAGAGTGCTTGAAGCTTATCTTTCTGCCTAAGGTCTTGTGTTTTCAAAACTAATGAGAAATGACACTTCAATACTTAACACTAAGGAAAGCAGCTGTGCTTTAGAGATTCATAAAGGATAGCTTCAATCCCAGGCTGGGAGGCCAGCTGCAAAGAAATGGACTCTAGGAATCATCTGGCCTAATGTGTCTCAATATGACCTAACAGTGTTTCTACAGGTATCAGAAAAATACCATTAAATCATGACTTAAGAAAATTGTAAGCCAGGCTTGGTGATATAGACCTATAATGAGGTGGAGGGAGGAGAATCTTCAAAGCTCATTAGACGACAAAATGTGTTTAAGGCCAGCTTGGGCAACTTAGTGAGATCATATTATAAAATTTAAAAATGATCATGGCTATAGCTTGATAGTAGGGTGCAGGTCTCTCATGTGCAGGACATGATGGCCCAGGTTGAATCCCTGGTTAAAAAAAAAAAAATCTGACTCTTACTGTAATTTTGTGCTATTATGACACTGAAGCCATGAGTCAGAAGGTGTCTCTTCTCAGTGTGACCACCATGCTCCTTTCTGCCTTCCATCTACATTTTCAGCTAAAAGAAAGGAGATTATGAGGTACCAGTTTATAACCATTTATAATTATTTTCTTTTCACATTTATTTACTGTGTATATGTGGGCGTATTATGATATACCATGTGCATAAAGGTTAGAAGACACATTGCAGAAGTTTCTCCTTCTACCACGTGTGTCTCAAAAATTAAATTAGGGTCTTCAGGCTTGGCAGCAAGCACCTTTACCCATAGAAACACCTCACCAGCCTGGTATGGTCACATGGTCAGAACTATACTGTATGATTAGCTCTAGCTACAAGGGAGGGTTCGAGGTATAGATGTATTTTAGCTGAATGTAATCAATATGTGTAAAATCAGGGCTGTATGAATTAGTAGATAATGGAGTAATATATTAACAAGCAGTTCCTTATGAATTTGGTATGACTTGCAGATAGCAGTCTGAGCTAGCCAGAACCAAGACCAGAACTCATCTTGTTTAGTTTCCTGTTCAATAGTTCGTAACCTTCATTCTGCCATTGGAGGTTGGGCAAAGCTACCTCCATTTAAATCTTTAGTTTGTCCTCTCACTTAGTCTAAGACATGATGTGACCATTTAGCTATTTTGATAATCATGACTTAGCCTGTGTTATTACACTGAGTTGTTATACAGCTATCCTAAACAACTCATGTATCTTCTTTCTTCATTACCCTTAGCCTCTGGTCCCTTGCTTCTAGTAAAGGCATGGTTTCTGTGAGGCAAAAGTCACTTCAAACATTTTTAAGCCATTCTGTCTTTTCTAGATGTTAAAATTAACTTGAAAACTCCTGTTACCATCTGGTGACCCATTAATTTTTCCCACAAATGTTTACCAAGTGCTCACAACAAACAAGGTACTCTTGCAGCCACTGAATAGAAGGAGCAAGTGAAGCCCGACACCGATCCCCAGAGTACTAACTGCCTGGCAGCTGAGGGAAGAGAAGAGCTAGCAGTTGTATGGTGGTCTGATCAACCCTAATCTGAAAGTCTGAAATCAAAAATGCTCCAAGTATGGACTGTGAGCACAGATGAGACACAGCCTGGGCATCACATCAGTGCTCAATATTTGGTACATTTTGAATTTCACACTCTCAGGTTAGGGTTTTTTCATTGGTAAATAAATACAGATATTCTCAAATCTAAAATAAGACCCAAACTCAGAAACGCACAGTGCCAAGCATTTCAGAAAAACGGACTTGACCTACACTGTGCTAGGAGAGGCACCAGATGCCAGGCAAGACAAAGAAGGGCATCCTCATGGGGAAATACCATGGCATTTGGCATTGTCAGAGTACAAACAAGCACGATGCTTAACCCTGTCTCAAACCTTTTGCCATCTGTTTATCAGTATGCAAAATAGAGAGCAACCAAAAACAAATAGTTTTGTTAGACAAGTAGGTACTATGAAATTAAAATGAAGTGATTGCAGGTGTGGCTAAACCACTACATCTGTGTGTGTGTGTGTGTGTGTGTGTGTGAGAGAGAGAGAGAGAGAGAGAGAGAGAGAGAGAGAGAGAGAGAGTAGTTTAGATGCCAAACGATTCTGAAAATATTCATAACATATACCAAAACAATAGTCGCATAAACCAAAGCTTTCAAAGAGTCATGATAGTCCTTTTGGGGGAAGGCCATCAAAACTTTACATACTCTAAAAGCTTTCTAAGTCCATGATCCTTCTGCTGTTTGTGATGAAACATCCGAGTAGCTAAAATCAACTATATCTCCTACTTTGGCCAAGAAAAATACACTGCAGAGAATTATCATTATGAAGACCACTTCCTAGAATTCAAGGTCACTATGAATGGCTGGAGGAGTGTGGGTTTGTAAGATGCACAGACAGTAAGAAGGCAACAGGGAAGAAGGGATTAATATGAAGACAGCAGTTTCAAAAATGGCAGCTACCATGCTTTTCTGTTCATCCCCAAATCCGTCCACCTCATGACTTGCACAGGAGCACTCAAGAAATATTCTTCAAATAAATGAACGAATGCATACATGTGATTTTCAATGGGAAGTAATGGGAAGTCCTTCTCACCCTGTTTGATAATAATAATAATCTATTAATAATGTTCAAGAACATGTATTTTGAAACATTTATATATTATATTATAATATAATATATAAATTCTAGGCACTTATATAATATATAATATTATATATATATATATATTTATATAAATATATTTATATAATTTATATAATTTATATATATATAAATATATATAAACTTATATAATATATAACATTATATAATTATAATATATTATATATTATATAAGTGCCTAGAATGTGCAGGTATTCAATATTTGTACCTATTTGGTTTCAATTTAGAATTTCTACCTTGGAACTGGAAAGATGTCTCAGAGGTTAAGAGCATGGTTGCTCTTCCAGAGGACCCTGGTTCAATTCCCAGCACCCACATGGCAGGTCACAACTCTCTGTAACTCCAGTTCTAGGAGATCTGACACCTTCATACAGAATACATGCAAGCAAAACACCACTGTAAATTTAAAAAAAAAAAATTCTACCTTAGGAAAAATTAGCTCAAATGTTTGGGTCCCTTTAAAAAGGCACATATTTACCTACAGTGCTGTGTTTCCATCTACTGACAAGCTGGAAGGAGAGACATACCCTGGGGCCCCATCACTGTATTCATGACCATGCACTGTTGGCACAGGCCCCCCAAGGGATGGTTTCTCAGGCTTTCCCCTGTCATTTGCAAACTTCTTAGCTGTTTAGGAAAGCTTCATGAGCTTAGCTGTGGACCAGTTAGCTGATGCTCAACTGAATCTAATTTGTTTCTCCTGGGTTAGTGCAATTGAATCATCTCAAGAAAATGAGAAGTAATTAAGTACCTGTTGCAAACACGGTGCCGACATCCCCTGCCAGCAGACAGACGCATGGTGTTTATTTATTATTGGAGTTTGTCATCTGGGAAAACATGGCATTGCCCTTCTCCAGGAGGAATTACTCCAGTTGCTTTGCAAATCCAGGCATCACAGATCTAACAGGCTCCACTCTGGAGCATGGGCAAGACAGGAAAGATTTGAG
Organism: Rhabdomys pumilio; assembly: GCA_030674055.1. NCBI lineage: Eukaryota > Metazoa > Chordata > Mammalia > Rodentia > Muridae > Rhabdomys > Rhabdomys pumilio. The sequence continues at coordinate 49,511,176 of JANHMN010000004.1, read as the reverse complement.
AACACAAAGTGAGCACATGTGCAGTGCCCAGCTTCATGGGGAAACCTTGACCAGGGGCCTGGAAGGTACTGGACAACGGAGAGGAAATGCAACATTTTAGCAAAGTCTCCTTAAGTATCAGTTCAGGAAATTATTAAATTCATTAGCCAGATACTTACAACCAGCTATTACTGCCCAGCCAAAGGAAAAACCAGAGCCAGCAAATGTTTTAAAACTACAGCTAAACAAAAGTCAGGAAGCGTGTAATTAAAACTGTACCTTTATTGTATTGTAAAGAGTTTCACTGTGACATGGAAAATATTTAAAGGAGAAGGCTGTTTAGCTAATTTGTCTGCAAGTGAGCTGCAGAGTAGAGAACCATCCTAAATTAACTGTAAGGCCACCCACCGAGAGAACCTCATAAAGGGCCAGGGCAGCTCAGCTTGGTTTTGTGTAACTGTTCAATAATTACCAGATAAATGCATAACTCAAAGCTCTATTACACTAATAATTTGTATGAAGATAGATGTGTGGGACACCCTGCTGGGTTAATTTGTCATCCTGCAGGAAACTTTAAAGAGAGCTCCTCTGTAGTGGGATCATGTTAATATGCTGTCCAGGGAGGACAGGTTAGAGCAGGGGACCCCTTGGCTCCTTAATCTTTTCAAGAGGTACAAAGGCCCCTGGATGGAGTGCTAAAGAGAATGGGGTGATTAGCTTAGTGGACCCCACATCCAGGCTCATTCCGACAAAGGAAGCTGCTTCCACGTATGCCTGTGGTGGGGTTATGGGACCAAAAGAGAGAGAAGGAACGATTCACGGAGCCATGTCCATATATAAGTGGTAGCCGTGGCCAAGCCCCCTCACTGATACCAGACGCATCAACTGTAACTAGTTTTATAATCAAATAAGTCCCGGAGCAGTTCTTCCTTCCTCATTTAGCTTAATCGTACATTGATTCCATGCCTAAGAATCATTCATTACTAGTTTTCTTTTTTCAGCACAAAAAACAAAAATTTGAAATTGAACCTGTATCTTCTCTTTATGTGAAATTGTCTCTCCCTGTTCTCTTCCCCCCAACCCCCTTCCCTTTCTCTGCCTTCCCCCAACTGCTGTTTCGAATATGAAGCCCACATTTAGGCATCAGTGCAGGCTTGAGGCTCCCCTATTGACAGAATCATAAATCAT
>JANHMN010000004.1:49485003-49509999 GCA_030674055.1 Rhabdomys pumilio | reverse complement strand
TGGAGGCAGGAACTATCCCAGGACTGCCCATAGGGGACATAGCTCACAGTGGGCTGGACCTTCCCAAATCCATCACTAATCAAGATGTCCCACAGTGTTACCCACAGGCCAATACAATGGAGACATCTTCTCAATTGAGGTTCATTCTTCCCAGATGACTGTAGCTTGTGGCCAATTGATGAAAACACCAACTAGCACAAGGATTTTGCTTGCTTTTCATTGCCATGCTTTACTTACTTTATATTTAATGAAGAGAAAGACTTGCAAACTTCACAAGTCCCAGCACCTGTCATCCTTGCAGCCCTAGCTTCTGCACAGATATGCTTGCTAAAGCTTTCTTGCAACCCTCAGTCTACCACTCCAGTGGTCTTCTGGCAGCCCCTCACAAGATTCCCACCTGCTCCTGCTAACCACATAATCATCCCTTCTGTGGTGGGATGGGTTTTTTTTTTCCTCAAATTGTTTTGATATGTTTGTCATTCTTCATCTCTTGTCTCATAGTCTCACTTGCATATTACATAGAAGCCTAAGTTCCCTCCGTAGCACTGGATTCCTGTCAACTTTGCCTATTAAATTATCACTCGTCATATCTGCGATCGCCACAGCTGTTGGGTGCTGTTTGAACACATTTCACATCAGTCACCATGGTAGCTTATGCAATTAGTGTGGGAATATGGTCAATTCCGAAGCCCTGTCAGGATAAAGGCCGGGGCTCTATGTCAGACCTTAACCCAGAATACTCCATGTCTATAAAACTCTGAATGTGCTAGCCAACAGTCCAGATGTTCCTTGTAGCTTATTTTTAAAATATGTTCTTTTACATGGCTCGTACTCTTTTATTTTCCAGTCTTCTAGATTTTAATTTTATTACTATGAATCAGTTGTACTGAGTTGTTTTTAAACATAATTCTTGATACTGGATTTCATTTAGCCACTCAAATTTAAAGTGAATGGGCCTCGTTGAGTATTTTGTTCAGGTTCTGTTGCGAAGAGAGAGAACCATAGGAGAAGGACATTGTGCATCCTTGTAAGCCATATAGCAGCAGAACCTAAACACCCATGTGACTAAATAGAAAGCTTTCCCGAAATATGCCCTTGCTCATAGAAAAGTCTTCATTTGTAGCAAGCCTGTGTTAACTGTTTGACTAGGCCACACCTTAAGGGCCTTCACGGGAGTGATGAAGTTTTTTATGTGCCCATGGGAGGAGGCATGCTCAGAATCTTGATAGGTCAGAAGGAAGTAGGAGTGACAGATGTGTCTGCATAGCAAAAGAAGAGGCCAGTGTGAACAATCAGAACACCCAAGCTCTGAGTTCTAAGTAGGAACGTGTCTACAGCAAGACGGCCACATAGTTCTAAATATCTAGGTTGTCTCACAGCCTGAGTCTTAGGCAAAAGTAGGAAATACTTTTGTTCAGAAAAGAAACTTTTCAGGTTACTGAATATAGTTATTTGACTCTAAGATCAAAGGCATCTCCACTGCTGATATTGGATTTGTATTTGGTTGTTTGCAAAGTTAGCTCTGAGACCCTTATGTCATACTCATGATGAAGCTGCTCTTATATTTTTTTTTCTTTTTCAGCTCCTGGTTTTGTTGATTCTCTGTATAGTTTTTTTTCTGTTACAACTTGGTTGATTTCAGCCCCGAGTTTGATTATTTCCTGCTGTCTACTCCTCTTGGGTGTATTTGCTTCTTTTTGTTCTAGAGCTTTCAGCTGTGCTGTCAAGTTGTTAGTGTGTGCTCTCTCCAGTTTCTTTTTGTAGGCACTTAGAGCTATGAGTTTTCCTCTTAGCAGTACTTTCATGGAGTCCCACAAGTTTTGGTATGATGTGTCCTCATTTTCATTAAATTCTAAAAAGTCTTTAATTTTTTTTCTTTATTTCTTCCTTGACCAAGTCATCGTTGAGTAGAACGTTGTTCAGTTTCCACGTGTATGTGGGCTTTCCATTGTTTTTTTCATTATTATAAACCAGCCTTAGTCCGTGGTGATCTGATAGGATGCATGAGATTATTTCAATCTTTTTGTATCTGCTGAAGCCTGTTTTGTGACCAATTATATTGTCTATTTTGGAGAAGGTACCATAAAGTGCTGAGAAAAAGGTATATTCTTTTTTTTTTTTTAGAATGAAATGATCTGTAGATATCTGATAAATCCATTTGACTCATAACTTCTGTTAATTTCACTGTGTCTCTGTTTAGTTTCTGTTACCATGATCTGTCCATTGCTGAGAGTGGGGTGTTGAAATCCCCCACTATTATTGTGTGAGGTGCAGTGTGTACTTTGAGCTTTAGTAAAGTTTCTTTTATGTATGTGAGTGCCCTTGCATTTGGAGCATAGATGTTCAGAATTGAGAGTTAATCTTGGTAGGTTTTTCCTTTGATGAGTATGAAGTGTCCTTCCTTATCTTTTTTGTTTACTTTTGATTGAAAGTTAATTTTTTTTGATATTAGAATGGCTACTTCAGCATCTTTCTTGGGACCATTTGCTTGGAAAATTGTTTTCCATCCTTTTACTCTGAGGTAGTGTCTGTCTTTGTCACTGAGGTGCATTTTCTGTATGTAGCAAAATCCTGGGTCCTGTTTATATATCCAGTCTGTTAGTCTATGTCTTTTTATTGGGGGAATTGAGTTCATTGATGTTAAGAGATATTAAGGAAAAATTATTGTTGCTTCCTGTTATTTTTGTTATTAGAGATAGAATTATGTTTTTGTAGCTATGTTCGTTTGAGGTTGTTGGAGGATTACTTTCTTGCTTTTTCTAGGTTGTAGTTTCCCTCCTTGTGTTGGAGTTTTTCATCAATTATCCTTTGAAGTGCTGGATTTGGGGAAGATATTGTGTAAATTTAGTTTTGTCATGGAATATCTTTGTTTCTCCATCTATGGTAATTGAGAGTTTTGCTGGGTATAGTAGTCTGGGCTGGCATCTGTGTTCCCTTAGGGTCTGTATGATATCAGTCTAGGATCTTCTGGCTTTTATAGTTTCTGGTGAGAAGTCTGGTGTAATTCTTATAGGTCTGCCTTCATATGTTACTTTACCTTTTTCTCTTACTGCTTTCAGTATTTTTTTCTTCGTTTTGTGCATTTGATGTTTTGATTATTATGTGATGGGAGGAATTTCTTTTCTAGTCTAGTCTATTTGGAGTTGTGTAGGCTTCTTGTATGTTCATGGACATCTCTTTCTTTAAGTTAGGAAAGTTTTTCTCTATAATTTTGTTGAAGATATTTACTGGCCCTTTAAGTTGGAAATCTTCACTCTCATCCATACCTATTATCCTTAGGTTTGGTCTTCTCATTGTGTCCTGGATTTTCTAGATGTTTTGAGTTAGGAGCTTTTTGCATTTTGCATTTTCTTTGACAGTTGTGTCAATGTTTTCCATGGTATCTTCTGTGCACGAGATTCTCTCTTCTATCTCTTGTATTCTGTTGGTGATGCTTGTGTCTATGACTCCTGATCTTTTTCCTAGGTTTTCTATCTCCAGGGTAGTCTCCCTTTGAGATTTCTTTATTGTTTCTACTTCCATTTTTAGATCCTGGATTGTTTTGTTTAATTCCTTCACCTGTTTGGTTGTGTTTTCTTGCAATTCTTTAAAGGATTTTTGTGTTTTCTCTTTAAGGGCTTCTATCTGTTTACCTGTGTTCTCCTGTACTTCTTTAAGGGAGTTATTTATGTCCTTCTTAAAGTCCTCTATCATCCTCATGAGAAGTGATTTTAAATCTGAATCCTGCTTTTCCATTGTGATGAGGTGTCCAGGACTTGCTATGGTGGGAGAACCGGGTTCTGATGATACCAAGTAACTTTGGTTTCTGTTGCTTATGTTTTTATGCTTGTCTCTCACCATCTAGTGAGAGACCACTCTAGTGCTACCTGCACTCACTGTCTCTGACTGGAACCTTCTTTCCAGTTATCTTGCTTGTGTCAGAATTCGAAGCTGCTCTTTTAATATCCACATACTCTGTGGAGACAGACAGAGAAAGGCACCTTCTACCCCACCCCTGCTTCCCACCCCAACTCCGCATGTATGATACAGTTAGTGCACAGCCAGTAGTGAGCTGAGGCCACAGAGATAAATTCCAGTTTCTTATTTGCCTGCCAGCATCCTCTCCTGTAATACAATATAGCAGTAGCAAAAGAGAGTAGCAAAATTACAAGATGCTGTTTGTGGATCCTTGTGTGAAATACTAAGGTTTCCTTCTGAAGTCTGTTTATGAAGAACTGGTAAGTGTATGAAAAGACTAGCAACCTCAGCTTCCTCTTCTCAGATGTGTATAGCCAGAGACTGCTGGCATACAGAGACCTCTTCCTGAGATTGGCTAACCTGCCCCCCATGTGCTGTACCTAACAAACAGGCTGAAGTTCCAGCTTGTGGCAGTAACAGACCCCACCTGATCCCAGATTTCCTGTACGTGTGTCTGTGTGTCTGTCTTTTCTTCATTCTCTTACTGCATTTGGGGTGCTGGGGTACAAGCTGCAAGGGCCTCAAGCACTCAAGTTTATTATTCTAAGACCCTGGGTCTTATTCTATGTTGAATTACTATTCATATTCTTGGGATGACATGGATGGGAGTAACTGGCTCAGGACAAGTCATGCTAAATAATGGTGAAGAAGAGGCATGGAAGGTGAAGAGGAGGTTCATGGATGCCATTCTGACAGCTTTGGGAGCATCAGAAGACTGGGGCCTCACAATGGCTGGTAAACAGGGACAAAGAGAATAGTGACTGACAGGTCCCCTGAGGAGGTGAGAGGGAATGAGAGGGACTAGAACTACAGGAGTCTATACCAGGTCAAACCCAGGCCTGACCTATATTTTGAAATAAGATTTTATGGAACACAGTTTTGTTAATGCACGTCTGTAGCCACTCCTGCAGCATAGCGTAGAATATTGCCACAGACCTTCAAAATATCCAGTCCACCAGCATTTCTCAACCTGTGAGTCTCAACCAATTTGGAGATTGACTGGCCCTTTCACAAGGGTCATATATCAAATAGCATACATGACAAATATTTTCATTATAATTTTATAACACTTGCAAAATTACAGTTATGAAGTCCCAACAAAAATAACTATGTGATTGGCATTCACCACAATTTGAGGAACTTGTACTAAAGGGTCACAGCATTAGGAAGGTTGAATCTCCAGACAGGAAGTCTCCGTTCATGCTGTAGACCAAAACCCAGAGCTTTTGACACACGCAGAACATTTTCCTCCAGAAGCTGTGATGAACTGGTTGGTTGGTTGGTTGGTTGGTTGGTTGGTTGGTTGGTTGGTTGGTTGGTTGGTTGGTTGGTTGGTTGACTGGCTGGCTGGCTGGCTGGCTGGCTGGCTGGCTGGCTGGCTGGCTGGCTGGCTGGCTGGCTGGTTGGTTTTGTGTGTGATATGGGGGAAGAAGTCACATGGGAGCCCCAGACTGCCTGTAAAGGTCAGAGGTCAACTTTGTGGAGTCAAGAGAAACATGAATTTTGTACAGACCAAATTAATAAAGATAAGAATGTAAAACAACTTTAGCCTCTCTTTGTCGGAGACGAGATCTGTATTTCCAAGAGACAAACACCCTGACCTTCAAGTGTTGTAGTCAAAAAGACGGTTTTGATTCAAGTAGACTCAGTTAACAACTCCACCTTGGAACAATGCAGTAGCTTACTGTCATACAAAAATGCTGCCCTTTTGCAGAGCCTCAGGAAGCGTGAGGCTTTCACGTGCTTCTCCATGACATTCGAGGTATGGACTGAGAGTCTTGGAAAAATCTGAAGAGCCTCAGCTTGCTTTGAGTCACATGCTTTGTTACTTAGAAAAGGCTAGGCCTCCTAAGTGCCTGAGTAGCCGTTCCAATTCCTCCCTCCCAGTGTCTGTTAACATAAATCACACAGCTCCAAACTTCTCAGCTTTCGTAAATGGCAGGCCTGATTCATGCATGATTTATCAATTATAGCTGTGGGCCATTAAGATAGATTTCTCAGCTTCAGGTAGGCTGCAGTGGGGTTGTATAGGGTTGGTTTAGAATTTCTAAAGAAGCTCAGCAGTTGACAACCCAAACAATACAACTTCCGTTTCCCCTTGTTGGGGGCTTTTTGGTTTTAAGTAGGATTTTTTTTTCTTATAATTTCTTCTCCTTTTGGAGCTTTGCCTTGGCACAAAAAAGGGGGTAGGGGGGAGAAAAAATGTTTTAAGCAAGAGTAGTCAGGAGTTCTGAAAGCCAGTCTTTCTATACAAAGAGCTCATCTAGATCCTGCAGACAGATGGGAGGCAGTTCCTTGTGACAGCCCAGCAGAAGAAATGACTTGGAACTTCACCTGTTGCCCCTAATGATTAATGTGAAGACTATGACCCTTGGCAGATTCTGGGCTTGGGCATGCCCTTCCTTGCCAGGGAAGAAGCCTCTATCTTGAAGCACTTGAAGGAGGAGTAGATTTTATGGTTGTGTCACCTCTGCACACTTTTTCTATGGATCCTCTCCTAGGACAGGCTAGGATCTGATGGCTGGTACCAAAAAAACAAGAGCTAATGTCTCTTCTATGTAAGCTGTGAGAAACTACTGTGATTCACAGATGAGGAATAAATCAGTCAGGACAGTGGCAGGGCTGCATAGAATAGCATGGTTCAACGCATGGTTCTGGAAGACTGATCTTGGAAATAGTGAGAAGTGGCTTTCTTCCTAAGATTTTAATAAAGCATAAAGATGCGTGGTCTGTCCGCCCACCCCCAGTACCATCCTGTTTATGTAGTTTGTGGTCACGTGCACTCTACTGAAGTATGTGTCTAAGAGGTCTTCCTCTTACACTGGGCTGTGACACCAAGATCACTCTCTTACCACAGGTCCCTCTATTCAGCAATGATCTTGGCCTTCTCCTCCCTAGTCTTGATCAACTCTGATTTAAAGGGAGGAAGGGTTTTTTTTTTTTTTACTTAAACATATGTTCAGTTGTGTTGGACTTTCAGCCTTTTCCTTCTTCAAATTAAAAGAGATAATTTTATATAATTAGAAATTTCTAGAGTCTGGGGAAGTGGGTGGCCAGGTCAATCTGGCTGACCATAAGTGATTACTGGACCCGTAGGAAATCCTGTCTCTAAGCGTGTTTATGATGACCTTGTTTGGACAATCACAGATCCATTTCCTTCCTCTCCATCCTATTTGTATTCCCATGAAAAGCCCCAAAACCAGGTTGGCTGCTAGCTGACAGTTAAACTAGTAGTGAGAGCCATTCAGATTGGAGTGTTCCCAACAGATGCTGTGTTGCTCCTGGCCTGGGTTACTGAGAGCACTAGACCCCCAAGCAGCCAATTTGGTAGTGTCTGTTCATTCACATATTGTATTAACATCAACATGGATGCAGATGGATGCTCTGCAACAAATTATAACCACTGGAGAAAAGGCTATATTGACTCTCAAGTAAATAATGCACATTTTAAAGGATCTAAATATGCATTTACATAATGTACTATAATTTTTTATTGTGTCAACTATTCACACACACATCCATCAGAGATATTTCTCCTCATCAAAAATTTGGACTCCATAACACTCTGTGTATTCCATTAACATCATGCCAGCTTCATAATGGTAGTTTCTCTTCAACACAGCTTGCCCTAGCCATCTCAAAGAACATCTAATGAATTAATTGTTTGGTTGATTTCGTCCCAGTGACGCCTTCTAAAATGATATGAGACAACTTAGATTAAAAACTTAGGTACACTAAGAACGTCAAACCCAAAGGAAAGGGGAAGAAAAAAAGAAGTAGAGAAAAAAGCAGAAAAAAGACATTGATTCAATCTTATCTCTGGATTTTTAATGCTCCTCAGTGTCCAGTAGAAGAGGAAGGTTATCCAGAGAAAACACCAGGGATGTAATGGTAACCAACAGATTTTTGTGGTGTCTATAACAGGGTTTTCTCTGAGGAAATTCAAGGTCATGATCTAGAATCATCTGTTTCCGTCTCTACAGTGAACTGGTGACTTTCTGTCCCAAGCAAGAAAAAAAGAGGCTTGAAGAAGACAGCCCTGCAAATGCAGACTCAGCAGATGTCTGATTTAGAATCTCAGGCTAGCTGACTTCTTGGAATTAACTAAGAATTAATTGATCCTAAGCAATCAGTCATTATAGAATTAATTCTATAAAGCACCATATAGTCTTCAGTCTGCACTGAATTCTGCACCATAAGGAAGAGATGAGTAAATTTGCTGTTGCTAAAACGTAATAAAGAAATGAAAGTCTAAATTTACACTGCTAATCATTTTCTTTTACATCTTTAATAAAATAAGTTCAATGGTGTTTATTAACAATTAATGCAGAGAGCACATGGTACTGGTGAATTATTTCTTCTGTCATGTTTCTTTAACTTTTATCTACTTAATCTTTGCTCAAGCCTGTGTTTTTCCTTGAGCAGCATACCTTTGGTGGCTACCACCATTTCTTATCTAAAAGCCAGCCATCGCTTTCTGGGAGACCAATAGGCAAAGCCACTTTATTCTCAAGGTCAGTCTCACGAGGCTCTTGATAGTGGGGTGGCCACCTTTGTGTTGGATGTGCTGAAACAGTTGAGTCTATAATTCTGTTCAGCTCAGTGCATTCCTGTTCTCATTTGAGAAATAACACCTACAACGCTAACTAGAAATGATTCTGTCAGAAACAGGTCTCTGGTCAGCATTTCGTACTACCAATGAAGACAACTACATCTGTGCTGGAAGAAAAGAAAAAAGAAAAAGAAAAAAGATTCCTTTCATTCTTTAAATCCAGCAGCACAACTTACAGGGGAAAGCTTCTGCAAGCCAGAAGCTTTTAACTCTTTAGCTTCTGAGTTTTCACTCAGAGATCATAATAGATTCCAAAAGGTCTATTTCATTGTTTGCAGTCTTAACTTATAACCATTTTTTCTCCATGTTCTCTGGCTCTTCATCAGGGGCAAAAACATATTTTGTCCTTGGCAAGTTTTCAGCTTGTTTTTTTTTTTCCTTAATTTTTAAACTCCTTTACTCAGCCATTTATTGTTCAGTCACCAAATATATCTCAAGTGCCAGGCTCAGTTCTGAGTCTATCACAGTGAGTGACTAAGTGGATAGGAAACTGGTCTACCAAGATGGGAGCAAGTAGAAGAGTAAGGGAAGGATCTAGAAAATTTTAATTTCAATCATTATGTTTGTGATGTCCTCAGTTAAATGACTAAGGGTAAAAGTTTACCTAGGTTGCCCCAACTTTGTCCCTTGAACCCACAGTGAGAGCCTGTGAATTTTTATTAAATGAATTCAAATGGCCTGTAAGCAATGATTCTCCCTAATTATCTGCAAGGCTTGGGTTGGAGTCCTGTTTCTGCTCCAGCCTGCGTTTTTACTGCAGGATCTATGGGGATCGCTCTGACCCACAAAACCATAGCCCCCTATGTTATTGGTTAAAAAATACCCTAAATGCTAAGAAGGTCCAATTGTCAGTAGGCATGCGTTCTCAGTCATTCCAATGGGATGGTGAGAGAAAGGCGGATCATACTGCACTCTGGATTCTCTTCAATGTTATGTATCACTCTTGGTATTCAGAAAGATATATTCCCTAAAACTGTGGGCACTTCTATGTTTCTCTATGGAGGAGCCCCTGCAGTTTAAAGATTTAAATTACAAAGGGAGGGAAAGGAAAACCATATGGATCCTTGTCTGGAGTCTTTTCTGGCATGACTTGACTTGGGATGAGTGTTGTCAGTCCTTCACGCACAGCCTTTAGCCTCTGACAGGTCTTGGCTGTCATCCTTCCAATTCAAGAACAAAAGCATTCCTGGAAAAATTATGAAGCATCTCACATAAGCTTTTTTAATCTAATGTAATCTTGTACAAATGATAATTATCAGGGTTCAAATATAAGGGAGTCGTCGCCGTCTGACTCTGTTATCAGATTTATGGGAGAGAAGCAGCCTTTCACAAAGTTCCTGCCTACTCAGCCTGTAGCTGCCTCGGCTTTGAAAGGGCAACAGAGAAAAATGCAACATGAACCTTCCACTGTAAAGTACGGCATCCAAATTGCACGGGTTCATTAAGTGATCATTTACTACAGACTTTAGGAAAAAAAAAGCTCTAGTCCTGAATTAGTCCCTAGAAATTTCCTTGAAAGGAGTATAAGAGCTTTAACAATGAATTATTATCTATGGGGAGCTCAGCATGAAAGGGGATCCATATGTGCAAAGTAGAATTTGTCAAATGTAATGTCGGTTAAATCAGGTCTAATCTACCAAATACATTTTTTATTGCTTGCTTCATTAAAAAGGCTCTTAAGGTAATGAATAATCTTCATCTTCAACAAGGATTATTAATGCCTTTATAACTCACGTCCACTGAACATGGAGAGGCAACTAGAAATTCTATCCTCCTCTAACCTCCATGTTTGTCTTAGAGCCTTAAAGGAGAAAATCCATCAGAACTGCCCAGTGTGCTACATCCTGTCATGTGAGCAAGCAGGGTGAACTGGGCCAGGAGAAGAAATGACCAGAGAACAGAGGAGGTTGAGGGGTTCAGCTGTGGCAAAGCAGGTATTTTTCTCCACAACTCTTATGGTTGCTGTTTTGTTTTGTCTCTTGCAGCAAGTCCGCATGCGACGCCATCGACTCTCCACTTTCCAACATCACCCATCATCCAGCAGCCTGGGCCTTACTTCTCACACCCAGCCATCCGTTACCACCCTCAGGAGACGCTGAAAGAGTTTGTCCAACTTGTCTGCCCTGATGCTGGTCAGCAAGCTGGACAGGTGGGGTTCCTCAATGTAAGGAAACCATTTTTTTTCTTCCTATTGCTTTAGAAATTCTAAGCAAGTGTGAAAATAACAAGAAGACCCTTGATGACCATGTGACTTTGTGTTATAATGTCATGCTGACTGACTGCAGGCAAACGTCATATTTATTCTAGATTATGGGAAAGTGAACTTGCTGTAAGAAGGATTGGCCGGGGTTTAAAAACAGTGTTTGTGTTAAGTTTGCGACTGTCAAGCTTATGGATATAAATTGTCTGGAGCGTGAACCATGTAACCTTCCCAGTTCCACCTCCTGCATTCTAACCCCGGGATCACACAGTTAACAAAATAGAAAGACCAAATAATTTTAAATAATGGTTCAGGGTAGTAAAGACAGGTAAAGAGCAGAGGGAGACAGATGTTTCAGATCAACCAAGTTGATGTTTAAAAAAAAAAAATACAGTCTTCTAACACTTTAGATCAAGTTGACCAGTACTTGAACTCAAGATGCTAGAAGCAAAGTTTACTATAGTTTGTTATTTCTGCAAGTAGTTATCTTTTCCACTTATCTGCATATAAAACTAAGCCACGTTCAATAACTATAAATGAATGTTTTCATTTTTCTCAAATAAACCAAATAATCACAATTTGAAATAGCATTCCAATAGTAAAAGTTATTTTATAAAATCGCAAATTTTATTACAAATATAAAAGCTATAGTTTACAATGAATGACTGTATCCCAAGGCCAATGGCAACAATAGTAATAAATTAAGACCAGCAGAAAGCCATATTTGATTTCCTTTTCTCATAATATCTATGCATGAAACCACAGATTAGCCATAATTATTATTGCCTGGTTTAGGATGTTATGTCACGGTCCTCTGTCACTGGTTTTTCTCCCCTGCAGAAAGACCTGATTCTGCAGATCTGAGCCAGAACGGGCAGCTTTGACTAATGTCTGGTGATATGTTCACAGATACACTTCTGTCTAGACAACAAATCAATATGGTGCCTTTTTTCCATTTTGCTTGTATATTCATTTGCTTGGCTTATTCTAAAATATTCACTTATGGATGCTCAGTCTACTCAGATAATACACAGGCAAGGATGCTGTGAGAGTGTGTAGCCTTCTGATCACCAGACAGAATCTGAGGAAAAAACACTAAAAATACCGCAAATGCTAGTGGAGGAATGGGCCTGCCTCTGCAGAACTGAGTTTATTCTTAAAAGCCAGGACAATGGGATCTCCTTTGACTGACTTTTGGGTTGGGGCTGCAGTCTACATACAGGCTGTTACTAGTTGTAACTCAGGATGGAAAGTCACAGGAAACCTCAAAAACCTGAGCCAATCTCAAGCACCAAGTTTGACTTCTGAATATCCAGTGTGTTTTTTTTTTTTTTTACTAGTCATGACATCATCTCATATAACTGTCAAATACTCTGTTTTACATTTTGATCAAAATTTTACAGGGTTTTAGACAAGTTTCTTAATAAAGCTGTTTTGAAGACCTTGAAAATAAATGTGGCATGTTCTCTTCTGAAACTTGCTTTTGTTCGAAAGCTGATACTTGGCCGTTCTAACATCAGGGCAGCCAGAGAAGTATAAGTCCCATGGCATCTGCTGGTATAAAGCAGATCAGAAGTGTGATATATAGCAAATATATATATAGGAAGAATAAAAGCAAAAATCTGATAGCTAAATATTAAAGTTTCTGTGCCAAATGCTATATGATATGTGCAAGAAAACGTCTGTGTTCGTTGAATACATTTATTAACTGTATTATAAAATCAACTTTAGGAAATGGAAAATATCCCTTTATATATTTTTATATACATATGTAGGGAATCATCATTTTACTTATATAAACAAACATGGTGAGATAATGCCTCAGTCTGTAAGCATGGAGATAGTAAACAAGCCTTTAGGAATCTTGAGAACATTGGTGGCGCCGGCAGCGGGTACAGCACTGAGGAAGAGGTAGTTATTCAGGTAGACACAAGACCAGAGTGCTCTGGACATGACACCCTGGGGAACAAACAATCGATGTGTTTCCAATGTCCTAAATATTAGTGATTGGCATGACAGGTACCTAACGAACCTCTCCTTTTCGGAGGCAGCTGATGGCTGACATCTGTTTATTCGTTTTCTTGTATGTGTTTTCTCTGAACCCTTGCAGCCCAACGGAAGCAGTCAAGGCAAGGTGCACAACCCATTCCTCCCCACCCCAATGTTGCCGCCGCCACCGCCACCACCGATGGCCAGGCCTGTGCCTCTGCCCATGCCAGACACCAAGCCTCCAACCACATCAACAGAAGGAGGTGCAGCCTCCCCCACCTCACCGAGTGAGTATGGCTGAGATCAGGCGCCGGTTACTCACCATGCTCCGTGCATTTGAGTTCACACCTAAGCCTTGTCCCTGGCTATGCAGGCTCCAACAATAGGCCCAGATCCCCACCCCACACCCCTGCTGCCCTGTTATATCTATAGCATAAGCTGGCGCACATATCCAAGAACCCATATCCAAGCCACTCCTATGCATAGTCAAACTACACCAGATATGGAAATGATTGAGTGTAGGTAGTAGGTTATGACGGTGTGATGACATGCTGAGGACTGGGCAGTTAATTTTGTGGATTGCTGGAGTGGATTGCATAGAATGCTATTCCCATCATGTTCTAAGAGCATCTGCTTATGTCTATTCTTAATAGCAAAAGGTTTCATTTTCTCTAGAAACTTGATGAGAGAATTTTAAAAGTATATGCCTTGTACATAAGATAGAAAAAGTGACCCCTCAAAGGTGTAGTAAGAAGGGCCCCATAACAGATCAAAGCTAGAGGCCATGGGGGCTATGTGAGAAGGCTTAGGAAGGGAAGGGAATAGGGAAAAGGACTGAATGAAGAGAGAGGATCTTTTGGGTCTTTTTTTCAGCAGTCTGAGAATACTTGATCAGAACAAAAGGGGGCTTCTGAAATCTCTATGATTGGAAGTGATTCAACAGTGAACAATTCCCCAAGTATTTCTTCGTATTTTGGAGATAACAGGGCCAGAAATGGTGTGATCACATAACTATGGCCTCTATTCATGCCTGCAATAAAGCAGAAAGAGTGATGGCTGGATTTTCCAGGTGACCTGGTGGCCCAGCCTTGAAAAATGGTGTGATGGGCCCTTCTCCAGTGCTTTAGAGAGGATGAAAGTGTAGAAATGGGGTCAGTGGCAGTGCACTTCGGAAGAGCCTGGGGGCAGCAGGGACAGCAATCCTCTGAAGGAATTAGGAATGTGAAAAAATGGAAGAACAGTGTGGAAAAGAAGCATTTAGGTCAGGAACAACTCGAAGAACACTGATAGCAGTTAGATGGAAGGGAATAGGGGAGGGGTCATTTGTAAATATAAACGAGCATTTAAATAAGAGGCCTTTTGGCCATCTTATATTCAACACTATAATTAATGATGTTGGATACAGGAGAGAAAGGGCCGAAGAGGGGCCATGGTCCTCTGCTTAGATCATAGACACTGGGATCGGTTCTGGGGACACAGAATCTAAAGTGACCTGTCTTGGACATAGATCAGAGAGTAAACTTTGCATCATCTAGTGTTTATGTCTTTGGGTAAGTGGATGACATTGTATGTAAATTCTACTGCAAAAAGACTAGACTCTAGAGGCAATTTGGGGAGGCAGACCTACTTGGTAAGAGATGGTTCAGTCTAACACCTCGCAGCCAAGGAGAAAATCAGTGGCCATTGACATGGGATGGAAGGTGCCTAACTGAGCTGTTGGTACTTCTCAGAAGCAAGCTGGGACAAGGCTTGAAAGCTAGTGTTAGTACTGGGTAAAAATTTAAGACTAAATTATACTTTTTAAAAATCTTGTGCTTTCTTAGAAACTAGAATTGCAGGATGGTTTGATCTGTTTATCCTTAGCAGTTTCTAAGATCTCAACTGCAGCAGGAAGCAGAGTTACGTGAAGATAGATGGTCAGCCTCCTAACAGTGTGGCCAAACCCGAAGCTTGTTTCAAAGAACAGTGGCACACACTTTTCTGTTTAGGGGTTTGGGATTGCTTGCAATAAAATAAGATTTTTTTTTTGTCGGTTTAAAAATAATAATAAAACAGGAAATCAAGCCAAAGGGCTCCTCCATTACCAACTTTTGCAAGGCCTCAACTCCCTCTGAGTAGGAATGGCATTAGCTGCTGTGCCCACTCTGCCAGCAGGTGGTCAGGAGGGAGTAGGATAATGTGCAGGCCAAGGCATCATTGGTAACGTCTTCTGATAATGAACTACAAATAGATGCCAGCCTAGAGCAGAACATGTGTTGCCTCTGGCACTAATGCTAAACTTTTCAGCATGGAAAAAAAAAAAAAAACATGGGCAAGGCAGATCTGGAAAAAATTACCTATAAAATAAATGTATCTTAATGGGAAAAATCTGTTCCCCTTCCCTTAAAAATCAGTAAAGCAGGAATGGGAAAAAGCTATGCTCTTCCCTAAAGAGAAGGTTTATATTTTGGCGTGTGTACATGACCATTGGCTATACCGTGCAGGACTGTTAGAATGTGGCGGATAGGGTGCTCAACCTGGGAGAGCAGGTCACACAGTGTGGTCCACAGGATGCTCGACCTGGGAGAGCAGGTCACACAGTGTGGTCCACTCTCACTGATGAGCTGCTGCTGTGGGTTTCTATCCCCACTAAAGCAAACCTCATTTACCTGCATGTTCCTGAGTATCAGCTGTGTGTCCCAAACCATTCTCAGCACCTAGAAGAGGAAATAAACCTGATTTAGAAATCATCATCTTATAAAAACTTTATTCCAAAGAGGAAGAGCGAGAACAAACAACACAGTCAGTTGTGAAAGGCAGGCAGTGTAAGACAGGGATTCCTGTGTATGTGATTCCACGGAGCAGTAAGGGTAGGATAGCATGCAAGAGGGGAACAAGACCCACCAGCCCTTTGACATTAGGCCAAGGCCCTGATGGTGTGGGACCGGATGACAGGTGGGCAGAAAGGTCAGCAAAATCAGTATAGTGGGAGTGAAGAAGGAAAGTAGGGACTGAGAGAAAGAGAGAAAGGTAGAGGAAGAGGGATGGAAGAGAGAGAGAGAGAGGGAGAGAGAGAGAGAGAGAGAAGATGAGAAGCAAAGTTGGACAGGTAATGAGGATGGAGTTAAGCCCTTAGGAATATGAAGCTTGTAAGCCTGTGTCAGAACTTGGACATTTCCTGCAAGTGAAACTCTGAGCAGAGGAAAGCTTCCTGAAGCCTGTTTGTTAGTAGAAAGTATGGAGGACTTTGTTGAAATAGGTTCTGGGGATGGGATATGGAAGACAAAGAAGCGAAACATGATGAATGGGATGGGTATCTTAAACATGTCAGCCCCACCCCCACCCCCGTAGGATGCAAAGAAGTACCAAAGCAAATGCAAAAGATAAGAATTTCCATCCTGGTGGGACAGAAAACCTAAAACAACCAAACACAAGTGAGTTAGGAAGCTAGGGACCAATAGATAAAACTGAGGAAGCAGAATTGGGCAGAGTATGGCAGGGTGCTATGGCAGGCACCCAGATGAGTTGTCTATGCATTGACCTGGGGACAGGGTCAGGAGAAGCTGTTTGAAGCTCTCGGACTCCAAGAATATTTTAAAGATAGAATTAATAAGATTTGCAGGTGCATCTGATTTGGGTAGAGAAAAAGGAAAGACATCAATAATGACCTGTTTTTTACCCCAAGCTCCTAAAGGAGAAAGATAAGAAGGTTCTAGGAGAAGCCACTCTGGGTGAGGGGAGGGCACTAGAAGGTTGAGTCCACTAGACCTCCCAGTGCTCAGACTAAGCAAAACTTGCTGCCAATGGCAGATTACGGAGGTTTTCAAGGTGCGTCTTCTTAATAAAGGACTTCTTTTAAAACATACAGTATACCATAAGAGTTTTTCAAAAGGCTTCATGTGGTGGTGCATGACTAATCTCAGCACTTGAGTGGCAGAAGCAAATGAATCTTGTGAGTTCAAGGCCAGCCTGATCTGCATAGTGAGTTCTAGGCACCCAGAACTACATAGTGAGATTGCACTTGCCCCTTAAAAAAGAGAGAGAGAGAGAGTTTTCTGGGTCCTAAGGACTATAGCTCCTCATGTCATGGGTTGGGACTAGCATATAAAAAATGTTATTTCCCATATTTTTTTTCTGAAGTGCAGATTGGAATCATAACATAAAATTATAATGCAAAGGAGAAAACACTTTTGAATTATGGTAGGAGATAAAATATGCATATTTTCCTTTGTTAATTAATTAAAAATCAATTTAAGGTGCATAAAAAGCTCATAACCATTTTTCTCCTCCAATCCTTCTTAGTTAAGAACTCTTGATTTCTTTAGACTAAAATTCTATTAAAATAGAACCATGTAATAACAAGTTACATTTATTGTTCATTTTTATGTCTCAAATGAATCTTGTATCCATTTCATTCTGTAAATGAATATGTACCTATAACCAAGAACATAGCAATGATCTACCACCAGAACAAAAATGTTTAAGTCTAACAATTAACATATGTTCAGTGTCTTTTGGTTAGCAAAGCTCCATGTCTCTGTGCTTTATCTTCTTTCCACTCCCTTGAGGTCAGCATCTTATAGACAGGGTAACTAAGATGAGAAATTTGAGGTTACCTTGCCCAGTACAACACTCCAATGCTGGCATGGTGAGACTTCCATGTTCTTCCTACTACCTCAGACTATAACTGGGTAGCTGTCTCAGTTAGGGTCTCTGTTGCTATGACAGAGAACCATGAACAAAAGTAACTTGAGGAGGATAGGGCTTATTTCAGCTTACACTTCTACATCACAATCCATCATAGATAGAAGTCAGGGCAGGATTTTAAGACAGGAACCTAGAAGTAAGGACTGAAGCAGGGACCATGGAAGAATGCTGTTTATTGGCTTGCTTTTGGTGGCTTGCTCAACCTGCTTTCTTATGCAGCGTTGGACCATCTATCCAAAAGTGGTACCACCCACAATGGGCTAAGCCCTCCTATATCAATAATTAATCAAAGAAATGCCTCCATAGACTCCGCCACAGGCCAGTCTGGTAGTAGCTTAGGAAGAGGTGCTTGAAAAGAATAACACAGAAGAGCTGAGCCTTTACCAGAGTGGTTTAAGAATTCTTTTATGTGTAGCATCTCATTTTAGCCTCACACTAACTCTATGAAGGAAAGCCTCTTGTTTAAGTGATTGAGACAGAGAAGACAAAATAGACTTATAAGGTAACTTTTTGAAGGCAACTCAGCCAAGTGCTATAGAAACATGACTCACACCCAGCCACCTGGAACCTGGAGTTCCTGTGTTTTTCTATAGCATGAAACTGTGCAATAGCCCAAAACGTCCTTTGTTAAGACAGTAAAGACTCTGTGGAGAAATATAGAAGATATTAGTAATTGTTGCTACTTAAATATGAATTTGTCTTATTAGCAGAGAACAGAAAGCAAGGGTTTTGGGGAAGGCATGGTGATTATGGTCCATCTTTCAGAGAAATGGTAGATACAGGAAATTGAAAAAAAAAAAAACAAGTTAGTGGCTTCGTGAGGCAAAGCACTTGTTTCACAGCTGATGTCTAGACAGTATTAACTGATGTCTAAATTTCAAAATATTTACTTAATAAAATTCTCCTTGGCATAGAGGCCTGTGAGTTTTCCTAATACCACAGATCTTGAAACTGTCACTATAAGCAAGAGTCAGACAATTCCATAGAACTCTCTTGCCATTCTTGCTTCCTCTCAAGTCGGTGTCTGATGTGGAGCAAAATTTATTTTACCCTTATTCGAGATTAATTTTAAACACTTTTCTAGGCAGCTGTTGTCAACATGTGTATGAGAGAGAGAGACAGACAGAGAGAGAGAGAGAGAGAGAGAGAGAGAGAGAGAGAGAGAGAGAGAGAGCACAGTGTGCTCTAATTAACTAGGAATGGATGGTGTGGACTTTTGAAACCTCAAGACCCACCCCATGAAACACACCTCCTCCATCAGAGCCACACTCCTAATACTTCCCAACCAGTTTTGCCAACTGTGGACCAAGCTTTCAAATATACGAACCATTTTTATTTAAACCAACAGAAGGCCCAAATATATATAGTGTTTAGTCTGTGAGTAGAGTGGTATCCAGAAAGAAAAAGGCAGTATTCAGTAGAGTATACCAAATAGCCATCTGGAAAAATATTTCTTCAACAAAACTAAATTTCATCTGGGACCAAAACAAGCAAACAAAAAAGTTAAAAGAGTTAACCTGTACATATTTAAAATCCATGGTACAGTTTTGTTTATAATATTTGAAAGAGGAAGACTTCTCTAATATATATATATATATTCTCCTAACATCCATCAAAGAAAAAACTGACAAGTTCTGACCTAAAAATATCAAAAAAGTTATACACAAGGGAAAAAATACCGGGAGCAAAGAAAAATTTAATGTAAAGAAAACAACACTGTATGTGTGTATAAAGTTACATACAATATTTATGCCATAAGTATTAAATATTTATGAATAAAATTATACACATATGCATATGTCTTAAGTGTAAGTCATATATATATATATATATATATTTGGATATATGTGCAAAACTACATCTAAAGTATTCATTGAAGCATCAGATATAATAGGAGACTGGTAACACAAATATCTAGCATATTTAGCAGTGTAACTGCTCAGCATAGGAACTCTAAGTATAGACAAGCTTATTTAGACTCACAGAATAGCCTTGAGATCCACTTATGCAGTAAGGAGAGCCCTGAGGGTGTGGTCTGCACTACACACTGCAGAGTGGAAGGACAGGACTCAGGAACTGAGTTGATGGAGAAAAGGGACAGGCTATTGGGAGTGCCTTTTCTGATAGAAGCAAATGATGCTAAATTTTGATCTGCTCTTTTATAAAATATAATTATTTTTTTATTTTTAAGTACTTGCCTTATGATCTTTTAGCAGTCTTGCTCACCAAATCCTTTGAAGTCCAAGCATAACAGCAAAATGTGCTATCTTTGATAAAGAATAATATTTTTCCCTCCTGCAAGACTTCAGTGTGAGGTCTGCATTTCATTCACAGCAGGTATTGTTAGAGACATCCCCCACCCCCAGCATACAAATGGATACATACTATCTTCTATAGTAATGTGTTATCCTTTTTACAGAGCATTTTAGTTTTGTGTGCAGTTTTACTTTTTAATGTTTACCTTTGCAAAAGGGGTCAGAAAGATCACTCAGTGGGTAGAGATGTTTGCCCTAAAACCTGACAACCTAAATTTAATCCCTGGTACCCATGTGATGGAAGGAGAGAACAGCTCTCATAAGTTGTTCTCTGAATTCTACACATGTGCTGAGGCATGCAAGCATGCTTGTGCACACACACACACAAAACAAATGTAATTTTAAAAAATGTTAATTGCAAAGGAAAAGAAAAAAAATGTTCTTAAAGTCTAGGTACTGGGTAGGTTATTTCCCAATTGCATTAGGTACAGTTATTATAACTGTTAGGTGGAATTGTGAGACCTCTTCTAAAGAAAATGAAACCAAGCTAAGATTCAAACTCAAGTCTCTTGAGCTCCAAAGCCCAGTGCTTTCTACTCTGCCAGAACATATAATATGTTGACAGGTGTGATACTGTGATTTTCCTTTGAACATTCTAAAACACCCCATAAAAGCATGTTTTTATTATTTCAAGAGTCATAACACTGAGTTAGATGAAAAACACAGCAGGACCCAGAGCTGGGGAAAGATACTAAGACAAGAAATGCAGGGATGGGTGGTTTGGTACCAGAGACCTTGCTTGATACACACAAGACTATGAGGTCAACTAAGAGTAAGGAGAGTCTGAAAAGGAGAATGGACTGTATAAGCTGGAGCCATGTGACTAGCCATAGCCGTTCAAGTATGTATTTCCCATATTTTTTTTCTTTTTCTTTTTACTTTTTGAGTTGACATATGAGTTTTAAGAATTTATTAAAGAATATATATGGCATTGCAGGAAACTTCAAAAGCATAAGAATATAAAAAAGTTATGTCTTCCATAATGAGCTACCGTCAGCACCTTTCTTTTCCTCCCATCCTTCTGGAGTATATATTTATGCATACATTTCATGTGGAGACAGACATGTAATGGTTTTGATCACACTGAATGCAGTATCTATGTGTTACGTTCTCAACTGGAACATTATATCTTGTTTACAAGGAAGTTAAGAAATGCAATTTTAAGTGCAGTTTGTATCCATGGCCCTCCCATCATTTTAAGCATCCTTATGGAATAGGACCCAGCATGTGCTCGGATCCACATTTTGGTCCTCAGGGCTAATCCTCTCTGTGGACTGCCCTGCTGAAAGTGGGACTAGTAAGCAAGCAGTAGGAACATTCCTCTTGTGACACATTACCAAATGTTTGCAAGATTTATGTCATTTTTACTCTTGCAGATTGTGGAGTCTCATTATAACACTTCCTCTTAAGTGGTTTGAGTACAGTGTTGATTGTTGAGAAACAAACATTGTGAATATATTAAATTCCCTCTCCATCAAATTTGAGAATCAGGGAGCCCAAGGTAAATGATAGCACATTTTTTTCTTCAAATGTTTGCTCCCAAAGCACAAAGGAATCCAGATCTGGAAATCTTCTACACATTACTCAGGACTGATCTGTCAGAGGGGAAACCTGTTAGACAATCACAGAGGAGTAGAGCCCCAGTTAAAAGTAGATTAGAGTATATGACGTGTGATATCCTAGCCTCTTTACATACAGATATTTGGAGAAATTAACTGGCTACAAATACCATATTTCTGTAAGACACCAAAAAGGGCAAGCTGAGCATGGTCGTATGAGCTCAGTAGGCTGAAGCAGAACTCTTAGTTCGAAGCCAGCCTATGCTTTACATGAAGACTCTGTCTCAAAACAATCAAAAATCAAATAGATTCTACCCAGATTTTCTGGATTTTACCTTTATTTTCTCTATCTCCCTCCCCCTTTTAAAAAAAAGTGTTAATTGTGGTTTTCAAGTTTCATTTGTAATCATTTTACTGAAGTTTAAAAATTAATGGAAGTATCCCATCATAATGGGAAATGCCTATAGTCCCAGACTTGGGACCCTGAGGCAAGTCCACCACAAGTTACAGGTCATCCTAGGCTGGAGAGTAAGACCCAATCTAAAGGAGTAAAAGAGGAAGCTCCTAGCAGTATTTTAAAAGTATCCATCACCTCACTCTTTAGAATAATTACTTTCTATTTCATTTTCTAGTCATTTTCTGTTTATGTTTCAGCTCTAGTTGAGTATAATATGTATATTAATACGTATATGGGTGTATGCATGAATATATTGCAGCTCTGTAAGGTAACTTTATTTCCTACTGCAAGCATATTGTGATGTCATTTGTTACTATATGAGGACACGAATCTCTCTAGAATGCTCCACTATCTGGATGAGACATTACCTTGTAAGTTGGTTCCAGTTTGTCGCTCTTATAGGCAATGCTGTAATGAACATCTTGGAGCATAAATCTTTATCAGTACTTTCATTGGCTGCTGAAGATAAATTCCCATGAGCAGGTTTCCAGAGTTACACAGCCTTCTGAGAGGTTGCAGAAGCTTTTCAAGGGAGAATGAGCCAATATATCGACCTAGTTTTCTTTTTTTAGCATCCTCCCAGCTGAATCCAGGGTCTGTTCCTCGTGCTGTTTAATAAAACTTTCACCTGTGCCTACTCATACACATGCTTGCCTTGGATCAATAAATATGTCCTATCAATTGGAACAACACACGACACTGCTACAAAAAATAAATGACAGTTACAGAATTTAGATTAGCCATCAGAAATGAACTGAAACCAAGCTGTTCTCCTTTTAAATGATGAAAAAAAAAAAAAAGACAGTTATGGTCAATTTGAGTAGGATGGCACTGGAAATGCTTGTGATGATGTGCCACGTTTTCACACAGATTTTAGTAAGGTCTGGTCATAGCGTCTTCAGTTTAAAAGTCTCTCTCTGTATCCACACTGTACCTGGGCCTCCGACCTTCCTGTGAGCCACTGAGGAGCCTCTGTACATCTTGGAAATACCAAAAGCAAAGCCATCTGGCTGAGTTGACTCCTTCCGTGCCATGTGCCAGCTGTTGGCCATTAAACCTATCATTCACACTGTTATTTTACACGTTAGTAATGCTAATATATTAAAGTTAGAATTCGTTAGCTTTCCAGGAAGGAAGCTTGTGGATTTGTTCTTCTGTAATAACTTACCAATGATAGGACTCTATTTTCATGCCCCGAGGGCTGTGTTTCTCTGTTGCAACTTGTTTGTGAAGACAAAAGATTTACAGAGATAATAGAATCAGATAACCAAGTGCACAGTGGTGATCCAAACTGTGGGAATTTGGAATGGTTATCCTCTAGATTTCAAAAATACAAGATGAGAACTAACAATACCCATTCATTCATATAAGATCTCTAAGTCTCTGCCTTTCAAAGGACCTAAACCATCCTAAGCTGTCCCCAGCTATGTAGTATTAATAAGCCAAATGTATGTCCAGCACACTTGTTCATGCCAATAGATTTATTTTGGGGAGGGGGGTAGGAAGGCTTCAATATCTCCAGCATTTTCTAGTGACCTTAGAGGAAACTGCTGTTCAAATCCATAAATGAATTCAATAATAATGGATTCCTTTAGAAATTAGCTAATCTCTTTTCTAATAGTTTCTGTATTCTTTTTTAAATGGAAGTTTTCTTAGCTCCCCTCCCCCACCCACATACCATGAAGTAAGACAGGAAGTTAAAGATTTGGGAGGACTATTTAATGAGATGCTTCAGTTTGCAACTTATCAACATCCTTCATGGACTGATGTCACCGAGAATCACTTAGTAGCATTGCAGTTGTTTGCAGACTTGGCTCTAAGTCTGTATTCCCAGGCTTGCTTTGGTTACCCTTGTTCCAGTAACTAGCACATTCTCCGAGATGGTAGAAAAGAAAAATCACAAGGGTATTTTGAGTGAAACTGAGGTTTTGAGGGGGAGCTCCAAAATGAGTTTCTGAAAATGAGGGAATGTGAGAGGCATGCACTGGTGTGGGGGATAAGAAGGGAAAGGTCCCAAGTGAGGGCTTATCTGGCTGTTGTGCTAGTAACCAAAATACATTCTCTTTGTTTATGCTATAACTGATTTATTTTGAAAGAAAATTGACTCCGTGGACTTCTCCTCTGCATTTTTTCAAACATTTGAATTTCAGATCCTTCCAAATAAGCCTTCTCTTTGTAGAGGGCAACACAGCATTTGAGGCTGTATCCTCCCTCTGTGGCTTATGCTGCTTCCTGAAGAGTGTCCTAGCTCCAGGAACCCCACTCCCTCACACACATCTCCAAAGCCATCTCCATCTCCTCTAAAACTGCTTCCTGTTCTCCTGGCAGGATGTCACTGTCTATATTTGTCAGCCCACGGGTTATCTGTATTAATTTTAGACTTTCATATACATTTTCTACTCTTACGTTTCCTCGGTCGACTCTGACATCTGAGGATAGCAAGTATCTTGTTACTTTTGTATGCAACAGTGTACAGAACAGAGCCTGGCATATGGCAAGGATGCAGATAAGCATCTTTTGGGGAGAGAATATATGACTACATTACAATAACTCTCCAATGAACTCCAGAGGTTAGACTTGGTGAATCTAAGCAAATGAAAAAAAGAGTGTTCACCACTTTCAGGGAATTGGTGTCTTTGATGAAACAAGAGACAAATCTGTCTCCACACTTCCCAGCAGAGAGTAGGCCCACCTGCAAGGGTTGATTCTAGCATCTGGAAGTAAATTCAGAAGCTCAATGTTCACCTGGTCTCTTGTAATATTTGTCCCTAGCCACCAGAGCACCACCCAGTAAGCAGATCAGCCCAGAGGAAATCCATGATTCAGCTTCCTGAAGGAGCATGAGAATACAAACCAATCTTAATATTTAAAGAGAGGCCTGTTCAAAGTCAAACAGACCATGCTATTCTCCTCCTCCTCCTCCTCCTCCTCCTCCTCCTCCTCCTCCTCCTCCTCCTCTTCCTCCTCCACCTTCTGCCTCTTCTTCTTCTTCCTGCCTTCCATATTACATTTCAGTTGCTAAACTACACCTTAAAACTGTCTGCCTGGTTCCAAAGAAGCAGCACAAATTCAGTTTGTTAATTTGCCATATTTGGGTGATTTTCCTCTTGTGGAATATCCATTGGCTTTGCTATAGATATTCTAATAGCAACATCTACCTCGGGTTTTTTTCTTTTCTTCTTCTTCTTCTTCTTCTTCTTCTTCTTCTTCTTCTTCTTCTT
>JANHMN010000004.1:49469759-49484993 GCA_030674055.1 Rhabdomys pumilio | reverse complement strand
TTCTTCTTCTTCTTCTTCTTCTTCTTCTTCTTCTTCTTCTTCTTCTTCTTCTTCTTCTTCTTCTTCTTCTTCTTCTTCTTCTTTACCAAAGACAAGAAAATGATAACCTCCATTCAAAATTATATCTGCCAAATTCTTGCCAGCATGAGCAAGTGTCACTGTGTCAGGGCTGCTGCAGTCAGCACTAATTCACCTGGAGATGCCATAGCTTCTGCATGTTTCCCTTGCTCCTTCTTATTCAGAAAAGGAGGCCCAAACACCAACTGTAACTATTTACTGAACCCATTGCTGAGTTAGAAGCTAAGGCCTCAGTTTCCAACATTCTCAGAGGCCCTGTAAGACTGTTGCTGATATTGAGAGGGAAGGAGGGAGAGAGGGAGGGAAAGAAACAGAGAGGGAGAGAGAGAGAAAGAGAGGGAGAGAGAGAGAAAGAGAGGGAGAGAGAGGGAGAGAGAGAGAGAGAGAGAGAGAGAGAGAGAGAGAGAGATTGATTCTTGAGCCACTTTGCCCACTTGCTCTTACATTGACAAGAGGGTACATGTCCTCCAGGAAGAAGTATGGATTAGCCATGCATATGAAGAACCCAGGAAAATATTATTCTTTAGAGGTTTGGGGGAAGGGGACAACCATGAATTAAATTTGGTAATTAAGACTATGGTAAAGGCCCATCTAAGATTCTTGGATAATATGAAGAAATGAGGCGGATAAAGGGGGAATACCATCAGACAGTTCAACAAGAGCTGGAGGCAGTTCTAGTAAGGCAGTCTTCCGTGGTCTTAGGGAAATAGACTGTGGTGATGCCAGTAAAATGTCTGAAAACAAAAAGCAAACATTGAATTTCAAAAACTGTCAGATGAATAGTAATTTGATTTTAAACAAAGACTTTTTAAAATAAGATTCTGTAATTGGAATGAAATCCCTGCATTGGCATAAAGAGAGTGGGTCACTAGTTAAGTCTATGTCTCTCCTTCAAAATTCTCAAGATGTCTATAGCAATCCCTCAATATCTATTTTCCAGATTCCATGGTTTCCCAAAGCTCTTCCCACAGTATCAGACTATTGGTCTTTTCAAGAGGCCAAAAACTATCAAGAAAACTATGAATGCTGTACAGCAGCAGCACGACCCAGTTGTCTGTAGTTAAGGTCCACTCTGCCCATCTTGCCCTGATGCTCTATTCATTTTGCAAACTCTTGTTTGCATGTATATAATTGATTTGCTGTGATATATACTTATTTTTTTTTATGTTTCAGCTGGGGTTTTGCTCAGTCATACAAGTTCCTGACTCCATGGTTTCATTGAGGGAAATCAAATTCAACTTCTGTCATATCTTTTCAGGAACTAACATCCTACTACAGCTGAGTTTCTGCCTGATCTACCTATTATATAGAAAAAGCAGGAGACTCTCTCCCTCCCTCCCTCCCTTCCTTTTTTCTTCCTGTCTTCCTTCCCATCTTCTGTTCTTCCCTTGCTTTTTCTATGTCTGCAAATGTGCCCAGAAGGTACCTTTCTGTAAAATCATCTTTCCTAGGCACACACAACAGCTTAGGTATCCATTTACCTGGTGAGTGAGTATGAACACACTCCTACCTCTCTCACCACCACTGCCTTTTTGTTTGTTTAATAAGCAGAATAAACTTTGGTGTTTGAATAGCCCTTTGGAGCATTAAAGGCATTCTGAGTTGTTCTGAAAACTAGACTCTGATTTGTCTAAACAAAGGCAAATAAACAATGATTCTTTTCCTGGTAATTCTGAGTAGCTAATTTGTCCTACCTCATTCTCTTCTCTGAGTCACTAAGCCCAGGGTATATCTCTCTACCAAGGAGCTCATGTATGACACAGAGAGTATACTTTATAAATGTTCTGCATACTCTAATTTAGGTGATAGAAGGAGAAAACAAGTTAGAAGCAATAATGCCAACATTTAAGCCAAGTCAAATTAGGTAATGGGACATAATAAAAGGTTTTTCCAACCTAAGCCACTTTGTTGTGAGCAGTGTATGAAAGCACACATACACACCATAGTAACATGTATGCTGTGGTCAGTTAGTGTGCTTGTTGGGGATGTCACCAGTATGGCAGAAACATCCTCAGAAATTTTGCTGCATGCCTATAATAAGCAGCTGTCCAGTGCCCACTGTTCCACCAGGACCATCAGGCTGAGGGCTCCTGCTGCAGTACAGCATGGATCACGTGACTGCAGAACCCAGACATACCTCCATACACTTCTGTACCTGTGCAAACCACCTGCCTATTGACAAATAAAGAGAATACTTTCCCCTGGCCTGATGGGTCCAATACATCATTTCAGCACTACCATCCTCTTGTCTCTCTCCTCTCTTCTTCTTGTGTCCTAGAAGCAGGTAACTATACTGCCAGGTAACCACAGTCCACATTCTCAGTTCACAGATCTCCTTTGATATTTCCTAGCATGTATTAAAGTAAAGTCATAGGCTAAAAGGTAAAAGGAACGCAAGCTTGCCTGGTGTAATGGCTGAATGTAGACTTCGCTCTCAACTCAAACTTCCTCGTGTAGATGGTAGCCCAGAGGAAGTGGGCAGATTCCCATGATTAGGTAGTATGGCACAGAGCATCTTCATCTTTTTATACAAAACTATTGTAGATAAAGGCACCTAGATCAATCCTACCCTGACCTCAGAGGGCCCTGGGGTTCATCTTGTGCCCAACAGTTTAACTGGGTCACAGCTACACCATGTGACCACAGACCTGACTGAATGGCTCATCTCTTACCACCATCAGGGTAACCAACGGGATTTGGGCCAAATTGGTAGGAATTATATTCCTATGTAAGCTTGAATAAGAAGCATCAGCAATCTCCTGAAGCATGAGAACTCGAAGAGAAACAGGTGATGGCAATAAGGACACAATTGCTCCGCCGGCAAAATTATGACCTGTTTTTGCTTTCTTTAGACAGTGTATATCTAGAGTTAGGGTTTTTTTTTTAAGTATTTTATAATTTGAATTTTTCAGGCTATCTGATCAGTTAAAGACAGGTACTGCTGCTCTTACAGAGGATTCCAGTTCCGTCTACAGCACTGATGTCAGGAAGTTCACAACCACCTGTAGCTCTCGTTTCAGGAAAATCTGTCACCCTCCTCTGAATTCCTTAGGTGCATGCAGTTACATGTACATATTTATACACTCACACACACACACAAACGCACACACACACAAACACACACACACACACACAGCGGGGAGGGGAGGTAGTATTAAATGAAAGTCATAATAACAGTATGGAGATTCTAGGACAGAGAAAGAATGTGAAATAAATTTTTAGAGTTTGTGGTAAGGTGAATTTGGGGAACACCTAACTAAACATATATTTGGGCTTACAGCTCACAAAAAGCCCCCGATTTTCTTTTTTCTATTGAAGAAACTCCTAAACACAAAACAACAAAGCTCCCATGTCCAGTGAGGAGAGTGAACTGTAAAGTGGTAACCAGGGCCCCAGGGTGACAGCTCAGTTTATCTTCTGCAGAAGGGTCCTGGGAAGGGACAAGTAGCAGCATGGAGGTTTTAAGCACACCTGGGCATCGTAAAGCTTCTG
Source organism: Rhabdomys pumilio (assembly GCA_030674055.1). Classification (NCBI taxonomy): domain Eukaryota; kingdom Metazoa; phylum Chordata; class Mammalia; order Rodentia; family Muridae; genus Rhabdomys; species Rhabdomys pumilio. The sequence goes on along the minus strand of JANHMN010000004.1, from coordinate 49,481,423 downwards.
CACACACTGCTGGGCCTATAAAGGCTGCTTGCTCTAGCTGGGTTTCCACCCCCTTCCTGGAAAACCCCTTTATTCCTTCCTTAAGACTCCTCTTCCCTCTCTACCTGTGGAGGCCTAGAACTGGTTTGTGACTCTTCCAAGCGTAGTGGGTGAGAGAGCATGGCTATAAAATGATGTGTGTTCCTCCACTTCCTGCCCCATTTCTTTCTCCCTGTCACTAAGACGGGATCTCTCTCTCTCTCTACCCCAGAACTCATGTTTAACATACAAAGTATACTTTGCAAATGTCCTGCATGTTCTAATCTGAAAGATGGGAGGAAAAAAACAACTCCGCTAAGCACTACATTTGATGCCATTTAACCCCCCCCCCCCCCAGCGGTCCCTGGGAGCCAACCCCTGCCGCCCCCTCCGTTTGCTAGCCAGATCCTTTTGCTAGCTACAGTGTTTGCATTAATCAGCTGCATAGGCTCAGAGACTGTGTGTTTTGGTGTTGTTTGTGCGTGCAATCTCGTGCTGCTTCCTGAACGCATGTGTCCCTTCCCTTCACAGCCTACTCGACACCCAGCACCTCCCCCGCAAACCGATTCGTCAGTGTTGGACCACGGGATCCAAGCTTTGTAAATATCCCTCAACAGACACAGGTGGGCCGCTCTCATCTTTTCTGTATGTGGTGCAGCTTGTTTTATTCATCAGGTGCAGTTTGATGTGTCTTGGGGCAGATGATGTGTCCAGGTCACATATGCCCCAGCTCTCTCCAGTTCCCTTCCTCCTGACCCCATCCCTCCCAGCCCTCACCCATCCCTGCCCCCTTAGCCATGTTCTCTCTGTGTTCTTAGGAACCATAAGCAGCCTTCCTGGGATCCTTGCTTATGGTATTGGAGTAGGAGAGGAGAGCTTCTGGGCCAGACTGCCTTTGCCATGATAAATTAAGATTGCTAGGCTGGACGGTGTGTATTCCCTCTTTGTGACAGCCATGGCTCTGTAGCTATAACCAGGCAACCGTAGAACCTGTTTTCCATGGTACAGAAGCAGCCACTGGGAGACGAGCCACTCCTCTCATTTTATGGCCCCCCCAGGAAACTGGTAAACTTTCTAAAAGATGGGGCAGGGGACAGGGACAAAAGGTTTCTAAATTCTTTGTTAAGTTCCTAGTGTTAGGTCCAAGCAGTGACCAATGGGAAACTAGGGTGCTGTTACTGGGTGGTGCTAAGCAGAAAGTCATATTGAAGTGGCTGATTGAAAATAGGGTGCAGACCACCCGGAGCTGGCTGAGCACTGGAGAAAGATGCTTTTGGGTTTGAATAGGCGAAGAAGAGCTCTTCTAAAACAGGGTTAAAGTGCCTGCTGTGAGTTGAGATGCCGCAAACCTCTGGGCCCCAAGACATATATGTAGAGATTCAGGAAGGAGACTTAGGTCCACGTCTGTAGAATAAACTAATCTTCGATTTCCTAACCAGAATATGACCATACACTTTCATAATTGATACCAGAAAATGATTTTGTCTCTGAGGTTCTTGACATGGTTTGAAATATTCTCCAGGTTGTTCTGTGCATGAGCTTAGCATGTGATGTCAGCTGCCTAGCTTATATCTGCTCCCTTCGTACAGGGTTCTGCTTTACTGTGCTTACCTGCAGCACTGTTTCTGATTTCCCCTTAAACTGAAGTAGCACCCCAGAAAGTCCGGCTCTAAGCAGAAAAGGGAGGGCCCAAGAAGAGAACCAGCTCTCCTCTTGAATCTCCCACTTCTGCTGTTCCTTCTAAATCTGGCTTGCACATGGTGTCTGAGATTAAAATTCCTATTCAGTACCACCCTCCCATCAAATTCTTCCACTTATTCGCTTATTTTCCCATACTTTCAAATATTCCAATACTGTCCTGGTGGTTTAAAGTTGTACCATTGCCTGAGAACACCCATCCTAGACGACGGGTGTTTAGCTGTGTGCTTCCATGTTCAGGCTCAGTGAAGAGTAAGCCAGTCGGCCTCCCATAGCGCCATACAAGATGGTTTTGTTTCTTTCAAAGCTTCAGTTTGCTCAGATTGATTCATTGAAAACCCAAAAAGTACAGCTCTGAAGTGTCTTGTTTGTATTTTGCATGGTATTGTATACAAACTAATTCACCTCGTCTATACTGTACATGTTCTATTTTGTTTATCTGTCTATAATGAAACTGCAGTTTTTCCAGTATGACTTTTTTTTTTCATAAATGCCTTCTTTAACTCAAAGACAAAGTCTTCATGGTGTTGGCCACAAAAACTTGAATTCTTAACAATCCAGATTTTGCACGCATCTGGATGAGTGATGTCATAAAGATCCAGTATTGGCACCTAGAACTGAATTCTTTTTGTTTTCCGTTAAATATTTGGCATTGTGATGACAATAGCTTAAATGTTTCTTACCACAGTGACACCTGTCACATTTGGCTTGAAGAAAGTCATTCCTAATTATTTCATGAGAAACTGTAAGAATGGAATTCTCTCTCTCTGCCCTCTATAAACTTATCTAGTCTTATATCTTAAAGTAAAATTTATAGCCCCCGAATATTTTTATTTTATGACATATATGACCATTTTAAGAATTAGATATATTGTTCAAAGTATTAGATATAAATGATAAATAATAATATACTTTAAGTACAGCTCCCTCATGAGAAGTCATTAGTTGAAAAGATTTTTCTTACAGATTTTCTGTAAGAAAATTTTCTGTAAGAAAAAGATTTTCTTACAGATGAGTGTGTATGTGTGTGTGTGGTGTGGCATATGTGCACATCTGTGTATATGTCTGTGCATATATACATGCGTGCATATGTGTGGTACTGGGGTTAACTCACAGTTGCTAGGTTCTACCACTGATCCCAAGTCTTCTTTTTACTTTTCAAAAACTTTTGAGATAGAATCTCACTAAATTGCCCAGGCTAGCTTTGAACTCACTCAGTGGTTCAAATAGGCCTTGAACTCATGATTCTCCTGTCTCAGTGTCCCAAGTAGTTGTACTTATAAGTCTGTGCCAATGGGCTTGGCTTACGGGAATTTTTAAGTTTTATTTGAACACTTGCACATTCTTTATTTCCTACACAAGCTTATAGATGTTGGTATTGGTTGAAATTTAGGAAAACTTCTAAAGTTATCAGAAATTTGCTCTCTGCTGCTGTTCCAATAAGTTAGAGTCCCCCATACAGATACTTGATTTGCTCTCTGCCTCTCTGCACGAGTAAATGTTGGAGTTACCAAGACAAATGTTTGACTTTATAAATGCAGAAGAGCCAGGGATAGCACCATGCCTGTAATCCAGCACTTGGGAGGCTGAGGCAGGAAGATTGAAAGTTCCAGACCAGCCTGGGATGGGTGATGAGACCCTGTCTCAGAACAAAACAGAAGAAATCCTGACTGAAGTCCATAAACAGATACCATTTGAAACGCTCCTTCATTTCCCTAGAACCCACTTCCTGGTAGAAATCTCTAAGCATTCCTTATGCCATCCAATAGAGGATTGCTCTCCCATTTGTTCGCTAATTTCCACATACCTTCTTATTCTGAGATTATTCCTGGTGAGTTTGAAGTTGCATAACTGCTTTGAAATCATCTATCTTAAAATACAGTTTATACACACAGCAAAACAGTGGTCATTGTTAAAAACAAAGGGCATCCTGATACTTGCCACATATGGATAAATCTAATCACATAATGTTAAGTTGAACGCCTATCACCAAAAGAGAAAACCTGTTTTTAAGCAGTGACTTAATCTTATTCAGTCATGATGTTTAATTGTGGGAAATACAGATGAGAAAAATAATAAAATTCACCAGGAGTCTCAGTGTTAACTTTTATGTATAAACCCACTCTGGTTGTTTCTACACATTTGAGTATATCGCAAAAATAAGGTCGGATTACATCCATTGTGTAGTAACCTGCTGTTTCTTCTGTGCAACAATGTATTATGACCTTCTTTCCATGTAAATTGAAAACATTGAATATTGGCTTTTATTACACCTATTCATCATCTACAGTGATTGGTAAGGAAAGATATCACAGATAATTGAAAGTTGTTTTTCCTCCCCCCTCCGCCCCCCTTTCACTGCCAGTCTATTGTTTTCTCCAGAGAACCATCCTGTCATTGAGGGATAAATGCATCCCTCTTACACATGTAGGGACCCATTTCTGTTCACACTCCTTCCAGTTGCCGGGCGCATCATACTCTGGCTTCTGGCTCTGGCTGGACATTCTGCCAAAAGATCTGTCCTCTTCTGCCTGACTCTTCTGCTTGCTTCCTCTGCTCCTGTCATTTGGCCTTCATCTCACTCCTCCATATCTACACTGTAGTTGCTCTTACTAAGAGATGTGGCCAGCGCCCTGTGAAAAGCCCACCTGTTCTGATAAACTCTCTCTCACTACACCCTGACACTCTTCTCCATCAGCGCCCTATAATGGTTGATGCTAACTCATGGAAAAGTCCTTGAGTGTTTACTCACTTTGTACACTGTTGATGTGCCCCACTCAGCCCTGAATGATACAGACCCTGCCAGCCTTCAGATTTCAGCTGGAGGCTATTGTAGCTGATATAATTTGATCTCTGAAAACAAGAACTTTCAGGAACAGGCATTTACTTAGAGCAGAACAGGTCACATTTCACAACTGGGTTAATAGATAGGAATACTTGTTCTCACACAGGAGGACTGAGCAGAGAGCTCATCTCCATAAGGGTTCTAGTTTAATCCAAACATTCAAATAAAATGTTTGACCTACAGAACTTTGATGAGGACAAATTCTTTACAATGAAAACTGAATTCTAACACTATTAAAAAACAAGCATTTTCTCTCCACCATCAGACCTGTCATCATTTGGCATCAACAGAGCCGTGACATCTGAAATGTTACTTAAACCCTAGGAGATTGGCTCGGCTCAGTATGATACCGATTTGCTGTACCTTCTGCTAAAGAAATCTTAGCACCTTATATAGCACCTACAGTGTGACCGCCTCAGCTCAAGTCCACAGCATATGACTGAGCCTCGCAGTCATCCTGAAAGGTTTCCATGGGGCAAACCAAGGCAATGACATGCATTGCTTTATTTGTTGCCCACAGCAACCACTCTGCCACCTTGGATAGGTATCCACAGAGCAAGTGGAGCATAGAGATTTGGAGAGGTTCTCAGTCTGCTTCCAATCTTGGAGTCGTGTAACTGAGGTCTGGCTGAGAATCTGCAAAACTCTTGATAATTTCAACCACTTCAGCATTTGTTTTATTGCTTACTATATTCGTCAATGCCTAAAGAATACAAAAATACCAACTGTCCCGAAGTTCTAGAGAGTTCAGTAGAAGAAACAAACACAAAGAAACCGTAGCACTAACATTAATCGTGACACCAGTAGTGCAGTGTATCTAGGCATCATCCTGTCAGTTAGGAGGCTGAGGCAGGAGGATCATGGACTTCAGCCCTGCTTGGGCTACATGGAGAGTTCTAATCTGGCCTGTGCTGTAAAAGTACCTCTCTCAGAAGAAAAAAATAAATAAATAAAAACCATAGTTATTAGGCTAAGGGGCTTCAACATCACAAAATGGCTGGAAGAATATTCCAAAGACTAGAAGAGGCAGAAGAGATTGGGATGTTTCTGTGTCCTCATCTAACTTTTGTCTGATGATATTTTTCTTGTATCTTATATCTAAACACAAACAATACACACACACACACACACACACACACACACACTTAATTCTTGCTAATCAGGTGATATATAAAATTTGAGCATTCTAAAACAGGAAGCAATGCAACCCTAACTTCCCCAGACCAAGCAGATACAGTTAGAATCCTTACCTGCCAAAAAATATACCAGCCGGGAACCCCCTCCCCCTCCTTTCTGAGAAATGTCTACTCCAAGCATTGTGTCCTCGCTTTGCATGAAGCTCTGTGAGACTCATTCCCATGAGCTCAAGCCTACTGCCTCCCTCCCTCGTTCCCCACGCCCCCACACATGACTTCCTGGCCTCAGAAGAGAAGTACAACACAGAAGTTAAACTAAGGCTCAGTTGGAGAGTTACAAAAGGAACGCAGATTTCTCTTAGAGAGTAACACAGTGCCCAGTCCTGTCCCATCCTGCCCCACCCTGCAGGTGGATTTGAGCATTTTTTTAAGCTGCTTGAAGAGGAACAGCAGATAAAATCTCTTCTGCTACTGACTTTGAGAAGTTACTTATTGGCTAAATTGATATTCTGTATAAAACACTCAAAGCACCAAGTCTGAGGCCTATGCACCTTACAGTTTTGCAACTGGCATTTATTACCACTTGGCAAACTAAAAAGACAAACTAAAGAGAGAGGGAACCGGCACCAAGATACTCAGGGAGCCAAGGCTTATCTCAGTTTCCTCCTAACTAATCTGTTTACTAAATACCGTCTGATCACATAGTTATACACAGTGAACCCTTACAGACCACTTTCTCCTAAGCTGGTTTGATGTCAGGCCCATTCTTTCTGGGTCCAGTGGAAATAATACTGAACTTGTCTCTTAGCCTAGTCACTATGGCACCCATCTGTCCATCCATCCATCCATCCATCCATCTATCTTCTAAGTGAGGTACTTTCGTAGCATTCTGCAGACCGGCCTCAGCCCCCTTCTAGTCTATATGTTTTCTTATCCTGCCTGGGGAAAAAAAAAAGCTGCCTGTAACGTTTTGGCTTCTGTAAGAACAGTCAGTCTCTATTCCACCACCACCACCACCAGAATGGCTACAAGTGTGTGTTTTGATCCGAGGAATTTACTGGGAATTTGTTCCATCACTTAGAAGCCAAGTGTGTAACTTCAGAGGTGGCTGTGGCACTTTCTCTCTTTTTCTTCAGTAATTCTATTTTTCTTCAGTAATTCTATTTTTATAGCCTGGTTTCTTACCTGAAGTTAAGGTGTGTGTGTGTGTGTGTGTGTGTGTGTGTGTGTGTGTGTGTGTGTTTGTGTGTATTATGTATATATTATATTTACATATATAAATATATATGTATATTTATGAAATATATAAAGTATATTTATAAGTATAAATATATATAAGTTCTTATATATACATATATAGAATATATATTGTAAGTATATATTATGTATAAATGTGATATATACATCAACATATCTATCATATATATACTTATTTGATCTTAAAAGCATTCATTAGAAAAGATCTACTGTTGTCAACCCTGTCCTACAGCTTAAAAACATAGAAAACTAATTTAAAGAGGCAAAGTGATTTTCTCAAAGCACATTACCAAGGTTGTAGAGCCAGGACACAAAGCCATGTTTCTATTCGGCAAGGACTCCGAGGGGCCTCGGCCTGTAAGGCTACATGTCAGCTAACTCCCTGGCAAGCTATGTGACTTCCTTCAAAAGTTTTTTAACCAGTGGAAACTTTGTTTTTCAAGTTTTAATTTGGTAGTACTTTCTAGAAAGGCAAAGGAAGTGTTGTACTGCCTTGTCTCAGTTCTTGTGTGCCTGCCCACCCATCACCTTTGAGGGGACTGTTTGTGTGTTTGTTTGTTTGTTTGTTTGTAGCATTTTGTTTGGAGTAGAGCCATGCTCCAAAATATTGGGGGATCCAGAGCCTGATGCACGCGAATAATTCCAGCATCTTGGAAATGGTGTGGCACCTGTCTCCAAAATATAAAGATGGAGGGTAACTCTTAGCTAATACAAATTGATGATTATTCTAAGAATTATGGTATGGACCATGCAACCTCACAGGGTCAATGTCTGGTAAATATCATTGCCCCCAACATTAACATGAAATCAGCAGCAAAGGAGAATGGGATGATTAAGAGATGATTTCACACACATGCACATACACACGCACACACAAATTCATAGAGGAAGAAGACAACATTAAAGATGTGGTGTTTGTTAAGCATGGGAGAATGGAAGTTAGAGAAAGGCTTAAGAGAGGGGCTGTGCCTTGCTACGCAGCGCTTCCCCGAGCAAGGCATCTCAAACCGTTTCCACTCACTCACTCTTTCCACATGAGCAAGTTCTGCATGACCTCAGGGTTATAGGTCTCACAGGTATATAATGCAGGTGTTCAAATCAAGCATTTGCTTATAACAAATCATAGAGAAATGTATTATAAAGTAATTTTCAGTATATATATGATTTATGATTTATTAAAGATTTCAGCAGGTTTGCATTCTAATGAAATGGATGCAGTCATTTCGGATACTGCAAGATATAGACAATCTTCAACTTTTCCAGAGTTGATCAATGTTCTGGTTTTAAAATTATCAATACTGGGAGTATTACTCCTAATAAATACTTATTAACAAAATGGCAGGAGGAGGTTTAGGGCAATTTCAGAAATTGTTGGAAATTCTATCCACATACAAAGGAAAGCTCACTTAACAAATGATCTATGAAACTCAACTCAACAACACAAAAAGTTTTAATTAACTGTTCTAACATAACCCAGAGATATACTAATTTGATACTAGCTTGCTGACAGTTGGAACAATGACAGGAAAATATTTAAAGTCTTTGTTTTCCATAATGAAATCATTATGTTTCTGTAAGAGCAGAAAGCTTTGCGTGATTAATAAAAAACACTACAATTCATAACCTGCAATAATCTCACTCTGAGCTGAGGTGTTTCAAGTAGCGTGTGTTGTTACTACACAGTGTGACAATGCACAGGGCCAAGTACACAGTGAGCCCTGTGCAAGCCTATAAAGGTGTCCCGTGGTGCAGCATGGGTCAGTGCTGCCCAAAAACCCCAGACCCATTACTCACTTGACTTTTAATTAATTTCTTGTCATTGCATAGCTAGAAACATCCTATTTACTGTTTCCAATGTTTTTCAAACCCCATGTTCAGTTTCACAATTTCATATCCATGACACACAGGTTTAAAAAGACTATAGACAATAGGCAGGAGTTAGTGACACTTTGATGACAGTTTTTGTAGAAGAGAAGTGCCTCTGCCAGTGGAGGTTCTGGGATAAGAGACATGTCTTTGACACTCTAATCTGATTTCACAGTAGAACAGGCACAACGCCATTAGCTTTGGAATGGGAATGACCTGTTTCACATCCTGCCTATGTTCCTTTGAAATCCGGCTTCCATATCTATTTGATGAAGTTGGTAATATTGTCTACTTACTATGAGAAAAGCCAGTTAAGTATTGCTTAAGCTAATCAAGGTTAGTTTTCTAAAAATACAAGAACACTGTTGTGGTTGTCATTGTTTGAGCTGCTGTGGGAGTCCAGCGGGAACCCATGTGCTTTCTAACGTTCCATTCTGTCATCTTCACAGTGTCATCTTTCTGTCTTCATGCTTGGCCCTCCCAATCCCAGAATCTCTGCTGCAGCTCCAAACATCACCCCTATATCATTCTCCATTGTTCTAACAATCGCAAAGTGCCAGACTCCACCTTTGTGCCTGGCTACCAAATTTCTGTTTAGCTCTCATTAGCTGAAACTGAGTTCCATTTTAGTCCAATATTTAGGTGTTAGGAAAGCTAGCATAAGATTGTACCGTTTGGCTTAGATCTTGGCCCATTACCGAATACTGATCGTGTTGTTATGTCTAAACGAAGTTAATTCCATGAAAGACTATTCAACTTCCCTGACGGTTCCTTCTTTTCTTTCCTAATACTGGGCTTCATATACTTTTTTTTCCCTCCACTCCCTTTCTGTGTCTCAAGGAGACTATGTGTGTTTGTATTCGTGTGTGTGTGTGTGTGTGTGTGTGTGTGTGTGTGTGTGTGTGTGTTTGTATGTGTATGTGTGTGAGAGAGAAAGAGACAGAGAATCAGAGTCAAAGACATACAGAGAGAGAGACAGAGAGAGAGAGAGAGAGAGAGAGAGAGAGAGAGAGAGAGAATATTATCATCTCTTCCAGCTGCTGTTTGAGGTCCAGGAAGTGGACAGGGCTGTCCCCTGATGGAGGACACATCTCTCTGGGTTATTGTAGACTGAGAAAGCTGTATAGAGGGCATGTGGCTCAGCTCATGGGGGTTCTGTACACAGTGCCCTCCTGTGCCCCCAGGGTTCACCCAGCTTCCAGAGGCTGAGCCAGGTGCTTCCTCTACAGAAGAACAGTGCTGGGCTCTGCTCAGCCTGAGTCAACAGAGCTTAGAGAACAGGAAGCTGAGCCCAGCACCCTCCCTGCCGCGTGAACTCCAGGAGGCCACAGCACTGTGGATTCTCACAGTTCATTCAGCCTTTGCAAGGAAAAGCCCAGGACCAGGAGCCAATTCCACAGAAGTCTCCTACACGCTAAGTGATGACTGTCCACATGAGGGAAGGATTGAGTACCCAGACTTTGTCTGGCCAGGGCCCTTCACAGAGCTGCTAATGAGTCCAAGACTCTGGCAGTCAGAATGACACACAGTTCCAAGCCAGAGCCCTTGGTCTATAGTGAGTCTCCTAAGAGCTGCTGACTTCCGCTGACTCTTCCTGTCTCCTCAGCCCCTCAGTACCCTCCCTAGTTTGTTCTAGAGATGAAGGGGAAAGGCTGTCATTAGTGACCTCCCTTCTAAGGATACTGCCTCACAATATGGAACTGAAGCAGTGTCCTCAGTTCATGCCTGTCCCCTAATCTTTTAATGAAGACTTTCTCAAAGGCCTCACAGTGAGTCCTTGTAGCAGAGCCAAAGTGAGTTACTGCTGCCCTGATATTTTCCACACTCACTTCTGAGGCACAGAGCCTCGGGATCTCCAACACCTCTGTGCTGATGTTCGTACAGAGTTAGCACAGCTGGTCCTTGCCTGTGTGTGTGTTGTCCCAAGTCTGAACAGGAACACCAAATAAGAGTAACTTGAGGTCCTCCTGATCCTGCCTTGGATGATGCAGGAAGTGCTCCGGACGGGCTATGTAGGCAGCTTGCCTCCTGTTGCCTTAAACAATGGAAGAACTGATTACCAGTTCTCCTGAACTATGACCTTGGCCCTTCAGCATAGTCTCTCATCTGCTAATGCCTGGTCATGTGTGTTTACATGTATGGATAGGGAAAGAGTGATACAGGAAAGTACAAGGAAGATGGGAACACTGTCCTATAGGAAGGTCCTGAGACGAGGCCAACCATAGATCAGTCTTGTACGTATTGGGAAAGTGGGAAAAGCATTGGGCCGGGAAACACAGTGCCTGGCTGCCCAGCTCATCTCTCCCTCTTGTCACTCAAGTGATGGATCTTAAGGAGATGAGGGACATCAGGATTTGAGTATCTACTGTAGTCCTCATACCATATTGAGCTGAGAGAAAGGTCTTGAGTACATGTAAACTAACCACCACCATACAAAGCTTGCAGACTTCTGGTGAGGGGGGAGTAAGCGAATTCCAATAAAGTCTGATGAATGACATCATGGGAACATGTGTGGTCTATTAGTAGGACAGAAGAGCAGGAAGAACTCTGGAGGGAAAATGTGGGGTGGGGGAGTCTACATCAGAGGTGATGACAGAGCTAGTTTTATAGAAGTATCTATCCTCGATAGAAGAGCTCTCTCTCCTTTGCAGACTTGGGATGCTGTGTACCAAGGAAGTTAGACTGTGGGTAGAAAACAGTGTGTGATCTGTCATATAAAGTCAACAACTGAGAATGCTGGACTGTGAGTCTGGAGTTTAAACCAGGTCCTAGTCATGGATGAACATATACCTGGATCTGGGGGAGAGCCTAGTCATGGGTGAACATGTATCTAGATATGGGGGA
>JANHMN010000004.1:49367094-49469749 GCA_030674055.1 Rhabdomys pumilio | reverse complement strand
GGGAGAGCCTAGTCATGGGTGAACATGTATCTAGATATGGGGGAGAGCCGAGTCATGGGTGAACATGTATCTGGATCTGAGGGAGAGATTCTTGAACTTTATTTTGTGAGAACATTAAGACTTGCAGAAAAGCACAGAGGGTTTCAGCAGGAAGAGCCCTTGGCCTTGCTTGGTTCTGATCTCCCACTGGGCATGGAATTCGCAGTCAGACATTGCATGTAGAGACATATGGTCTTGAGTTTTTTCCTTTCCGGGAGGAAAGAGTCAAGAAAATACAGGCTTTGGAAGGAAGCAGATCTGAGTGGATTTATCATGTGACCATGCTGACTCTGTTTTAGCCTCCTGAACCTCAGAAGTCACATTTTGATAGGAGTTATTCCCTCCTTCCTTCCATTGGTGTGGCATTCAGATTTAATCAAAGTAGAATGAGAAAGCCCAGTCTCTACCGCTTACTGTCCTTAAAATGAAGTTTGGTAGGCTCTGAGGCAAAACTGGAATAGTCTTAATTCTTATCCAGACAAAAGGCCTGTGAATGGGAGGAAATGGAGGAAAGTTGACAGGGTGAGAGCCCTTGAACTGAGTGTCCAGTTCAGCCTCCCACATCGGTTTTCCAGGAAGTGGACTCTCGTTGGCCACTAGAAGGATATTGTTTATTAAGAATGTGCTTAATATCTTCCCAAAGAGCAAGCTGAAACTGAACCAACAGCATCAGTTTTTGAGTCTAAGGATAAATCTGTCAAGGAATGCAGTGGAGAGTCTCTGTGTAGAATTCCACATTAAAAAGACAATTAAACTTTATGCCTGGTGAGGGAAGAAAGAACAAAACAAAAATATCAGTGCAAAAGCAAGTTGTGAAGCTGGGAGGGGCAGTTTCTGGATGTTTGTTTTGTCAGAGAGTGCGGCTGACATGATTAGTCCTAATGGGGTGGTGATCCTCATTGAATTGCAGATCATATGAGTGACTGAAGCTCCACAGGGACCCAAATAAGTGGTGCATATGGTATTACTTAGGCTGCATCCTTTAACCAAGCTGAAGGCTGGCTTTTTGGTTGTTGTTGGGTGGGTTTTTTTTTTTTTCTGTCCTTTCCCAACACATGCAGGACACCTGCCACACATGCATCTTCCTATCCCAGCAGTGGCCTGTGGAAAGGACTCACCTTACTGACTCACACCCCAGTTTGCTCTGTTCCCTGGGTGTGCCCCACCCCACACTCTCCAGGCAGATAATGGTGCATCAGATTAGCCTGCTCTGCTTCTGCGTCAAGACCCCCGATCAATTTATTGACTCCGTCAGAGTGGCTGGTACAGTAATGGTTACAAGAGAAGAATGGAAAGTGAGCCCGCGTCCACATGAAAAATAAAAATGACGTTTTGTTCTTTTCTTGCCCCAGCCCCTGCCTCGCAGCTCTCCATGTGCTTACCCAGCAGAGAGCACTTCACTTAAGTTAATCAGCTCCTTCTACATTATTAATGGTGACAGTTAGGGTGCCCCAGGATAGGGATGGTGCAGAGTGGGAAGCATTGATCTCATTCAGACGGTGTGGTCCTGAGCAGGTTTGGAGCTCCTTCCTTATCTCACTGCACTGGGGGCCCCATCAGATCACATTTCCCAGATTGACAGCATGAACGACCGCCTCCCATCAATACCATCGATCTGGTGCAAAAGGACAGGGAGCATTTTCAGCTGGGGATAGAATGAGTTGTGGTGACATGAAGAGGATCTCTCAAAAGCCTTTCAGCCTAGAAAGCTAAACCGAAACTAAGGTGCTGTTATCTCCAAAATGCAAGCAATGTGGACCCCCCAGAAAAAAATGACTGTAGAAGAAACTTTCTCCAGGTGATCTGTCAGTAGATCCAGTTGAGACCATCAGTGAGCCAGGGGGTGTAATCACTGTTTGGGGAAAAAAAAAAAAAAAAACAGTTATCACTAATTTCTTGAGAAATTTTTTGGCTAAGTGTACACCTTTGAAAGACATTTCATTAAAGTTCAACTTTCATGGCTTCAACCTGCAAACCCTAACATAAATCCTAGGTGAATGGACGGAGCTGAGTGGGTGTCACTGGTGACCTGGAAATAAAAGGTCAACCATTGAATTTATAGCTTTCTCAGTGAAAAGAACATAAAGATTCTTGCCAACTGGAGTGAATCCATATTTTAATGTTTCCCAGTTAAGATTATGAAATCTAGGGATTCGGTTCATGCTGCTCAGTGAAGGTCAAACCTTGAACGTGATGGACTAAGTGTCATTCCCATGAGGTAGAAGATAAAACCATTGCTACCCTTGGCAGTCCAAAATGACTCACCCATGACCGTTAACTAAGGTATAGGGATTCTACCATCATTACCAAGGCTAATGGTGATTGCCACACTAATTAACTGTATTATTAAGCCACTCTGCTCTTCTCCTATAATGTCCCCAAACAGTGATAATGAATTGAATACTATCAAATAATTCTCATATATAATCAGGAGTGAACAGAGATGGAGAGCCATGGCCATGATGAAGGTCTCCTTTTGGGAAAAGAGACTGTGGCTGTTTGCCTAGTAAGAGTAACACCAGAGTAGTCTCCCAAAACCAAAAGCTGGTGTAGGGGCAGCCCTACTTTAACTGATTCAGCAACACAAAGTTTTAAATTTAAAAAAAAAAAAAAGCATGCATTTCTCTTTTAGATTTCTGTAACCACTTTCTCTCTTTTTAGGGTGAAAATAAATAAATAAATAAATAAATAAATAAATAAATAAATGGGTCATTTTGCCAGAACTTTGCTTTCTCTGTTTCAGAGCTCTGAATCCATCCATTTTAGATTTTTATGAAAAGAGAGAGATGGCTTTCTAATATTTTTATGGAAATCACTTGGATTATTTATTTACCTGTACAATTTTTAAATCCATTTCAAGCTGCCAGTAATTTTTGAGGTTAAAGATATAACATGGAAGCTGGTAATTCCCTTAAAGATTATTTACTTAGGACACATTGTTTCGTGATAGAAATTAAATGCATGTTGGAACAAAATCTTTTTCACTTTAACAAAACAGCATCTTTAAATAATGGGCCAAAGCCTTCAAACAGCTCACAGGCTGTGTACTTTATCCAGGACAGAGACCCAGAGTCTGACTACAGAAGGGGAAGGGGCTGGTAACTTGATGATGTGGCTTCTATTTTACTGAGGTATTTTATAAAAGCTCAGTATCCATTAGCACAGTTATCTTTCTAAAGCTGTGACCCTTTACAGTTCCTCATGCTGTGGTGACCCCCAACCATAACATTATTTCCTTGCTATTTCATAATTGTAATTTTGCTACTGTCATGAATCATAACATAAATATTTGTGTTTTCTGGTGGTCTTAGGCAACCCCTGTGAAAGGGCATTTGACCCTCCCCCAAAAAGGAGTCTCAATCCACACGTTGAGAGCCACTGCAATGGCATGACCCCAGTGCTTTGGAATTTTGAGGAATATAAGCTTTTAATTCAGTTCACCTTGGGAGAATTTATTTTCATAGACTACTGTGTGTGTGTGTGTGTGTGTGTGTGTGTGTGTGTGTGTGTGTGTGTGATGTCTGTGTGTCTGTCTCTGTGACAGACCTGTCCGTTCTCCTGGGTAGCTTTTTCTGCAGTTTTGTGCCCTCCACTCTTCACCACGCAGACAAAGGTTAACATCCCCATCACCTCACAGGCAAGCACTCGAAAGTGCTTTTACATGAGCTGAGGAATTGGAAGGACCTTTGATTTAAAGTTCAACATTTACATTTGTAATTTTGACTAATTTCCATGCTTGCATTCATTAAATTGAAATTGTTTAATTAGAATAAGATGAAAATTGATCATTAGGATTAATTTGACCTGATAGGCTTTATGTGTCTTTCTAGGCAAATATTATGAAATATGGTAATGACAGACCAATGGGAGATGATGTCACAGCTCTGCTGTGTGGCTCAAAATGCATGTACCGTTCTTTTTTCCCTCATCACCACCCAGCCACAGCCATCCTGTGTATCTCAGTTAGCATCTTCCCAAATATTATTTCCTGTGAAAGTGTGCGGAAGAACCGGGTTCTGTTCGCACCTCCCCTAATGACATCACAGTTCTCCAACTCCTAGCATCTTCCCAGAAGGCTGTTCCCTTGGCTCCTCACCTGGACTTTGTATCACAGTGGCCTTTGCTAACCAAAGGCTGCTGTCTAGATGCCCTCATGGAGTTCTCTAAAGCTCCTCTGGCCTGGGGTCAGGGTTAGGAAATCTAGACTGGTCTTTACCTGTTCCTTGCTGCTTTCTTTGTGTAGGAACCAGGTAAGGAATTAGCAAGACAGGGAGTTCCAAGGTGCTGGGTAACTAAGGCTAAGGCAGGGTAAGAGAGAAGCCTTTCCTCCGCGTGTGTAATTTTTTTTACAGGAGGCAGCTTGCTCACTCCATTCCCTTCCTTCCATTCAAGAGCTGGTTTTCAGAATTAGTGAGGCTTGCTTTGCTTTCAGAAAGAGAGAAAGAGAGAGAGACACACACACAGAGAGAGAGAGAGAGGGAGAAGGAGAGAGAGAGAGAGAGAGAGAGAGAGAGAGAGAGAGAGAGAGAGAGAGAAGGAGAGAAGAGAACTGTTTATAGAAGAGACGTAAGCTGAGTAGCACTCAGCACAAACCCACCCAGACACATGGAAACAAGCAGAAAGCACTCGTGAACTTTCAAACTGTTTTGTCTTCAAAGCAATTAGGAACTTCAGATTCCTCCCACCCACCATTTTGCAAAGATTGCTTAGTGACATTGGCAGCTACGCTTAATGCCTTTTGCGGAGGAGCCTTCAATGGCAATCAGGCCCATTGGCTATGAACAAGGGACCAAAATGATTATTAGAGTTTATGAAAAATAAAGAAGAGAAACCAAACCAAACAAAGGAATGACTACATCTCACACATAGACTATCATCATCAGTCTGCAGATTGGGTAGAAACTAAGATGCTCTTCGGAGCTATGAGGATTGATGGCATCCCATAGGTACACCCCATAGGTACACCCCATAGGTACATCCCATAGGTGCCATAGGTACATCCCATAGGTGCCATAGGTACCCAGAGAAAACCAGACTCAAACCCATTTCTGCACAACATAGATTCTACTTTATGTGTGTCTACATTACATAGAATAAGCTTACAAATTTCATACCAAAAGGTTTGATTTGAATCATATTCAGTTTCAAATATTGAATATTTTTCAGCATGGAAGTAAACTGAGGCAGAGTAAACTGTAGCACAGAGCCACCAGTTATGTGCTGTTACCCTGCCAATCCAAGAAATGCCCACCAATCAGCACATGAAACGGAGATTTCTGTCTTTCTGCAGATAGAGAGGAACCTTCTCCCTTTTTCCTTCTAAAGCAAGGCATCAGCTCTAAACTCCTGGACCTGTGAGGACAATCAGATGACAATCATGTTTCACACTTGGTTTCATTTCATCCTCATACCCACCATGCTAGCAAGGTCATCTCAGCCCCGGCCCCCTCAACTGATGTGCAAGAACCAATGATAGAGATCTCTGTGGTTCTTCCCTAATCTATCCTGGCTCTATTTCCTGAGTCCCACGGCACATGCACACACACACACACACACACCAACAATGATTCTTGAGCCATTGGTATGGTTTGTCATGAGTCACTCTGGAGGGTGCTGCTGCTGAACCTGGGAACCAGCAATGTACAGTCGGTGGGTGGGGTCACAGCTCAGGGAGAACAGTTCTGTGTAAAGAGATACCATGCGAGGACAGTCACTGTCAGTGCTACTGGCTGCTGCTTGATAAACTCTCATTCAGAGAGAAGACGAGAAACAGATTCCCTCATTCTCTTTCTCTCACTGCAGTTTGTGAAGACCATGGCCTTCTCCTCTGCCCACCTGCACCCTTGACTAGCAAAGATCTGAGTATCAGTCTTGGCTAGACAGGAACTAGCTCTCTCCATCTTGCTTCCTAAGGAACAATTTAGAATCTCAACTCTAGCTCTCCCTCTTAGGCACTCATTTTTTGGCTTGCAACTCCCAAGATATTGTTGACCTCAAACGCCTCTTGAGTATGTGTGTGTGTGGGGGGGGGGGGGTTGTTGGTGTCTTGGTTTTTGGTTGTTTCAGGGGGGGGGTTGTAAATATAAAATGAAATTTGGGGGAGTTGGAAACATTTTTCTAACAACACCTTTCAACTTCATTCACAAGATAGAAATGGTATAAGGTAACTCACATCTTCTTTTCTGAAAAGAATAAATGTGTGTTGGCCAATTCCAAAAAAGGCTGAGAAATGACTGCAGAAAGCTTGATGTCAAGGTGATGGAGTTCTTCTAGAATGTGTATCTAGAATCCATGATTCACCCTCAATAAGATTGTACTTTACACACCTAATAGGGAAACTTGGGAAGACTTAGTCTGTTGGTTCTGCATCATGTCTCTCTTGTGGCCTCTAAGAGTAGTCTGCAGAAATGTTAATGGCAGCTATAGTGTGGTGCTGCCAGGGGCCCTGAGAGGTCTGCTGTGCCTGAGAAAGCAGTCCAGATGCCAGCCTTAAAGCATTCCTGCACCAAGCCCTGGAAACTAGCACACTGTGCCGGCAGAGTTCAGAGAGAACACATGTAAATGAGGCTGCCTCGTAAACTCTGGCTAAGCAGTTTATTTAGTTTAAGCCTAAACTTGAACTCATAAATGTGTTCGTGCAGAACAATACAGGAAAGTGGATGTGGCTGAATAAGAAGTAATATTTTGTTTCTGACAGTTCACTTTTTTAACAGTAAGAAAAAATATTGAATTATTATTTTTAATTGGAGTATCTTCTAGAATAGCACAATTTGGCCTATCTGCAGGATGTTTGTAATTGCCAAGTCAGAATGAAAGCAGGTACACATCGTTTGAAGCTGCAGCCATTCTTGTGAAATAAACAATAGGCTCTTGTCTTAGTCTGGTAGCTTAAGAGAGGCAAAAGACCCTTCAAAGACCTGGCAAACATAATCGTCATGCAGTCTGTATTATTTTTATTAGGCAATAGCACAGTGATGGTACATGCGTGTGCGTCCTCCATGCTAGCACTCGACATGTGTTCTGAACTGCTCCTAAATTTCCATCAATAGTAGATCACTACCAACTGGAGCTTAGCCACAAAACCAAGTGAGCATGACGGTGCTAGCATAGCCGGTTCTATACAATACTTTTTGAGTCTGTCTTTGCTTAGGATATGAACTATTCAGAAATCCTTGCTCAGAAGGTAAAAATAAATATTCTGTACTAGGTTATTTCTTCTCTCCAAGTCACTTCTCTTATCCTATGTTTACCATGACCAAATCACTGCTAAGGCCCCTCAGGTTGACACTTGGGGCATACCTGTGGGGCCTGCACCTTGTATTCCAGCTCCATAAACAAGCTGCCTTTTTATAACTCCTGGAAATACTTAGGAAAAAATTAAATTGTTTGTAGTAATGAGTATTGTGTAGTTATAAATTTAATCTACACATTCAGAAGGAAATAAATCTAAACATAAAAAGCATGTGCTGTTTCAGCATTTAGGGTTGAAAAAAAACTGTCATTGAAGTTGTAAACTCCCCCATGTGTTCCTGTTTCACCAGTCACTTCTTAACAAAGGCAAATTTTATTGTAAAACTCTAAATCCTGTCACAGTCTCTGGAGGAGGAGATTGTTGGCAGAGGTGAACCAACTGGTAATCCCCACTTTGCATCCACAGACTTGGGCTTCCCTAATGATGGCTCACCTGTAAGGCCAATTTAGCTTGTTTGTGGGTTTTGGGGGTTTGTGCATACGTGTGTGTGTGTGTGTGTGTGTGTGTGTGTGTGTGTGTGTGTGTGTGTTTAAGTTTATTAAGTTAGGCTGGGCCCCTTGCATCCTGCAGAGCTGTAGAGGCATTTTCCAAGGTAGTGCTTACTCTAACCTTAATATGAAGCATGAGTAGTCTAATGCCTCTCAAAAATGACTGCCACATTGTGGACAAGGAGAAGATGATTCCTGAACCAGTAGAATCTAAAAAGAGGTGTTCTGGAAAGAGAAGAGGGGTATAGGAATGACGATCTTTGCAGTGTAATCAGAGAAGCTTCCACACCAGCCAGTGTGGAGGTTTTAGTCTAGGTTTAGTCTGGGTTTTAGTCTAGGACCCCTGACCCCCAGACCTGCACCCAGTTGCACTGCCCAATGCTCCTAGACTTTTGTTCTCAAGAATTCAAAACCTGCAAAGTTAAGGCTTCCTCTGTGGTCTGCTCAGACTGCCTCTGTGCCTACCTTTGGGGCACTGTAGAATCCTCTGTTTCAGCTGCCTGGCAAAGGGGTTGTGGCTTCCTTCTCTCTTCCTTCTTGTGGTGAGTGGAGTAGGAAGTACCGTTGGTTTGGATAGCCTCTAAGAGATTGGGGTCATCTGAGATTCTTCTGTGGGCTTACCACAGGTCAGGAGGAAGGGAGAGACATGCTGAGGGTGGAAGTAGGAAACCAAACCAGGAAGGAAAGCTCAGAGACAGTGCACAGAGGACTAAAGGAAAGAAGAAAAGACCTGTGCACAGGCCAGAGGGGGTACCTGCTGGGCAGAAAATTCCAAAAGTGGCTGGAGATAGTGGAGCAACCCTGTAATCCCAGTGTTTGGGGAATAAAGGCAGTAGGATCAGAAGCTTGGGGTCCTCCTAGGCTGCATGGTGACTTCAAGGCCACCCTGGGTTACATGTAAACCTGGCTTAAAACAGCAACCATGTATTCAAGGTATACACCTGTTGTACAGTCCCAGAGGCTCCAGGGGCTGAAGGGTGAGACCTGGAATTTGTTCCTGGCAGGAGTAGATCTCCTGGCACTCTGCTGCAGGATGCCTGTGGGAGAAATCTGACTTCCCTGGGCTTCTGACTATCCTGTCCCTGTTCCCTTTCCTGGCTTTATCTACCTGCAGAGTGAGAATAGCAGTCCTCACACGGTGGCTTTGCTGGAACCCCCAGCCATGGTTGGGAGGAACAACTCTGGTAAAATGATGATTAAAATGGGGCCACGCTCTACTGAGCACTTACCTCCAGTCCCCTGCCTATCTCTTCAAACAAAAAAGTTACCTCCCTGGGCCACCATTCAGCCAACCGCAAGTGTGACTGTCTGCCCTCGTTAGACAGCAGGCATTTAACAAAAATTGGAATCCAATATGTAGAAAACATAGGTTTGGTTTTTGTTTTGGTTTGGTTTGGTTTTCATTTTGTAGTTCCCCAGGAAATTGAATTCCTTTCTTGTCCCTACTCTGCACAACTTTCTCCTTTAAAAAAAAAAAAAAAAAAATTTATAAAAAGTTGGGGAAAAGAATACTTGATTGTGAAAATCAAAACTTTCAAAGGACTAGACCCTACTTTTTAAGACAGACAGTAGCTACTAATAAAGAAAGCCTTCCTTGTGTCTGAAGAACAAACCTACCTTCTTATGACTAACTTCCCCTATAGGAAAGGGTTTGTCTTATATATCTAGGCATTAAAATATGACACTTAATGAAACGGAAAGAAAAATCGTCTTTCATTTTGCTTGTACAGGATAGAAGTGTCTGTGACTTAATGCCCCCTGGACTGTTGATTTTTGTAGAATTGAAATATAAAAGAGAACTGAGCATAAGCACAGGTTCCAGGGAGAAAAACTCAACCCCAAAGCCCCCTACACACGTACCCACGCGCATGCGCATGCTCATGCCCGAACACGTTCTCCACCCCACATTCACACCACATTTTCCAGGGCCAAGCTGTGGTGCCACCATCTCAGCTCCGCCCAACACATCCGGTACTGTCACCCCAGCCCAGTACATAGGAACTCAAGACAATTTCATCGGGTTGTTGTCCCCTTAATCTCTACGCCGCACCTCAGATCTCGGGCAGCTTCCGTGGCACGGACTCACTTTAATGGATAGAATCTATTTTTCATGAAAAAGCAGGAAATAAGCTGTCTCTTTCATAAAAAGATTTACAAAATGTAATCATTGTTGAAATATTCCCTTTGAACTGCCGTGTCCACGGGGGTCTCCGGCTCCCAGAGGCCAGCTTCATTAGAGCCTCCTCCCAAGCGCTCCAGAAGGGCAGGTACGCTGGTGGGGCCCGCTTTGATGTCTTCAATGAATGAAAGAAAAGCACAATAAAAAAGAGCTGTTGATCAAGCATAAAATACTCTTTAAGCTGACAGAATAGCAGCGTTAACACACCCTAAGCTGCTTTTACTTTTCCCCCTTTTCCTCACGTTTTCCTGTGCTTTGTGTACAGTGGGGGTTTGTGTTTTATAAAAAGTCTCTGATCTATGTAGTATGCCATTCACTAACAAAAACCAAAATAGGATTGTTTCTGTCCCACTTGGTTTCCTGACTACTCCCTGTCTCCCTCCCTCCCTGTGCCCCTCATCCCCAGCCTGGAAGGCCTGCAGTTTAGCCTGGTGCTTTTCAGGGGCTTGAGCCAATTCCTTTGTGCTGTAGGTTTCACTGCTCTGAATTTAGTTCCACAATTAAAGACAGATTTTTTTATTTTCTCAAGAACTTTCCCTTGCAACTAGGAGAAGGAGCTGGCACAGATGCCACTCATAACTAAAAAATTATATCATTTAATACAAGAAAACGCATGACCGAGGGACCACTTTCTTAGGAAATGGGTCCTCTTTAGGCCCACGTGGATCCTCGGGCCAGCAATATTTAACAGTTAGAAAACCCAGAACTCAGTTTTCCGAACTTGCACCCACTCAAGTATTATCTCATCATCAATCAATCAACCAGCCAAGTATTACCTCATCATCAATATTCCCATTTCATAGAGTCAAAAAGTGAGGCTTAACGGCACCAACAATCGTGCCTAACATCGTCTAGCTAGTCCACAGAATGCAGGTGCCACTATACCTGAGCAGCTGGACGCCAGAGCTTAAGTGTGCACCATGGGAAATAGCCCTGCAGTAGAGTGAACACAAATGGGACAGAGAACAGTTTTTAACAGGAAAGTCTTTGGTTTCGTGGGGGTGAGAGTATCAGAGGAAAGTATAAAAGGAGACCAGGAAGAAACTGGACTTGGTAGTAAGAGCGACACCCGGGTAAGCTGGAGTGTGGTGAGATTTCAACCGTGGAACAGCCCAGACGACTGGGTTGTCCATGCACTCTCAAAGTTTGTAGGTACTGGATGGTTTATTGGGTAAAAAGATTAGTGCTTTCCCGTATTGAGGTTTGAACCAAAGCAGAGGTCTTGGCTGGGAGCAGCAGAGACATTCTCCAGGGAGCAGTGGTTTGGACAAGCGCTGTGTATGTAGTAAGCAGGCAGAAGGCCATGTTGCAAAACTATTGCACATGCTACTGACGCAGTTGGCCACATTTGGCCCCATTGCAACAGCTCTCACATTGGAGCTGCCTGGGGCAGCCCTTAGAGACTTGTGCCTCTCTAGGAAGGGTGCCTGTCACTGCCGGAGGCCAAAGCATGTGCTGGAGCATGTATGTGCCTAGCTGCGCTACGGATATCCCTCTAGATATGGTGCTCTACTGAGGGTGGCTGGTGCCTGGCTCTGGGAAACAGAATCCTGCTTTTTTGTTTTGTTTTGTTTTGTTTTGTTTTGTTTTTCTTTTACTTAACACTCTCTATTCAACTTAATCTGTTCAGTATTTCCTCTCACAACCACTGGGGCAAGACCATAGGGATGCCACACCTGAGAACATAAGTAGCTTTCTTGTGAGGAAACAGACTGTCACAGTCCCATCACCATAGGAACAGATGGGGCCTATGGGTAAAGACCCTAAGAAAGGCTCCTCAAGAGGAAAAGAAAAGGGGAACAACTAGCAAGGTGGAGCTACTTGCTACCAAGCTTGGCGACCTGCGTTCAATCCCTGGATCCCACATAACAGCAAAAGAGAACCAACTCCTGCAAGTTGTCCTCTGACCTCCATAACCCATTGAGGCAAATACACACACACACACACACACACACACACACACACACACACACACGTAATTTAAATTTTTTTCAAAGAAAAGGGGGTCATTCCATCTTATATCCTGGGAATCGGCAAGCATTAGCACTGCAAGGAAAAGGCATAGCCTGTGCCCAGCGCCCAGCAGGGAGGAAGCATTTGGCTTTGGGGGATCTGGAAGGAGTTTAACACACCACAAGTGGTGAGAAGATAAGGCTCTACAAAGGTAAGCCAGGCCACTCACGGCCCATTAATGTTTTAATAGTTTCCTGCACAATAAACAAGTCTTGGTTTAGAATTATTGAAAACAGGCTTTCTTTAATTAACAAAATAAAATCAGACAAGAAAAATGGCTGTGGAGATCAAAGCCTGAGGCTTGCCATACCCACAACTAACACCTGTGTACAGCATGTCACCCTTTCCAGAAACCAGTCCCGACCACTGCCATCCTCTCTCATGGCCAGCACTCCAGGGTTGCCCAGCACAGAGCTCTGTGTACATGATGCCACACAGCCTGTCAGTGGAATTCAGTACAGTGCTTTAGACATGTGGTCTCATCAGTCAAGTTTATCAGGAACCTTTGAGAAACCTTGAAGGTCATAGAAGTCTAAAGCCACTTCCTGCTGAATTCCCAGACCCTCAAGTACATGACACCAAGAAAATTGCAGCCTCCCTCTTGGTACTTGCTGACCAAGTGACTAACGGCTTCCAAATGATTGATCCTAAAAGGAGAAGCCAGGAGTGCACACAGAGGTCTGTCTACTCCTTCTGTGTCGGAGACGCAGGTCCGTCTCCCCACCCCCCCACCCCCAGCTTTTGGCTGATTTGCCAAGGACAATTCATTTGTGCTAAATAGTAGGCTTAGTTCATGCAAACAAGAACAGGAAGCCAGAAATGACTAACTGACTGGATTAGTGTGGTCCAGCAGAGGTAGCATCACCAGAAGGGACAATATGGCAGCTACACTGGATGCAGACCTGCTTGCTGTGTCCCTTGTGTGGCTGGTAGGGAGTGATGGGTTGGAGGGGGAGCTTCCTGTATTTTTGTTTCCGTTTATGTGTGTAAATGTCCTTAAATAACCCACCTTGCCTGGAGAAGAAAGCTAAGCGTCACACCCAGTTCTGGATTCCACATTAACAACCTCCTTCCGTGCAGTGTTAAACTTTGCCCCTGAGGGCCTTTTGTTCAACTTTTTAATTTGAAAAACAGATTTTGCCGTCACAGTCCGGCCTGCCCTCCACAGCTCTCTTGCTCTCTCTCACTCTCTCTCTTCCCCAAAGTAAAATAGAACTATCTCAGATCTATTTCTTTTTTGTCTTTAAAATGTATGCCCTGCCCTCTGAGTAGAAAGAAAGAGACTGTAAAAGAAGTTTTGTGTGTTAAGAGTATTGGCTGTTGACAAGGAAGTTGAGTCCCTGGCTTCATCGCCCGCCTCCAGTAGACTCAGGACCAACTCCATTTTGTAATTGTGCACAAGGCACAAGAGAAGGACCAGACTGCCACTGTCATGGTGCCTGCTGCCATCTCAGCCCTCTTGTTTAGGATGCAGTGGGATGGAGGCTGTTTATGGTTCGTAAATCCTGACTACTGTGAGCATTCCAGAATCCCCACAGAATGGGGCTGGAACTTTCATGGAGCTGTAAATTAAAGGGCGGGAAGTGTGATAAAACTCCTAAGAGGACTGCGCTGCAATGGTTAAATGAAATTTTATAAGCGCGTTCAGCGCAGAGCTGTTTTGCATTACATGAGTTGAATACCTTAGAGACACCACATCTGCAGGCACTTTATTAAATCCTGAGTCAGCACTTTCCAACCTGATGAGATTACTTCTCCATCTGACCGGCTAGAAGGAAAGCTGAGCTCTTGGACTGCAGATTTCTTTTGATGTTTCACCTTGAACACTCAAAGAGGACAGGTCCCCCTCCCACCCCTGGTACATCCCAAACTGTGGACATTGAGAATGTAACTGGCTAATTTCTTGAAACTAGAGCCTTTGTAGGAGTGTGGATTTATGGGCCACCAAATCAACTGTAGTTGAATGTTCCTGCAGGAAAAAAAAAATAAATAGATCAAAGCTCACTGTTTACTTCCTCAATGTAAATGTATCAAGATAACATCCTCTGCTGCGGTACTGTAATATTGCCACCCTCTACAGATAAGGGACAGAGATTCCTTTGTAGTCGCCTGGATACAGTAGGGCAGATTAAGGGTCTATAAAGTACGAAGGCAGAAGCCATATGAAACCCAAGCAGATGTCAGATGTGAGGATGATTTTCTGACTCTCCACAGATGAATTTTGTTTCATGTACCAGTATTTTCCCAATGACTTGATTCAACCCAAGAATTTCCCGGTCTCAAATTCCTGCTTTTCTGCCCCAAGAAGAAAGGTGCAGAGTCATTCTTTCGTGACTGTTCTCAGACTTGCAATGCTTTCAAGTAACAGAAATTAAAGGAAAATGCCACAAGAAAAAGGGCCTTTCCTGCTATCATGGCCTTATCCGTCTGATGCGATTGGCAGTTCATAGTTTATAGAGATCCAGGGGCATCTCTGTGTGGGCGGTTGTCACACGTGTCACCACCAGTGTCTTATACTACAAATCGACAGATAGAAAACTTGGCAAATGGATTAATTTTCTGTTGTTTACAATTGTTTCTCTACTATACTTCTGCAGATAGTTTACTAAGAGACCTCATTCAAAAAAAACAAGAAAGAAAAAAAAAAAGAAAGGGAAAAAAAAAAGTTCGTGTGTGGTTCCCCCTAACTGACTTCCCATTCTAGAAGCCCTTGGTCAAGAAGCTGGGTTAATTGTCATGAAGATTAGTGTGATGTTGAAATAAGTACTAATGGTCAAATTACAGGAGTGAAAAGTGGGAGAATAGGTTTTGGTTTGGGCCTGAAAGGGTTAATTAAGGTTTTTTCACGGGTTATTAAAGACCCCCAACCCCTGCCTTAGGAGTCATATTGACAGCCCACCACAGGGCAGCTCAGCTTCGCTATTGACATGTTGCTGGTAGGAGCACAATAGCCCCAGTATCTGCAAATCATTGCTAAAATCATCTCAAGGAAAAAAAAAAAAGTCCCCAAGCTTTACCATTAGACAAAAGCCCGGGAGTTGCAGTGTGCAGCTCAAAAGCCCAGAGTCAGCAACTTCTATTGATTAAAAACTAACCTTTAAAGTAACTCTGAGAGCGTGTGGTTAGCATTTAAATTTAAACATGTCGTGAGTTGATTTGTGTTACTGAATACCAACTCAGAAGGAGTAACATTCACAGTGCAGTTTTTTTTTTCTAACTCCCTTAAGCAGCTAAAGTATTTCATGAAATGTCAAAAGGGCAGAAAGAAAAAGGGGAGGGGCCAACGCAGGGCCTCATCGTTTTCTTTCCCAGGCAAATATTCACCCCCCAAAAGAAAAGTGTGGAGAGTGAAACACAATAATTAGTCCTTTGTCTAACTTTCTCAAATGCCAAAGAAAGACAGATTAATTAAATATACAACAGTGTTGGTTTTTGGAGTGGGGGTCTAGCTTGCTGGGTAGGTCATAAATTAGGCAGAATAAATACTTCAGTGTGTTTGCAGTGGGCCTGCTACGTCAGAGCCACTGGAAGGTTGGTGGGAGGAGAGTGGCGGGTTTCTTGCTAATGATAGTCACGTCTGGGTCTGTCTGGTTGCTAAGAGCAACCAGACATGATGTAACACCAGGATGAACTTGAACTTGGGGGACTTGAAAAGAGAACAATAGACCAGAGCAATCAATAAAGCCTATTTCAGTGAAGGGTTACGGAGCTGCTCTGGGGTAACCTTGTGGGCGAGGCACACACTGAATAGTAAGATGTGTGAAGAAACTTTTTTTTTTTTTTTTTGCTTTTGCTTTGCTTTGCTTTGCTTTGCTTTTTAACAGAAGTACGGAGCACTGCTGATTTTTGTAGTGCCCTGAGTCCAGAAACTATGGGATGGAAAATTGCTCCCCCTGGTGACTCACCAGGTCCCAGGCCTTTACTTCAGGACTGCCACACTGAAGAAGTCCGGAATTTCACAACTGCCTTAGAAAGCAAGCAAACAGATTGAGAACAGCACTTGCCACTCCATTTGAGACTGTTCTGTGTAAGAGCAGATATGGAAAGTAGATCTGTGTCAGAGATCAGGAGAAACTTAAAACAGACACAGTTTGGGGTCCACTTCCCTCCCCTTTCTTTCTTACTGATCTTTCTTTTGTCCACTTAGCTTTAGGCCATGTGCCCTTGCCAGGGTGATTTCTTTTCCGGATAGAAGCAGCTTTATCGGGTTCCCCAAAGCGCACGGTCAGAGAGTAAAATCCTCAGGATAAGTAGTTCTGTGGTTTTGGTTTTGGTTTGTTTTGCTTTGCTTTGCTTTGTTTTGTTTTGTTTTGTTTTGTTTTGTTTTGCTATGAGCACCTTTGGAAATCAAAGGTAGCTTGTGTGACCAGGAAATTTTACACCAACCTCGGTGGAGCTATCATTTAGCCATTTATCCCTGGGATCAAAGGAGTCCCGACTTTCCCCTAATTGGATCTCCCCCGACAAGAGTTTGCCTTAGCCCTCCAGTTCCGAAACCCTGCTGATGTTTTCAATGCAGGGCTCACAGCCATTAGCCTCCTCTAGAAGCTGGTAGGTTTGCTGACTCCTGACAAAGGTACTGAATTCTTCAGAGTATTTAGAAGAAAGTTGGCAAGAGAGACAGGGAGGGAGGGAGGGAGGGAGGGAGGGAGAGAGAGAGAGAGAGAGAGAGAGAGAGAGAGAGAGAGAGAGAGAGAGAGAGAAAAGAAGTCAGACAATTTCTAACTTCACTTGAGACACTAGTTTTGAGATTGGTCTTTAATTGCTCACTTTGTTAAGCTAACTTTCTTTGTTGACAAAGAATGCAGCAGACACAAAGGTAGTCACCTGGGTATTTCTGAAAGGAACATAAGACTGGCTCCACAATCCGGCAGATAGCTCCAAGGGCACATTGAGTGGACAGAAACATGCACAAGGACTACAGTTGTCTCCTTTCCCCCATGAACTTGACGGTGCTTCGTGAGGAGCCATCTTATTTATTATGTATCTTTTCTAGGAATATAATTTTAAGTATATGCAATTGAACGGAAGATGATTTGCACCATAAACCCCCACCCCATCATGACAAGGAAGTGGAGAGACCAGTCTGACTTCCCATCCCCCAGGTCACCAATGAGTTTTCCACCCAATCTTTCTGTTTTAACTGCTATCACAGGCCACCTACAGAACGTTGTGTTCGTATGTTTAGCACCTATCCTTAGCACCTACACCTCACTGAAAAATATATGGGGGGAAATCATGGAAATAGCTCTTTGCCACAGCCCCGAAGCTCACCCTTCAGCCACTCTATCCAATTTGCTTGCCTTTCTTGAGCACTACCAGGCATCCAGCTAGGTACGAATAGGATACCCAGGTTCCTTGCCTCCTGTAATTCCTTACTAGGAGGTTACAAAACCTGATGTGAATGTCATGTGGCCAGAAAAGCTTCACTCGGTAAGATATACTCAAAACATTGGCAAGCCCACAAAGGCAATGAATTTTCGTGTCAGAGGAATAAGATAAATTTCAGTGGCTTGGGACTTACTATTATCTGTCATTCCTTATCCACACGAACCCCCATGATCAATTCGGATCCGACGGTTAAAAGAGCAACTTTCAAAATAGTTTTACAGAACTGAATGTTGTTTGTGCTTGCACACTGAGGATAAGGACCACTTGCTCTTACTAGCCAAGAGCTACCCATGAGCCACTGCAACCAGCACTACACCTGCATTTTAATTAGACTTTTCTTTTTTTGTCTTTCAGTCCTGGTACCTGGGATAAAAGTTGCAGCGTCCCACCATCCTCCAGACAGACCACCTGACCCCTTCTCAACTCTGTAACATGGACGCAACCTCAGCCCCGCACAGTTACAGCTTCACTGTCAGTGGAAGGGGAGAGAAACCAACTCAATCAACTTGTACCTGGAAACAGCAAGCAACGTGGTCAAACAGCAAAGGCCATAACTTTTCGGGATTCTTTTTTCTTTTTTCTTCTTCTTTTTTTTTTTTTTTTTTTTAATACTTTAGGGACTATCGTAATTTCTCATATGGTGCTGGAAATGGCTGGGCTGTGTGACATTTGAAGTGTTTCAGTGGTGGCGTGAGCAGTAGCTGACATGGCTGGTAGAGGAGGAGCCTTGCTCACGAACTTCCTGTTGTAACACTTGTGAGCCTGGCCTTTTCACAGTATTTCATGAATTTGCCCATGCAGGTGTGTGACCCTCCCTGAGCGTTTGGAGACACCTGGAGAATGAAATCTTTTGTAGTAGCTGAGATCTGTGATCTGTAACTTACAGGACACTCAAAGGGCAATGTTTTTGGTTTTTTTTTTTTTTTTTTTTCTGTAACATATTAGAAAAAGAAAATGCAGTTCAGTTGATCTTTCTTTTAGTTTGGTTTGGTTCAGCAGTCAGCAGTTACATACATAACACAACCCGCAAGGACAGTGAATCCAATCCTGTTGCAGAACAATTCCAAAAAGACGGCAAAGACTACTACTATCAGTTTGATATTTTTTTTTTTAAGTTTTGAAATGCTGCACTTACATTTAAAAAGAAAAACCTTTTTCAACAATTTCAACAATGACACAAAAATTCACATGGAAATGGGGAAGATGGTCTGTTTTGACAGAAACTGACAGGAATCAAAACAATCGAATTTTGGATTGAGTGAAGTGCAATTCCATTGGATAGCTTAAGTATCTTTGTAAGATAGAGATTGTTGAAAATTCTATTTTTGTTTTTCAAGTCCTCCCACCCCAGGACTCTAAATTATTGGGGTAAAAAACAGCCTTGCAAGAAAAAGGGGAGCTATTTTTGCTTTTTATGTTTTTTATTGTTAAACTTGTATCCCTTTAAAAAAAAAAAAAAAAACGAAGGAAAAATAAAAAAAACAAAAAAACAAAAAAAAAATACAAATCTAATGGTGCTTTTACCACAATATGTTAACTACATTAAATGCTAATTAATTATTTTCTGTTATCAAAGCACATAACTCAAATGAAATCATGGTATCTGTTAATTTTATAAGCTAGAAATCACTATAATGAATTATGCCAATTCTGGAAAATTTTACATGTGTATGGCAACACCAGATCTATCAGTAATCAAACGCCTCATTGTATCAGACATTGTCCAGAAGTTTCAAAGACCCTTTGCAAAACCCTGAACTGGGCTACGGGGAAATAATACAAACACTGATAAGGACACAACTGTGTGTGCCCATTCAGATCAAAGTACTTGTTAGGGAAAACAAAAAACAAACAAAAACAAAAAAACAAACAAAAAAAAAGTTCACACCCCCCAGATGTCTTGTATCTTATGTTTAAGGAAGAAAAAAAAAAAAGACAAAAAAAAAAAAAAAGGACAAAAAAAATCAAAAAAAGAAAAAAAAAAGCAGAAACAAATAAACAAACAAAAAAAATGCAAGTGATTTTTCTACCAGACAGCGAAGCGCCCTCCTTGCTTCCCATGCAACTTCACGGTTTCTATACTATACATATATATGTGTTCTGGTTGGCAGGGCCTGCCAATCAGAGGAAGTCTCTGCATGTTCTAGTGTTAGTAACTAATTTTTATATAGCTAATGTAGGATAAAGTAGAGTGCATTAAGACAATATTGTAACCCACTCTAGGCACTTGCCTTTAAACTGTCTCAGCCCTTCAGAAGGGCTCAACTACTGTCCTATACAATCAAGTGACTGAAATTCCTGGGAAGACACTTTGCTCCGTATCTAACCCCCCCCACCCCCACCCCAAACAATGTTGTTTTGTTTTTATTTTTTTCCTTAATTTGCACGAAAACAGAAATTCCATATCAATGTGCCTTGCCCTGGATAGTGATTATTTGTGGAATTGTTGCACATGCCCCTCAAGTGAAGGGGTTTTTCCCTACTCATGCATTCGGAGACACTTTTTGTAAATGTTAACTTTTATGTCAGCCATCGTCAGTTTCAACATCTAGACCTAAATAGAAAGTTAGCTGTTCCGCAGACAGGCGCAGTCTTGATTGTCCTGTGTGGTCAGTGGCAGTGCTATTCTGAGCTCTGTAGATGCTTACAACGTCAGTATTTGGGATGTCGCTGCATTTTTTTTTTTCAATTTATTTGGAGTCTTCCTTTATCCCCACCCCCCCAACCAGATATATGAAAATATGCAATACCTGCTTATATCATGTAGAAAAGCTTAGCAAGAATTAATTTTTCTTTCTCTCTTTCTTTCTTTTTTTTTTTTTATTTGACCAAAGTCAGTGCTGCACATGACGCAGTGGGTTTTAGGTGTCTGTCTTTGTATTTTCTGTGTTTTTTGATGCACGTGCGCAGGAAGGGCTCCTCTTAGAGGAGCAGCCAAACTGTGAAGCACTAAGCTGACCCTGCTTCAAGCAATTTTGTTTTTACAACTGTTCCTTTCACAAGCAAGCCTTAAAAAAAAATAAAAATAAAAAAAAAAAGACAACTTCCTTTCTCCTCAGCCCCATACCCACTTTTCTTAGCAGAAGGCAGTCAATCCACATTCAATAAAAAGTACATAATGCCCATTTTTATATGCACGTTTTTAAACTTCCAAGTTCTGAAAATTGTTTACTGGTTATCTCTATTTAAGGAAAAAAAATAAAATAAAACATTTTGGATTTTCATATGTGTCTGATAAGTGGTTGTATAGTCGTTTGGCGCTGTTGTATGGTGTGGTTGTCAGTGTACGGTGTCACTTCTATAGCCAGCAGCAGATGTTGCCTTCCCTATAGCACTTAGCTGGGCATTACTTTATTATGACATATGTGCACTAAAAAAAAAAAAAAAAAAAAAAAAAAAAAAAAAAGAGAAAGAAAAAATAGCAGCTTTCAGTGCTTCACAGTGAAGGGAAAAAGCCTAGACAAACATTTTGTCAGAACCTTGCAAAATGCCAAGGTATTACCAGTAAATTGGTTGTATATACAATAAAATTGCACCCTTTTTTTAAACAAAACAAACTAAGCAATAGTTTGGGCAGTTCTAGTTGTTTTTAGTGAGCATGTTGTAGTCTCGACTGCAAAGAGAGAGAATAAAACTGCCCACTCAGAAGATATGTAATTTGTATC
Source organism: Rhabdomys pumilio (assembly GCA_030674055.1). NCBI lineage: Eukaryota > Metazoa > Chordata > Mammalia > Rodentia > Muridae > Rhabdomys > Rhabdomys pumilio. Next base: position 49,448,722 of record JANHMN010000004.1, on the reverse strand, counting down.
GTTGTATAGTTTTATTGATTACACTGATTTATTCTACCCTATTTTATAATGCAGGACTTTTGTAATGTTGTCTAAATGAGGAAAAATTTCTGTCAAATTAGCCTAGTGAAATTCCCGATTGTTCATTACGAAGGCAGCGTTCAGAACATTGCTTCTTGTCCCTTTTCCACCTCCTTTTGGGAACTGGATTAAGTTTAAAACTTTCCCGTTTCCTCTTTGTTTGGTTGTTTTGGGTTTTTTATTTTTAAGTATTTAAATGCAATTATTTTTCTGCCAATGGTATAGCATATTCCTACGCTTGAGAAGTGTAGGTCTACTGAGAAACCATTGCAAATGGACGTTACAGGTGTGCTGTACTTTTGGAAGTCTTTTGTTGTATTAGGTTTAAGGAAGCTAAAAGTTGGGAACTCTGAACAGATTTGCAGGAAAAAAAAAATGTTTTTAAAGGCTCTCAATTGTGGAGGCAGCATAGGATGATAGCAAGCAAGGGTTAAGTAGTAAATACACCGAGTTCTGTTCTGTTCATGCTTCATTGTCAAGAAAGCAGCAGAAAACTATAATTTGGTTGTCATCAAGCAGGAAAAACTGAAATACCGACCAATGCATTTTAGGTTAAGAGTTAAGCCAAGGTGCTTGAGGAAGACTTTGCTACAAGAGTGTAGAGACAGACAGCCCCAAGAGCTATCAGCATTTGAAGGCCCAGACTTGATTCTGAGACATGTTGGATTTTTTTTTCTTTTCCTCTCCCATTAAATGGCATTAACACAATTGGCAAAGATGGTCCCTCAAATGACTCCTCCCCATTTTTGTCTTTGGGAACTGAAGTCAGAGGCACAAAGACTAATTCTCAGCATTTTTCAGTAAATGTTCTCCCTTGGCCCCTTTCCTGGCCATCACAAAGCTCCTTTTCTGAACTGTCCTGGGCAGAAGTCTTCTCTGGTGCCATTCTCCCTTTCCTCCAGCCCTTCTCTTCCCACTAAGGTTATGTCTCTTCACTGCCTGGCATGACATCTCTAAGCTCACTCCCCACACAGGGCCACCACCACCCAGAAGGGCTCCCACAGGCCCTCCAGCCTCAATTCTCCAAGCCTCCTTCCCTTTTTCTTTCCCAGCAGTCTAAGAGCGCAGGATCCAACTTTCTAGTCACGCTGTGCTATATTCAGTCAGCCCACAAGAATATGCAAACTCCATCTCAAAAATATTGTCTTTTACCTTCCCAAATCTTTATCCTTGTGTGCTTCAACCTTTTATAGCAACAATATCATGAAGTATTTGCAAAGGAAAACATTTTCTCTGGTGATTTGTTTTTTATTGTTGTTACTGTTGTTGGGTTGGGGTTTTTTGTCTGGTTGGTTTTGTTTGGTTTTGATGGGGAATGGTCTTTAAGACTGTCATTTGGTATTTTTTACATCAGAGTTTATCTCATAGTCCCCGTCACTCCCTCCTTCCCTCCTTGTCTCCTCTCTTTCTCCCTGTCTGTGTCTCTCTGGTTTTTCTTTGCTTCTTTTTCCCCTTCTGGTTTCTGGTAGCAGGCCTCCATTGAACTGTTGTAAAACACAGGAAGTGTGGTCAGTAAACAGAGTTTTGCTGGTGCCTCCCAGCCTACCCACCAGACCATCCTAGACACTCCCAGAGGCTGCTCCCTCCCTTGGGCATGGCTTTCATTTACATTGGCTTTGGAGGCCATTTTGTCTTGAAGTCAATGCATGCTCTTGCTGTTCGACAGTAACCTACTCTGCCTTCTCCACATCCAAGGCTGTGCATTCGTCCAATTAGTGTCATGAATGTTTCCCCTTTATTTTTTCCAATAAAAAAAGCAGTGGGATGAAAATTGCTTTGATATATAGCAGGTATATTGAAGCTATTCCATAGCACTTAACTGTAGTGAATACTGTGTCACCAGTTCTGAAATCAATTTAATGTTTAATGCAAATCCATTACATGGTGCTATTACAGGCTGACAAAATGATTCACACAAATGTGACAACTCGGGCTCAGTTCACTCTGCTTCCCAACAGTGTAAATGCATAGCAGTGTTTATCTGCATGAGAACTATGCACTAATCTATCTGAAGAAAAAAAAAACACTATATCAACTTTGGTATCTACTTTCCGTTTACTTCAATCCTTGCCTTTTTGGTCATTGTTATAATGCCAGCTTTAGGACAGAAAGAATTATAAGAAAACCAGCATAATACCTGATATATTAAAATGTAGTGCCTGTGAAACCTGTATTATACCGCTCTTCTGAAGTAAGATTTTTCTACACCGGTAGCCTTCGCTGTCTGTCAGTCAGGACCTCTGGTATAGGTGATGTAAAATAACCGTACAATATTATGCATGCTATCCCATAATGCTTAGTGACTGTATGATATTACTCAGAGTTCTGTTAGATTTTTTTTTTCTGCCTCGGTTCTTATCAGCTAGGTTTGAGGTATTTCACTGAGAACGTGAACTCGGTCTTCCTTCCGGCTGTCTTCAGGATCTTGGAGGTGTACACTTACTTAAATTCAGTATTACTTGTATTTTTGTTTTCATTTTTTTGTTTTTTTGGGTTTTTTTTTTTGTTTTTTTGTTTTGTTTTGTTTTTGTTTTCTTTTGTTTCTCCTAAGGGACAAGCATGGGTGTTTGATTTCAGAAATCAGTATCTGGTGAGATTTTTGTCTCAAAACTACCATTTGAATTTCAAGAACTCTGCTGCGAAACCGCTCTGAGAATGTTTCCAAGGGAGAGTCACTTTCTTGACCCTCGACAGAAGCTAGACAACACTGAAGAACCTTAATGGACAGTGTACCCATGCTTGATCTGTCTCACACCAGACTTCCTCATAGTAAAAAGAAAAAACAAAACAAAACAAAAAAATCTTTAAGAAATCACGCAGCCATTTAGTTACATGCACAGATGCAATATTTTCTTCAAAAATATAACTCTGTACAAACTTTGGGCCCGATTCATAAGAAAGAAGTTTGCTATTAACACGGGATTTTAAAAATATGCTCTCTCTCTCTCTCTCTCTCTCTCTCTCTCTCTCTCTCTCTCTCTCAATTTACATTTGAAACTATTTGCTTCCCAAACTGAATATTTCTTCTTTAATTTTTCCCCCTGAACCTGCACCCATCTGCCTTTCATTCTCCCAAGGGTTGCATTAATAAGTTGGAGGGATACTATATGAGGACTAGAACCCAGTGAGGCTCGCAGGCTAAGGAGAACTGTAGTATACGAACACAGCACATGGATGCACCCCTTCTGTGTGTCAGGTATCCTACATGTGGACTCACTGTGCTGTTTGGGCTGAAACACTAACTTTGTAAAATGTGTCTGAACCACAAGAGTAGACAGGAGAAGTGCTACCTCTGATCTAACTAGAGCAAGTTCATGGCAGAAAGTATCACAAACTTTAAAATGTGAAGTTTCCTGTCTCTCAAGTGGTTTCAAAGGCAAGTGGTGTCCAAAAAACAGACCATTCTTCCTGCTGTTCAACACTCAGCTTTTCAAAAAGCCTAAAGCTTGTTTTCTCTTTGTTTTGACTGCAAATTGTATTGCTTTTGTTTTGGGGGTTGTTTTGTTTTGTTTTGTTTTCTTGGCCATGGTCTGTAAATTTGCTTTTTTTCTTTTTTAACCTGTTATTGTCCACTAAAGGTCTTAGGTGTCTGACCATGTCAGGATGCAGTGAAGGAGCCTCCAGCTCTCTTCTCCCTCAGAACATTGTCTCTCTGCTGAACTCGGTTGCCTTGCCACCGAGGTGCTAGCCAGACCAGAGGAGTGCCAGCAGGTCCCAGCAGGTCCCAGCAGGTCCCAGCAGGTCCCAGCAGGTCCTTAGGAAAGCTGTCAAACCCTGGTCCATGGTTCCTTTTCTGCTTATCCTACATACCTTTCCTATCGCACATGGAAAAAAATGTCTGCTCAGAGTGCCTCTGTTTTCTTTTCAAATTGTGGGGGGAAGGATTAAAAACTTCAAATGATGGAAAAACGAGATCTCTTGTGAAACGAAACGCCCCGTGTTAATAACTTGGTCTGAAATGTGTTTATGAGCCGGGCCCCCTGTGCCTCTAGCCTATTTGTGTTGACTCTCATAGTTACCCTTTTTGTTTACTGTGTTCTGTGAAAACTTGTAATTGGTTGAGAATCACTGTGGGCGTCCATTCTTATCAACTAAATCTCCACAGGGTTTTTGAGCTGGTGTGGATTAGTTTAACTCTTGTATTCAACCATTAGTGCTACCACCTTCTCACATTACAATACAATTACTGGAAGCAAGTACTGCATTTCCTATGCAACAAAAAAAGAAAAAATAAAAAAAAATTGCTAATGCTACAGGAGTCGTGTCCTCCTTTGTGCACAAAGCCTGGGGTGAATGAGCTGTGTTGTGGGCTGGTGCTTTCTCAAAAGTCAGGCTTCCTGACTGCAGCATTGCATTCACCCTGATGGACTCTAGGTACATGGGACCTTTCACAGTGTTCCGAGGACAGTGTTGGCTTTCTACCTGCCTGGACCAATGCAAGGTTGCACATCCACCTGGAGTTTCCTATGTGTCTGGTGTGCTTGCCCTGCTGTGTGATCTGTTATTGCTATCAGGAGTCAGGAAGTAGATCCCCAGGGCTGGGGGTGGGGGTTCTAAATGACCCTGGATTATATAACTAGAGAGCACAGCCACCAGCCATATAGATCTGGAGAAATTCAAGGAAACAGGGGTTTGGGTACTAAGGGTGGGACACATGTGGCTGACACCTGGATCATTTGGGGGGAGACAGGCACTGTCAGAGTGGAAATACTACATGGCTGGTACTAGGAGCCCTGGGAGAAGATGAATGGCTGGTACTAGAACTCGGGATGAAGCTGAGATGTCTGTGGAGTAAGGACTAGCTGGAGTTGAGAATTCTGGAAGCAGCTGGAGAATGATGCACAGCTGTATCTGCTGCCACACTGTGAGCACCGCACTGTGGACAGGAAGCTCTCTCCTCTTGGCTCCCACCAGCGTGTCTCCTTGGCAGATCTAATAGTAGCTAGCCATTTAGAAAGTCTGGAAATTGAACCAAGAAAAATATCAGTCCCAGCCTCACCAACAGAGTATGAACCAGTAAGCGAGGCAAGTAGGGGACATAAATGAGGAGTACACACATTTAATCCATCCTTAAGCTTGAGGCCTCACTATGAGATGAGTCTAGTTTTTATCTGCTTATAGATGAAGCTCCTGAGCAGAAATTAATAACTAGAAGTCATATGAAGAATAATCATCTGTGTGGGATTCAAATTTGAGAACTCAGGTGCCAATATTTTTCTGGTAATGACCACATCTTGGTTCTGTTAACTGCTTACCAGCAAATACTGATGAAAAAGAGCCTACTATGTGCCAGAAATTATGCCAATGCTAAAACTAGTAGGTAAACAAAAACTAAGTATCTGTTCTTCTGAGCCATGTGGTCTAGTAGCCAAAAATAAAGTCCCCTCAAATCATCCCAGCACCACAGCCATGATGAGTCCTCACATTGTTCTGCATGCCATTGAGGTCAGTGTCACAGATAGTAACTGACAAGGCAAAAGAGGAAATGAGACTCTTTCATAATGAGCAGTAAGGAAACGCTATGTAAAATATACCTATATTCAAAGAGAGCTTACACCTATCAAAGACCCTGGGGAGGTGTATTAAGCTGAAGAAAGGAGAGGCAATCTGGTGCAACACAGAGTTTGACCTTGAAGTCCAGACACTGCATGTGCTTGCAGCACATAATGGGTTTTCACTCTCTTAAAGTACACTCATTACTTTTCTCATCACTTTGAAATTACATGTGACAAAGCACAAGAGAGACTTGCTTGAGCTCATGGTTTCGTCAGGACTTCCATCGGTCAAACTGAGGAAGGTGGGGTAGGACTCTTGGTGGTGGAGGCATGTATCAGAGACCTCTCCCCACCCTCAAATCACAACAGACCAGGAAACAGTAAAAAGTAACACCAGAGAAGGTATAACCTTCAAAAAGGCTTCAAGCATCCTACTTCCACCAGCCAAGCCATGACACCTAATGACATGACCCTAAGGCCTTCAAAACAACAAGTTCCCAAAAAGGGGTCGAAGTATTCAAAACATGAGCCTGCAGGGGAACATTTCACCTTCAAACCACAGCAGCTTTTAAAACATCTATTCATTAGATTTGTGTATACTATCAAAGAAATAACCCCACATCTTACAGCAATGAAAATTTTAATCTTACTTTACACATCTCTTGTGGGTAGCCCGAGACCTCTGCACAGAATTGCCTCATTCTAGAATGCTAGACAGAAAACAGATAGCGTTTGACCGTTTTGGGAGGTATTGGCAGGATTCATAATGGCTTTTAACATCTGGAATTGACTCCCACCACTTTGGCTCACGTTTCAATGGTCAAAGCCAATCACAGGAAGGCTAGAGAACAAGATCAGGCTTCTTGAGTTGTGGAGACAGAGTGAACTGAGTGGGGAATTGTGGAGAAGAATGTCGAAGTCAGTGGCAGAGAAGGGATAGGCGGCGGGCGCAGGTTCACGACAGAATGCAAGACAAGCGAACACAGTAGCGACCAAAGAGGACATTAATACCTACTGATCATTAAACTCTCACATGCCAAGTGGTTTAGGTGATTGATTTATCACCATACATTCAGTAATCAGTTCCGACTGCAACTATTGAAGAGGCACGATCAGTCCTTACGAAGCATTCCTAACTCAAGTTAATCGAGCTACTTTATAGTACTTGCCTTAGAGTTTAAGTTAAATCAAACTGGCCCCCAGTCACATTGGTCTTTATAATTTAGTCTCATGAGACTGGAATCTAAGTCGGCCCAAACCATCTAGATCTGGCGGTATGCCAGCACAGTGCTTGGACATGGGACGACATAATCAAGACCATAAACTCAAGTATCAAACTGGCTCAGCTGACTCCTCGATCTCCACTTTATTAGCTCTATGGCATTGGCTGGTGCCTCAGTTTCCCTATTGATTATATGAGAATAATTGTTCCCGGACCATTATGGATATCTGATGAATTAAAATGTGTTTAGCCTAGCATATTATAAATGTTGTGGAAATGCCATAGCCAAAGGAAGGACCCCACTGTAAAATTTAAGTGCACTTTTAATGGAAGTCCTTTTCTTGTTCATTCCCAGGCCTTCATTTGGGTGAATTCTGAAACCTGACTCAACGAAGCAGGAAGAAGTAGCCCAAGAAAGGTAGTCTAGGGTTTGCATCTTGATTTCTTATTTTCTGAACGCTGCAATAGTAAGGGCCTCGATTTCCCCATCTACAAAATGGGAGTGAGTGTGGTGCCTATGGTAAGAGACCATGAGAAGAGTTGAAAACAACTGATGCAAGTAGATCACCCTGCAGAGTACCAGTCACTTAAGAACCTAGTATTATTTGATTCATCCTGGAAGAAAGTAGCCTTGACACTCTGGAGAACAAAGACATTACAAAGAGAAACTGAGCATAAAATCAGAGTCCCCCTAGGTGAGGTGATTGATACAAACCTGTAATCCAAGAACTTGTGAGAGAGAGAGAGAGAGGAGGATTATGAGTTTGTAACTAGTTTAAACTACATAGATCCTGTCTCAAGAGAGTTGGTGAGGAGAGGGTGAACAGAGGAGGAAGAAGAGAAAAAGAAGGAGGAGAAGAAGGAAGAGGAAGAAGAGGAGGAAGAGGAGGAGGAGGAAGAGGAGGAGTAAGATGGGGAGAAGCAGAAGGAAAAAAGAGAGCAAAGAAACCAAAAAGCTGGGAGAATCCCACTCCCTTCTTTCATTGGCCACAGGATATTAAACAAATTATTTCTCACCTTGATTTTCAGTTTCCTCACCTGCCAAGTGAATATAGTAGTGTCTCCCTTCCTGGATTAAGAAGTCCAAAGAGTACAGTAAACACAAGTGAGAAAGCACTGGGAAAGACAAACATCAAGCATTAGTGTAGACTAGAGAGAATACAGCTCCAGGGCATCCCTGGCTCAGGTTCCATTTTCCTGGACAAGGTTGGCCAACAGAGTAACTGATTCTTATCAGCAGGAAAATGAGCCTGAAAGAAGTTAGTGTCAAGTCATTCTTGTTAAACCTTCAAGTTCTGGCTCATTGGTAAATGAACATGGCCAAGTAGGAAAGGTCCTACTGGCCACTGGCAGAAAGCAGGGTCTCTTTGGATTGTAAAGAAGAAAGGAGCCTCTCTGAATTGTATCACTCCAACCCATGTTTGCTTTGCATCCAGCCCATTCAGTATGCATTCCAGTCCTGTTCAGCCAACACTGCTAATAAAACAGCAGGCACACTGGCTTCTACTAGCTCATTCTATGCACACACTGCTTAGTCTAGTGTCATCCGTGCCCACCTTATGCCAATAAAGCCACTTCTTTTTCCTCAGTGATGTCCACCCATCTTCCCCAAGAATACACTACATTCATTATTGCTCTTCTCCATGTCTCTGCTCATGTTCTCCCTCACCCAGATCACCAACCATGCTTTTCCTGACTCCTCTTAAAGCTAACCAGCATTCAGAGTTGAGCACCTTACCCTTTGGACAGGCCTATTCAAATTATGCTCATTTCATGGGACACAATTAAAGTAATTGTTTTTCTTACTGGTGTGTGTGTGTGTGTGTGTGTGTGTGTGTGTATTACTTGAAATTGAATCTTGACCCTCATTCATGATAAGTATATGCACTACCACTCAGCTATTTCTCCAGACCTTTTTTCATTTCATATTTTGAGACAGGATCTCACCAATTTGCTCAGGCTAGCCCAGGTCAGCTCAGGCTAGCCTTGAACACACTCTGTAGTCCAAGAGCACCTCAAATTTGTAGTCTTCCTGTATCAGCATTTTGAATAGCTGGATTGCATGTCTGGTTCACATTATAGAAAATTATAGAAAAATACCAGGTATGTATAAAATTAGAATTGGAAAGTAAACTAATACTTATCTATAATCTATCGATTTACAATCAACTTTGAACTCTCTGCCCCTTCTCTTGTTTCTATCCATGTTCAGATTATTCTGAAGCAAATCTCAATTATTACATAATTCCATTTCTATTTGTGACTACATCTCCAAAAGACAAGGTTCTTTTATGAAATATAGAGATACCATTTTTTATAACTCAAAATGTTGATAAAATTTCTTGATATCATCAGCTATCAGCATTAAAATACTTCCAAATATCTCAACATATTTTTAGTGATTTGGATGCTGGAGATATGGCTCAGCAATTAAGAGCACTTTCTGGTCTTTAGAAGATCCAAGTTCAATACCCAGCACCAATATGTCAGATCACAACTATCTGTAACTCCAGTTTCAAGGGATCCAGTGCCTTTCTGGGCTCTGAGGATGCTGACTACATACAATACACAAGCACACAGGCAGGCAGAAAGTCAGTACATATAATTTTTTATTTTTAATTTTTAATGATTTGTCAAAATAAAGAACCAAACTAGGTTCATATATGAAGGAAATTGCATTCAATACCCTCTCAACTTTTGTATTTTCCTGGTAATAATGTGCTGAAGACCTGTTTTATTTGTACCAAAGAGTTTTTGTGGGTGAGATTACAGTAGGTGGAATTGTTTGGGAAGAGTTTGCAGGTGTGACCTTGTTGGAAAAGGTATCATTGTGAGTAGGCTTTGAGGTTTCAAAAGCTCATTCATGCCATTCCCAGCTAGTTTTCTCTCTCTCTCTCTCTCTCTCTCTCTCTCTCCCTCCCTCCCTCTCTCTGGAATCATTAGCCCCAAATTAAATGTTTTCTTTTCTAAGTTGACTTGTTCATGGTGTTCTTTCACAGCAGTGGGAAAGAAACTAAAACAACATGTTCTAACACTAAGCCAGAAGCATGTTCCTGACTTTGGAGTTGACTCAATAGGATGCGATCCCAAAGCTTTCTTGGGTATTATTTATGATATGTACTAAACTCTGATTCTGAAAACTTTGGGGGAAAAATAATCATTGAACCTAAAGAAAATATGCTGCAGAAACCACTCATTGCCAGCCATACCCTTAAAGAGTACCTTTTCTCTGACAGAGGGAAGAAAGACCGAGAGTCCAGTAAATGACAAGACCTCTGTCTTCTTTTGTTCTTTTTTGATGACAATTTCTTTAAGCCAGCTTCACCTTAAAAGAGAATATGGTAAGTAACGCTGCTCAACACTCAGGAGAGGAATTCTCTGCTCAGCCTCTATGGCTGCTGGATCCTTAGATATCCCTGGGGTCCCACAATAAATTTTATCAACTATCTCTTATGTACCAGAATTTGAGTCTATCAAAGGAGATAAAACCAATATAATCCTAGCAGAGAGCAAAGTTCAGCAGAGGAAGCAGACCTGCAAACCAAATAATTATACACTGGCGTTAATTATACACTGGTGCCAGGAAACGGAGGAGGGTTGGGAAAGAAAAATTGTGTCCTTTTGTGTTCTCTGTTGCTATGACAAAATACCTAAGGCTGGATAACTGCCTTTTTTAAAAAGTAGAAATGCATTTAGTCATGGTTCTGGAGCCTGGGAAGGCTAATCACATGGTGCTAGCTTCTGATGAATGCCTTTCTTGATGTATCAGGGCCCAGCAGAGGGTATTTGTTACATGGCACAACTGAGCCAGAAAGTTAGCTTGGGTCTCCTGTCCTTTGTGAAAAGCCACTAATGCCGGCGGAGGTGTTTCATCCTCATTTAACCCCAAATGCTTTTCAAAAACTCCACCTCCAAATATCATAGACTGAGGATTTAGTTTCCAACTTTTGGGAGACATAGTCAAAAAATAAACCATAGCAGGCAGCTGCAGAAAGCAGATAGCCAGTCCAAGTCTTCCAATAAGAGAAAAATCTCAAGAGACCGGCTGAGAGGCATGCATAGAAAGAAGGATAATGACCATAATAACAGCTTACACGCCTGAGCGAGCCCTCTTGACACTGTATGTTATCCTTAATATCTCCATGAACTTGCATATCTATCCCAACCACAGGCTTGTGCACATTTTTCTGATGAGTACACACAGAGGCACTGAAATGGTTTAGTAACTTTCCTGTCTTGTTTATCTTAATAATTCCTTGAGTCTGACCTCCATGACCACTCAGAGGGTTCATGGAGTGGCGCACACATGTCAGTTGCATTTAGGCATCCATAGAAGTCTGCTTAACAAACAAGAGTCAGGAAGAGGAGGAGGAGAAATCTATTCACCTCTCCAAATCTCTTCTCACCTTTTCCCAAATTTCTGTCCACTCTGGATGCCAGCTGGTTTGGTCCAAGTCAATGGGCTTCCTCTGTATCAGACTTCCATTGAGATCATCAAGCGAAACTTTTGAATAGATTGGTGAGAAGGAGGTGAGGTTTCTCAGTGTGTTTCTTCCGGGGAGCTGGCCCTGGGACCATGCTAGCTGGCAGTATTCCTCAATAGAATGCTACAGATCCTCTAAAGATAGTTGATAGTCTCTGTATCAGGCACTAAGAGCCTTGGAGTACTGCTCTGTCCTGTATAATCTGCATCGTGCCCAGACCTTTGTAAATAGTGTCTTTATTAAATCCCTCTCAAATCATTTTAGATTGACTATGCCATCTGTTTCCTGCCGGAACCCTGACGGATAGAGCAGTCAAGCCAGAGTGTTCTTTCTTCTGAAACAACAGAGGCTCACAGTCACTCACATGATGGATGTCAAAACCATAAATTTTCCCATCTTAGTTTATCCTGGACTCAGACGGCCGGACTCAACCTTCAAAGGTCGCTGGAGTCCATTTCCCTGCCTCCGGCGAGGCATCCCACCCTAGCACCGCCCCTGAGTGTGCCTGTCAGAGGAAGTATATCTTACTTTGAAGATCTCCAGGTAAGGCAAGACTATAACTCACTCCAGGGCACTCAGCCTCCTTGCCTGATAAATCTCCCTGCTGTCTAACACAGCCCCTCCTGTTACAGGTGAAGCCCGTTTCCTTTGTCTGATCCTTGGTGAGAGCTGAAAAAAGAATCCGTCATTCTTGGAAAACGGGCGTTAAATCATCCTTCCCTTGCCCAGCTCTGACGTGCAGATCAATGAAGGCAGAGAATCTGCACATGCTCGTCTCGAGTCATCAGCCTGGATGCTCTGAGACAACGCCAACTTGTAAGTAACAGGAGGGTGAACTTGGAGGTTGGTACGAGTAGGGAGGGAGAGATGGAATCTCAAGTCGCCACAAGAAATGACTTACTGGTTTCCTGACAGAAATGATAGTGGATTCGTCTTCTCTTTGCATTTGTCTACTTGACCATTTGTCCTCTGCCTATTAATCTGAGCCTGGATTCTAAAGACTGCTCATTTACTGGGGTTTACTGGCATTGACAAAGGGTACTGCCTCCTGTTAACTTCTGTTCCGTCTCTCTGTGGTCTTAGCAAAGGACCACAGCCCTGAGGATAAAATAAAAATGTATTTTATTACAGGTCATGAAGCTAAAAATCTAAACCCAGGGTGGCAGGTTTGGTTCTTCCAAAATTAATTGTCCTTGGCTTACAGATGGTTACCATCAGGTCATGTCACAAAGCCCTTCCTCTGAGCACATGCCTCAGGTGGATGCCATGTTCTGTGCATTCACCAAGTCGACCTTGTTCCATAAAAAAAAAAAAAAAAAAAAAAAAAAAAAAACAGCAGTTCTAATCATTCCAGGACAAGCTAAGCCCAAGCTCTTCTACCAAGACTTAGCAATAGAAACACACTGAGCCAGCTTCTCTACACTACAGACAGCATCTTTCCTTCATAAATTCTTCACAAGAGGCCTATAGCACAGAGAGCACCTTTGAAAACTGGGTTTTCCTAGGTTCTCTTAAAACATCCCTTAGGTCTCTTCTACCTCTTCTCTCAAAGTCCTGCCTCCACACTTCATGTTGTAACCGGGTTCACAATCAATAGATTTAGCTGAAGTGATTTTCTAACACAGAGAAAAATGCTGTTTCTTTGCCTTAAAACATAAAACTTGTTTGCAATTATCTGAGATCAGGCAACTCAGATCATAGAGGTTCTGCTATCCACTTGCAAAAGACAGCAAAAATTATTAGAATTTATTCTAATAATAAGAACAAAGCTTACATTTTAACTTTTATAAATTAGTATCATGAGGCTGGAGAAACAACTTGGTGGTTAAGATTTCCTGCTAATCTTCCAGAGGAACTGAGTTCAGTTCCCAGCTCCTAAGGTTTCAGTTTAGCTCGACAGGATATCATAACTAATGCTAAAGAGAACTAAAGCTATATTTCTTCACAGGCTACATCATTCTCTTTTAAGATAACCTAAAGTATCTACCTAAAGAATTTTCCAGAACAAACAAAAATAAAAATTTATGCACATGTACAAAATACCATAGTAAAGTTAAGTGGCAGAAATGTATTTTTCACACTCAAGATCAAAACACTTCCTGTGTTCATCAATGTTTTATTACTGTGAAGAAACATCAAGATCAAGGAAAGAAGAAAGCATGTATTTGGAGGCTTGTGTGTAGTTTCAGAGGTTTAGTCTATTATCATCACGGTTTGAGATCGTTGGCAGCATATAGGCAGGCACTGGAGCAGTAGAAAGCTTTGTGTTGATTCTCAGGCAAAGAGATATGGGTCTATCATAGGCTTTTGAAACGTCAAAATCTACCCCTAGTGACAGACTTCTTACAACAAGACCAAGCCTGCCAATCCTTCTAATCCTTTCAAACAGTTCCATGCTCTGATGACTAAGCATTCAAATATATGAGCCAATGGAGGTTGTTCTTATTCAAATCATTACACTAGCATGATTTTTCAATCTCAGAGCTCTTTTCTTGGCCTGAAGGTAGTGTCGCTGTATGCTTATATGTCATGTTGTTAGTGTGTACCAGAGAAAGGTGGGGCAGGAGAGCACATGTGCATTAGAGTCTCTTTTCATGGAGACACCAAGTACAACATAAAGGGCCCAAATCTTCATGGCCTCATCTAACTCTCACTAACCCCCAAACACTTGCCTTCCAAATGTCATCATGCTGGCTATCAGAACTTCGCAGTATGAATTTAAATGTCAAGGATACCACATACATTCATTCCAGTACAGTGACACCTTCAGCACACAAAATCAATTCCGCCGCTACGTAATAGTAGCAACAGCTGTAATTCAGTTTTAAAGTACTATTTAAGAAAGCACCCCAAGTACTTACATGCCATGCAATAAAATATATTCAGTATATGTTTGCTGAAAACTATAAAGACTGAAGAAGGAAATAAGCCTCAATAAGGCAGATGTGCCATATTCCTGCTTTGACAACCCCAGTGTTGTTAAGATGGCAATTCTTTGTGAATTGATCTATAAAAAGTCAATACAATCTCAGTACAAACCCCAACACCATTTTCTTATACATAGTAGCAATCTGATTTCAACATTTGTAAAGAAAGACAAATGGACTGAAATAGACCACTTTCAAAAGATAGACACACAGTTGGGTGTCCCACACTATGCAATCTCAAGACTTATTATAAAGCTTAATAACTGAGACAGCACCATAGTAGCAAAGGAATCAAAACAGACATCAGTAGATCAGGACCCAGAAACGGGCTGACACATATCAGCCAACTCATGTCTGACAAATGTACAAGGGGCAACTCAACGGAAAAGATGTAGTCTCTTCAGTGTGCAGTGCTGGGAAATTGTGTGCCTGCTTGGAAAAGAGAAATGGGGAGGAGAAATAAGCTCCATGTACATTTCACACTTTGTTCAAAGTTTAAGTTAAAATTGACTATAGAGTTAAATGAAAACCTAAAATTATAAAGTTCCGAGAATATGATAGAAAAAAATTGTGACGGTGAATACTGTAAAAGTCTCTTAAGATTCAATAGCAAAATTATGCTTCATTTTTCAAAAGTTTGTTTGCTCTATTAAAACAAAATCTTTGGACTGTCCAAAAATACAAAAAAAACTACTATGAAAAGATAAATAAGGTTACTTACAGACTAGAAAAATAAATGCTTATGTCAGACAAGAAACTGTAAAATGCATATAAAAGCAATTAAATCTAACAGAATTAAAAGGCACATATACAAATTTTTAAATGAGCAAAAATTTTAGGAAAACACATCATTGAAAGAGAAGGATAAATTTAACTGTATTTAAGTTAAAAATAAAACATGTGAGAGGTTTAGTTAAACCATAGTTAGCACCATATAGCTTGGAATGTATATACCAGCAAGTAATTAAGGATGGGATCTTTACAGTAAGATTCAACTCAAAATTGTTTAAAGCACTAACTTATGCCCAAGAAGAGTGGAGAGCAAGAGAAAATAAAAGAGAAGCAAAGGAGAGATTTTAAAAAGGGCAGAGGAGGAATTAGCAAAGCTACAACTGGTACTTTGAAATGCTACAGTTCTCTTTGAGACAATGACCTACCAAGGATTATAAAGTGGACATGAGCCATGTCAGGAGTGGAAAGATTTAACTATAGATACAACAATCATTAAGAACAGTGTAATAAGAAGATTCTGAATGAGTTCTGACAGCAAGCAAAGCAGAAAGTCTGAATTGTCACAGCACAAAGATATTTTAAGACCTTCTTGTAAAGAAAGATTAGGTCCTAAGATCTTCAGTGGTCACTGACACCAGACACTTGAAGAAGCTGCTGGGAGTTCAGGACTCTTTAGAGAACAGAAAAAGAGAAGCCCTTCCCTAGACATGTGACCTGACTGAAACTCATCTAACAGGAAAGAAAACTCATTCCTGGATACAGATTCAAAAATCACCAAATCAAATTTTATAGTAAAAACACAAAGCACAACCAGGCTGGCTTCATTAACATAACACCAAAACATTTAACATTCAAAACTCAAAGAAATTCATCATATCCACAGGGTTGAAAAAGTTGGATGGGTCCTTGGGTTTCATCTACATATTTGTGTGTGTGTGTGTGTGTGTGTGTGTGTGTGTGTGTGTTCTAGTTCATACTTAGGGCATGCAAACTGGCCTACCCTAAAGTGTATATGTTTTAAAACTGAAGTTACTGAGCAACATATATTTTGGAAAACTGTAGGGCTAAGCTTACAAGAAAGCCAAATCCTTAGGTTGTTGAAGGATATGAAAAATAGAACAAATGGAAGTTTCTGCTGTGTGTGTTGAGACAGCAAGTAATTGGCTCTCCTGTTAGTACCCACATCTGTTTACAGTGTGCAGAGTAAAAATTAGGGGTTGAACTTGGGACAGTTTCCAATTCAGTGTTTAAGAGTCACCAAAGTCAAATAACTATCAAATGTCTTAGGCTCCTAGAAGAGGGTGGGGGCATTATGGAAAGACCCCAGGAATCTGGCTGAAGGGGAAGAGTTAAAGACCATTTGTAGGGCTAGTGTCTGCATGCTTTCTTCTGCTACAACATTCTGCTTGGTACTGCCATGGATTTCCACTGTGTGCCTGGCTTTCTCACCCTACTTAAAACAGGAATAGCTCTGAATCCTTTCGATGAGACTCAAAGCACATACACAAAAAGCAAGTTTGTTGAACTGTTGGCAAAGCAGCAGAATAGCAAGGAGGAACTTGTCAGGCAGGTGAGGCTAGGAAAGCAGAGGTGTTAGAATAAGGGAGAGATGGGTTTCCAAGGAACTGCCTGGGCAGCTGCAGAAGCAGGCATGGCACTGAGAAGAGTTGGGGAGTCTGGAGAGAGGGGCTTGGTGCCAGTTGGGTGGAGATTGGCCTCTTGCCTCCAAGATCTGACACATAGCTCTCATAAAGCACAATTTGGTTGATGGATTGGTTAGGAAAGTCCCTTTGCCTCCTACCTCCCCCACCTGCTGCACCTGGCCTGGGTACTGGTAGAGGTGTGATATGAACAACTCACACCCTAAATAAGGATCCAAATTCCTTCTTTCGTCAAAGAGCTGAATCTCTGCTTGGTTAGATTGATAGTCTCTGCTGCACCTTGAGTCTCCAAATCTACATGTAAATACATTGAGCCACCTGTCCCTACCTCTTTGAAAAAAATCACTTAAAGTCCTTTTATCCAAAAAGGGGGGTAACCCCAGGTGATGACAGACACACTGAGACTAAATTCCCTGCTCATGTTGGGTGCTTGCCTTAGTAGTCATCGCCCTACTCGATCTTCTCTGAGTGGTATTAGCATTATTGCCAAATGCCAAGAACCCTCATAGCCATGCCAGAGACGCCAGGGGTAGAGATGAAAATGGTAGAGTCTGGAGCAGAGCAGACACCAGGATCACAGACTTCTTTGCCAATAGCTCAAGTGGTTCTTGAGGCTCATAGAATCCATTCTACCATCCGACACCAGGTCCCAATACTGGGCTTTTTGCAGCTGAAAGAAGATGAAGAAAATCAATGAGCTGCACAGGAGCCTAAACAATGTGAACAGTGTTGGAAGCAGTGGGGTTCTGCTACTTAAAAAGGAAGAAGGCTGAGCACAAAACACCTAGAGAGAGAGAGCATGCTGCAAACCGCTGCACAGAAGCTGCTTCTACATGAACACATCCAGACCTGGGGAGACTGGCTAAAGCTTCACACTGCTCCCTGCTCCTAAGTAAATCTAAGGTATGTGTGCCAGTCATCCCAAACTTGAAAAAGACAAAAACATGATAGAAAGGAGCATGGTGGGCTTATTCATTGTACCGTTCCCTCACTGGCAGACTGAGCTGGAACCTCTTTCTCAAAAACTTCAAACAGTAACACCCACTTATCTATGTGGTTATGGTTTGGGTTGCAAATGACCACAAAGGCTCACATACTGAAGCCTTGGCCCCTTTTGATGGTAATATCAGACGATGAGGGGCACTTTAGGAAGTAGAGACAAGTTGAAAGTGGTTGGACACCAAGCTTTTCTCCCTAGGCTACATTTTCTCCCTGTTGTGTGCTTACTTGCCATTCACCAACTGCTCTATAGTGAGCACGACAGCCTGCCTCTCCACAGGCCCAGAAACAATAGATCCAGCTGACCGGGGATGGATGTCTTGGAAACCATGAGGCAAAATAAATCTCACTCCTCAAAGTTGATTTTAAGATGTATTCCGTCACAGCGATTGAATGCTTACTCTCACTTACAGCACACTGATCATGGTGCTCTTTGTAGTGATGTGCTGAAAACTATTTTAGGAAATATTTAGGCAACCTTAAAAGCTATTTTCTATAGCAGAAGCAAAAGCCAGGCTGTGGTGGGATATGGAGGGAGCAAAGGGTGAAAGCATGTGCGAGCAGTTGATACATCAGCCTGCCTGCATCTAAGACTTAAAAGCCATCTTATACTAAAGACAAATTAGATTCATTCCTACTTATGATTAAATCTGTTTCTAAAGAATTGGGCTATGCCCTATCTGTAACCTTAACTACAAATGGTTCTGTCCTTTCTGTTTCAGGAAACGGCAACCATACCTTTGTTTCAAAAGGTATTGACCACCTGTTGTCATGACCACCTGTTGTTATGACTGTCTTGTTATGATCACCTGGTTATACTTACATTCTGCTTCTATAACCCTGCCTACTTGACTGCCAAATCCCTCATTTGAAAACCCCAACTCCTTATCTTTTTAAATCTTTATCTTCTCTGTGTTCAATGCTGATCTCTTGAACCCCACCTTTAGGGAGAGACAGCCCATGTACACAAATAAAAAAACTTACTTTAAGCAACTTGGCCATGATTTGGGTCAGTTCAAAGAGTTTAGTCTATACCATCATAATGGAACTGTTTTTCTACAAGAAGGTACCTAGGAGTGTGAAGGCACACAGGAATGTGAAGGCAGGAGAATCACATGAGTTTAACCTGGGCTGCATGAAAGAACAAAGAAACAAACTCATGCAGACAGAGTATGTTAAACAACAGAATTTCATTTTCTGAAGTTTAGGAGGCTAAAAGTCCAAGACTATGGTGTTAGAAGATTTGGTATCCAAAGGGTCCCTCTCTCTGGCTTGTAGACAGCTGCTTTCTGTGTGCATATGCATCAGCCTGGTCCTGTCTTTGTCCTGATCTCCTGTTCTCATGAGGATACATTCACATTGCACCAGGGTCTACCTCAATACCCTTGTTTTATCTTAATCCTCTCTTTAAGAATCTATTTACAGATACAGTCTAGACTTCATCATATCAATCTAAGGATGGGAACATGATTCAGGTCATCACAAGGGTCAAGAAATGTTATTTTTTCCTTTTATAGGCAAGAAGCACATATTTAAAGCTAAGCATGGTGGCACATATCTGTAATCTCATTACTCTGAAAACAAAGGTTGGAAGTCCTAGATTGTGTAGAACCACTATTCAGCTTCTGGTGTGGACCAAAGAGTACAAAGCATCATGGCCAGAGCCTGGGAAACAGGAGACTCCATACTGCCAGACAGAGATCTGAGAGCCATTCACAGGCCAGGCTCTAACTCTTACAGCATTTTACTATTTATGATCTAGCTTCAGTTCTCACATGTTTTACCAAATCATTTCTAAGGTGAGAACCCAATGATTTAAGAATCTGCCACCAGGTTCCATTTATAAAAGGCCCATGTCATCTCTCAGCTGACCACAGTGAGGTCTAAGCCTCCAGTACATGAATCCTTGGGACACAAGCCATATCCAAATCTCAGCATTTGTGGAAAAGCCTCATAGAAAAATGCAGGACAAGAAAACCCTGAGACTTGGGCAAGAGTAGGCAGCAGGGCTGGGTGAAGGGGTCCCTAAGCAGAAGGAGAGAGGCTTCTGCAGTAGACACAGAGATGGGATGGGGGTCTGAGGTGCTGCCATCTCTCTTAAATGTGCAAAGCTGGGGACTCCATGTTAGAGATGAAAGCTGTCAGGAAGTGTAAGCTGGGACATTTTGAGGGGGATCTGGCCACAGGTGTCAACAGCCTTAAAATGTGCAGTGTGGGTTGACAAGATGGCTCAGTGGGTAAAGGTACTTGCCACCAACCTGATAGCCAAGGCTCAATATCCCAGACCTATATGGTGGAAAGTAAGAAAATACTTCCGCACCGGACGGTGGTGGTGCACGCCTTTAATCCCAGCACTTGGGAGACAGAGGCAGGCAGATTTCTGAGTTCGAGGCCAGCCTGGTCTACCGAGTGAGTTCCAGGACAGCCAGGGCTACACAGAGAAACCCTGTCTCGAAAAACCAAAAAAAAAAGAAAAAGAAGAAAGAAAAAAAGAAAATACTTCCACAGCTTGTCCTCTTCCCTTCAAATGCAAATGCACTATGGCATAACACACACACACACACACACACACACACACACACACACACTAAATTCTTAAAATGTAATAAAATGTGCAATGATTTCACTGGGAAATTCCACTTCAATGAAATTATGCCAAGGGTGATATAAGGGCTATCTACAGGGATCCACATATGTATTCTAGAATATCAAGGGATATATACCATAACTTATTCCAGGGAATAATTGCACATGTGCGTAGAAATGAGGATAACTAGACAAACAAAATTACAGATTTACTTATAATAAGGCCAATGTTCCAAAAATTAAGAGCAAAATCTAACATAGTATTTTATGTTCCTAAAATGTCTTGTGTGCGGTCAGAGTTGAGGCCCAGGAGTCTATGTTGCCATTGGTTATGGAAGTGTGTTTGAGAGGAACTGTGGGGAAATATAGCCTTATATGAACAAATGACAGGGAGAAAGGTTACAAAGAACAATTATACTTTGAAACGATCAGTGGATACGTGTAAGGAGAAAAGTGAACTGGTACAGGAGGCAAGAATCAACTACAGTAAGCCCTGGGTGATGGGGAACTAACTCTCTAGAACTGAGAGCTAAGTATCCTCTAGTTGCATGCCTACAGTTTTGAATTTTTTTACCACATTGAACTTAATTATTTAAACAATAAGAGGGAAACGCAATAAAAACAATTGAAGGCATCGCCTGAGTTTCTTGCCAGGGCTGTTTTCCTTAAAGGAGGCGAATCTGATTTCCATATGCTCCTTTCATGTGAATGACATAGACAAAGAGAAGATAACAAAGGTGAAGGCAGCCAAGAGGTCAGGTTCCACCTCCACTGAACACAGTAGGCCCACAGACTGGGGAAGAAATGATGAGATAAGTTGATATGGGTGGGTAGCATTAACAGGCTTTGTTGAGGACCGATACTCTGTCTGGTATGGCTTGCGCTGTTGCTCGGGTCCACGGGGCTGGGGTCTTGAAGAATGGAGACAAGGCAGAGGTTCTGGAGTCAAGTCTCAAGTCTCCTTTATTGTTTCTCTTCTATTGGCGCATATTCACTCTTGTTCATTCCTCTTAACCCTATTTACTCGTATACCTCTTAACTCTATTGACTGTATATATATCTTAACTCCTATTGATTCTCATTCACCCTCTTGACTGTATATATTCTTACAAGGAAATCCTGGGCATTTATAATCACACGCAGGAGAACACAGGTGAAAACATTTTACCATGTGCACTATGCAGCTGGTGTCACTAAACAGCAAAACAAGCTATGTGGGATAAACAAGATATTTGTTAGAGTGTGCTCAGCTGTTGTAGGCTGCTGAAAAACCAAGTCTCTATCAGGGTAAATGATTCCAGATGGCTGCAAAGATAACTGCTTTCTAGCTGCTTTCTGCTTAAAGTCAGCTCCCTACAAGGCTTCCCAGAAAAACCACTGCAGGAAGTGTCAGCCATGCCTTGGTAGAATAACAAGTTAACATGGGGCAGGAGGTTCACATGTGGTTCCAGAGTTACCAAATTTTCTTGTAAGTAAGGCTGTATGACTTTGATATGAACTCCATCCCTTGGACCACTAACCAACCTGGACTACAGGCTTTGCCAGATGAAGGACATTCGCTTTCTGAAAAGCCCTGGAAGCCAAAGCTGGTGGTAAGGATGATGTGTGACCTCCAGCAACATCCATCTACTTTTAGTCATATTTTCATTACTGTGATATCCCTAAGACCTCACTTAGATGTCATGAAGCAGCCTTAACATTCATGTTATGGGCTGGTCCAGATACTTAATATGGTTCTTAACTGTAAGCATCCCTAGTGCTATGGCAGGAGGAGAATGGGAGACCATTAAAACAGGGATGCATCTGATGTCTTTTATCTGCCAGAGACAAGGCAAGACTGGGGATATTTATTGGTTCAGTACTTTGGCAACATGGTATTAATTGTCTTTGAGTGTTTTGATAGGTAGTTAATGCAAGGGTATTAATGAAAACAGCCCCACTTCATTTTAAAATTAACTACTTGGCCATTGAGCAACAGGAGCTGATAAATTATGGCAATAAATTCGTGATCGAGATTTATGGCCTCGTAATTCAGAGCTGGGCTATGGACATACTTGGATGGGGGAGAAGATAAGGAATACCAAAAAGGAGATTTATCCCCCCCAAAAAAGCTTTTCTTCCAAATATCTACAGCCTGGGATAGTGAAGGCCTGGACTCCAGGTACCAACCACAGGCCTGAGACTATTCTTAGAAGAAGATGTTTTCAGTGCACCCATTTTGGCCATACTGTGGTGGTTTGGGGAAAGAGCCCTCATTGCCCTGTCTTCTAGAAGCAGATTCATCTTGGCTAAGAACATAGAATCTGATGGGCACAGCCTGGCTGGAAGGTAGTATTTCTTGTAGAGTTGCTGTTAGGTTCTGGGCTAGGAGCCTAATTTACATAATTTGACTTAATCTTCACAACAATCTTGAGAAGTTGCTCTTATTAACCTGTTATTAACTCCACTTAGAGGGTAGGAAGTGGTAACTCATAAACCAGGAATGGCTTGCCCTGGTTCTGCTCTATGTTGGCAGAGAAGCCAGGGTCAGAAAGGATATGGTCTTTGAAAACATGGCAACTGGAATGTGAATCTCAGGCACTCCAATGCATCCTAGCTAATGGCAGTTTTAAGACAAGCACTTAACCTTTCTGTATTCATGGTCTTATCTGTCACCAAACAGCGCTAACCCGGTGAGACTAGTGGGGGTGGAGCAAATGACTGTCAGAGCCCAGTTGTCCATCACAGTACAGTTAACAGCCAGATCAATTCAGAGAAGTAGATGCTAATGTACTTGAAGTGTAGGGAAAACACCTCCCAAGAAATTGGGAATGGGAGAAGTCAGATCAGCCCCTGATGGAGCCTTAGCTTAAACCTGGGCAAATACAAAGATCTAAATAAAGTATGTCAGAAACTTAGTAGAGGGAGACAGGAACAAAGTGGTCCATGTTGGCAGCCATGGAACAAACCATATTAGTTTCATTGAGTTGAGGCAGTTACTGTCACTGTTAAGATTCAGAGATGGAAGTGAGTAATGTTCCCACTGGACAGACAAGTCCTAAAGCAGAAGTCAACCATTGCCCAAAGACTGAGATACAGCAAAAATATCCAGTCAAGGAAGTTCACTTCTAGATCTTGAAATAAACTGAGGGTGATGAACATCACAGAACCTGTTTTGATAGAGTTTGGGTCTCAGAGACCAACAACAGTTCTAGGCAGACAGAATATTGTCTAATAGTAGAACTTAGCAATCTGTTAAGCTTGGGCCTCGGTAGTCACTGGAACAAATACTTAGGATCCAAGAAACCAAATAGAATTGGAAGCTGAGGCTACAAAGGTACTAAAGGGAAGAAGAACTGTGGGCAGACATTTCTGACATATGGTGATCAGTTAAAGGGAAGAAGAACTGTGGGCAGACATTTCTGACATATGGTGATCAGTGTTTGGACAAGACAATATCAGGACCCTGAGGGACAGGGACACCTAGGCTATTGGAAGGAGGATATATATATATATATATATATATATATATATATATATATATATAAATAAAGGTTTGTGGAGCACTGAACACCAAGATCAACATGACAGAGAAGACAGGTGTTAGCAGATTGGGAGGAGAGAGAAACTGTTGCCATGATGTCTACTATGTGAGACTTTTACTGGAGAGATAAGACACAAACACATCTATCACCCCAAGTAGGCAACTCATGACAGACTAAAGAAGTGACTGTCAGGTACCAATAGATTTATTGGGGTTGCCTATAGAATTATGGGTGAGGGATTATAGGAACGAGGATAACTCAAAGGCAGCTGGATCACCAAAAAGCCCGACACCAGTGGCAACTCACAAAAGCTGCATCTTTGGAGGTCTCCCCATGACTTTTGGGTAGCCAGCTAGCTTGTAGCATCTCCCCTCAACAACTCATCTGGGCAGCATCTGTTCCAGTAGTTTCTTACTGCTTCTGTTCCCTTGGGAAGGGCCCTTGGGAATGCTGAGTCAGCTTTCCTAACCTGTGAAGTTTGTCTGCTTCCTGAGTTTCATGAGCCTCCCTCTTCCTCCCTGAAGGGAATGTTTCAATTCAGAGGCAATTGCTGTACACCATCCCATTCAAATTATGTTCTACAGAATATTCAGATACATAAGAACCATGACCACATTCATGCTTCAGTGTCTACCATGACCCCCAAGCTCTTGCCTCCTCATCACTCTCTGCTTGATACTTCAGACTCCAACAACAGCAACGGCAATCCTAGGGGCTGTGCTGCTTCTGTTTCGTTATAGACCTAAAACAAATAGCTTTAAAGGAGCTAAATTCTATTCATTTTTAGGGGTCTCTTAGGGATCCTTATCTGCTTCTCCTATCTGACGTTGGATGCTGTTGACTCAAGCCAACAATATGCCTGTCTTTATCATCATCCTTGCCAACCTCATCTTATATGTCCTGGTATCCCCGTTGTCTTTGCTGAACAGTGCACTAACTGGTATCAGGAAATGCATATTTGCTTTCATAGTCTAGGACTTACTTGCAATGATTTCTATGGACAGGTGAGCTGGAGTAACATCACACTTATTCTTTGACAGGGAGAGAAATAGAGAAGGGGGAGGGAGGGGGCCCGTGTGACAGTCAGAGGACAACTTTTAGAAGTTGGTTCTTGTGAGATCTCAAAACATGGAACAAATGTCTAACTGAGGTGCCTATTTAACATATCAAAGTGGACCTGACCACTAGGGTCTCCCAGCATCCCCCAGTCCCCTACCTGTTACAGGGTGTGGCTGGCATTCCTGCCTCTCCCCTAAACTACTTCAGATTGCAGGTTGGGCTGCCTTTCCTTCAGCTGCCCTTCCATATAAAACCCAGTCATTTTGGTTACCAGCTTGGTTTTGGTCTACCTTTTACCCACCCTCCTGCCCACTTGGTCTGGCTCTCCCCTTTCCCCTGCCCCCTATACTCACATGGCCTGGCTCAGGGTCATGTTCAGTCTGAACTTTCCCAAATGTTCCTACCTCTAGCTATGCTCTCCCTTTTATCTACAACAAGCCTTGTCCTCCACCACACCTAGCAGGAGCCATGTCCTTCCTCTTTTATTTCTTCTTCTTTTTATCATTCAGTTCTCTTTTTCTGCCACATGGATCCCAGGAATTGAACTCTAGTGGTCAAGGCTTGACAACAGATGACTTTACCCATTGGGGCCATGTTAATAGTTTGTGAACTGAAGTTTAAATGGAAGAATCTTTTTCTTCTAAACATGACCAGACAATGTAGGATGTTCAGTTAAATTGAACTTAGACTCAAATTGTTCATTGCAGGTAACCATGATCCTCCTGAGTCTAAGTTGCAAATGTTGCATGAAACTTATCCTGTACAGAAATATGTCTCACGTACACCAAAAAGTTCCTTATTGAACAAATTAAGTGTAGCATTATGTATTTTTGTGTCATCTGTCCATTGTATACTAAATTGAAGATACTAAAATACAAAGGTGTGAGCAAGAACGTTCTCATGCCGCTGGTGGAAGATGTTCAATCTAGCAGAAAAAAAATAAAATATTTTCAGATAGCATTGGATAATTATATGACGATAAGGGGGTGAATTCCAGTATTCAGAGATGCCCAAATTTAGATCCAACCTAATGTACATCAGCAAGAATGCTGGCTAAATGTGAGAAAGCTTATCATAGAATCTTGGGACAGAATGCTTGAGTCCAGGTCCTGATGATACAGGATGCTGGCCATGAGACTTTGAAAAAGGTAACTTCATTTTCTATGCTTCCAACACCACACTTGCAATGTAGGAATATAGAGTCTATAAGCCATTAAGCAGGTCATATGCATGCAGCCTGTGTGAGATGGCTTGACTGGGAGGAATGTTCAAAAGAAGACTGCTATTATTGTTGTCATAATCCTTATTGCAGAGTACTATGGTATCATTAAAAATGTCTTTATAGATTTATATTTGATTAAAATATAAAGACACTCTCATTACAGAAGAGAAGGAACACAGTCAGAACACTATATACATGGCAATTTCCAAGCAGATACAGGGAGCAAAGCTACCCCTTTCCTCCTTGAAAGGCTATAGAAGTAAAAGCACACAGAAAGCATCCAAACTCAGATGTAACTAACACTGCATTACAAGGGAACAGACAAAGACGATAAGAGGAAAGGCCCAACAAGACAGAGCTGTTTCTCCTGAAACCTGAAGATTGTATGGAGTTGTCCAGACAGGGTTGAGAAAACAGCACCTAGAAATTTTTCAAGGGGAAATTTGGGGCCAGTTAAGGATCTAAATCAAGGGCAGCATAGTTGGGTTCTAGCTCATGAGTTAGAAGGTCAGGATATTTGAAGGCTAGGCAGCCTTGAAAGCTATGGAAAATTAAATGGAGTAGGGTTGAGTTGGTGGGTTCTGATCCCAAGGTATCTGATAAATACCTTGCTTCTGGCATCTTCACTTACTTGCGCAAGGTTCAGACTTGAATCTGAGAAAATGAACCTGGAAAAAAAATCTCATTGCCTAGATTAAAGCAATGTTTGCCTGGGAAGAAACAACAACAAAAAGTCTCTTTTAGTCTTCCCTTCTGCTGTTGAAGAGTTCTCATGTCTGCCTGAGACTCTGAGCCTCCAAATCCCACTGTATCCAGGGAGCCTGTATCAACCTAATCTCTCCCCAGTATCCAAAAGCTGCAGACAGCAATTGCTGCATTCCCCTTGGGAAGGTATTTCTCCAGACTGTGGGCAGAGGAGTGTCCTTTGCTCTCTCCCAGGAGACATAGTTAGGGAGGGAGAAGGAAAGTCACACATGATAAATCCGCTCCAGCATTCCTATCTTACAGAGTCTTTGGATTCTTTCCCTTTCTTCATATCAAGGAATTTATGACATCTCAACTCTGGTTAATGTTGGCACCACAGAGTCCAGGTTTCTGTCAAGCAACTGAACAAACAGTGGTGCCTGCTCACATCTGCTCTTAGGTAGCCAAAGCGTGGGTCTGTCATAGCCATGCCTTCAACCTAGTCCATAAGTCAGTTCCTCTGGCCTTAGTCAAGAGCCTGTAAATTCATTCCCGCACATTTCTCATAGGGTTATGAAGGTGCCAATTAAGAGAATATGATGAATATGACAAACCATTTTTTATAGTTACCCTTTGTTCCCAACTAGGATTTTCCATTTCCCACTACCCCACAAAGTACAACAGACCTTCTTCATTCTGCTTGACCATTCTCTCACGAAGCAGAAAAACAAGCCACGAGTCATTTGTCAAAACAGATTTGTATAATTTAAGAGGAAACATGTCTCACTGATTAGCTCAGTTGCTCAGTGTGGTGTTAATAACGCCAAGGTTGTGGATTCGATCCCCATACAGGCCAGCTACACTTTGGAAAGGGGGTGGGATTGGAGGTTTGCAGAGGGGAAACTAGGAAGAGGGATAACATTTGAAATGTAAATAAATAAAATAACCAATAAATTTTTTTTTAAAAAAATAGGAAACACTAAGAGAAGAAGTTTAGGAGAGATAGAGATAGAGATAGATAGATAGAGAGAGAGAGAGAGAGAGAGAGAGAGAGATGAGATAGAGATAGAGAGAGAGAGAGAAAGAGAGAGATTAGACATAGACATAGATATAGTATAATACATATTATCATGATATTACTATTTTTGCTTGGGTATATTTTGATTTTTAATTAATTCTGGTTAATTGTAATTTAAAAACAAATTTATACCCAGCAAAGAGGTGCAAATCTGTGATCTCAGTATTTGACAGGCTGAGGCAAGAGAATGACCAGTTCAAGGTCATCCTGAGCTATTTATACAGCTGATTTTAGATCAAGTAGCTGAGACTTACTATCTTACTGGATAGTAAGAGCATACCTCCAAAGCTGTAATCAACCAACCAACCAACCAACCAACCAACCAACCAACCAACCAAAACCAAAATGGCTATGTGAGGTAATGACGTTGTCATAAACAGAGGTATTCTACAGACTCAGAAAGTCATGTGTTAGAGATTTAGTAACACCCCACTGTTGAGAAGCAGATTGGGGTGTTAGCAGTTTACACTTCATTTTTATCATGTTTTTATTTATTTCACAGATATTAGGAATATTTTGAGGCTCCCGATAATTATAAAATTTAAAAATGTTCTCCCTGTATTTTAAGAAGTTAAAAAGTGTTTTTAACGGGTCATTTCCTGGCTCACCAGCACTGGTCATTTCCAATTTCATTGGTTTTATTGGCTTTAGTTCAATTCTTTCTTTTACAGTGGCCAAACTATTCTATTTCTGCCCACCTTTGGCTGGTGAGTCTTTAATGGAGTCAGTGTTGGTTTATTTTTCCTGAGTGAAGAGAAAAAAGCATTGCTCTTACTCATGTTTAGAGAAAGCATCAAAGAACTAGAGAGGCTCAGCAAGTAGCTCAGTGATAGAACACATTCAGAGCATGTGTGAGGAGCTGGGCTCTAGCCTGATACACGATACACACACAGGCACACGCACACGCACACGCACACACACACACACACACATGCATGCACGCTCGTACATGCATGCACACACGATGGATGGGATTTGATTATCATTAAAGTCTTAGATTTGAACTATCAGAGCATGAGGTAAAGGCAGATAAACCTACTACATCTACCCAGTCCAAACAAAGCAGCAAGACATAGTACAGGTGTAATTCAACCCTGAGACCATTTGGCTTCTCTGCCCTCTCTCTGGTCCATCCTGCTGAGAGTCAGCCTCTCCCTTCCTCATCCCTTTCTTGGCTCCACTCATAGCAACAAATTTATTGCAATATTTTTAGGCTTCTCCTCAACACAGTATACCCTCAAAAGAAGGAAGACAGATCGCTTTCTGTCATTAGCATGGATAGAAGAGGAAGTGTCCTTTCTGGGAGGCTCCACAGCTCTCCTCATCCATAAGGATCCTTGACCTTAGATCCCACAGCCAGATAGACAAAGCCTTGTGACCCAGAACAGTCAAACCAAACAATGAAAAACAATAGGGACCCCATGGAGATAATGGAAAGGACTTCCTCTCTAGAAAGAAGACATGAATAAAGCAAAGGAACTCCATGGATATCTGGGGGCAACTTCTGGAAGAAAGATAGAAAATGAAAACAGGAGAAACATCCTTCAAACTACAACAGTGTAGCTCACTAGACACAGAGAAAAGTTGTGTGAGATTGTGAACAGGACAGTGCTCTGTGCCTATAAGCTGATGGAAACCGGGTAGGTAAGATGGCATTGGGGGAACAATTTGACTTCTACCCATATCACTTTGGACTCTTTACAGAACTCAGTCATTTGTAGACCATGGATGGCACCTAGTGAGAGTGCGTGCTCACACATTTATTTATTTTCCTTCAGCATTTTTTATTCAGTTAAGCAGAAAGGATAATCAACAAGACCACATACTAACTGCCAATGAATTTTGTAATATTTATTAATTATGACCACTTTTCTGTGTGCTGAATTCATGCTAGAATTGAGGTCAGTTGAGATAAAACATGTTGGAACTGGTAAATTTGAAGGTTTTGCTTGCAACCTTAAGAAAACTGCCCCTAGGCACATCAATAGGTTTTGAGTAACCATAGCCACGAGACTTTAGATGGAAGGAATGCTTTGTGAGCCCAATCTTAGTAACATATAGAAAATCAAATTCATCTGTGCGTAAGTCCTCATTCCCTAAACCCTTAATCTCCATATCTCTGATGCAGAAAGTATTAATCTTAGAAAGAATAACTGACAGCCATTGCCTCAGGCTGCAAAGAAGATGAAAATGTCCTCTACAACTGTGACCCATATCACAGTATTGATGTACATTCTGGTCTTGTTCAAATGAAAGAAACTTGGTCTGCTGTCTTGTTGTGGTACCCCTCTTTTTCTTACTGTGTCACACTCAGAATTAATCAAAGACAGGAGGAGATATGTTCCTTGTCATGACAGTCTTCTCCATGAGCCAAGCCTTCCTAGGGAGGTATGGTTATGTGGGTCTTGACAGATGGTCTACAGGCCAAATTCTCACATAACTATTAACTTAACCTCACCAAATTTCAATATTCATTAGGAACACTGGGATAATAGTATCCACTTTGATACAAGGACTAAATGGCATAGCATTTTTGTTGTTGTTGTTGTTGTTGTTGTTGTTGTTGTTTTGTTTTGTTTTTTAAGTTGGAAAATAACTTCATTTGTTCTAGGGCATTGTCCAGACTCCCCTTAGAACTTCTGAAACTGCTTCTTGGTGCCAGCAGCTTTGGTGACCTTGAGCACATTGAATTGAACAGTCTTGCTCAGGGGCCTGCACTCTCCAACAGTGACAATGTCACCGATCTGTACATCCCTGAAACAGAGACAGGTACTCAGATACATTCTTGGGATGCTTCTCAAAATGATTGTAATTTTGGATGTAATGGAGATAGTTCCGGCAGATGACAATGGTCCTCTGCATCTTCATCTTCATCATGACACCAGTTAGGATCCGACCTCAGATGGAGACATTACCAGTGAAGGGGCATTTCTTATCTATGTAGGTGCCCTCGATGACCTCCTTGGGCATCTTGAAGCCTAGACAGATGTTTTTGTAGTACTGAGGGAGTTTTTGGTTGCTAGTTTCTCCCAGCAAAACATGCTTCTTGTTTTGAAAGATTGTAGGCTGCTTTTGGTAAGCATGCTCTGTCTGAATGTCTGCCAACTTTCCGGGAGCCTAGGAAAAGAAGTAGGCCTACTTCCGGCTTCCTTATTCACTACTGGCTTAGCATTTGTTAATTCCATCACAGAAAGCCTGGTACACTTAATACATATTAGCTATTGCTGAATTTAGATTGTGAGAGGTAATTATTGTACTGTATTAGAATAGTACTAGGCTAGGCTGGTACATGTGCTAACTTTAGACTTTGTTCAATTATAGCTTCCAAGTTCCAAGATATGAGGGACCTATAACAAGAATAAAAGAATCAGAGTTGAAGAACAAAAGTCCTCTTCTTACCTGACCCTCAAACTAATCCTGCACTCAGAGGTCTTGCTTAGGGGCTTAGACCCAACTTCTACCTTCAATTTTATCTATACCTTCCCTGTCCCAATGAAAAGACTATTTGTGATTAGAAGAGACAAGATCTGTCATTGTCATTGGGAAATGGACATATGGAATGCTTCACACGAACTACAGAAGCAAACCAGGGACATTTGAACAAGAACTTCAGAGTACCTAAAACCAAATGTATGGCCTATTATAGAGAACAGGAGACCTAGCTGGGTGTTCTCATGGTGTCATAAGGGGCTTATGACAACTCAGACAAGGGGCCAAAGAAAGGGGTCTCAAAGTGTGGGGCCCTGGTGAGGAGCCTCCTTAGCCTGGATCGAAGTAGTTTTGGTTTCATCTCTTGGAAAGTTACCAATAAATAATGAGTGCAAGTGGCTGTGTTTTAAAAATAAGAGTTTTATAATAATACAGTGAGCATACCATAGAATTCACCCACGTGAAATATACAATCCAGTATATTTTATTATATAGAGAGTTCTGAAAATACCGCAAATCAATAATACAACCCCTAGAGGAGGCAGAGAAGACCGTGTTCCTCTACCAGTATTGGGGAAGTAAGTGAAATTTCAACTTTTAAAAATAAGAATTTCTGCTACCACACGGCTCCCAAGTACAACAACAGTTTCTTAACTAAGATTCAATGAGGAAATGGTGATTTTAGCTAGACTTGATTCCAGCTACACAGGAAGTCAACACATAAGGATCTCAAGTTCAAAACCAGCCTCAGCAGCATAGTGAGAGCATGTGGACAGGGATAGGTAGGTAGGTAGATAGATAGATAAGATAGATAGATAGATAGATAGATAGATAGATAGATAGATAGATAGATAGAGAATTTAATCTCCAACTTAAAAGGGAAGACTAAAAAAGATTTAAAAAGTTTGTCTAGGATTTCACTTTGATACACAGTTGTCAGAAATGATTCTAACTATTTGCAGTGGGAAACTAAGGAACTCTGCATACTCTGTTGACTTGATTCTCCTCAACACCCAAAAGCCCTTTCCCGACTCAGGAGCTGATGTACTTAGAGAGACAAGCACAGTTAGAATGATAGAGACACGAGTCTTTTGACTTTTAGACTGATGAGATATACTACTGTCAGAGCTAAGGGGCCCAGCTACCTGAGTGTCAGAATAAGCTCAGTTTGTATAGTCGCCTGAACCTCTGGCACCCTCCGCTCTAACAGTCTATCTCATCCAACAGCATGTCTCAACAGTCTAAGCCAAAGGACTTGTATCTCTATCATTCTAACAGGGCAGAGGCTGTTCCTTAGTTTCCCACTGCAAATAACTGGAACACGGGTAATGTCAAAAAAATCACCCTAAAACACAACTGAATTGGTTCGTTTTGAGCTCAACTACTAGGACTTTGGCTACCAAAGTTTCCTACACAGGTTTTCAGTTCTGTTTGTGAATTTTACCAAAATATTAGAGATGTGCTAAACACACACACACACACACACACAAAATCATCATTTTTAGTAGGTGAGATAATGTACACATTCTCATGATGGTGGAGGTTCCTCAGGCTGCGTCTCCTGGGCTGGAGTTCAGTCAGCCTGGCTCAGAACCGGGAGCAACCAAGGGTCACAGTACAGAGTGCAGATAAAGCAGCCTGATGTACCTCACTGATTCTCAGAATCGTTCTCTTCTCTCCTACATATTCACAGCTATTACTGTGGCTAATACTTGGGATGAATGCCTCTCTTCATGGCGCTTCATTTTATCACTTTGTAAGTTTTGATGGTATTAGCAAATTTGTAATAGCTTCTCCCTTTTCTGTTTCACAGTAGATCAAACATTAGCATTAAATGGGAAGTTTATGATTTCCCCTTAAAATAGAATCCTAATTATGTTTAAAACTATTATACTTTCTCTCTGGGTGATTTTTCAGTAATAATTGCCAAAATGCTGCAAAGTTTCTGTCCTTCAAGACAGAACCATCTAAGTCTGGCCTCTTTCAGCCTCAAAGTGAATTCCAAATATGTGACTGACTTTTTCTGGTCCTGAGAGAGGCAAGCAAAACCTTAGCTGTGAATTTGAAATTTCCAATTTGATGTAATCAATATATTTGTAGACTTAACTATTTTTAAGCCAGGAAATTCAATTTGTGCCAATACTGGGTTAGTGAATGCTATATTTCTGCAGGACATGATTTGTTATTTGAGGACCAGGTCTCCAGAAGACACTCATGGTTTTCATCTATCATTATAAACAGTTGTTATGCATGAAAATTTAGCTTGTCTATTGTCAAGGTCTTTTTCACATTTACTTAGTGTGATTGTATGTGTATATGTGTATGTATATCTATCATTTGCCATGACTCGTGTGTGGTGGTCACTGGACAACTTGAGAGGGTCAGTCTGTCCTACCAAGGGTCCCAGGGATTGAAGTCAGGTGACTGGGTTTGGCCAGCACCCTTATCTCCTGCATCATCTTGGTGTCATATGTTAGACATCTGTGGTAGTTTGAAAGAAAATGGCTCCCATAGGCCTAGGGAATGGCATTATTAGGAAGGGGTGATCCTCTTGGGGTAGGTGTGGCCTTGGAGGAAATATATCACTGGGCTTGGATTCAAGGTTTCAGGAGCTCAAGCCAGGCTCAGTATCACTCTCTCTTCCTGCTGCCTTTGGATCCAGATGTACAACTCTCAGCTACCTCTCCAGCACCAGTCTGCCTGACGGCCTCCATGTTTCCCACTGTGATGATAATGGACTAAATCTCTGTACTGTAAGCTGGCCACAGTGAAAAGTTTTTCTTTATAAGAGTTGCACTGGTCACGGTATCTCTTCACAGAAATAAATCCCTAACTACATCTTTACAGGTCTCTTTAGTAGCAAAAGGTCCTTTCCCTAAGATTATACTTGTAACCACAATGGGTAACAGGTGCAAGAATTCTCTAGTTATGAAGGACAAGAATGCTAGGTCCAGCTGTGTGGCTTTTTCCTTTTTTTTTTTTTTTTGAGGGCTCCCAATTCACTTATCTGTGGGAATTAAAAATCTGGAAATATTGAAACCCGTGGACTAAAACTGCAGCTCTACAAGAAGCAATAGGAGTATTTGAGTAACGGGCTCTGCTGACCCTCGAAGAGATGGCGTCTCCTTCCCGGACTGATGAGGAACTTTTGAGGAAAATGTAGGTTCTTCCTTGTTTTACACAGTCACTGTGCACTCCCTGGGCAAGAATAAGCATAAGCATAGGAATAAGAATAAGAGAACAAGGCAGGCATTATTTCCTCTGCTCTCCATTCAAGCCCCTCCCCCCCCCTTCCCCTCCCCCTTCCCCTCCCTCCTCCAAGCAGACGTTTCTGCCCCTTCCCCCTCCCCTTTCCCCCCCCCTTCCCCTCCCCTTTCCCCTCCCCCTTCCCCTCCCTCCTCAAAGCAGATATTTCTGCCCAGACTGCTTTACATCTAGCTACCTGCACCTGCTACTGGCAGGTTTCTGAGCTGCTTCTCATCAGTGAGAACTCAAGAAAGTCTCTCGTGCCCACCGTACTCTGGGCATACTGACCACTTTTTAAAATGTACTAAAACTTACTTATTTGTAAGGTTTCTGTGTGTGTGTTTTCTCTCCTCCTAAAACAGTCCCTCTCCAAATTTTCTGATCAGTGTTGCTGCCCAGTGAAAAAGATTGTAAATGTGCCTGAAAATACACTCTCTATATATGTTCACTACCGTTAATGTGTTTTGGACAAATTCTCAGAAATTCTATGCCACATCCTATGACTGACCTCCATTTTCTCTTTGTCTTCTCTCCTTGGCCTTGCACTCATCCAGTCCTCCACAGACTCTGAAACCTAAATCCAAGGCAGGCCAACTGTCATACCTCAGCAAGAGAAGCCTAGCTTTCCTTGCTCTGTCCTCTTTGCCCAGTAACCAATTTTGATTCCCTGGAATGGAGCCAAAGTTGCATACCAGATATGCTGATGCCTGGTAATCTTTTCGTTACAGAGTGTGTGCCATTTGGAGTTGTGAATTACAGTTGGCACAAAGAACTCACAGCCCTTCTCCAGCCTGGAGGCTGGTGAGCAGATACAGAGCTTGCTTTTGTCACTGCAGTGTGGCCCTTCCTCTTCTCCATTCCCACAGTGGATTTCAGAGTCTCCTTGTTTTGTGAGAAGGGTAGTTGAGACTGGGTTGTTTCCATGGGAAGTGAAAGGGAACAGAGAAGGTAGTGGCTGGAGCTTCGGATTCCCCTTAACCTAAGGTCACTCACAGCCAGGAAGACATTCACTCAGCTGGGAGGCGTTGGTGGAGGGAGGCAGATGTAACAGGCAGCTCATTGCCCAGGCCTGACACTCCTGCCTTACAAAGTCATAGGAATTCACCAATGCCCCACTCCCTTCTCTGGAGAGGCTGAATTATTGACTTATTGACTGTGGTAGATACACAAATAACGGAGGTTATTTCCATGCAAAGGCCATGTGAGGCAGAGTCCTATTTTCCCTATGGGTCTTATCAACAAAGGTTTCCCTAAGTGCCTCCAAAGTGTCTCTCCATTAGGCCAAAGGAGCTACTTTTGATTCTCCCTTGGAAGAGAGAGAAATTTAATAAATCAGCAAGTGCAGGGAGCATCTAAATCCAATCATCGTGGAGTACAGATAAATCATTGCTGCCGAGGAGCACGGCACCCTTGATTCCTTCGGAACCGGCAAAATCAGCTGGCAAGCCTTTCATCCGACACAAAGCTCAAGATCTTGCCACCAGGCCAGAACGACTGCCCAGAGCGGGACCTCTTTCTTGGCTTCTGAGAAATGAAAGGCAAAGAAGGAGGCTGCCCTGTAACACAGACCTGACAGAAGCTCACTGCCTTGTTTGCATGGAGCAGGTTCTGCCCCTGAAGCTACAGAGAGACAAGGTGACTAGGCGGGGATGTCTTACCCCCAGCTGCATACTGGGACCTTCCAGAGCCTTATCCGTGGTCGATTCACCCACAAGCTACATGAGGGCATGAACCATAGTGATGGAGGCTGGAAACCCATGCATTTCAAGTTGAGCCAAGGCCAGCAAGGTAATCTCCACTTAAGTCTCCAGCTTCTCTCATAGAATACAGGATATTTCCATCCCTCTCTACTCCACTCTAAGTGAGATGCATATGAAATGCAAGTTTAGTGCAGCCCCCATATTTATAAATATGCCATCTTGCAAATGGCTGGATAGGTATTTGAATTATTGATTGTTAAATATTTAAGCTGAATTCCTCATCCATCAGTTCTTGTGAAAAGCCAGGGGACAGATTTATGATGCTAGAGTTTTTCTGGTTAGTTGGCAGTTGGCATCTCTATTAATTATGGCTCACATGGAGGGTTCTGCAATGTTCATTGAAGGCACTCTGAATCAGTGTCTATTATTCCTTTGGAAGAGGGCATGAACTAGAAGAACCCCTGAAATAAGCAGGGAATGTGACTTGCCATCTACAAGTTACTGTTGCCGCCTTCTCTAGTCTTGATGGGAACCAGTGTACCCTGACTAGATTTCAATAGAAAGAGCAAGGCCGAGAGAAGGTGAGTCTGGATTTTTACTTCTCTTTTATCATCTTCCTGGCTCTATGACACAAATTATTTCTTCTTCTAAAATCTCAATGTGTTTATCTTAAAAGGTGTGTTGTCAGACTAACAACTACCTGGATAGAAAACACACACACACACACACACACACACACACACACACACACACACATATATATATATATGAATGCTACCCAGATCAAGTTTAGAGGTGGTGGTAATAATAATAGAGACAGAAGTAATAATAAGCCACAGGCTTACAGAGGAAAAGTCTAACCCCAAGTGGAGAGGTATTCTAACTGGTTCTATTTACTGTATGAGACTGGTCTCCTGCAGTCCAGGCTAGCCTCAGACTCCTTAACCTTCCTGCTTCCACCGCCCAAGTGCTGCTGCTGCAGGTGTGCACCATCACTCCTGTTCAGAATAGTAAGCTGAAGAACTCAACAAATGTCTGTCCTTTTCAGTGTTGTGGGCTCCATAGCATCCTCATCTAGAAAGGCAAGTGCCACCAGGTGCTTTCACCACAGGGAGTCTTCAGTGT
Organism: Rhabdomys pumilio; assembly: GCA_030674055.1. Classification (NCBI taxonomy): domain Eukaryota; kingdom Metazoa; phylum Chordata; class Mammalia; order Rodentia; family Muridae; genus Rhabdomys; species Rhabdomys pumilio. Next base: position 49,411,489 of record JANHMN010000004.1, on the reverse strand, counting down.
TTATCTTCCTTGAGTTTTATTGACAAAGCCTTAAACTTGGGTTGGATAATGTGTAACTCGTCGGCAGAGCGCTGGTTTAACATGCATGAAGCCCTGGGTTTGAGGTCTAGCCGTGAAAGAGATCGTTACAGAACCAGTAGAGGCAGAAAGAAAGAGGTGTCAGTGTCTACGTTCATAGAACTCTCTAAAAATGTGAGGAGAATGCACTGCAATGCCCAGGAAGGAAAGTTCTCTTGTCTGGAGGGAACACATGGAGTTCACATTCAACAATGCGCCCACTTCTAGATTAAAAAAAAAAAACAAAAACAGCTAACATAGAGAAGTAAGAAATTGCTCTTGGGCAGCCATCCATTTAACTTGCTAACTGCATCCATGAGGAAAATATGGAAGGAGGAGGGAGGAGAGAGAGAGAGAGAAAGAGAGAGAGAGAGAGAAAGAGAGAGAGAGAGAATGTCTTGGCAAGGAAATCAAGAAATCAAGGACCACAGTTTGCTCATTATGAAATGCCCTGTGCCCGCATGATGGACAACACACCGTAAGCACTGGACAGTTCTTTCTGAATGCATGTCCCAGCAAATAGTACCCTGTACCCAGTCTTGCTAGTATGAACTATGTTGTCTTAATTCATGCCCTACTGGCATTGCTGTGCTAAATCTTTACTCTTGCTGTGAGACATTAGTAGCCCTGTCTCCTAAATGAAGATATCAAGGCTCCTGTAGCTCAAGCAGTGAGTAGCTTGGCCAGGGTTCTCAGACTCTAGCTCATCTTTTTCATACCAAGCCATGTTGCCTCTCTGAGCTTCTACTCTTCCTGACCCAGGTTTTCCAATCTCTGCACAGCTGACACTCTAGGCTAGATGATACTTCACCATAGAGTACTGTCTCATGCATTATAGAATGTTTGTTAGCCTTCTTGGCTTCTTCCCACTACCCTGGAAGCCTGCCTCACTCCCTTGTGGAACACTAAAGAGTTTCCAGGCATTGTCAACTGTCCCCTGATGTATAAAATGGTAAAATGTTCCCAGCTATGAGCGTTATCATCATTAGGGCACTTCCCTTCCATCTAGTGACAAAGTATAGAGAAGCCAGTCTTTGGGGACACCAAGCTCCAAGCACTCAGTTACACCTGACCATTCCCAAGTGAATATTCCATCTACTTATGTCTTAAAACTGAGCTCATCACCCTTTCCTAACTCATCCTCCTGTATAAGCCCAGCTGTGCTCCCCCACCCAAACTTATGCTGGAACCTGACTCCACTGTGTGATGACTTTGATAGTGTGGTTAAGTGAGAAATTATTGTGCCATGAGGGCAGAGTCCTTGTAATGAGCTTGATAATCTTGGAATAGGAGACATTCTCTCTTTCCCTCTCTCTCTCTCTCTCTCTCTCTCTCTCTCTCTCTCTCTCCTGGCATCTAAGAGAGACATAAGAAGGTGCTGTAGGAAAATAGAGCGAGGCACCAGGCTTTCCTACCTAAGATGCCATCAGAGCATGAACAGAGACATCATGCTCTCTGCTGTGTGCTGTGCTTCCAGTCCAGGGTCATTGGAGAGTCCATGGAACAGCAAATCCAAGCATTCCTTTTGGGTGCAAAGAGGGGTAAGTTCCACGTGGACTTCTCTACATGAAATGAAACATTCCTGAGCCCCGTCTCTCCACCTATAGGATGGCAGTCACAAGCTGCTGTCCTGCCTTCCTTCACATTTCCTGTGATGTGACAACGAGATGGTCTGTGTGTCATCCTAGAAGTCTATGAGTTACAGCATATTAAACAAGCATGTTAACTGGGCTTCTCTGGAGGGAGAGAGCTGGTAAAATGCCCACATACTAAAAGGCAATGTTTTAGCCAGGCTTTCACTATACAGTCTGGATAATCCAACAGAGGCTGTCTCATACTAGAGAGGTTAAGGACCTGATAGCCACTCAGTCCATCAGGCTAGATGTTTCAGCAGTCTCCACTTGACAATAAAGCCCTCAAGGATTTCTAAAGAGCTACTGGTCTTCAGTCCACACCAGGAGACCAAATATGAAGGGATCCAATGATAGCTAAGAATGGCAGCAGCAGTAGCAGCAAGCAAGTAGTTGCACTCACAAGCAAGGAGTGAAGATGGGCAGGCAAAATCAATACCTCCTTTCCCTCAGACTTCCTTATATCTGAGCCTCCACTAGAAAGTGCTTCACTCTTGGGAAGGACCTTCTCTCCTCCGCTAATACTTCCTGGGACTCACATCCTAGATCCAATTGAGTTGGCAACCAATACTAAACATCAGAGCGATGTGCTAATATTTCCCTGGCTTGGCATGCTCTTCTTGACTCTTGCCTTATTCAGTACACTGGCAGTGGTACACATTTTGTCATGCTCCAAAGGGCCTGCTGGTTGTAGACTATAATTCCTAAACATCAGGATGAAGTCCAGATGTGAGCCTAGGAAGTGCTATCTAGCAGTTAGGAGTGGGGCTATTGAGACTCAAAAAGATAATGCATGTTTTCTCTCATATATAGAATCCTTTCCATAAATATGTGGCATGAAAGTAGAAAGGGACACTGCGGGTATAGAGGCATTTAAGGAAGAGATGCATGTAACAACAATAGATGATGGGGGAAGAGAGACAGAAGTGTGCTTTATCCCGGATGTGAAGTGTATGAACGAAGCAGAAGGAGGGGTATTTGAGGGGCAGAAGGGACCAGTGGGGTAGGACAAGGAAAGATATCAGAAAATGAACACTAGCCAAGAGCAACCATATTTGTCATAAAACTCATTTTTACACTAAATAATTTTTAAAAGCATAGCATTGATTTGCTTATTTGTTGGTTATTTTCTGAGAGGTTATAAATATTTTTATTTAAATGTTTCATAATTTGTACAATGTATATTGGTCATATCCGCCCATTACTATCTCCCTCCAACTTCCCTTGGTGCCCTCCATCCAAAACTCCCTTCCAACTGCGTGTCCTGCCGCTTTTATTGTTGTTAATGACTGAGTCCAGTTACTGCTGCCTATATGCTCATGGGTGTGAGGCCATCTATTGGAACATGAACCACCAATGGCCAAGCCCCCAAAAGTAAGTGACTTTTTCCCCTCAGAAGCCATAAATTGCCATTAACTCCTCCTACAGGAGAGATCCAGCTTCTCCTCCATCCATGCTGGAATTTTGTATGCCAATAACCACAGCTACTATAAGCCGATGTTTGCAACAACCAGGTGAGTCCGGAAGTCAACATTTCATGGCTCTCCTCCCACCCACAGCTCTTACACTTCCCACTCCCCTGTAACCCATTCTGCGAAGGTCTCCAAGCCATAGATAGACTGAGGCTAATGTTGCTGATCCGTTCAAAACTGAGCTCTTACAGTTTTTCTTATACTCACCACCGTGACGGCCATGAGTGGGTTAACCACTATCCACTACCAAAACAAGCTTACCAGAGCTGGGAACTCCACAATTCTTTTTCTAGGTCCACAGATTCCACTGACGCAAGAACCTGTGCAGCCCGTCTGGCTCTGACTTTCTCCCTGGATCTTCCCTCTCCTTCATTCATCTTAAAGGAGACAGAGGAGGCTGATGTGCCAAGCAGAGCTGAGAGGACGTGGGCCAGCCACAAGATGCCACCCTGCCTGAGACTGGCTCTATTTCCCCACGCAGCATGAAGCCACATGTCTATGATGTGACAGATCCACTCCTACAGTATTTATGTTTCGAGTAGAAGCTGTGATGGCCCCAGCCTGGCCTGCAGAGCTTCTGTCTCTAGAAAAGCTCTCTAAAAAGCAGAGGCTGGAGTCGGGCTGAGAACTCCCATTGCAGGAATGCTGGTGAGGAAAGTTTCCATACTGACTGCCACGTCCCTGAAGGTCTGAAGCCCAGAACTTCTCTTTGGGTTCCACAAGAGGCTAACGAGTTCTCCCAATGAAACTTCTTTTTACTTTAAAGCCAGTTTCAAGTGGGGCTTATGTTTCTTGCTGTTTATCGGCTATTTGTAATCTTCATCTAAGAACAGTGTATTTTATTACTGATTAATTTATTAAACTTTGCCCTTTGGGTAGTTTGCTGCATTACTTTACATATCCTGGACATTAGTACTCCACTAGTGAACATTTTTCACCCACTCTGGAGGCCATCTCTTCATTCAATTATTGGTTTCCCTGGCTGTTCAGAGCTTTTTAATTTCATGCAACCCCATGTCAATTCTTGGCTTGATTTCTTGAGTTGCTTTAGACCCTTTAGGAAAAGTCTTTGTCTGTGACACACAATGGGATCTCCAGCTGCAGAAGATTGAAATTAGATCTATATTTCTCATGATGAACAGCAATCAACTCAAAATGGGTGGCACACCATAATCTAACCCTTTATAAAGTCTATTTATTTATCAATGTGTTTGTCAGTGTGGTGCACATGTGTCTATTTGTGTATAAATACAGTGTATGTGAGGGAATCACACACACGTGCACATACCATTCTGATGCCAGCTGAACAGCCCTGAATTCAAAAGCAAACTTCAAAAATCTGATCTATCAACAATTGTGTCATCTGATTTGTTAAAGGAGGTGTTTGATAAAATATGAAATATCGTTCCCCATATAATCTCAAAGGTGCACATTATTAAAATGAGATATAAGCATATTGTTCTGTAACCACATCAATATCTTAAATTTTGGCTAAAAGTAGATGGATCACAAAATGAAATCAAGTCACAAACCTGGAAAATGGACAGGCAGGGATGGGGTGTGATTGGTAAGGATGGGGGCAAATAAGATTTGTTAGGAGGAAGAGATAATCAGAATTATACACAAGTGTGAATTGTCAAACAATAAAATAATAATAAATAAAAAGGAAATCAATAAATCATCAATAAAAAAGGAAAATCTGCCTATCTGGTGCCTCTCTTTTGTATACTTCATTTCCTGTCTTTCTTGTCAAGGGGCCACATAGCCAGGCAGAAGTCTCTGGCCTAGGTTGTCAGTGATCATAGGAATAAGAACATTAAAATGAAACTTCAAAAGCCAGCTGGTGGCTTTGTTTGTGTCACTTACTATCTGTGTGACCTTAGAAGAGTTCTACATCTTCTCTGAATCTTTATTTATTATCTGGAAAATGGAGACACTTATAAAATCATATCCATAAAACCACTGATAAAACACAGTACCCATAGTACAATTTCAATAAATGCTGGAGGAATGAGGAAATCATTACAAAGCCAGAGAAAGCCAACTAATTAGCTGACCAAAGAAACCACAACATAACACACACACACACACACACACACACACACACACACACACACACACATTGAGCTGTAGGCTTTATTTGACACATAGACAATTTCGATTTGGATGTGGAGTGGGAATTCTAAATTAATTGCCACCCCAACTCTGGACCCCTGCATTCAGTTAAGGAGAAGCAGATGTAGACAGAAAAGGAGGTTCTAATTTGAACAACAGAATGTAGTTTGGAAGAACATAGCATAAAACATATGCAGAGCCAGTAGATTCAAGATAGATTCAAGAGCCCAGAAATAAGCCCAAATACGGACAGTGAAATAATAACTGACATGATGCTACAATGACCAAATTGTGTTTTCTCAAACACAATGGAGATGGATGTCTTCAGTCAAAGGTATTAGGAAAACAAGGTGTCCATTCACAGAAGAATGTGACAGAGTCTTACTCTACTCACAAAAATCAAGATAGATTACAAGCTTAAATGTAATACCTGAAGCCCTAAATCTTCTAAAAGAAAACACAGGACAAGGCCTCTTGACATTGGTCGGGGCAATCATAGAATACAGAGGACCTCAAAAGTATACACAACACATTCAAAAGTAAATGAATGCAACTGTTCCCAAGAGCATCTATCCACAGCAAAGGATGCAAATAGCAAATGAAATATTTGCAAGCCAAATATCTGAGAAAGAATTGATAATCAAGATAGATAAGAACTCATAAAAATTAATATAGAAAAACAACTAAACCAAATAATCTTGACTTTAAATTGGGATAAGGACCTAAGAAGACATTTTCTATGCAAAGATACTTAACATCACCAATCCCCAGGAAAGTGGAAAGTGAAGCCACAATGAAATATCCACTCACACCTGTTAGACTGTGGCTATTACCAAAACCACAAGAGACATGAAGTGTTGATGAGGCTGCGCAGCAAAGGGAACAATGGTTCACTGCTGATGCAAAGGTAAATTGGCTGCAGCTGTTATGGAACAATAAGTAGGTTTCTCAAAAGACTGAAATTAGTGGTTAGGCAGGATGCCTCAGTGGGTTAAAGTGCTTGCTGCCCAAGCCTGATTATCTGAGTTTGATCCCTGGAATCCACATGAAAGTCAGATGCTAAAGTGTATACAGGTCTGTAATCCCAGCATGCCTACAGTGAAATGTGAGGCAGAGCCAGGAGAGTCATCCAGATGCTTGTGGGCCTACTATCCCTGAGTATGCAGCATGGCAGGAAAAAGAGAGACTGTGCCTCAAAACCAAGGTTGGGGGTTTAGGGAGTATTTGTTGCTCTTACACAGGACCCAGGTTTAATTTCCAGTACTCACTTGGTGGTTCACTTAACCACAGTTCCAGGAGATCCAGTGCCCTCTTCTGATCTTATGGACACCAGGATCACAATGGTACACATGCATGCATACAGCCAACACACACACATACACACACACACACACACACACACACACAAATAAATAAATAAATAAATATTTTTTAAGGATATTTACTACTCTTGCAGAGGACCCCAGTTCATTCTACATGGTAGCTCACAAACCTCAGTTGCAAGGGATCTGACACCTTCTTGCCTCTGCAGACACCCACCAGGCATTCACATAATGAACATACATGCAGGCAGGCAAACACACATACACTAAAAATAAAAATAAATAATTTTAAAAGTAGAAGGAAAGAACTGATGCCTGATCTCTACATGTACACTGTGGCACACACACATACACACACACACACACACACACACACACACACACACTGGCACAAGTACAATAATAATAAATTCAATAATAAATTAAAAAGTTAAAAAAGAACTCTCCTATGATCCAGCAGTCCTACAATGTGTCAAGAGAAATTTGCATTCAGATTTACTGAAGTGCTATTTACAATGTTCATGACATAGAAACAGACCAAATGTCCACCAAAGGATTCTGGGTAAAGAAAATCTGTAAGCAAAATGGAATGTCACCCAGCCATTTAATAAAAAAAAAAATTTTTTAATTTAAAAGGAAACCCCTGTAATTTAACACAATGTGGGGGAACTTTCAAAGTCTTATGCTAAGTGAAATATGTCAACAATATGACAAACATTGGTAACACCACTTAAATGTAGAATCTAAAAGGGCTGAATGCTTAGAAGCAGTACAGCAATCACTGCCAGGCGTGCGGAGTTAAAGAAATGCCTACTGGTTGAGGAGTACAAATTTCAGTTATTCTAATACACAGAGGATACCAAAGTTTATAACGCTGCCTGTACATGTAAAATTTACCAATGGAAGAGACCTCACAAAGGAAGCTGCATAAGGCCATGGCTGTGTTGACTGGTTGTATACTCACGACTCACTGGGCAGCTTGAATTAGGTACAATTGACACCTCCATATGTCAATTACTGCTCAAAATATCTGTAGGTAGGAAGCACATATACTTTGTCATAGAATCACCTGAACAGAACAAGAAGGTACCACATCTGGGAATAGACTCAAAAGCAGGATTCTGGAGCTGGAGAGTCATCTCAGCAGTTAAGAATACGTGTTGCTCTTGTAAAGGACCCAAGTTAAATTCCAGCATCCACAAGATGGCTCAGAATTGCCTGTAACTCCAGCCACAGGGCATCTGATACCCTCTTCTGGCCTCCTGAGACACCAGGCACTTACATGTTACATGTACATACATGGAGGCAAAACATTGATACCCATAAAACAATAAAATAAACCTAGATTTTAAAAATAACTGGGATTTCTGGATTATAAAATAGTTCTGTTTTTAATTAATAGTGTGTGTGTGTGTGTGTGTGTGTGTGTGTGTGTGTGTGTGTGTGTGTGTGATCTTCTGCAGACATAGCCTGGTCTTGAGCTTGTGACTCACTGAGTATGAGAAAGCACTTGCATCATCGCAAGCCCATTTCTGTCCTCCTATTTTGGGACCTCTATATGACACCTTCTGCATGTAGTGGCTCTCAGCCTTGGCACTCTCTGGAATTCTGGCTAGCTTTATAGCCCTTTTGTTGTTCATGAGCTATCTTGCTCAGAAAAAATTTTATTCTGTACAATCCTTCATTCATGTGGTAGGGAAAGTAGAGAAAGCATATGCACATGAGAGTGTGGGAGAGTATGTGTTTGTTGCATGTGATTTTAAAAAACATGCTCCCACCTTTGCCTGGGACCGTGGCCCATGCTCTGGTTCCTCCCAGCTTAGCTCTGCCAAGGGCCAGGTACCTTCTTTCCCGGGATGGCTGTGATCATGCTCCCAGTCCCTCCTGGCCAAGCCTTTATCAACAACCCAACTTCTCTCTATCTCTGCCCACCTTTGCTCTGCAGAAGAAAACATTCAGACAATTGTTGGGCACAGTATCTCCTGCCCTAACCTTATCAGCCAGCCTCCACCAACCTTCTTGGTTAAACACCGGTGGCAGTGGCCACAGTTCTAACTTCCCCAAGATCTTATATGACTGTTGCTTTCTTTTCCTTTCAAAACCTGGCCAAAAAAGACACTTCCCTTTTCTCGTGTCTCTTTTGCCTCCTGGTACCCACCTTTACCCTTCACCCAGCAAATGCCCTCCTCTGCCTTCTTTATTAATACAAACAAGAACCAATTAGGGAATCAGCACATATGTGAGTAGTATGTATCAGTTAGCCTTTGCAAAATAAAATTCTACCTCAAATTTAAAGGCTTAAAGCAGTCTAGCTCATTGCTCTGCAGTATCTAGATATGAGTGGGCTCATCCAGTCTTGACTGGACTTTCTTATACACGTGAGGGCCAGCTAGAATCTTCCAAGTCTGAATGTTCTGGCAAGATGGCCAGTCCCTGTCCCATACCCCTCAGCTGATCTCTTCACAAGTCACAGGGATGGCATGAGAAATCAAGACCCTTCAAGGCCTCTTAGGCTTAGGTTCAGAACTGGCACAGAATCAGTGCCTTAGCCTCCCATCCATCAAAGCAAGTAATAAGACCAGCACAGATCCAAAAGGTGGACAAATAACCTATCTCTTGCAGGGCATTTGTTTTGTATATATAAAGCCCTGAATTTCATCCCCCCAAACTGCAGAAAAACAAAACAAATCTCAGAATAAATAAATAAGACTGTTGGTGAAAAGAGCTTTTAAAGCCACATTTCAAAGGTAATAAGCAAAGAAATCAGAACAGAAATTCTTAGAGCTTTATCACAAACTCTTTGATCAAAGATGTGCATAGGAGTTTCCTAGTACTTGATTTGGACATTTAATGGATATTTAGTATTTTGCCCTCGTGCCCAATTCCTCCCCTTCTGGTAATTATACACAAGTTCTATATTGGGTCTAGTGTTTGTAGAATTTTCAGTCAACAGATTCCAATCACTCTGGTCAAAAGGCTGCTATGTACCCAGCTAGACTCATATAGGTACACTAAGCCTACAGCTTGACCTTGGAACATGAGACCCTGCTCTAATCACCCCTACTCCCTTTCCTCCCAGGCCAGCCTGGCTATTTCTTTCTCAGCCGGGCTATCTAGCCACCTCAGTCCTAGTCACTTCAGTAGGGACTATGATGTGTAGCTCTACATAACCATCCAAATGTTGTGCGTTTCCGGAGCTGCCAGGAACATTATTTGGTGATAGCCCCCCAATAGCTGCCCTCCACTCAAGGCTGTAACCTTCCTCAGGATATACACCCTTCCTTCAGTAGCCTCCATTAGGACACTTGCCTGTAGGTAAACTGAGACCTTTGCTGTACCTTACCACAGGCCAAGAACACTTGCTCTGCTCACATCTCCTCCTACTTCTCCATGTCATGTGTTACCAAGAACACTCTCCCATAAGTATCCTGCAGAAAATCCTTCATCTGAGAGACAACCCTGCCAGCTAAACTGCAGCAATCCTCCATTTTCACCTGTTGCATACAATCAAATCCTGCTTAGAGACCCTTCCACTCAGGAATCTTTCCTCTATACCAGTGATTGTCAACCTATGGGTTTTGAGCCTTTTGGGGGGTCAAGTGATGTTTTCACAGGAGTCACCTAAGACTATCAAAAATGCAGATACTTACTTTATAATTCTTAACAGTAGCCCTGAAGCTCACTATGTAGACACAGCTGACCTCAAATTCACAGAGATCCACTTGCCTCTGCTTTCCAAATGCTCTTAGGGTGTGTGTGTGTGTGTGTGTGTGTGTGTGTGTGTTTAAATGGGTTAACGTGAACAAAGTGTTTAGAACAGTGTCTGGCAAACAGCAGGTTCTACATGTTTGCCATTGTTATGGTGACTGCTGGTGTTATTAGCTGTAATGGTGTTAACACAAAACTTTCTACTCCTTAAGCCCATGCATGCTGTGTCTACCATAAAGCATACAGTCACCAGTGTACCACACATATGGGTGTTTCTACACCTTCTGGCTCCTAGACTGTCAGAATTTGAGCCAACACCAAAGATCTCAAGTAAAAGGCACAGGGGCACCAGTTTGGGCAGGAGCACTCTGCTTCCTCCCACAGTCCCCATCCTTCAGGTTTGGTTCTGTCTTCTACTCCAGGCATTGCTGTCTTTATGGAATATCCTGAAAAGAATGTGCCCCTGCTTGGAGCAGCATGGCTGATAGGGATATAGTATGTTAAATAGTATTTTACACACAGCAGAGTCCCAGTGGGCAGGCCCGCTGTATTACCTGTACGAGTTGCCTTAATTATTAAGGTCATTCTCTATCCCATCTTGGACTCAGGCTTGCTTCTGTTTTCTGCACATTTTATGATGAAATGTCCCATGAATATCAAAATCAATAAATTACAAGTTTTCAAAGGCGAAGGCTACACGATAGCCTTTAGGCTGGTTACCAAACACCAGAGCCATCTCTCTTAGAAACCATAATCCTGAAACAGTAAGTCTGGACAATGGGGAGCATTCTTACAACAGGCACATGCTGTTCCCATGCTAAGGGAATGTGGATTGGGGTTCACAGCAGGATCTTGTAATTGCAAAGGATGAATGGTTGCTAAAGAAAACAGAAGCACCTGGGGGTTTAACCAATTTGTTTGGGGAGCTCAGTGACAGGGGAGGCGTGCATCTAGCTGAGTAAGCAGCCACAGAAAGGGTTGCAGCCTTTAGTGAACTTCTGGAAGAGAAAAAGCATCTGTCCAGAAAAGCTAGGGAGTGACTAAAGGAGCATGAGGGAAATCAGCTTCAGGGTGAGGGTGTCTCCTGGATCTAAGACTCCCAGGGTGAAGGCAAGATTAGCAGGCACAGAAAGAGCATTCTACAAAGGGCAAAGTGTCATGGTCACACTCTTTCTTCCTAGCAAGGACTATCAGTATCTCCTAAAAATATTCCACTCCACTCCCTCCCACAGTGAACAAGGCCAGGCTCTCCTCATCGTATTTATCTCCAAGTCCCTGTCCTTGTCCTCCGGAACCACCATTTAGCCATCCAATGACTGGCGATTTCGGATTCCACACGTGAAAGATCGCCAGTTATCCGTCTGTGCCTCACTTCTTTTAATTAGTATTACATCCTGCAATTCCACATTATTGCAAATGACAAGACTTCTTTCTTTTATAAAGCTGGGTAGTATTCTGTTATATAAAACATATATAAAGATAATATATAACGAGCTCTTTGACATACTGATTTCATAATTCTTGAATACATGCCCAGCCGTAAAATGGCTAGGTCATATGGTCGTTCTGTTTTTAGCTCTTTTAGGAACCCCCACTCTGTTTTTTAAAATGTCTGTGCTAATTCACTGTCCTACCCACAGTGCGCAGGGTTTCCTTTTCTCCACAGTCTGCCCACTACTGACTCTCCCTGCTTTGGGGATTTTATAGCTGCTGCTGCTGCTGCTGCTCCTGTTTTCTTCACAGTCACCATTCCACATGCCGCAGGGTGACCACTCTTAAGCATTTTGGCTTACATTCTTCTGGTGATTCCTAATCTTTGAGCAGCTTTTTCATGTGTCCATTTTGCCATTTCTGTCTCAGTTTGGGAACAGCCTGTTTAGACGGACCTTCATTTTGTGGTCTTACTCTGAGGTAAGAAACATTTTGCACATTCATTCCCCTTATCAGCATGGTACTGCATAAAAACAGACACACAGACCAACTAAATTACAGACAGCCCAGAAATGGGTCCAGGCATTTACAGTCCACTGATTTTCAACAAAGGCGCCCAAAACACCTGTAGGGAAAGATAATCTATTTGACAAAAAGTGGCTGAAGAACTGGCTATCCACACACAGAAGAGTCCAAAAGCAATCTCAAAATGGATTAAGGACTTATATGTAAGAGCTAAATGTTCAAAACTATTAGAAGAGAACAGAGGACAACTATGAAGACAGGAGTCTACATATTGACCTTTGGATATGAGCCCAAAAGTACAAGTAAAGTCTGAAATGCTTCTCCGGCCAAGGAAATAGTCGGAAGTGAAGAGGCAGCCAGTACAATGGGGAAAATAATGTGTGCAGGGTACAGGTTCTCATCATGTCTCTCTGTGAATCTTGCAGTGGCTCTGCCAGGAATAATTCCTGCCTTCTGCCCCTCCCATAAACTCTGCCTCCACTCTCCCAAGAGTATGCATGGTCCGTTTCCAAACCCAGCCAGTTGCTGGGATAAAAGACATTTTGCTTGCTACCTAGTACTCATGTGAGCCAATCCTGGGTTCTTAGAGGGACTCTCAGCTCCAGTCTCCCCTGTCCCATACTCTGGTGACACATGTGTAAAATTTGAGTGTCTGGTGAGTGCTGGGCAGGGTGCTGAATCCTGCGTCTTTGTGTGTTTGGTCACTGTGTCTTCACGACAACCAGACAGAACAGATTCTTGTCTACGTGTTATGCTGAGGATGCTCCATACGTTAGGCCAATTTGACTGCAACCTGAGCAATTTCTAAGGCTACATTTTAAAATAAATTTATGTTCAGAGCTTAAAACTAATGATTATGAAGCCCTATAGAAATAAAAGGGTATATTAGTTACATTTTTTTTAAAAAGACAAAAATCTGGTCAAAATAATTAAAACATCAGTCTACTTAATGAGGTCTCCTAACAGACCCCAAAATGACACCTATACTGCACCCCTGCACCAGATGATCAGACAGGCCTCATTTCCTGCCATCCCTCCCCACCTTGCTTGCTATACTTCAGTTCCTCAGACCTTACTGCTCTCTCTCTCTCTCTCTCTCTCTCTCTCTCTCTCTCTCTCTCTCTCTCTGTGTGTGTGTGTGTGTGTGTTTATCTGTGTGTGTATCTGTGTGTTTCTGTCTTTGTGTGTTAGTGGTGATGGTGGTGGTGGTATGTGTAGTGTGTGTGTGCTGTATAGGAGGTATATGAGTCTGTCTGATGTGTGTCTGGTGGTATAGCTTGTGTCTGGTGGGTATATGAGTTTGTATATGTATATACAGTAGGTATATGAGTGTGTGTAATATATATGTATTATGCATATGTTTATCCTTGTTCTTATGTGTATGCTGCATATGCTCATACAGGCCAGAGATTAATATTAAGTCTTTCCCAATCATGTTCCAGTTTATGCTGTGGATAGAGTCTCTCCCTGAGCCCAGATTCTGGCATATCTAGCCAGCCTGTTTGCCTCATGGATCCACTGTCTCTGCTTCCCAAGTTCTGGGATTATAGGCAGCTGTCATACCAGCCAGGCTTTTAAGTGGGTTCTGGAGGTCCAAAACCTGACATCCATACTTGCTCAACAAGCACCTTATCAGCTGAGTGCTCTCCTAGCCCTTCCCTGATCTTTCTTGAGTGAAACAAGCATGCTTGCATTAGAGACTTTCTGCAACCAGGGCCTTCTCAGTCTGGGTTTCCCAGCTCACTACACTGAGCTTTTTGCTTTGAAGACTTCACATCTTCCAGGACTTTGCTGTGCACACTTGCCAGGACATGGGCATACATCTCCTCTTTTTTAGCCTTATCACCAGCTGGCATGAGATTAGAAGCTTAATCTCTTCTGTAGCATCCTGCTGTGGCAGGGCCTCTTCCTCCAGAACCTAGAAAAGAGTATTTCCTGACCATTCTCCCTGCTGTGACAAAATGCCAGACAACAGTACCTTAAGGCGGGAAGAGCTTATGATAGCTAACAGCTTGAGGGTATTGTCCATCATGGTGGGTGGGCGTGGCAACAGAATCTGGGAACGTTTTGCATGTGTATCCCTTTTCCTTTATGGGGGTAACATTAGTTAACCACATCTAGAAATTCTCTCACAGACATGCCCAGAGCTCTGTCTACTAGGTAATTCTACATCTAGACAATCATAATTGATCATCACAAATAGTATCTGATGTATAACAAAAATCACTGATTATTGAATGAAGAACAAAAACAATTTTAAAACCCCAGTCCTTGACTCTAGGCTGACTGAGATCTCAGAGTGGATAGAATGCACATGGTCATATGGAATATTGGCTGGGCAGACAATTGGAGGTGGAGAAATGGAGAAATACTCATTTACACACGGGAGACAAAATAGAATATGAACACGTCACCTTTTTGTTCTGAGCACCTGTCACTGAGTATGCACTCAGTAAATGCCAAAGGTAGAAATGGACTTTGAAACTTTATAATTGCACTGGATTGACTCCAGCCAGTTCAACTCCAACTCCAACCACTAAGACAAACCAGCGATTTTACATGTCAGGAGACATTGACTCAATCTCATGCTTGGAACATGAGCATTCTGAGTTCTGTTTCCATTATTGGGCTCAGACTTGGCTCAGACTCAGCCTGTGGTCCAGAAAGCTGAGGCCTAGTGACTTATCTAAGATCTACCCTATCCAGTGCCTGGCAAGCTTGCTGAGGAGTCTCCACAGTGGGTTCATTACAGGGCAATTTGAAAGTGCTGTGTGGTACATTATTCATTATAAACATTTGCTTGATTATATAGGGAGTGGCTTTAAATGAAACATACCCAGCTTTTAAAAATAAAATAAATTTAAGAAGCAGTAACTGATGTAAGGAAGGAAAAGAAATTTTTTTTTTCTGTCTTCATTGCAGAGGCCCTGATCACAGAGCAAAGAAACTGAGAAATCAGCTCATGGAGACTGTTGACTAGCTATTGTGTGCAAAGCCGTGGGTTTGACCCCAGCACCAAAGAAGCACCAAAGAAGCAGGCAGAGAGTAACATATACATTTAGTTAGAGGAAGCTCTCATAAGAAAATAAAGACTTAAAGAAAAAGTGAAGCTTGAGAGTTCTTAAGCTGTTTGATGAGGTATGCACTGTTGTGGAGAAAATACATCAACAAAGCAGGCGTGGGCTACTGGCAATAGGCTGGAGGAAAGCCAGGCCTGTCCACTCAGAGCCTTCTCCAGGACCTCCCCTGTCAGACAGGCCTATTTCTCCCTCTGAGAGAATAGAGGGAGTCTCTGAAAGGAGACTCTATGATTTATTTCAGGGAAGAACAACAGGAAAGCTAGAGTTGTCTTTCTGCTTCTGCCTAGATCACATATTTGGGTTAGTATGTACTGAATCCTATCTCTGATGATCTAGAATCAAATACTTCAAAATGAAGGCAAGATAAAGACAATTTTAGACACCAAACAAAGTATCCCAAATGTTTCTCAGGTGATTTCACACTGAAATGAGGGAGAGAGGAAAGGAGAGTTAGAAGTGCTGCCTTAAAAAAAAAAAAAAAACCAACTTCATGAGTAGTGTCTCATCAAACAAGTGTTTTTATTTATAGGGCAGAGGGGGAGTGTGCCCACTCTTGTCTACAAGGTGGCCAGTCCCAGGCTAGCAAAGGGAACACTCACTTCTCGACCTCCTTCTAGAACAATGTTTTAATACAACATTGTGTTAATGTTTTTCTCATCACAGTGATGCAAATACTGGACAGAAACAACTTACAGGAGGATATACTTAGGCTTACAGATTCTGAGGGTTCGGCTCATACTTGCTTTCCCCATAAGCATGGGCAGAAAACCATAAAAATGGGGTATTTAGCAAAAAGCCTTCATGGCTAAAGCAGGAAGGCTCAAGGAGCAAGATACCATCAAGAACCCAATTCCAATTTCCTTCAACCAGGTCCCATCTTTTAAAGTTTCCAGAACCTCCCAAATGGCACCACCAGCAGGGAATGAGGTGTTTAATACATGCCTTATGGAGGGATAGTTACATTCAAACCATAGTAAGTATGACAAATTTAAGCCCAAGTAAATCATGGTTATGTTAAATGTAAATAGAACAAATATTTCAATGAAAGTATGAAGACAAGATAAACAAAAATAAAAAGCCCATTTAAAATAATGGACAAAATAAAACAAGGTACTAACAGTAACTATAAAAGACATGGGAACTGATAATAAGTAAATAAGTATGCTAGTCAGCTTTTTCCTACTGTGTAAAAATATCCAAGACAACACAGATTAGAAAACGGCTCCTGGGGCCCTACTCCTACCTGCTGGGTTAATGGCTGATAGATTTGGGGAGAGTGAGTGTCACTATCTTGAGTTGTGTACCCACTGCTGTGTCAGTCAGGCTCCAGTGGATAGTTCCAAACCCACAGTCACATACATGGCCCTGGTTAAACTCATTGAGTCACAAAACAAAACAAAACAAAACAAAACAAAACAACAAAACAAAACAAAACAAAATGTCATGAATGTGGAAAAGGCACTTGGGAGGAGATTGATGGGGTGAGGGAAAGATAAGAGAGAGTAAAGGTGAAAATAACCATAATATATTATATGTGCAGATGATGATTAAAAAGCAAATTTAATTAAAAAAAAAAGACATACCTGAGATAGACAGTTTAAAGAGAGGAAATGTTTCCTTGGGCTCACGACTTCAGAGGTCTCAGTGCATGATTATTCAGCCAATCAGTTTAAGTTTCAGGATTTCAAATGATGAGCTCTCCACCGTAGTGGAGAGCAGATAGTGAAATAAAACTGTTCATCCCATAGCATCCAGGACACAGGGAAGGAGGGGGGAGGGAGAGAAGGAGGGGTAAAAGAAGAGATGGAGGGAGGGACAGAGGGGGGTAATAGAGAGAAACAGAGTCACAGAAAGACCTGAGAGAGAGAGAGAGAGAGAGAGAGAGAGAGAGAGAGAGAGAGAAGGAAAGAGACAAAAAGAGAGGCAGAGAGAAACACATCTCTATCAAAAGCATATTCCAATGGTCTACCTCTACCAACTAGACCCTGCCTCCCCAAATCTCTTCCATCCCCAATAACACTATCAGCTGGGAATCAAGCCTTCACACATGAGCCTTTATTAGCCATTATAGATCCAAACTGTCACACTAAGGATATAAATGAATTGAAAACAATGTATGGAAAGAAATACAATACAAGCCTAATCAAAACACACAGGGTGGTGTTAAACATCTTTCACCATTATAATAAAATTTCTGGCATAACTAACTTATGAAGAGAAAAGGTATAATTTGGCTTATAGTTCTTGAGCTTCCAGTTCATAATTATCTGGGTCTTAGGTGAGGCAGGATAACATGGTCAGAATTTATGTGGAGCAAAACTACTGGTTTCAGAGCCATGAAATAAAAAAAGAAGGAATGATCTAGAACTGTGTCATGTTTACAAGGGCATGCCTTTGCTCACCTAAAGTCTTTCCCAAGTCTACAACTCTGACTCTGATAGTACCTCCCTGAGAAATCATATACTTCACAATGGGCCTTTGGGACATTGAAGAAGGAAAGGACAGTAAGGACATAGCTGCACCAGTGCCACGCACAATCGACAGTAAGGCAAGACATGGTCCTGGAGAAGGGTAGTGGTGTTTCCTACAATAAAAGGACTGTTCTGCCAGGAAGACGTTGTGATTTAACTTTTGATTCTAATAACATATTTTCAGTGTCAGCAAAGCAAAACTGGTCCAGAAGTTGAAAAACAGACAACCTTACTTGGGAGATATTATTTAGTTTATATTTTTGGTTCGCTATTATCATTAGTTCTTTGAGGATTTCATACATACACACAGTGTGTTTTGATCATATTCACTCCTAACTCCTCCTCTTAACTCTCTGCCTCCTCACCCCTCCCAACTTAATGGGTTTTGTTGGGGTTTTTTTTGTTGTTTTTTTGTTTGTTTGTTTGTTTGTTTTAGTTTTCAACCCACCAAGAGCAGTTACTAGTGCTGCTCACATACTCATGGATGTGGGGCTATCCACTTAACATGGTCAACCTATGAGCAACCACACCTGTGAAGAAAACTAACTCCTCGTTTTCCAGAAACCATCAACTGTCCGCATCTCCTCAAATAGGGGGTGGGGCTTGAGAGGCTCTCCACTTCCATAGTAAAATGTTGACTGGCTTGATCTTGTACCGGTCTTGAAAAGGTAGTCAGAGCTACTGTGCATTCATCAGTAGTACTGGCTAGTTTTGTGTCAAGTTGACACAAGAGGCAGTTATTTAGAAAGTGGATCTCTAAATTGAGGAAATACCTCCATAAGATTTGCCTGTAGGCAAGTCTATAATGCATTTTCTTGATTGATGATTGAGTTGGGAGGGTTCAGATCCCTGAGGGCAATACGCCCCTGGGCTGGTGGTCCTGGATGCTATAAGAAAGCAGGCTGAGGAAGTGATGAGAAGAAAGTCAGTAGCATCACTCTTCCTTGTGTCTATGCATCACTCTTACCTCCAGGCTTCTACCTTGAGTTCCTGCCCTGATTTTCCTTTAATGACAAACTGTGATGTGGAACTGTAAGGTGAAATAAACTCTTTCTTCTCCAAGTTGCTTTTAGTCAAGGTGTTTTATCACAGCAGTAGAAACTGTAACCAAGGCAGGAATGAACAATCCTGTAACATCTAGTACTCCCCAACCTCTGGGTTTTTCCTCTCCATTTTCAAGATAACCACTTAGCCTTGTGGAGTAGTTGTGTGTGTTTACTGCTCTAGTTGGCAGTGTGAACCTAGGAGAGTGGAACCTAAAAATGAGGTAGACTGAAGTCTTATGAAATATGCAACTTTATTCAGAGTATCGGACAATGTATCCTCTAAAAATTAAGAGTCATATGAGGGAAGTGTCCAATCACAAGGATAATCTCATGTAGGTTGGCAAACTGCATGTGGTGGACAAGCCACACGTTACAAAAGCATGTGTTTCCATTAAGTCATTTAAACAAACAACAATAGCTAGTTGTAGTGAATAATCTGAAGCAAGCTCACTCCTATTCATTTCATCTGGGAGGGGCACAAAAGCACAGTTAAGAACAATTCCGTGTTCTTGAAGAAAGTGAGGTCACAAGACCCCTGTCTTGTTTTCTTGGAGTTTTCTCATGAGTACTCAGAATTCTCCCCACAGAATTCCATTCTTGGACCATGCTCTGACAGGTGTGGTCTAAATATTCCTGGCCACACAATACCCTCACGTTTACCGAATGCACTTGGACCAGTTGTGAGTTTCTGCACTGCCCATCATCCACTGCATAAAGAAACTTCTCTGACAAGGTCTTAGGGCTGCACTAATCTATGCGGAGAAAGATAGAAATTTAAAGTACAATTCGATGTTATGCTCATCTATTGATGGACCTAAGAGGTCACCAACTAGAGGTTCTTAGCCATGTTAATATTGGGAAATATTTAATAAGCAACTCACTAAGACACTTCAAACACCATAAGATCCTTTAATGTATACAGTATAACCATTACCACTATCTAATTTTAGAACATATTATTACTGCCCTCCAAACAACACACATGGTTTGCTACTCATTCCTTCTCCATAGCATGAACTTGGAAGCCTCTAATCTACCCATTTCTATGAATTTAACAAATCTTGTCTTTTCATATCCATAGACCCATGCACTCTGGCATTTCCCACCTAACAGTGTGAACAATGTTCGTCCATTGTATAATATCTAAGCCTACGTTCTTTTGTCATTTTTTATGGCAAATTGCCTTTGATTTTATGATTTCCCATATTTATCTATTCATTTACCAGTGTATGAGCATTTGAAGTATTTTTTTCAGTTTGGGATTTTATGAATAATACAGTCATGGCTATTTGTGTGCAGGATTCTATAAGAATGCATGCTTTTGACTTATTCAGGGTACACAGCCGTGCAATCGTTGGACCAAATGAGAACTCTGTTTATCTTTTTAGGAACTGCTAAACTGTTTTCTAAACAGGTTTCATGATTTCAAATTTGGCCAACAATACGTTTCCATTTTGCCCCATCTTGTCAACACGGTTGTCTAGCATTTGCTCTGGGCTTTATAATTATAGCCATCTGTGGTGATGTGAAGAAAACTCGTCTCCAAAAGCATGCGCATCTGATTGCTTGGTCTCCAGTTGGGGGCACTGTTTTGGGAGGTTATAGAAGTTTAAGAAAAAATACTTAAAGGTGAGCTTTAAACATTTACAGCCTCACTCCATGTCCAGCTCATTCTCTGTGCTCTCTGCCTGTGGTTAAAGATGTGATCTGAGCTTCTTGCTCCAGCCACCTGCTGCCATGCCTCCCAGGCAGTCACGGACACTACCTCTGAAAGCCTTACACCCAAGGAAACCCTTTCCTCTGTACATCATTTTTGGTCATGGTGTTTTATCACAGCAACAGAAAAGTGACCATCTGTGTATGTGGAGTGGTATCTCACTGTGCCTTCCTTCTGTTTCCCTAAAGACTAATGCAGCTGAGTATCTACACATACTTACGGCGATTTGTCTATCTTTGCAGAAATATCTATTCAAATCCTTTGTTCATGCTTGACAACGCTTTGATGTACAATTCACATACTATACAGTTTATTCGAGTATAAAATTATATAATTTATTCAAGTATAAAATTATAGAAACTTTGCTGTATTAGCTCAACTTTGTAAAAATTTAAAATAACAAAATTTGCCACTTCAATCCGTTTGACATGTAGAACTCAGGAGTGTTGTTTGCACTTACAACTGTTGCTACTGTCTATTTCCAGAATGTCCACCACATCACACAGAAGTTCTGTAGCCTTTGTGTGACCAGTGTGGTTCTTACACAGATGTCAGAGAGAGTCGTCCTCTTCTGACCTAGTCCAGGCATTTCTATAGATTTTCTGGGCTGCTAGGAACAGAAGACAGTCATGAAACTTGCATTGCATTGTTGATGGTCACCACACCAGTTATCAGTATTGGCTATTGAGACTAAACAGCAAGTTAAAGGGCCACCCAAGCAAATAACCATGTCACCTCTTCTCCTTCACAGGCAAAATGCATCCTGTTTGAAAGATCCATTCAGGATTCAACTCCTGGAGCACAGAGCCATTCTCCCATCTTTCAGAGTTTGACTGTATTCTTTTTTCTGCCTGGGAGATGTTTTCTTGCTGACTGTGTTACCATCAGCTGGGTCATTCTTACTAACCTTTTAATGTACGTTTTTCCTTTTGGAGAAGCTGCCCTGACCTTCACATACTAAGTTAAAGAATTTATGCCTAGAGAATGTCCTCATAGAATATCAAACAACTCCCCAGGCATCAGCTTGTGGCATTCTAACTTTTAAAGTCTTGTTTAGATTGTCTTCCCTGTGAACATAAATACAAAATCCCCTTGTGAAATATAAGAAGACCAAGTTGAGTTTATTCTAGTAGAAATGTTAATAAACTCCTATACCCACTTGTGAGAACAAATGAACAGAAAATAGAAAATTGGCTATAAGATCACCTTAATATCATTTTTAAAATTTTCTTAAAAACAAAGCAGAACAACTTAAAGTGGATATCCTATTTACTGGCAAAACAGTAAGACTTCTTCTGAAATGGGAATGAAATCTGTGCTATTAAGAACTCTACCCAAGGTCATGTGGGAGGTTCTAGTCATTAACATAAGATGAAGACAGACTAAACACCATAAAGAAAGAAAAATATTATTCACAGACAACTGGATCATGTGTATAGAAAGTTAAAGGGCAGCTTAATGAAGCACTGTAGTTCAGTCCTGAGGTTCCCTGAACACAAATTCTGTGTACAAAGAATAAGTCTTCCGATACACAATATGCCAGCGACCAAGGGGAAACCCACAGTTCTAAAACCCATCTACAGAACTTATGTGGAAGACAAGGAAAGAAGAGCAGGGCCACCACGCCACAAAACACTGTCAAGAGAAATAAAAGAAAGAAAGGAGGAGAGGGGCGCGCTGTGTTCCTGCCTGGGACAAACGTGTCAGGATCACCTACATACCCCAGCCCAGTCCACAACATGATCCAGAGAGCTGAGACAACCCCGTTTACAATCCCAGCTACTACTTCTATTCATTTGGAAACTGACAAACACATAAATAACCAAAATGAGCTGAAAACAATTTTCAAGAACGAGGTTTAAGGATATATTATTATAAAGCAACACCCACAGGTAACATTCAAAATGCACCTGAAAAATATATGTGCTTTGTAATTGTGAATTAGCAAGTGCCACATACAGTTATTATATTAAAATGTCAAATTATTTAAGTCATATCTTTTATGTGGTTTCCAATTTTATTTCTGGTCTGGGTACCTATTGGTTACTGAAATTGGGAATTAAAATCATGTACTGTGGGATAAGTTCATGAAAAGAACTGAGAAACTATGAAAAGTATAAAACACAATAGGAATTAAAGAAAGTCCAAATAAACATTATATGTTTCGGTTGGAAAGTTTAATATTATTATAATAGCAATACTCTTCCACAGAGTCTGTACACTCAATACAATTCATATTAAAATCTCAAAGGCATTTCACCCATAAGTCACCATGTAAAACGTATGTAGAAATGCAGAAACCTTAGTCAATACTGAAAAATAAGTTCAAAGTTAGAGAACCCGTAGTTTATTTTTTAAAATTTATGTTGAAACTGTCATGATTAACACAATATAGTGTCAGCAAAAAGATATAGATATATGAATGAAATGGAAATCAAAGTTGAGAAATAAATCCCTTCGGTTATAGTCCATCAACTTCCAGAAATGGGCCCAAGACAATTCTGTGGGAAAAAGATGATTTTTTCAACAAATGATGCTTGGTCAACTAGATAGCCACAGTAAATGGACACAGTTGATCCCCCATTCATTCCTACCCCATTTCATACCATGTGCAAAAATCACTGCAAAATTCTTTATAGACCTAAATGTAAAAGTTAAGGTTAAAACAATGCTAGAATAAAATGAAAGTAAATGCTTTATGACTTTAAATTAGATAATATTTTCTTAGATGTATAAGGAAGATGGAAAGTACAAGCAATAACAACAATGTCGAAATATAAATCAAATAAAATTTTAAATCTCAAAGTAATATAAAACTCCCAGGCTCCAAAGTAGAGAACCATAAAAATGAAACTGCAGATCAGATAGCTGATAAGGGATGTACATTTAGGACATAGAAAACTCTTAACAAGATTCAATAGTAAAGCAATTCCATTTAAAAATGAGCAGAGGGTTTGTACACTTGTTTGTGTTTATAACATGAAAGTTGGTGTCAGATGTCATCAGAAGAAAAGGTCCCACTGGTGGCTATGCAGTTAGATAGTTCACAAGACATGAGCTATTATCTCCACAGACACAGATCCCCGCCTAGGAAAGCACCCAACTCTGTCTTCTTCATAAAATGTGTCCAGATGTTTCCAACTTGCCGCAGTGAAAACTTGACACGAATGTTCCCAGAGCTGAACTGCAAAGACCAAAGGGAAGAGCGGGGAGGGGGGAGCGAGACAGGAAGGGAGGAGGACGACGCACACATGAGTGTGAGTGTTTGCAGGAGCCTTGGAAAATACACATTCCAAAGAGAGGCGCTGGGCACTGCAGGGACTTGAATGGCAGCTTTTGTAAGAGAGACTGAAATCAAACAAGCTTCCCCTTGTCACTTGGACCCTTATCTCAGGGGCCAAAATGGTGAGCAAAACCCAAGAATTTTTCTTCCCACCTCCCATGTCGCCACTCTACCCACACATCCCCAAGCCTGGCTACGGGAGTTGATAATTTGAGTCTGGAAGACACTGCAAGAGCGGTTCATTTTCCCAAGACTTTGAGAATCGGCAATTAAAACCATCTCCAATGGCTCGAGAATTAATGCATTCCTTTCCCGGCGAGACTGATAGGCTCTGGAGGCAGTAACCTCATCTTGTTAATATACATTGGAACATTTACTCATTATTTTTCCCTATCTACCTGTCTTATCTATCTTTATTTAGACTTTTACAAAGTAGTTACTGAATTGTGTGCACCAGTAAATGCATTAACTTGGTGCAATTTCATGGAGATTTATGCACCTGCAATGCTGAATATATTAAGTTCCCATAAAAGCTTGGCATTTGGGGTATGTTCTTTCCAAAGACCCTATGGGGTACATTTTTAACGTGGAACATGCAATAGGCAGAAACCAAAATCAATGCGTTTAAATTATTAAAATTCCAAGCAGTCGGTACAGATTGGATCAAGTATTATAAAACTTACAGTCCATCAATTTACTTTCAATATTCATTTTAGCCTTGTTCCTTGCCACGAAAATCATGAGGATAGAGAGGATGCAACATCTCACTTACAGCTGACATAGGGAAGGGACTCTGAAATATAGACAACCCTCGGCCTCTGGGCAAGATTTATGTGGAGAGGATCACTCTCCTCAGAGTAGGACTGCAGGTGAGTGGCAGGTCTGCATTATAAATGCCCGTGGTAACTATAAAAACATAAATGGTATCAGCTTATTGATTTTTTTTCCTTTCTTGAGCCCACAAATTAGAAAAGTCACTGCTAAAAATCACCGGTCTATCCACAAATTTTAATTAAAGCATAAATAAATCATTTTAGTTGCTGCACTTGCATATAAACAAAGGAGAGATGGCATCCTTACAAATGCTTGTCAACATTTGGTGACTAATGGCTCACAGTGAAAATACAATCTGAAGCGACAGAATTGAAAGCAGATTCTGAAGCTAACTAATATCACATGCAAACCATCCAGAACTATTATGGGAACGACATTGAAACCGCACATCAGGTTTTGTAAGAGGGTGCGGGGATGAGGATAATTCTGTTAAGCAGAGCAATACTATTTTTTTTTTATTAAATAAAGTGGAGCTCTGTAATGAGACATTACAGCTGCTGCACTTTTGCCACATGATGGAGAAATGGATACCCCACCCCTCACAGCAAACTCTAACTGTACGCTACAGTAATTCCAAATGTTGACTTTATTCCTAAATAAATACACAGTAAGAACAAATAGGAACAGGGTTTTAGAAAACAGGGGCTTAGGAGGATGCTGTGAACAGGCCTAGATCCCATTACATCAAAAAAATGGAAGTCAGGATGGAAAGTAGTTAAGGAATTCCCAGGGGATTCTGATCTTGGCATGAGCTCAGCGAGCTGATAACAGCATCCATGTTGTGCTCTAGCTTTGGGGAAAATGTGTGCAATCCTCCTCTCCAGGCTTAGAGAGACAGCTCTCCTCTGCAAGGTTTCTGGATACTGGGGTAATGCAAGGCAGCGAGGTGCAAAGGCTTCTCTGTTACCACACAGAAGTGGCATCAAATAAAAAACTCGTGGCCAGCGCATCTCCATGCCAGGTTCTACACACAATGAGAAGGCAGACATTATTTGGTTTCCTTGCTAGAATGAAAATTCAGAGAAAAACAGGAAGTGCGTGGTCTACACTAATGTGCTATTTGCCCAGTGTTGGTAAAGTGGGGAATAGGATTCGTTCTTCATTCTCTCTTTCAGTCAATTAGCAAACATTTATCATGCACAAACAATATCCCAAGCATAATGTTAACTATCTGAGGAAAAATTCACAGATTTAAAAACCTGTTCAGTACAAACGTATATGTAACTTAAAAGATGCTCCAGGAGACTAAAGACAAGCTTGGCATTGGGAGAAGAGAGATGAGAGCTGAAGATAGTTTTACAGAGGCACTATATTCAGGCCAAACCTTGGGATGTGACTATGCATTCTAGAAGTTAAAAGGTGCAATACATTTTCAAAATGGAAAATTAAATAACCTGAAAAATATAATATTTATATATTAAAACTTTTTATTAATTGCTTATCTAAAACAAAAAGGATTTGAAAAAGCTAAAACAAAGGCACAGAGAATGAAACCCAAGGTTTAAATCCTAGCTTTGCCGCTTACTGTCCTGGAAACTCTAGGTTGCTTACCTCCTTCCTGACTGGACTGCTAACCTTTCACATGAGAATAGTAATAATTTGTGTGCTCTTCCAAGAAACAAATGAAAGTCAGAACCTTGAAAGCTTCCGTCTCGCTGCCTATGTATGAAGGCTTTGTCTTGACCATGCACAATTTATAATGTGCAGACACTCGTTCACGGGTGCCATCCCTCGCACTCAGAGATCATTAGAAATTTGCCTAATGGCAAATATTGTCACACAGTGATGTGTTAGTTATCATATCAGGCACTAAGAATAGATAGTAAACAGAAAAAGAACCCTTGCTCTCATCCTGCACACAGAACCCGCTCTGAATGCCACCGGCTTGTAAATCTGTTTTCCAGCCTAAAACCTCTGCAAAGTCACAACAGCCACCATCTTCTCCTATAGAGCTTTGGAAGTCAGCATGCAGAGCACCGTGCACATTGTCTTCCCCCAAACCTTTCCCTCTGCTCTCCAGATGACATTGTGCTATTACTGCCCAACTTTTTGTATAACCTAGAACCCATAAAACATTCCCGCGTCTTCTTTCTCCTGCCCCTAAGTCCAGTCACCAATAGCCTTTACAAATTTGTTTAGAAGTTACATCAAACTCACTCCATCTTTTTGATCTGGATACTGACCCAGGGGTTAAAACTAAGCACTGATCTTGTCCATCTCTACCATAGTCCTGAGTCAGCCTCTGATTTATTCCATCTTGCACCAAGCTCCCAGAGGAGGATCTGACTATGTCTTACCTCAGTTCCTTAAGTGACTTCTTACTGCTGGTGAAGAGTACAGAGTGATATTCCAGGTTTAAATTAGCTTAGCATCATTCCATCAAATGACCTAATCTGAACCCCGTCTCACATGTTAAACTCCTTCCAGATGGAGATGCCTTAGTTCTCACCCTAGTCCCCTCGTTTACTCACTAGAGTTGCTTCCTCTGGACAGTACCCTCATTTCTAGTCCCACAGCTTCCCATGCTCCATCATTTTATTGTAAATTTTGCCTTGTACTATCAGCAATGACGGTCTGTATGTGTGTCTCATCTCTCTGCATGGTGAGCTTAGCATCCCTGACTGGCATAGACAAGGAACATTATAAGCATTTGTAAAAAGAAACCAGCTCTTCACAAACTCTAGCATTAAAACAAACCCCATCTCAGTAATCATCCTAAATGTGAATGGTCCTATCTTCCTAATTGAAAGAGACAAATCAGCAGATTAGATTTAAAAATAAGATCCAACTATTTTTGGTCTTCACCTCAATGGGAAAGACATACCCATACTGAAAGTGAAAGGATGAAGACCAATATGCCAAGTAGATGGAAACCTAGAGAAGCAGAAACAATACTTGCATCTGGTAAACTTGACTCTAAACCAAAATTACTAGGAAGAGCAAGAAAGGGTCTCTACTCATTAATAAAGGAAATAATCTATCAACAATATATAAAGTTTAAAATATATATTCTAAAATATAGAGTTTCATATATTTAACATATATAAATTTTCATAATCATATATAGATTTTCACAGCTTCATAAAACAAACACAGATAAATGTATATTCAGATATGTCCAGGTACAATATTGATGGAAATATTTATTGCCTTATTCTCATCAATGAATGTATAATTCAGACCAAAACATCAACAAAGAAACTTCAGAGTTAAATTTTACCAGATGAAGTGTACTTACAAAACATATAAAGACTGTTCCACCCAACAGCTATAGAATGCACATTCTTCTCAGATCTCCTCTATTACTTACATATTTCACTGCTGGAATAACAGCTGACAAAAGCTAGCCAAGGAAGGATTTGGGATTATAGTTCATCACAGCAGAGAAGTCATGGTAGTAGGAGCATGAAGCAGCCAGTCACTTTGAATGAACAATCAGGAAGCTGAGAGTGATGACGGCTCATCTTCTGCTAGCATCTTGTTTCTGCAGACCAGGACCCAAGGTCAGGGAACAGGGGGACCTCGGGGCAGGTCTTCCCAGTGAATCAGCCTAGTTAAGATAATCCTCATAAGCACACCTGAAGGATAACCTAGTCAAAATAAACCATCCCTCACAGGTGTTCCTGAAGGTTGATCCTGGTGATCCCAGATTCTGGCACGTTGACAGTCAGCACAAACAATTATAATTCCATGGAATCTTATTAAAAATAAATCAGATTTTAGGGCACAAAGTAAATCTTAATGCTTACAAGTAAAAGCCAGAATGTTTTTTATCTTATAAGATTATAGTGGAATTTTTCATATTTGAAACTAGGCACTTTTAAAAATATATAACAACATTTTACAATGCCTAGTTTTGCCTAGGCATTGTTGTTTGATTGGTTTTTTTTTGGTGACTTAACCAAATTCATGCTATCACATGTTTCCTCTACCATTCACAGACTCTGCTCAAGTTTTTTCCTGTTGTCTTCATATCTTCATCAGATTATTTAAAGGCACAAGCCACATACACTGTACTGGTTTGACTAAAAAAGACCCCCAAAGTCTCATAGTGAGAGGCACTATTAGGAAATATGGCCTTGTTGGAGTAGATGTGGCCTCGTTGGAGAAAATGTGTCACTGGGAGGAAGGCTTTGATGCTTCAGATGCTCAAGCCAAGCCTAGTGGATCTCTCTCTCTCTCTCTCTCTCTCTCTCTCTCTCTCTCTCTCTCTCTTTCTTCCTGCTGCCTGCCCATCCAGATGTAGAACTCTCAGCTTCCTCTCCAGCAAGCACCATGTCTGTCTGTACACTGGCATGCTTCTGCCTTGATGACAATGGACTAAACCTCTCAACTGTAAGCCAGCCCCAATTAACTCTTTTCCTTTATGGGAGTAGTTTTTGTCATGGTGTCTCTTCATAGAAATGGAAACCCAAATTAAGACACACTCTTATATGTTTTCTTAAAAATACATATGTAACATGCAAGCATATTAGCATAAATATATAAATAATTTAAATGAAATTATGCCACTGGGGATGGAAAATGTTCCTCCTCAGAGACATTATCAGGCAGAAAACCCAGTGCCAGACATAAAAACCTCCCCTTAAGACATGGATGGAACTCAAGACCCAAACATTATAAGCTATTGCCATTGCCCTTAATGCCTTCCAAAAGTTGAAGACCCTATAATTGAATACGTCACATACTTTGGACAAAAAAACTTAAAGAATCAAGTTAGAACTGACCTGGAAGCCTTCTCCCTGAAGACTAGTTCTCATAGCATCTAAAGGTAGTATGAAAGTTGCAAAAGGAGAAAAGTAATCAAGGGTCCAACCCAGCTGTAAATCCTGCAGTCTTCAACAATGACCAACACAGCCAGATACACCCAAGTGTGTAATAGTGGCACTTATATCTCAGAAGCAACCAACAGCTGTCTAAAAGTTCTGCTTAATAGGAGGAAATGTATGCCTGGCACTGTAAACTCAGCCAACTGAGCGTGGCTAATGAGGTCATGAACCCTAGAGGAACCCTACTACTGCCATGTACCATTCCTAAGTCAGTATTCTGAACTGCACTCTAAATACCTATCTTTATATACAACCGGTAAGTATAGTTTGCACATCTCAATGAAGAGGCTTCTAACAGTTGATGAACACCATCACAGAAATCCACAATTGGCTAATATACAGAGAAAATGGACTATGGGGGACATATCCCCACTGGATACATCTACGACACAACCATGTACCTA
Organism: Rhabdomys pumilio; assembly: GCA_030674055.1. Lineage (NCBI taxonomy): Eukaryota > Metazoa > Chordata > Mammalia > Rodentia > Muridae > Rhabdomys > Rhabdomys pumilio. The sequence goes on along the minus strand of JANHMN010000004.1, from coordinate 49,381,564 downwards.
AGGGTTAGGGATTATCTCAGAAGTGGAAGAAAGATTAGAAGAGTCAGAAGACAGGATGTTTACTATGAGGTAGTGTATCCTATACATGATAGGGAGTGCTATCCATGAAATCCTTACAATAGCATCACCTAAAGGAGGTGCATCCTCCAGGATGTTGGGACTGACTGTGATCCCAGAAAGCACCTTTCTTAGCTGTCTTTTTCACAGATTCTTTCTACCAAACTTCTGTTCTGTGATTTTTCTTGTATTCTTCTTGTATTATGGAGCTATCATCCTCTATTCATTTATCTCCATTGCATTCTGTGTTGGATTGACATTGGCTACTACATGGGATTTTCCACCCTAAATGAAATAAGTCCCCTCATGAAGATTTGGGGAGATCTGCAAACCTTCTTTTCTCATGTGCTAAAACCCTTCACCATGGCACCAGAGCTGGGTGAAAACTTGCCTTTACCACAGTGGAATTCTCTGCTCACTGCTGAGAGCTATTGGGGGGAAAGCTGGTCTTCTTTTCTTGGCCTCCCAGCATATAATCAGAGTGAGAGTTAGGGACAAGGTTAGAGATAAGGCTGACCTTTCTTCAGCCCTCCTGGCACATGGCAAGATAGTGAGGGGGGCGCTAGGGCCCCAGTGTTCTCAGCCCTCAGAGTAGCTTCTTCGTAGGAGTTCAAGGTAGGACTGGAAAATTCAGACTCAATCCTTTAGACCAAGCTTGCCTAAAAGTCTGTTCCTGTAATGCAAGGCTGTGGAAAATAAGAAATGGTAACCTACCCAATCCCAGGTGAAGTGGTGGCTACAGACTGGGGGCTAGAGAGAGAGGCAGCTTCACATGCCTGGAAAGCAGGTTCTGTAACAGGAAATGGCATGGAGAGTCAAGGGCTGGATTTGGGGTCAGAAGTCGTGCACATTTCTACCCTTACTAAAAATATTTTTAAATGTGTATTTTTATGCCTATGGGTGTTTTGTCTACATATCTGTCTGTATACTACAGGTGTGCCTGGTACCCACAAAAGGCAAAAACAGGGCACCAGATGCCCTAGGACTGGAATTATAGAAATTTGTGAGCCTCCATGTGGGTGCTGAGACTCATTGGTCTCCTGAAGAGCGACCAGTACTCTTGACAACGGAATCATCTCTCAGCCCCTCGATTATTAAATGGTTTAGTGAATCTCCATTTGCTTCACAAATTTTGGAAAAGATTTTCAATTATTGTCATTCAAATTTTTCATGAATTAGATTGGGGGGGGGCAGAGATTCTACTCAGTTTCAGATAGCTCCCTTCACGATATGAAAACCTTGAATCAACAACAGTCCACCATTCTTTTCAGAAATGCTTTTTTGATTTACCTGCCAAATATTTGTGGATATCATCTTAATGCACGTGATGATTACTAACGTCTTGTAGCTTCTCGTACACACACATTTGTATCTCCGGCTGAGTCAGGTACCTCAGTGGAAGAAGCCCCTTAAATCCTCAGCGTACGTAGCACAAGGTGGTATATGTGATTTTTGCTTTTGTTCTACTAAATCCCTGATTTCCCTACTTGACTTAATGTTGCATTTTCAAAACTAAGACATTTTCTGAAGTGCCCACTTCCTCCTGCTTTCATTTAACAAATCACTCTAGATTGCCTGGAGTATACCTCAGAGAGAAACAATTGCTTTTTGGAGGTGCTCAATGGACACAGTCATTTTTCACACATGCGCTCTTGTTTAGCCTCCAGTTGGAATTTTCTAAACCCATTTTGCAGATGAGAAACAAGACAGCAGAAAGGGTAAGGAACTGACTTGATCCATTTGTGTTGTTCTAACAGAATACCACAGGCTAGGTTATTTGTATAGAAGAGAAGTGAATTTCTCACCATTTGAGCACAGTGCATTCTGGCACCCAACATGAGGGTTCAGGAGCTTGCAGAAGTCACCACCTTGTGCCATCACAGTGAGAAGTGAGGAGAGAAAGAAAGACGGATCCAAATCAAAGCTTGTGGGAGAAGTCAGTCCCAAGATAATGCCATTATTACATTCACAGTGAGAGGAGCCTATGACACCATTATCTTTTAAAGTTTGCAACTATAAAAACTGTTACTCTAGAGACTAAGTTCCCAACAGTAATGTGGGAGGAGCACTCAGGTTTTATCACGAACTTAGCCAAAGTCACAAAAACATAAATAGGAAAGCAATATAAGCAGACAAACGTGGGGCTGCTAGTTGGATCTCTTCCCTCCTTCTGGTTTACCAACTCCCTCCTTCTGAGAAGGAAGGAAAACTCCTTCAAGTTTGAGGAAAATCAGTTCTGACACGTGGAATCATCCCCAGCCCTGCATGCTCTGGAAGCCACAGCCTCTCCCAGAGAGACTGCGTTCTGCGGCCTCTTCACGCTCGCTGCACTTCCTCACAAAATGACTAATGAAGAACCACAGAAGGGAAACGAAGTGACCTTGTTGCACCACCCCAAACCCCTCCCACAGTGACCCCAATTAAGACCACAAGCTGGCCTATTTACAAATATGTTACCCACAAAATGGCAAGTTATAACTCAACCACAACCGATCTGGCCCTTGTTAACCACGCTGTAACAAGAATGTGTACAAATATCATTAGGAAACACTCAGTATACGAATTGTGCCGAACTCATTCTTTTCTGCCTCTCCAGGAAAAAAGAAATCTACTAGTAACAGGGAGACACATCCACACATCTCTCCCTTTAAACTGATTTGTGGACATCTTCAAAGCCTGGCATCCCAGAAGGCCTTTGACCTCTGTTAAGATTTGAGTGGGTCAGTAGAATCTCTTCCCTTAGTTCTTTTAAACACATCTATCTCCAACCTTCTCCACAAGGCTTCTGGATCAATAAATAAGAAGGGTAAAATTGGAAAGAATTTCAGTGGAAACCCTCAAATAAAGTGTGGTTTCCAGAGAAGGAAGAAAAGTTGACATTTCATTAAACAGTAGTAAGACTACAGACTTACTGTGTGTTAGACTATCTTCCCCAATCGTCCTATAAAACTCCTACTATGGTATCATTTACCACCAGTGAGTCTTCAGGTGTTCCTTAGTTATTTTGTCTGAATCTTCCCTTAGCAGTGGGATTGGGATCAAGTCCCTTCAAGAGTGTTCCCCTTCAGTCTGTTCTGTTTCCAGTCCTCGCCCACCTTGTGGCGTACACAGACCTTCCCTGAGCTGCAAGATCTCATATATAAGCTGCTTCTCCGTTACCTCTTCTTCCCTGTCCTTAGATTACTGTTTCTATTGTCTAGAGATGCTCTGATGAGCCATATGGATGCAGTCTTGGGTCGACTGAGCAGCCTCAACAACATTGATCCCTTCTGATACAAAAGTTCTGTTCCCACTGAGAAATACAACAAAGCACTAGAGTGGAATGTAGCCGAAAGGTCAGTTTGATGACTAAGGAAAGTAAACCAAAGACAATGGCCTTTATCTCTGGGCAAGCATACCTCTGACTTTTCCAATCAGACAGAAGCAGCACCCAATTCTGGGGAGCATTGACCCACCTGCCCTGAAACCCACATGTTTATCCTCAGTCACAGTTTTCTTCTGTTTGTACATAATTTTATTCCAAAAATATTTGGGGTGACTCTGTCAGATCCAGTAAATTCTGTACTGAATATGAATCCCAGTCTAAAACTTCAAAGCAATATTGTATTTCTCCTGTTTATGTGCATCACACATCATTTCTAATCCAGATCTACTTTTATTGGGTAGGTGAAAAGTTTAGCTTCACCCATTATGGAGGTCCTCACTTTCACATTAGTACAAACATCCAGAGTCTTCCATAACCCCAAGGCATGGAAGAAGTCTCACAGCTGTTTACTCTGTTCTTGGAACAAGGACAGAGGCACGGAGCCAGCCCACATATCTATTCCAAGCCATATTTGCACAGGACCATTGGCCTTCTCATCTGAGGCCTTGGCCCTTCTTTAAAACGCTGTTTCTATCTCCTGTCTCTACACTCACAGATCTAAGGAGACTCTTACTGTGTCTGTCAGCCTGGGAACTCCTCCTCTTCCCACATGTCCTACTTCAGCCTCCTCAAGGGCTTTGAGAAGTTTTAAACAAACCTAAAAAGAGAAGTGAACTGCAATTCCATTACTTCTGAATCAAGTAGGTGGAGTCTGCGTACTGCCCTCCCAGGAGAACGAGAAGAAGCTTGTGGGGAGTAGGAATTGAAGATTAAGATGCCAGATTTGTTATCTGATGAAAGCGATTTCCTGGTTCATAGACCCTCACCTCATTATAATCTCAGGTGGTGTTTTGAGTAATAATAGCCCCCATAGGCTTATAGATTTGAATGCTTGGTCATGTGGGTGTGGCACTACTAGAGAGGGATTAAGACACAAGGCCTTATTGGAGGAAGTGTGTCACTGGGGGTGGGCTTTGAGGTTTGAAAAGCCCAGTGTCTCTTTCTTCCTGATATCTGCGGATGCTGATGTAGAACTGTCAGCTACCTCTCCAGCGCCTGTCTGCCTACATACCATCATGCTTTCCATCATGATGGTAGTGGACTACACCTATGAAACTATAAACAACCCCCAACTAAATGCTTCCTTTTATAAGAGCTGCCACATCCATGATGGCTCTTCACAGTCATAGAATACTGACTAAGACACTTCCAATGACAGAAGTGGCAAGAACTCTTTGGGTCCCCTCTGTAGAAACATTAATCCCATTCAGAAAGGCTGGGCCCCATGACCTACTCGCTTTCCAAAAGCCTCTTCTTCAAACACATTGAAAATCAAGCTTCAACCAGGCATAAACATTAAATCCAGTCAGTTATTTCTAGAAAATCAAATTATAGGTGATTTTTATATTTTTGCCTCCAGCATTTCTACATTTTCAAATTTTATGAGGAAAAGGTTATTAATATTTAGTGACTAGTTTGGGCTGTAACAGAAGATCCACATAAAAGTAGCTTTTAGTTTTTGTCATGCATGAAATATTCTAGAATGAAATGATATGAGGTCTGGGATTTGCTTCAAAATAATGTAGGTTGGAGGAAAAGTAAGTAGACAGGGGTGTAAATGAACCAAGACTGGCCATGAATTGCTAATTGTTTAAGCTAGATGATTGATGGGTGCATGGGGATTCATTACACGAGTCCTTACTTTAGCTTGTACTTTAGGTTTTCTATAACTAAACCTGAGAAAACAAATAGACAAAGAGTGACCTCAGTCTCTAAGGAAGCCCAATTGTGAAGTGAGAATGACCAGCTCATCAGACAGCTGTGAGGCTCGGTACGTTAATGTATATAAGGTGCTCTTAGCAGCACCCAACGTGTAAGTTTGAGATTAATTGCTACTATGATTGCTTAAGCTATGCTGGTGGCCTCCTTGGGACACAAAGTCCTGCCCTTTTTCTGTCCTACCATCTAAATTAATCATTCCACAGTTGTCAGGGTCATGCATTACCGACACTGCTTTTGCATCTCCTCCTTCTGTGGCCATGATCTGAAGCAGATAGAAAGCAAATTTTTGTCTAAGAAACCTCCCTAATGAATTTCAGTTTTCTTCTGAGGGGTACCCCAGGTAGAATCAGTCACATAGTGGTAGATCAGCCAAGATGGCATAGACTAACCCAAACTACACTTGACATTCCTAGGACACAACTTTCACAACAAACTCCATGGTCCTATGCCATCTTTCTTTCCCCTCTTCTGCATTGTCCTTGAGCCTTAGGAGTGGTAGTTGTTTTGTAAGTGTATCCATTAGCACTGAGCTCCACAATTCTGCATTATGATTGGTTGTGTTCTTCCATAATGATCTTTATCCATTGCAAAGAGAAGTTTCCTTGATGAGGGGGAAAACCCTATACAAAGAACTATGGGCAACTCGGGAGTGCTAAGAGAGCAAGAGAAACAATCTTCTCTAGGGAACAGCACACATACTGGTTATCCAATTCAAAATGGTCAGCCTTGAAAACAAACAGACTGGGCAGGTTGCATTTATGTACTTAGAAATGTGTGTGTGTGTGTGTGTGTGTGTGTGTGTGTGTGTGTGTGTGTGTATACATTTACAATGTATATTACAAAAATTAATGAAAACAGGCTATGAATTTGGAAGTAAGAGGTTTATGTTAGGGTCTGGATGGAGAAAAGGGAAGAGAATGGGAACATAATGTAATTACAGTAAAATATTTTTTTAAAATACAGAAAAAAACAACATGTATCAGAAAGTATAGTAAATCTCCTCATACATATTATATATGTCTGTAAATATCATAAAGATCATGGTTCTGATAACAAGAAAGAAAGTATGAGAGTGAAAGCAGTGAAGCACAGACACCAATAGTGACCTTCCTCCATCAGTGCTATACAGGAGAATAGGTCTTTGGAAAATAATGTGGAGACAAGAAAAGAAGTAGAGATGTCAGAATATTGGGAGAAAACAGATATATTAATTTTTTTTTCCTGCAGACAATGGTGAGCAATGAACCTGAACCACAAAGCTAAGGAAAATTTATAAAGATATAAGAGAAATCTCTCCACAGCTCAGGAACCATACCAGATCAGAGCCAGAGATCAGAGAAGACAGTACCAAAACAGGGTCTTCTTGGCATGGTAGCAGTGGTTGCCTGCACAAGATCTGCATCAGATCAAGCCCATTTTCAGCCTAGCATGGAATCAGGAAGGGCTTAGAGTCCCCTCCCCTAGCTGGGTAAAAATTGATGGCTCTTGAATAAGGAAGAGTCAGTTTTTCTTTAAGCATATGGTTCCTAGTAGATTGACTATGCTCCAGTGAATGGCCATGCATCCATGAGCATATGAGCACCACAGATAGGACTTTCTAGGTTATTATAAAAAGGAAAGAGAGGGGGTTATAGAAAATTGTGATAGAGTGGGGATAAATCTGAAAGGATCAAAAGAGTGGTCCCCATAGGTTCACATAGTAGAATGCTTAGGCAGGAGCACTATTTGAAAAGATGAAAAGGTATGGAAGTATGTCACTTGGGGTGGGCTTTGAGGTTTCAAAACCCCCCAAAACAGCATCAGTGGCTCTCTCCTCCTGCTGACTGAAGATTCAGATTAGAACTTTCAGCTTCTTCTCCAGCACCTTGTCTGCCTGCATGCCCCCATGCTTCCTACCATGTTGACAATGGACTACACCTTTGAACTGTAAACAATCCCCAGCTAAATGCTTCCCTCTGTAAGAGTTGCTGTGGTCATGGTATCTCTGCACAGTGATAGAACACTAAGACAGGGAGCAAGATGGACCTGACTGTGCTGCTTGTTGGTAGAAGGTGGACTTTGGGGACTTTGGATTAGAAAAGCAGTTAAACATTTTAAGTTGGACATAATGGGCCATACTAGTAAGAACATGAAAAACAATGCTGCTGAGAGTAATGTGATTATGATTCAAGATTTCAGAGGAGAAGAATAATAGTAAATGGCCTGCAGACTATTTTTGTGATATTTTGGTGAAGAATGTGGCTGCTTTCTTCCCTTGTCCAAGAAATCTGCCTGAGGCTAAATTGAAGTTTTAGATTAATGGTGTTGGCAGAGGAAATTTCAAAATTGACTAGTTTTGACTGTGTTGCATGGTTATTAGAGGACGAGCAAGCTGAGCAAGGGAAAATACAAAATGTATAGTTAGAGGAGATAAGAAGCACCAGAGGCTATAATGAAGCTAAGTCAAGGGTTCAAGGAGATAAAGAAGGAGAAGGAGGAGGAAGGGAAAGGAGGAGGAAGAGGAGGAAGAGGAAAGTGAGGAAGAGGCAAGAAAAGCCTGATACTAGATGAAATGAAGGAAGTGATAACCTCAGGGAAAGATCCCACCCTGGTAAGCTTCCAATTTCCAAAGAAATTAAAGAAAAGCTTAGCCAGAGAAAGAAGCCCTCAAAAATAGACAGCTGATGCAGATTGTCTTAGTTAGGGTTTCTACTGCTTTGATAAAATACCAGGACCAAAAGCAAGTTGGGGAGAAAAGGGTTTACTTGACTTACACTTCCACATCACTGTTCATCACCAAAGGAAATCAGGACCGGAACTCAAGCAGGGCTAGAACTTGGAGGTAGGAGCTGATGCAGAGGTGATGGAGGGATACTGGCTTTCTTCCCATGATTTGCTCAGTCTGCTTTCTTATAGAACCCAGGACTACCAGCCCAGGGTTGATACTATCCACAATGGGCTGGATTCTCCTCCATTGATCACTAATTGGGAACATGTCTTAAAGCTATATCTAATGAAGGCATTTTCTCAACTGAGGCTCCTTCCTCTCTAGTGACTCTAGGCTTGTGTCAAGTTGACAAACAAAACCAGACAGTACACAGGTGTAATTGAACAAGAGGGGCCATGTTCCAGCCCCAGCGAGCTGTGGAACTAGGCAGCTTTGCTTCTAGCTTTAGAGAACACAAGAAAGGGTTTATCTTCTTCTATGACCAAAGGAAGCTGCTGAGGCATGTGGCAAGGATGTCCCTGAATGGTGGCCCAAAAAAAGACATCAGTCTAAAGCTGTATAAATGAAGCCTGAATTTCATAAGAGACCCCAGGATCATGAGATACCTACCACAGAATGTTGATAATATTACATGGAATCTGCCCAAGAGAGAGAAGTATATTTCAATCAACAAAACTGAAAAGAGTTGGAGACCTAAAAAAGTACTTTGATATCAGACATGAAGATGCAGAGTTTGGAGTTTACCCTGCTGATTTTCCATCTTACTTTGCTCCAGTATTTCCTCATTTCACTCCCTTTCCTCCCTTTTGAAATGATAATGGACATTCTGTATCATTGTGTGTTGGGAGAATGTGATCTGCTTTTATTTAATTTTGATTTTAATTAACAGGATTACAAGCCTATGGGGCCAGGGAGTGAGATGTAGTTGTTTGAATAAGAATGGCCCTACAGGCTCAGAGATTTGAATACTTAAAAAGAGTGGCACTATTTGAAAAGATTAGGAAGTGTATAGCCTTATTGGAGGAGCTGTGTCACTGGAGGTGGGCTTTGAAGATTCAAGGCCATCTACATTCATAGCTTAAGGATGTAGAACTCTAGCTACTTCTTCAGCACCACGTCTGCCTGCATGCTGCCATTCTCCCTACTATGTTGATAATGGACTAAACCTCTGAAACTGTAGGCAAGCCTCAATTAAATGTTGTCTTTTATAAAGACTTGCCTTGGGTCATGGTGTCTTTTCACAGCAATAGAAAATTGACTAAGACATGCACCTACTTGGAGTGTAAGGTTTTCCTAGGGAGATATAAACAAGCATCCACTCACCTATTAGGAAACCAACAACAACCTGAAGAAACAATGACACCAAGGAGTTTATTAGGCTTACTTGCAGAACACAGATAAAAGATTAAGTAAGTGTGGGTGACCCCAAACTGCCTAACCACAGAAAAGTCGTGCCAGTGTGGATAACCACATCCATATAGCTCCCTTCAACAAATATTCTACAACACTTCGTATGTTCTAGCACCTCCCAAGACATATACAGCTTAAGCGGAATTGTGTACAACCAAGAGGGAGATGTAGGAAGGTGTGGCTAGAATCTTCATTGAGGCTCCTATGGCCTCCTTCATCCTTAATGATGTGGGAATGTCAACAGGCCTGAACTGGGTCTCTTGCAAACCATCACAGCTGCTCTGATGAATATAGGATTGGTTGCTAGGCTCAGAGAACCACACAGAACAGCACCACTCACATTCGCTGAATGAATTAATAATACAAAACCCAGTTCCAGCCAAATCCCAAGTCTGATCAACTGGAAATTATTGACTATTTTACATGGATCACTAATTGCATCCTTCTTGGCATTCATTATTTATTCAATCAATTTTTTTTTTAAATCTAGAATCCCTATATAGTAGTCACTTCTCTAAGAAAGAATAGGGGAAAAAATGTATGTTTCCTGAAAGATTATAGTCTAATGGGAGACTATATAAAATAAATCATATACGTAATATAAATAATAGACTATAGATGGATAGGTAGATAGATAGATAGATAGATAGATAGATAGATAGATAGATAGATAGATAGATAGATATAAACCAGAGAATTGGAGAGTCTGAAGAAAAAATTAAGTAGGTTGAGGACCTCAGGGGATTACAAAATGGTCAAAAATTTATCAGTGTTTATAGCATGGCTGAGAAGGGTCTCAGTTTGATAGTGACCATAATAGCCTTTAATACTATAACACTCTTCATCAGTTTTTCTGGTTTGTCTTCTAGGCAGATGATAGTATTACAGTTCCTTAAATTGGATTCGGAGTTACCCTGATTGTCTTTGGCTGATGAAATGGAGGCAGAAGTGACTCATGTTCTTTGGCATGGAAGCTTGAAGACCATGAGTATGACTCTTCCAGGAGCCGAGCTCTAGACGTGACTGTCATATCAGTGAACCTGAACTGAGAACAGCATGGAGCACAAACAAGATGGACTTGTAAACAACTGAGGTTTGGGTGATGCTTCCTACTGCAGCACAGCCTTCTCATCCTGTCTGAATGGGCTAGAGGAACCATCTTAAAGACTGAAAGAAGCCGGGATGTGAAGAGTGTGGCTATCAAGGGAGAGTCACTCACAGAAGGGGTAATAGCATACACACGGCTCACACGTGGAACCTGAGTGGGATTTTAGAGTCCGGTGAATAAGAAAACCTGTAACAGGAACTTCAGAAGTGATGGACTTATATACTTGTATACTCTTATTAGCTCTTTGACTTTCTAAATGAGACTTAAAGTTGTTCGAAGAGTAATAACATGGTCAGATTTTATGTTCTTTAAACTATAAAGCTGCCGGGCGGTCGTGGTGCACGCCTTTAATCCCAGCACTTGGGAGGCAAAGGCAGGCGGATTTCTGAGTTCGAGGCCAGCCTGGTCTACAGAGTGAGTTCCAGGATAGCCAGGACTACACAGAGAAACCCTGTCTCGAAAAACCAAAAAGAAAAAAAAAAAACCTATAAAGTTTGTTCTTGAGCTAAGAATGGAATAAGGTCACGTGAGCAAGAGAAAGAAATGAGTAAAGAGATCATTTACTCATGTAAATCCAGGTGAGAACACGAAATAATTTTTAAAATAACAGATGAAAAATAAAAATAAATGATTTAATGATGGTTCTCTCAGCCTCTATAAAATAATAACAAGTCATACAAAAACGTAATGGAAGACAATAATAAAGCAACAGGAAAACAATAACAAAATGTAGATTACTAGAGAAGTTTAAAGAGTTGATTAAACAAATAACTGTTCTTTTGAAAAATAAACATTAGCACACACTTAGTCAAACTAGCCAAAGGAAAGTGAGAATACCCAAACCAAGAAAAAAAAAAAGAAGATAAAAACTAGGAAAATTAGATCAGATACCAATAAAATCAAGATGATTATTAATGAGTATTAATGAGTATTTTTCACTTTTATGAGTTGATCTTGATATTAATTTACTTAAATGTTTTTGGAGAGATAGGAAAAATTCTGACAAGTGACCTGATTAGAAAAATAATTAAACACTGCAAAACAAATAAGTCACAACTTGGCAAAATAAAATTTGTTTAACATTATTCATTTTTAAGGAAATGTATATCTGCCTACCAAGACCATGATGGTACATCATTATACATATATTAGGATAGCCTAAAAATATTAGGCCATCAATAAGTATTTTTAATGATTTGTGTAACTGAGCCATCTATACATTATAACATATATTTCAAAAAGCAGGAAAATCTAGGGGGGAAATTGATACATTCCTAGATACATACAAACTTCCAATGTTTCACCAAGAAGATATTTATGACTATTCAAACATACCTTTAATGAGCAATGGGATTGAAGCAGTAATAAGAAATCTTTCAAAAAAAAGTAATAATCACTGCTAATTTCTACCAGGTCATTAAGGAAGAGGTAATGCACTGTTTCTCTAACTGTTCTTCATAGTGGAAAGGAAAATAGCATGGGCAAGGGGACTAGATCACATAGTAAAATACTGGAAGTATAAGAATGAGGCCCTAAATTCAGTGCTGAGAAACCACATATAAAAGCCAGACATACAAACAAAAAGCCCAGCAAGAGGTGTAAAATATCTGCTTATATTGGTCAGGGGTTTCCTGGAGACGCACATCTCCCAAATACAAGCTATTGCCATTACTCTTGGTTGACCACCAGAACTGATAGTAAGAACCTGTTCCTACAGACATCTCACACTGGTCACAGGATGTTAGGAAATCAATTTGGTACTGATCAAAAGATTTTCTGCCTGCTAGCTAGTTTTCACAGTATTAGAAGTCAGCTGGTTGGAGGGGGTCATCAATAATCATATCCAGCTATGAACCCCAAGATATATCCACAGGTGCAATGGTGGCATAAATGTTATGGTGGTAACCAAATGCATTCTGGTAACCATCAGCAAGCATTCTGATTGGGGTTGAGGAAAGACATGCCTGGAATTGTAATTATGGTCAAGAATCCATATTTATTATTCATATTATTTATTTATTTATTTATTATTTATTATAATCCATATTTATTATTCAATCCATATTATTCCAAGAATCCAAGTTGGGGAGATAGGAAAAATTCTGTTACGTGACCTGATTAGAAAAATAATTAAAAATGCAAAACAAATAAATAAGTCACAACAGAGCCAGGTATGAACCTACTACTATTACTCTGCATCTTAATGTTTTGCTGAAAGTGTTTATCAAACCTAAGAATTTTCTGGTGGAGTCTAGAGTCTTTTCAGTATAAGATCATCTCTGCAGATAGGGATGCTGTGGTTTTTTTCCTTTTCGACTTTTACAGTTTTTACTTCTTACTCTTGTCTTCTTGCTTTAACTAAAACTTTGTTGTTTCATTTTTGACTTTAGAGAAAATGCATTTACTTTTCACCATTAAGCAGAATGTTGACAACAGTTTTGAAATGTGAAAGTTTTATTATGTTGAGGAATGCTCTTTCTACTCATAGTGTCTTCAGGACATCAAGATGCAAAATAAACACACATCATACACTCACACACACACACACACACACACACACAGACACGTAACATTTTTATATATCAATAACAAACTTGAAAGAAATTTGTTAGTCATTAATAATTCATCTTTCCTGAACTGGTCAGTTCATTTCCCCATATATTGTTTGGGTGATTCATAGTTCTAGTGTTTGTTTAATGGCACACAGTGATTTCATATTAAATTCTTTACAACTTCTAGCTGTGATCCCTGTCAAATATTATAATTCTTCAAAACTGAATCTTCTAAAGAAATTGAAAAAGACACTAGAAAATAGAATTATCTTTCACACTCAAGGACTGGCAAAACTAATATTGTGAAAATGGGTATACTGCCTAAACTGATCTACAGATTCGATGCAATTACCATCAAATTTTCAATGGCTTTTTCCTAATAAAATAAATAAATAAATAAATAAATCTCCCAGATAATGTCTTCTAACTTCCACATGTGCACACACATAAAATTTTTAAAAACTAAACATTTTTATTTAAAAATTTCCAATCTCAGATTATTTTGCAGAGTCATAGTAACTAAAACATGAGACCAAATTAAAAAGTCAGGGTGAGGGGGGGAAGAAAGTCATAGTAGAAGAAAAGACTCATCAATAAGCCCAGGAAACTGCAACCACCTAGGTTTGTTTTTTTTTTAAGTAAGATTGTCATAAGCATACATCATACAAAGTACTGCTTTTTTAATCAATACTGAAAAAACTGCATATCCATATGCAATGGAATGAAATTAGGTTCCTAACCCAAACTCTACACAGAAATGAATTCAAAGTAGACTAATCCCCCGAAAGCAATATCTGTAACTCTGAACCTTCTAGAGAAAAACATATAGAGAATACTTCAACACATAAACATAGACAAAAACTTTCTTAAATGGACTCAAACAGCAATAATTCCCCATTTGGGATGCCATGAAATTAAGAGGCTTCTACACAACAAAGAAAACATTCCGTTGCACAAATAGCCTATAGAATGGAAGAGAAAACTCTGTAAATACATTTGACGGAGTTCACAGATGGAGACTGTAAAGAAGTCACACTGAAACACTGCATGTCTAAAAAAATATAACATATAAATCATCAACCAAAATATGGGCAAATAAATCAACCAGTTCACGAAAGATGAAATACTAATAACTAATAAGCATGTGAAATTTTTCTGAATATTCTTAGCCATCATGCAATACAAATTAAACTGTACTGAGATCTTATCTCATCCTAGGTTTAATGGCTGTCATCAAGAAAACACATGACAACAAATGCTGTTGAAGACGAAGGGGAAAGGGGAGCCTTATGCATTACAGATAGGAATATCAGCTAGCAGGTGCGAGGAAATTGAAGTGGAGAGTCTTCAGAAAGCTGAACCTGGAGCTGCCATGTGAGCCAGCCATACCACTGTGTGTGCTAACTTGCATACTAGAGACTCTGGGATATGTATGCTGACTGTAGTATTGTTCACAATAGCCAAGACAGTCACAAGATCCTCTAGTTCCA
>JANHMN010000004.1:49348607-49366300 GCA_030674055.1 Rhabdomys pumilio | reverse complement strand
TGTGTGTGTGTGTGTGTGTGTGTGTGTGTGTGTGTGTGTGTGTGTCTGTGTGTGTGTATGCAAAAGTAGCTGGGGACTGTATAAGAAATGGAAAGGTTTCTCAAATGAGTGGGAAAAGAGAACACGAGAAGATGGTAAGAGAAGAAGGCAAAATATTTCATATTTCCTCTTGTGTGTAGAAGAGTGTGTGTGTGTGTGCGTGTGCGTGTGTGTGTGTGTGTGTGTGTGTGTGTGTGTGTATGTGCGCATGCGCACATTATATACTTTAATGCTGCTAATGGATTCAGTGATTACAGATGCTTTGTCTGTAGCCTCCTTGTCTGCAGTATTAAACATACATTCCTTTCCTTGACAAATTATATGTCTTCACATCTTTCTATTCCACCTGTGGTTCTCTTTGTGTGTGTCCCTCTGTTTCCCTCTGTCCTCTCTGCAAACTCAGATAATAACACAACCTGAAAGCTCTCCCATATTAAGATTTACTCCTCCAAAGCCATTATCCCATAACTTTTTAATTCAGCCTCTTCAGGTTCTCAAACCTCTCTCATTAGCCAGCTCCACTCCCTGCCTGCACCCTTTCTTGGCAGACATCTCCTGGTTCTAGCATCTCTAACATTCTGTGGTTTCCACTGCAACTTAGGCCACACACACACGTGTATTTGACATGGGAGCAGATTTGGAGAAAGGAGAGGGATCAGTAGTAGAGAGAAGAATGGGTGGGGACAGTAATATAAGAAAAAATACGAGTAAAGTCCAGTGGATGGACCTGTAATAACAAACCAAGCCATTTTGTATATTAAGTATAATTTTTTTAAAAATGGGATTTTCTGAAAGACTGGTGTACAAGGTAGTAAATACAGGGGTTGCCAAGTCAGTGATTGCATCATAACAGCTTGATGAAGAAAGACCAAAATAACTGAAGGCTTAACAAGAGTGTGATAACTTTGTAATTACTTATGGAATTTAAGCTAGTTGAGGGAAGAGAGGAAATGAGCTCAGAGAACCGCTGAGCAAACTGTTGTGGTGGATAGGGTGTAAAGCCAGGAGTAGCCATTGAAGTAGAGTGAACACTGACAACAGCCCAGCACTGGTGGCTGGGTATCATGTTCACACTGGTGTCAGAGCGGTCCCTAATGTGGGCATTTCATGTACTCATCTCTTTGCTATGACCAAACACCTGATAAAAGCCATTTTAGGAAAGAGGGGCTGACTTTGGTTCACAGGTGAAGAAGAGATACAGTCCCTCAAGGAGAGGAAGGTATGGGAGCCCAAATGTGAGACAGGTGGATCAGCTGTATCTGCAGTCAGAAAGCAGAAAGGAGTCAGGAAGTAAAACCAGGCTATAAAAACTCAAGGCCCACCCTGTGACCTTCCAAGAGGGCTATACTTGCTGAAAGTTCCACAGCCTTCCAAGACTGTAATAACAGGGGACCAAGTGTTCAAACACATGAGCTTATGGAAGACAGTCAAAGTGCAGCATGCCACCCTGTCCCTGCTAGGTTCACAGCCAACTCGCAACACAAGAACATTCAGTCCAGTGTCAAAGTCCCTATGGTATTTAAGAGTTTCAACATTGCTCAAAAGGACAAGGTCTTCTCTGAAACTCAAGGCAATCTCTTAACTGAGTTACTGTAAAATCAAAACACAACTTACACACTTCTACTATGTGATGGTCCAGAGTAAACATCCCTGTTCTAAAAGGGAAGACCGAGGCAGAGAAAGCCAGGACCAATGCAAAACCAAAGCACACAGGGTAAAGAGCAAACCCCACCACTGTACCTCCAATGTCTGGAGCTCGTATTAGAACCATAAGGGCTCCAACAAGCTCAGGCATCCACCCCTGCAGCTCTGCAGTTTGTGCCATACGTGACTCTTTCTTTGTCTGGCTTCCTTGATGAATATCTCCAACATTCAGCCATCTCTACTGAAATTCAAGTTTTATCTTCCCAGCTTCTCACAATGGCCTCTCAAGGCTGCTTTTCAGGAAATCCTTCTTGTTACTCATTACCTGGCACCAGCACCTTTCTGGAACCTTGGTGAGAGTCTTCATGCTCTTTTCATATTTGCATCTTTTATGTCTGAAAAAACCCAAGACCAGGGGAATAACATTGCTAAGTTCTCCTTCCAGCTGGACATGTAGCATACCTCTGGGGTTACAGTTGCAGGAGACTGTGCACTTCTTAGTGTTAGCACTGATAGAGCCTTCCCTCATGGCATGTCCCCAGTTGTCCCAGTACAGAACATCATGTTTCTCTTTAATGGCACTCATTACTTAACAAAATTTACAGCTGCTTTGTCTGTCGCCACTTTGTCTGCAACTGCAAACTCTTTCATGCTCATATTCTGGGCAAACTGTACATTTCATATCTTTCTGTTCTCTATCTATCTATCTCTCCCAGGAAAATAACACAACTTGTAACTAGCAGGATGGCTCAGTGGATAAGAGCCCTTGCCACCAGCACTGATGGCTGGAGATTGATCCCTGGAATCCACATGGTGGAAAGAGAAAGGTGACTCCTGCTGGTTGTCCTCCAACCTCTACATGCATGCTGTAGCATGGATAAATCATGTATACCTACATAACTAAATAAGTAAATGGAAAATAACCATTTAAAAGCACGGTTTAAATCTTGTCCTGTCTTGAAATTTCCTCCTCCAAAAAAAATTACCTTGCTACTTTTTAAATTCAGCCTCAGGTCATGGCAGTATTGTAGCCAGATCTTTTGTAAGAATATTACATAAATTGCCTCTTCCTGGTTCCCTGTAACGTCCTCGTTTACCTCTGAAACCTCATGAGCCGAGTCTCTACTGTCCATACTTTTCTCCGTATTCTGGTCTTCCTTGCTTCCACCAAAGGATTTTATATATTACTTTCTTGTTACTGTGACCAAAATACTCAAACAGAAGCAATGGAGGGAAAGAAGGACTGACATGTACAGGTACCATGCATGTACATGGTGGCAATATACATCCAGGCAAGCATTCACATGCATAAAACAAAATAAACCGAGAACTTCTAAGGGATTGTTAAAATTTTCTAGTAATATCAGCACTTGCCTGATTTTCTAGTAATATCAGATTAGTTGCTTTTCTGTTGTGATAAAACACCACAAAGAAAAGTAACACACGGAAGAGTGTGTTTTGGCTTAGGATTCCAGAGGGATTAGAGTCTAACGTGGTGGGGGAGGCGTGTCAGCAGGTAGCCAGAACAGGAAGCTGAAAGAGCACAACCTCAACTACATACACAGGGCAGACAGAGAATTGGATGTGGGGCAGCCCTGCCTCCGGTAAGACTCCTCCCACAAAAGGTTCCAGCCTCCAGTAAGACTCCACCCATAAAAGGTTCCGGAACTCAGCAAACAGTGAGAACTAAGGGCTCCATCAATGCACCGCAACTCAGGAAGTTGAAGGAGAAATAATAATTTGTGTGATAACAAATTAGCTCAATGGCACTCTGGGCTGCATGAGAACCTCTCTCTCTCTCTCTCCATCTCCCTCTCCCCCTCCCCCTCCCCTCCCTCCCCCCGACCCCCCCACCCCTTCCCCCGCCCCCTCCCCCTCCCCCTCATGCCCTCTCACCTCATCCCCTCTGTCTCTCTCTTGTCTCTCTCTGTCTCTCTTCCTCTCTGATACACACACACCACTCACTTTTGCTAAATGTATAACTACAGCAATATTCTAAAGATTTATCTCATTTTTATTTGTATGAGTGCATTTACATGCCATGCCCCCAAAAGTCAGAAGAGGGCGTCACATCCGTGGAGTTTGAGTTGCAGGAGTCTGAGCAGACTGACCTGAGTCCTGGAGTACGAACTCCTTATGACAGAACAGCAAAGGTTCTTAAGAGTTGCTCTTAAGACAACCCTCCTACCCTTAGATTAGTGTTTAAAACAAAAACAACAACAACAACAACAAAAAAAAACTTATAGAAAACTCAAACTTTTTAATTTATCCATTAAAAAACACTAATCTCAACCCAACATGTTCTCTGTACACTAAACTGGTCCATGCCTTACCAACATTGATGAGGAAGCCGAGGTTCATTATTACCAAAAGGAAGATCTGGGATTTGATCCTAAATTTGTTACCTGTAATGAACCTAACATTTTTCTCATCCTTCGTTCATTGCCCTCCTCTGACAGATAATTAGATAGCGGTAATATGTAACTAATGGACAAGTTACAGATGAATGTTTTCTTTCTCCCATGTCCTGCAATGCCTGGGGCTATAATTATGAACACCCCACGGCAAAGAATGAGGAGGTGTTTAAGCACTTGGTTGAATGATCACAATTTCAATTATAATATACCTTTCAAATGCCTTTTTTAAACCCAGATGTTGGCGTGTATGTATACACTCGGCCATTTTCTCATCAAAGTAGAATTTAAATAGAAGAAACCCAATATCCTATGGCTGATTGCAGAAATTATGTTTGTCTTATGGATAAACTAGAGCTCCCCTTCCTTGGACTTTTTCTTTAGATTGGATGTACACCCCTAGAGGAGAAAGATGGCATAGACAACTAACTGTCCTCCTCAAAGGATTCTAACGAAATCTCAAGTTCAAAACAACAACCAGGTAAGATTTGATGGTTCCCATCAGCAGCCAGCACAGTGAAGTTGCACTCTGGTACCCATCATAGTATCAGTGACCCAAAGGCCCCCCAAATTCTTTCAGGTATGAGTTAAGATTGCTGGAACTGCAGCTTCGCTTCTTTAGCAGTTTCTGTATGTTGTTGTGTCAACACTTTCTGGCAGAAAGAGAGCTGGTAACACTGTCAGAGACACAGCATTCTTCCCAGTAACTTTGGCCTTTCCTCTCTGCTAACAGTTTTATTCGGACAGGGAGCCCAAGGAAGAACCATGACTACATTGCTCTTCACCATTGAAATCTGTAAAGTGAAATGGGTGAAGGTGGATACGAGTCTTTGGGGGCCAAGGAAACCTAAGGATCAAACTGCATTAGTAGAGAAGACTTATGGCAGGGGATCTCAGGCAGAGGCCAAGGGGGTCATGAAAAGGAACTCCCTGCCCTCCCACAGGACTGCCATGGGCACTTTTGTATAACCCTGAAACTGGGAATGGGAGGCCTTCCCCTGGCACCAGTTCTTTCCAGGACAAGAGAAAACGTTACAGTTTTGCTGTGTTCAACTTCTCTGAGCAGAAGAACAACGAGCATTGAGCTGTGAAGAACACCAAACCAGATCTTTCCAAGGCTTAGCTGAAGATGCTTTGCTGAGTAATAACAAGAAAGATGGTAAACTAAGTTTACCAAATCATGGCAGGTTTATCTAGTTATTCTGCTCTGTCCTGAACTATCCTGAATACTAAATTAAGTAGCCTCCTCACCTA
The DNA here is from genome assembly GCA_030674055.1 of Rhabdomys pumilio. Taxonomy (NCBI): domain Eukaryota; kingdom Metazoa; phylum Chordata; class Mammalia; order Rodentia; family Muridae; genus Rhabdomys; species Rhabdomys pumilio. The sequence continues at coordinate 49,360,949 of JANHMN010000004.1, read as the reverse complement.
GCAATGGAAAATTCATCTTTACTCTTAAGAAACTTCTCAATAGATTGTTTTCATTGATGTGTTCTACTGACTACTGACTACTAACTTGCTAAACCCTCTCTCTCTCTCTCTCTCTCTCTCTCTCTCTCTCTCTCTCTCTCTCTGCGTGTGTGTGTGTGTGTGTGTGTGTGTGTTTCTCTAGTTATTTAGTTATGTAAACCAAAACACAAGAAAAATCACGGTGTCTACATCCTGTTGGGTTGCTTTTGTTTTGTTTTGTTTTGATTGACAGAATTGACTCTCCAGTCCCCTCACCTCATGATGCCCTGGAATAAATCGTAAAACCAGTCACCGCTAGACTTTTTGCTCAGAAAAATCCTAAATATCATTGTGGTTTATGCCAGGGGTTGTCCAACCATATAAATCCTATGGGGAACTAGCCTCACTGGAACATGACAGTCTCACTCTCTCATGTCACAGTGACCTGACAAAATCAACTTAGGGAAGAGCGATTTATTTTAGCTTGCAGTTTCATGGCAAAGCTCAAGGTGGTCTAGCAGCTGTGGCAGCAGGAACGCGAGACTGGTTGCTCATATCTCAGTATACCAGGAATCAGAAACCTAGGACCCAAACTGAGCTGGCCATCTCCCTCATACCCCTCTCCTATAGCCTTACATCTGTCAGCTCAACCCAGAAGGTCCTACAGCCTTCCATAACAGCACTGCCAATTGGAGTTTAAGTGTTCAATCCTATGAGTCAGGTGGGGTGGGGTGGGGGGGAACATTTCACACTCCTGGCCATGACAGCCATGTTTGTTCATTTATGTGTCTGTGACTGCTTTCCTATGACAATGGGTGAGTTAAGTCACTGCAAAAGAAACAGCTGCACAATCTAAAAGTAGAACACCTAAGATTCTTATTCTTTCTAAACACTATCTGGTTCTCTAGAGAAAAACATTGCTAACCTTAGTCATCGGTTGTTTCTGATACAGCACATCAAGATGATATAGCTGCATTTGGATTACCTCTTCCGGTTCCCGGATTCTTCCAGGAAATTCATAGTAGGGTCATGGGTCCTTGTCTCATTGATATCTGGCACATCAAAGGCTTAACCCAATATCTACCAAAACTAAAATTTTCCACTGCTAACGTCCTCACTATCCAGTCATTCAGCTCCTTTCCAGACTGTCATTAAGCCATATTCTATCTCAACGGATACATCACATACACAGTCTGGAAAATTCTTGTAACTCTTCACTTCCTATGGCTAGCTTCAATTCATATAGGTTGGCTAAAATACCACTTTTTCAAGAAGGGATTCTTCCACACACCAAACCAAAACATGACCTGTTTTATGATTTCATGGGACCCTAAACTTTATTATAATAGCTATCAAAGACTAAGGCACATGATATTGGAGAAATGGCTCCTTGGTTAAGAACGCCTACAGTACTTGCAAAGCACACAAGTTTGGCTCCCAGCACCCATATCAGATGGCTTACAACTACTGTAACTCCAGATCCAGGGAAGGGACACCCACTACCTGGACTTTGTGGGTGCTTGTACTTATGCACACATGCTTAGACATAGATACACACAAAAATTTTTTTAAAACTAAGGCATGAATTATGTAATTCATTATTAATCACTCCCTTTCTAGGACTGGAAGCTCCTTAAGTATAGGGATGTCTGTCTTGCACATAACCTATGTTTTCTCACTTGTACAATGAAGGCAATTGAATGGAGATCAGAGACTTCTCCCACTGGAGGATAAGTAAACTTCTGCCTACAGTCAGGAATCCTACAAAAATAGAAGGGGAAGTTTCTTCAGAAAAAAGATAATCAATTTCAGTGGCCCTATAAGGAGACTATTTGTCCTGACTGGTTTTGGTCAACTTGACCCAAACCTAAATATATCTAGGAAGAGGGAATCATAATTGAGAAAATGCCTCCAATAAGATTGTCCTGTATGTAACTCTGTGATGTATGCCTTGACTGATGTGGAACAGTCCACCTCACCATGGGCAGGGCCATTTCTGGGCAGGTGGTTCTGAGTGTTATAAGAAAGTGAGATGAGCAAGCCATGAGAAGCATGCCAGTATGCAGCACTCCTCCATGTTTTCTACCTCAGCTCCTACCTCCAGGTCCCTGTCCTGTTTGAGTTCCTGTTTTGACTTCCCTCGGTAATGAACTGTTACCTGGAAGTGTAAGATGAAGTAAGTCCTTTCCTCCCCAGATAGCTTCTGGTCTTTATCACACACACACACACACACACACACACACACACACACACACACACACACACACACAAAACCAACTCTGTAAAGATAAAGAAACAGCATCATTTTCACTGTTAATTCTGAACTATACCCCATCATCAAGAATGGGATCTTTAGATAAAAATTGGTCTTTGAGGATATTGTCACTTGCAGTTATAATGGCAAATTTCGTTGGATCTAAATCAAGTTTTCAGGCTCATTCCAACTTAAACTTTCAACTTTCTCCTACATGCCCATTTTTAGCCTTCAGTATAGACCTGAGACATGGTCCAAGAAGAATAGCATTCATCTGCTCCCCGGAGCAGATATATCAAATGAAAACTGCAGCGTAGAGCATGGGCCACTTCCCTGTGAGTTGTTCATCAGGAAAGTCTATGAGGCCCCCAAAATAATATAAACTATTGCCACTACTCTTGGTTGTCCAACACAACTAGATAGTGAGACTCTATTACTGAAGACATCACATGCTTTGGTTGCAGTATATAGAGAAATCCAGTTGGAAATGTGATGGAAGATCCTGGCTATCTAGCAGTCACAGTTCTAGAAGAAGCTGTACAGTCTGCTGGGAGAAAAAGTCATCAATAGTGTTACTCAGGTATGATTGCTATATTGTACAATGCTATATTATACAATGCTATATTGTACAATGCTATACTGTACAATGCTATATTATACAATGCTATATTATACAATGCTATATTATACAATGCTATATTATACAAAGCAAGAGTATGCAGTGGTATAGTAGAATGACTACTAAGGGAGTAATCAACTGTTTTCTGAGTGGACTTGAAGTCTGTTTCACATGAGTGATAATTTATGCCTGACACTTTAACCTGGTCAAAAGCCCATGGCTAAGGAGGTCATAGGCCCTAGATGGAAAGCTAGTACTGCCAAATCAGCACGTTGTGCCATTAAATTGCCTACTAAACATTTATGTTTGTGCCCACAGATTAATGCTACTGTCAGTTTTGGTCAGAGAAGATGTTTTCTTTTCTTTACTTTTCTTTTTTTTGTTTGTTTGTTTGTTTGTTTTGATGTTTTGTTTTGTTCTTTGCAGTAGGCAGTGGTTACTGCAGAGACTCATGACTAGTCAAAGTGATGAAAATAAGTGGTTGTTGAATGCTTAGTCCCAAATAGGACATCTATATAGCCTCCTCTAAGGCTTATGGGATATCACTTAAGACAGGGTCAAAAGAATGTATGGGCTGGATGGAGGAAGGCTTTGAATAGTGTTGAATCCTGTCTTCTAAGAATGACATAGTCATTGCACTCATAAATTGTTCATGGACTGTGATTAACTGCAGAAGACCTGCACACGGTTAGAGCCATCAACATCCTGTTATGAATAAGAGGGGGGCTCATGAGCCCTATGCCCACCTCAGAATTTATAGGCAGTATTTTCTTCAGTGGCATAGCCACTGGTAAGTTGTCTATGTTCCTCTAAGCAACCCCTGACTCATACTCTTGTAACAAAGTCTAATTAGACTCATTGTATTGCTGTAAATAAGAAAGTATGAAAGTAGACGGGGGACCAGTTGGGATGAGAAAGGGGATCAGGGGGAGTGAGACAGTGACAAGAGTGGTTAATGGCATGAATAAGATCAAGACAAACTATATACACATATGAAAATGCCATAATAAAGCATTTTGTAATATGTCACTAATATATGACAATCAAAAAGAAGAGTAGTACTTATCAAACACATAAAATACATACAATGCAGTATCTTACCAAGCATGAACAACATTGTTTTATAGACCATTTTTTCTTTATTCTTACTAAATAGGCTTTGAAATGTTAATATTGAGAAAGATAATCTCTCACAGCATCAGTAACATTGGAGTTGGTCTAAGAATGAGTTGAAAGTTTTCTAGAGAGAGTAGGAGAACCTCAGATTGAAAGGTAAAGAAGCAAAAAAGACCATTCCCACTCACCTACCACAGCCTCCTCTTACTGTTCCCATCTGTGACTACTTAGAATCTGAGCACAACATTCAAAGTACTAGAACTTCAGGCTAAGACTTCAAGAGCCAGCTCGCCTATCTCTTCCTCCCCAATTTCAACCACTGAACACTAGGACTGCATGGAAGCTAAGCCCTACTTAAGACACCCAGAGTCAGTCTTCACCCACTTTCTGCTGGCCTATCACCTACGCCTCCAACAGGACTGACCTGGACTGCCTAGAATTTGAACTCAGTGTCTCAGTCAGAACTTCAGCCAAGCTACTTACCTTGCCAATCTGAGACTAGTTGGAGTTTGAACTACGTATTCCAATCAGAACTTCAGCCACCGTAGGGTTACCTTACCAATCTGAGGTCAGTTAGAATCTGAACCTGGAATTCCAAAATGTGCCCCAGACTGAAAACCAAGCATTAGTCAGTTGGTCCACAACCTGATACACTTGGGTAACAGCAGACAAAGACCCAAACACCCACCAAAGAAAGTAAGACCAGATACCCACACCAAGAAATACCACAAATGTCATCATTCCAGCTGCCTAGATCCTATCACAAAAATAAACATGAACAACTAAGACACTATGCTTCCTCCAGAAGCCAGTATGCAATTATAAACTGTACCCTTCAGAAAAGCTTTTTGTTTAACGTCCTGAGTTAGATGAAACACAAGACAATAGAATAGCGGTCACAAATGTGTTCAGGAACCTTACCGAAGATAGAAACAAATGCTTGAAGACTTTGAAACACACACAAAAAAAACCGAATAAAATAATTAAAATAATTCACGATACAAAAATAGAAGTTAGCAAAGAAACAGAATCACTAAAGAAAAGTCTAACTGAAATAAAACTCAAAATGAAAAACTCAGAAAGCCAAACTGAAGCTGAGAAGAAAACTGTAATAGAGATGAAGGAGAGGGAGGGGGAGGGGGACTGTGTGAGGGAGGGACTGGGTGGAGAGGCCAGGCAACAATTGGGATGTAAAGTGACTAAACAAACAAACAAACTTACCAACAGACTAAATAAAGCAAAAATTTCAAGTCTTAAAAATGAGTAAAAGTCAGCTGAAGACTTACATGTTAAATCCAAAATTCCAGAGAAAAAGCACCCATGAAATTTAGTAAACTATAAAAAGACCAAATCTGCAAAAATACATATAAAAGACGAAGATACTCAGGTCATAAGCACAGAAATTTTTAAACAAATATTTTAAATATTTTAACTAAATATTTTAAACAAAATAGTAGAATAAAAATCTCCAGATCTACATAGAGGGGTGCCTGTCAAGGTGGAAGGGGCGTGCAGAACACCAAATAGAGGATACCAGAAAATCAACTCCCTAATGACACATAATAATGAAAACAATAAATGTATAAAATAAAACAAAGAAAGAATAGTAAAAGCTGCAAGGGGAAAATATAACATATAAAGACAGGCCCACTAATATAAAACTCGACTGTTCAATAGTCTTTGAAAGCCAGAAAAGCCTGGACTACTGTTTAACAAGTTCTGACAAACCACAGATATCAGCCCCTCTACTATACACAGAAAAACTATCAGTCATAATCAAAGGTGCAAGAAAAACTTTTTGTGTTCAAAAACAAATTTAAGCTGTGGTTTTTGTGTTTCGTCCCCCCCCCCGCCCCCCCAGGGTGTACGAAAACGCAGAGCGCTAGACTGCACTTAGCCTGCACCGCCCTTGGGTGCTGGGCTTCAGGGAAGCACCAATACACCACTCAGGGGTGGGAAAACACAGCCTAAGATGTGGGAGGCCAAAGCTGGGGTTCCCTGACCCCTGGGCATCCAGTCACCACTGGAAACCATGCAGAGGAGTCAGTATGGAGGGTCGGGCGGGGGTCCACGACCTATGACGAGGAACCTAGGGACAGGACTCCCAAACTCCTGGACATACAGACGCTGCTGCTGTCACAGGGAGTTGGGAATGTAGTTGGGTCCACAAACTGAGGAGGCCAGGGCTAGAGAAATAAGGAACTCCAGTTTAGCTCAGTGTTGAGTCTGGGAATATGGAGGGGCATTCAGCCAAAGACTTAGATGGTACAGCTCTGTAGACAAAGGCTTCCTCCATGTTCTGCAGGGTGGTTCTTGATGACAGAGCCAGTCCTTGGTTCCAAACTGTTTATTGGGTGTTCATCATGGAAAATGGGTACATACCACCTTCTCAGGGTAAATCAGAGATTAAATACTTTTGCAGGAAGGAATGTCCAGGAAGGGAAGCTTATTGGCTAAACTGTCAGGGCCCATGTAGGTACCTAATTAGCATTGAGGACTCTGTTCTGATCTACAGAACCATAGGTCACATTCCTATGTAGGGAGTGTGGTCATGTAACAGGGATCCGGTCAGAAGCAAGTGAGTCCTCTCAGAGGTTGGGGCTTCCAACACACTCAACCTTACCAAGTCTCCTGGCACCATTCACTGTCCCACATTAAGCAATTTTCTGTTGACCAACTCAGCGCTACAGAAGACAGGCATTAAAGGAAAACTTCAATGTGAAGGAAAGGTTAACTGTGCCCAGGAAGACCCAAGGCATTTAGAATAGTTAGCAAAAAGAGGTGGAAAGTCTCCACAACAGCAACACAATGACAAGAATTAGTAATATTGAAATAGTAACTTTCAATATCAATGGTCACAATTCTGTAAAAAGATGTAGGCTAACAGATGAGAATAGAAAGTGGAACCCATCTTCCTGCTTCCTCCAAGAAACCTACCTCACAATCAAGAGCAAATACCCCCTTAGAGGAAAAAGATAGAAAATGGTATTCCAAGCAAATTGAACCAAAAAGCAAGCAGACATGGCTATTTTAATATTTGACAAAGTATATTTCAAATCAAAATCAAATAGAGTGGAATAGAAGCATACTATATATTCACTAAAGGAAAAAATCCACCAAAATAATACATTTATAAACATATATGCACCAAACAGGACACCTTATTTCATTAAGAAAAATACTACTATATATAAAACTCATACACTGACTGTAACATAGTGTGGTGGTTTGAATATGCTTGGCTTATGGGAAGTGGCACTATTAGGAGATGTGACCTTGTTGGAGTAGGTGTTTCCTTGTTAGAGGAAGTGTATTGCTGTCAGGGTGGGCTTTGAGGTCCTATGCTTAAGCTCTGCCCAGAGCCAGAAAGAGACCCTCGTCCTGGGTGCCTGCTAAAAACATCCCAGCTGCCTTTGGATCAAGATGTAGAACTCTCAGCTCCTTCTCCAGCACTATGTCTGTCTGAACACTGCCATGATCCCTGACATGATGATAATGGGCTGAACCACTGAAACTATAAGCCATTGGCAATTAAATGTTGTCCCTTATAAGAGTTGCCTTGGTCATGGTGTCTCTTCATAGCAATAAAACCCTAACTAAGACACATAGTAAAAGTGGGTGACTTCAATACCCTGTTGTCAGCAATGGGCAAATCATTTAGACAATAACTAAACAGAAAAACTCTGGAGCCAAATACCATAAATCAAAAGGACCCCAAAATAGACATCTACAGAATATTTCACACAAAAATAGTTTCTTCTCATCAGCCCATGTGACAATATCCAAAATTGACCATATATTAAACCACAAAGAAAGTCTTAACAAATATAAGAAAATTGAAATAATATTCTGCACTCTATCTGACCACCACAGGTTTTAAGCTAGATATCAACAAAATTAGAAATGGTAGAAAGTACCCAAACCCATAGAAGCTAAATAACACACTATTGCATGAAAAATTGGAAGACTAGCAGTCGCAATAAACCTGGAACCCTGGGATCTCTCAGACACTGAACCTCCACCATATTATCCATTATATTAATAATAAAATATTATCCACTATAATCAGCATATACCAGCTGATGAGGCCCCCAACATATATACAGCAGAGGACTGACCGTTTTGGACTCAGTCAGAGAAGAAGCACCTAACCCTAGAGAGAGTTGGATCCCCAGGGATTGAAGAGGTCTGGTGGAGTGGGGGTGGGGGTGGGGGTGGGGACATCCTCTTGGAGACTGAGGAGGTGTGGGATGTGGAACTGTCATTGGGTGGACTTGGAGGTAGATAAAGTCTGGACTGTAAAAAAAAAAAAGATTAAAAAATAAATTTTTAAACGGAAAAAAAATAGGAAGAAAAAAGGAAATTAGGTTTTATAATTAAATAAAATGAAAACATAACACTCCAAAATCTATGGGACACAATGAAGAAAATTCTAAGGAAAGTTTATAGCACTAAGTGCCTACATAAAAACCCTGAAGAATCATCTATCAGTAACTTAATACTGCAATTGAAAGCTTTAGGAAAAGAATAAACAATGCTCAAATGAGTGGACGGAAATAAATAATCAAACTCGGGGCTGAAATTAATGAAAGAGAAACCAAGAAGATGAAGGTGAAGAAGAGGAGAAGAAAACAGAAGAAATCAATAGAAGAGTTAATTCTTTGAAAAAAATCAACAAATTGATAAATCTTTAACTAGATTAATCAAAAGAAAAAGAGGAAGAATCTGAATTGATAAAAATGAAAGTGAAAAAGGGAGACTTTACAACAGACAGTAAATAAGTTCAAAGAATTAAAAGGATATATTGAAAAATCTGTATTTCATTAAACTGGAAAACCTAAAAGAAATTGACTAATTTTTTGATAGATATGACCTAGTAAAGTTAAATCAACATGAAGTAAACAATTTAAGTAGACCAATAACCCTAGTGAAATAGAAACTGTAATTAAAATTTTTCTAACTAAAAAAATAAAAATATCCTATGGCCAGATGGATTTAGCACAGAATTCTACCAGACTTTTAAAGAACTAACACAAGTACCTCTCAAATTGTTCTGCAAAATAGGAAGTGAAGGAACATTTTCAAATTCTTTTTATTAAGCCACTATTACCCTGATACCAAAACCACACAAAAAAGAAATAAAATTATTATTGCTCCTCATCAATATAGATGCAAACATTCTTAATAATAAAAAAAAATCCTTACAAACTGAATTCAAGACCACATTAAAAATATTATCCACTATAATCAAGTAGGATTTATCCAATAGGTGCAGAGATGTTTTAACATATATAAACCAATGAGCATAATCTACTATATAAACAGACTGAAAAACAGAAATCACACATAATTATCTATCTCATTAAATATAGAAAAGGTCTTTGACAAAATCCGACATCCCTTTATGATGAAAGTTCTGGAGAGACTAGGGATACAAGAAGCATACCTCAACATAAGGAAAGCAATTTACAGCAAGTCTACACTCAAAAAAAGCTCAAAGAAACTCAAAACATTTTCTCTAAAATCAGGAAAAGAACAAGGATGTCCACACTCTCCATACCTGTTTAATATAGTGCTTGAATTCTTAGCTAGAGCAGTGAGATCAAAAGGATACAAATAGGAAAGAAAGATGTCAGACTATCCTTATTTGAATATGATAAATATTTTATCCATAAAAGACTTTAAAACTCCACAAGGAAATGTCAACAGAAAAATAGTTTCAGCAAAGTAGCAACATACAAAGTAACACACAAAAATCTGTAGTCTTAGATACAAATGACATACATACTGACAGATAAATCAAGGAAGCAGTATTGTTCACAATAGCCATAAAATAATGCTAAACAAGTAAATGAAAGACTTGTATAATAAAAACTCTAAGATTTTGAAAAAAAATTGAAGAAACATCAGAAAATGCAAAGACTTTCCAAGCTCATGTATTTATGGGATTAATACTGTAAAAATGTTCATCATGCCAAAGAAACTCAGCAGATGGAAAGGGGGAAATTTTATCCATTGCTGGTGGGAGTGAAAACCTGTACAACCACCATGGAAATCAGTGTGGAGGTTCCTCACAAAGCAGAAAATAGATCTACCAAAATATCTAGCTATACCACTTTTTAACATATACCCAAATGACTCTACATCTTACAACCAAGGTACTAACTCATCTATGTTCATTGTTGACCTATTCATAATAGCCAGAGACTGGAAACAGCCTAGATGTCCACCAACTGATAAATGGGTGACAATGTGTTACACTTACACAAGGAAATGTTAGTCACTATTAAGAAAAATGAAATGCAGGTAAGTGGATGAAGCTGGAAACAATCATCCTGAGTGAGGAAACTCAGGCCCAGAGACACAAGCATTACATGTTTTCTCCTTATATGTAAATGTTAGCTTTTAAACTTTAGATACATGTGTTTTATTTAAACTTTAGATGCATGTGTTTTATTTAAATTATTTATAAGGATTAAGTAGCTCATAAGGGCCCAGCAGAGCAGAGAGGATCTTCCAAGGAACAGGAAATGTAATATAGTATTATAAAAGGATAAAGGGGGTCTTAGACCAGGACTACATGTGGAGGGGGAATAGGTGGGATAGGGGGATAGAGGTGATGGGTAAGGAAAACTAACATGATTGACACTTACAAAAGCCATGTGAAAACATAATATGGCAGATACTTCCTAAATACATAAATAAGGAATTTAAATAAAGTCACCCTATAATAGAAGATACTATACCCAAACTAGGTACCATATGCTACAAAATAAAATTCCCAGGATCAGGAATGAGTTGTATCTTTCTGAATTGTTGTCAAAAAAAATATCCTGTAGACATTCTTCCAAAAAAAAAAATATTGTCAATGCTATTGGTTACCCTATGAAGTCTGACAGTATGACCATACCGACAAAGATAACAACATACTTATGTGAGAGAACACGAAAAAGTCAAGCTAGCACTCACTGAGAAACTTCACCAATAGGAACTAACTACTGAAAGAGAGGAAAGTAAGGATAAGTCTCAACTAGGTATTAACCTTGTGATCTACAATAGTGACCTGGTTGCAAGATGAGCCAGCTGGTGTAATAGAGACACAGATGTTATTAGATTTAAGACCTACTCCATAGGATGGAACCCATATCTGGCAGTGTTAATGATGCTAAGAACCTGAGACTAGATAGGGAACCAGTCCCAGGAGAAAACCTACCATTAATATTCTGCCAAATGGACATAGCAATAACGAGACTACAAATAACATACTGCTATATCCATAGATCAGTACGTCACTCAGCCCTCATGAGAAAAGCTTCTTCTTACAGGAGGTGGTAATTAACACAGAGAACCACAACTGAACATGTGCAGAGTGAGAAACTTTGGAGCATGCAGCCCTAAATGGGATGTCTTCATGAAGCCTCTCCACTCAAGGCTCAAGGATCTATACAGGAAAGGAGACAGAAAGATGATAAAAATCTAGAGGTAGAAGCAACTTGAAGAAAACAGTGTTCTCCAAACACAACAGAGCTGATATATATATATGAATTTACCGAGACTGTGACGGTATGCACAAAACCTGCACACTTTAAGCCAGACCAAAAGAAAAAGAAAAAAAACCTCAGCACAGGGAAGGCAAAGTGGGCACAAAGTCCTATATCTAGCCAAGGAGCTACATGAAAATAATAGTTTCTGGGAAAGGGAAAATCAGTTTCTCCAATAGAGCAACACTGAATGTATGAACTCCACACCAAGGCAGACCTCATGTTCAAGAGTAGTGAGCCAACACAAAACAGTCTCCATGATTTTTTGGTGCTTTGTTTTGTCCTAAGTTTGGGTAGCTTTTGGTTTTTTTAATTTGTTTTTTATTAGAAATTTTATTTACATTTCAGATGCCATCCCCTTTCCCATTTCCCCTCCCTAGAAAACTCCTATTCCATCCCCCTTCTCCATTTTGCTTTTATACAATTTTTTAATGTTAATCAAAGGCTTTATAAGTTTGGTAATGCTCAAAAACAAGATGCCCATACAATCAGAAATGTAACCCAATACCCAACCTAGATATATCAACTATCTTTGACTGGCAAAAACACATGAACATCCACTTCCATGTTCCCCAACCATCTCTCTCTCTCTCTCTCTCTCTCTCTCTCTCTCTCTCTCTCTCTCTCTCTCTTCACCTAGCTCCTCCTCTCCTTTCTCCTCCTCTCCATCTCCTCTCCCTCTTCTTACTCCTGTTCTTTCTCTCCTTACTCCTCTCACCTTAGCTCCTCCTACATATCACCCTTCCTGTTAAAATAAAACTTTTCTCTTAAAATACAATTAGAGCATAACTATA
>JANHMN010000004.1:49324017-49341420 GCA_030674055.1 Rhabdomys pumilio | reverse complement strand
AAAGAAAGAAAGAAAGAAAGAAAGAAAGAAAGAAAGAAAGAAAGAAAGAAAGAGGCAAGAATGACCAAAGAGAAAATCTCTCAGGCTTTCAAACCAATACCACACTTGAATAACTGGTCTTTCTTCCCCATCACTTGCAGTCTTAGGAATCCCTACTGCTAAAGGGAGCAAAGGAAAAAAACCTGAAAATGAATGTGGTCAATATTATTTATTTGGATCTGCTGTCCCATTAGCTGGTTTATGGTTTGAGTGTAGAGTGGTATTTAGTACAGAAACGGCATTTTCTTTGTTTTATTAACTGGGAGTTTAATTGGTTTGTCCCCTTTGGCTCAGCTTGAGAAATAGCTGCATCTTTCATGCATACACTGTACATAATAATAGTGCAAACAAAAGCCAGACATCTGCTCACCAGACCTGCCCCTACGTCCTCCTCAGCACCGAGGGAAGCATCTCCAGCGAGTCTCCAGTTGGACTTTGCAGGAATGTTGGATCTCGGCAGTGGTTTCCCTCTCACCTTTCCTGCGCGTTTATAGGGGCCTTTGAAGTTCCTCTGAACAAACAGGGTCTCTGTGTTTCACTTATTTCTGAGCCAACCCTGGGGCCTTAGTTCCATCAGCTCCTTATTAAGTGTTTAGTAATTTCAGTATCCACCTTTTGGTCTTGCTCGCTTTGCAAACATCTGGAAAGAATTAGCTTCCAGGCCTCTGTAACATACCTATTTTGTGGTTCTAGAGAGAGTTGTGTGCTAAGGGATGTTGCTGCCTTAACGAGCTTTCTTTATGGCATTTAACTGTAAAAGGTCCCCTCGTTAATATTAATAGACAAAGAGAGAGCAATGCCACTCCACCCTTACTCAGCAAGAGCTGTATTCTGAGCAAGGCCTTCATGCTGAAAAGGAGATAAAGAACATGAAAATGGGGTGGAAATACAAGATAAATGAAGGCATTATAATAGTAGGGCCAAGCGCTTGAAAAGGTTCAAATCTGTACCCATTCTATTCTAGAAGACAAACTAGCAGCCTTGTGTGGCTTTTGAGCACTGAAAAATGAGCCTACTAAGATCAAAGTGCTGCCAGCTTTGATGAGACTACACCTGCAATCTCAACACTCAGGAGTCTGGTGCGGGGGTGGGGGTGGGGGAGGCATTGCTGCAAGTCTGAGGACAGCCTGGACTACATAGTGAAGCCTTGTTTCAAAAGACCAAGACCAAGCAAAAAGTAAAATGTAAGATACATGCTCGATTTTTTTAGATTAAGCATCTAGAATAAAAAGTATCTCATTAGGCATGTTATATAATTATAACCTGAAAATATAATAGTTTGGAGGTGTTATATTAAATAAGATATCCTACTACTTTCCCTCATTCCCTTTTGTTTCTTCACTGCAGCTATTAGAAAGTTTAAAGTTATGTAGCTAGGTCGTAAATGTGTCTTGCACCATCTCTCACTGGACAGCAGGGCACTAGAAGACTGGACAGATTGTTAAGCAGGACTGAAGTGGGGCCTGAAGGATTCCTACTACTGGGCATCCACAGGAATCACATGGCTGGGGCTGCTAAAAAGCCTCACTGAGAAGAAGCCACACCAGACTGCAACACACAGGAGCAGGCAGCTGGAAGAAACTACTTATTCATAAGGTTTTGTTGTTTTGTTTTTGTTTTTGTTTTTCAAGACAAAATTTTAGAATCAGTTGCTAAATGCACTAAGGAACAAATAGGGAGTAAGCAGATGATTACAGGGAACTGCCAGAATTAGCTAAAAGCCAAACTGACTTCATTAAATGCATTTCCATTTTTAATTAAATGACTAGACGGACAAATCTGGGGAATTATAGAAAAATGTCTGGTTTCAGAAAACTATGAGACAAATTCTCTAATGCAGCCAAATTTCATACACTTGTACTGGATTGGCTAATAGGAGGTAAAACACAGCTGGTTGAAAATTCGTGTCGGACAGAGTCTTTAAAAATCTATTAATAGGAAGACATGTACAAAAGGTCACAAAAGTGAAAAAATTAATCAAATTGATACATTAGATACCAAGCTCATTTCTCAAAAAGCAATGTGTCATTTATGAGGCTATGGCATTAACCACCATAAATGATACATGCTATGTTCATTTCATGTATCATGAAATGGTGCATGCGGTGTTAGGGCACTGCATGAAGCTGTACCGCTTGAAAATAATGTCCACCGAAAAAAGATTTTCTTTTTTAAAATACAACACAAACTAAATATGTGCTGGTTTATGAGAAAATACCTTACTAAATAGCAGTCTCACTTTATTATGCTGAAGTAGCCAAATCTGTAATATTCTCTTCAGTCACTGGATAACCTCAATGACAAAAGGTCTTAACAGCTGGAAAGGAAAGGGCACCTAGCCTAACAAAGAGGAGTTTTGTGGATGCAAGGACCTCCTTGTATTCTCAGCTCTCACTGGGAAGGGGCAGATGTTTGCTTCACTGCAAAACACAGCTTGACCTAAAAAATAGTGGGAATTACAAGAAAGATAAGAATAAATCATTATAGAGGAAAGCATTTTTAATGATGTTAGAGAAGTTCCTGAGAAAGGCTGTCATGGGGGCAACAAGTACCTTTTATAACCTTCAGTGTGTGCCACAGAGGCTGGTGGGCACTCATCAGGAATGCTACAGAAGAGATTTTCCCAGGAGGATGAACTGAGGTCTTCAGATTCCTAACTTGGCTAAACCCAGTTACCAGTATTTGGGGTCTACAGACACACTGTGGGTGGCCTCCTTTGGTCAAATTGGAGTAATATTATCTGGGATCCAGTTAGTAAATGGCAAAGCAGAAATTAAAGTATGAACACACAGCTGGCTCCACATGTTTCATAGAAAGAGGGGACTGGATCAGAGCCCTGGTTTGTGGCATTTACCTATTTCTGCCATGTAAATTCTCCTGTTATGGCAAACTTTAAGGTACCCACAACTTAACAACCAGATAACAAATTTTCAGAAAACTAAACCCGATTGAACCCAACTTTCACTAGCCAGTATGAGCCAGTTCCCAATGCCACTGGGACTATATCACTCAGCACTCAGAACACAGTGTCAGACAATCAAACCAATGTCTTCTTCTTTTACATATTCCCAGAATTGCATACTCAAAAGAAGTTAAAATGAGGCCTGGCCTTTATGCAGTAGATGGCAGTTAATAGAGCGTAAAGAGAATAAATATGGAATGTCCAGCCCTGACTGGCACATCTGTATCACACTATCTCTACACCAAAGCTCAGGGAATATCCTGGAAGAAGTGAGGGGAAACTGACAGGGTCAGCAGCCTAGAGGACTCCTGGGAATCAGTGCATTCTTGATATGATGGAGACATTGCACTCCTACCCCCATAGCAGCTGTGGTTGCCTACACAAGCCCTGAACAAGAAGAGCAAGCCCATCCATATTCCAGCTTAGACAGCAGGAGGCTTCACACCGGAGTGTAGAAACTGTTGACACATGAGGACTGCTGAGAGAAATGAAGTCAATTTTTTTAGCAGTATGGCTCATTGTCCAAGCTCCAGTGGATGACCCATACCCATGCCCATATGGGTAACACCAATTGTACTCAGTGGGTTATGAAAGAAAGAAGAGAAGAATGGAAGTTGGCAAGTGGGAAGAGGATGGGAGTGCCTGAGAGAAGTTGGAAGAGGTGAAAGTGAATGTGAATATGAACTAAATACACTGTATTCATGTAGGAAATTACCAAAGAGAGAATAAATGAATGAATGAATGAATGAATGAATGAATGAATGATGAATGAATGAATGAAAACATAAGGCTAACAGAATAGGGAATGGAAGTGGGTAAAGACTAACACACATAGAAAAACTAGAATATTTTAGGATATGGAACATCACTGACCATGTAAGTACGTGCTAATGGAGCTCAGAGACAGTAAGAGGGGTTGGGGATGTAGCTCAATGCAAGAGCCCCTACCTAGTCCTTGCTGTCACTCATGAAACTTTGGATTCAACCAACAGTCCCATAAGGTAAAATAAAAGGCAGCAAAATATTCAGTGAGCACCAAGCATCCCAAGTTCTACGTGAGACTGTTTCTGTTGTATAGAGAACTGTGTTACATGAGAACATTTCACACAGGAGTGTAATCCCTTCATGTTCGCACTAGCTTCCTCCTTCTCACCTATCCTCCTCCTGTCTGTCTGCTTTGTTCCTCTAGACAATTTCTTTTCTACTTTCCCATCATATGTATCTCTGACCTTACATATCCATATCCTTGGATATTTATATTTGACTTTATGTATCCATATATAATCTTATGTATCCATGTATGATCTTATGTATCCATATTTGACCTTATACATTCATATATGACCTTATGTATCCATATATAACATTATATATCCATATATGACCTTATGTATCCATATATGACCTTGTGTATTCATATATATTTTATATCCATATTTGACCTTATATATTTATATATAATCTTATGTATCCATATTTGACCTTATGTATTCATATATGACCTTATGTATCTACTTACTACTTTCACATCATATATACATTGATGACTTTATGTATCCATATAAAATCTGCTACCCACAAATGAAAGAAAACATAACATTTGTCTTCTGAGACTAGCTTCATTTCTTTTTACAATTATTTACAGTTGCATCCACCTTCTGCAAATAATATTACCGTGTTTGTATTTATGACTGATAAAAAGGTTCACTCTGCTGGGCAGTAGTGGCGCACACCTTTAATCCCAGCGCTTGGGAGGCAGAGGCAGGCAGATTTCTGAGTTCAAGGCCAGCCTGGTCTACAAAGTGAGTTCCAGGACAGCCAGAGCTACACAGAGAAACCCTGTCTCGGGGAAAAAAAAAAAAAAAGTTCACTCTGTATTGTAACCAAGTTTTTCTGATCCACTCCTCTGTTGACAAATGTCTAAGTCTTAGACACTGTGAGCAGTGATGCAATAAAGATTCATGTCGAAGTGTTGCTGTGACGTGTTTGCTAGGGTCCCTTAGATGAATAACCCCAAGTAGTGTAGCTAGGGCCTGAGGTAGCTCTATTTTTAGAGTTGGTTGGTTGGTTGGTTGGTTGGTTGGTTGGTTGGTTGGTTGGTTGGTTGGTTGATGGGTTGGTTGATTTTTAATTAGCATGAAACATATTGGCATTTCAAAGACAATTCTTTTCAGTTGATACTCCATAGTCCCCATTCCCCTGCCCTTCCTGTACCCTCCTAATCCCAGGTTCCTTTTATCTGCTGTTCTGACATGTGTCCCATCACCCCCTTCTTCCTCAACACTTTTCCCCCTTTTGTCACCCATTTTCTAGTTTCATGACCTATCACCACACTGATCCCCATATATACATACACATAAACGTTAAAAGCTAGGAGCCACATATGAGAGTGAACATATGGTATTTGTCTTTCCGAGCCTGGGTTATCTCACTTGATATAATAATTTCCAGATCTATCCTTTCCTTTGTCCTGCAAGTTTCTTAATTTTGTTTTTTTTAAAGCTGGATAAAAATACCATTGAGTAAGTTTACCACGTTTTTCATTATTCATTCATCGACTGATGGCTCTCTAGACTGATTCCATCCCTTGCTACAATCAACAGAGCAACACAAATGGCCAAGACATATATTTTTAAGTATTCAACATTCTAAGACATCATGGAAATGAGAATTTAAATTACTTTGATATTCCCTCTAAACCCGGTTAGAAAGGTATCATCTAAACAAAAAATGACAGTGAATGCTGGTGAGGATACAGGAGATGAGGTCTTTTCCACGGTGGTGGGAACGTAAACTGGCATGGTAATTACAGTAATTATTATGGAAATTTCTCAAAATATTAAAAATAGAACCTACCATATGGTCCAGTTATTCCACTCCTAAGCATGTGCCCAAAGGATTCTATCCTTCTTCAGAGATTTTTGCACATCAATAAATGTTCATCACTGCTCTTGGCCTATGGTGGTTGTTTTTTCTTTTCAAAGTATAAATGATTGGGCCACATATGGTAGTACATACCTCTAATTTCAGCACAAAGGAGGCAAAAGTAACAGATTTCAGTGAGTTTGAGGCTAGCTGAGGCAACATGGGGAAACTGTCTAAATAGAAAAAATAGAGAGGAAGCCGGAAGCCTGTGTGCACGCAGGTATATGTGTACTTTGTTTTCAGTACAAAGGATTGAACACAGGGAAGGCCTTGAACATACCAAGCTAGTGCTTCCTGCTGAGGCAAGCCAGCAGCTCATTCCTGCTCTTCTTTTAGTTATTTGTGGTTCCTTAGCGCTGACTTCCAGGGTTCCACTGCAGGGTACACAGGTCTCCTCACCAGGAATTGTTGTTTTGGTGAAACTGCCAGTCTGATTGGAGTGAGACTTGATTTTGATTTGCACTCTTTGATGTCTGGTGAGGTTGAACATTTTCTGAAATGTTTATTGGTCATTTTTGCTTCCTCTTTTGAGAAGTATCCACTGTTCATGTCATTAGTCATTGAGTTACTTGGTTTCTTGTTACTTCGCTTTTTTGCAAGGTTGAGGAGTTCTTTGGATAGTATAGAAGGTAATCCTCTGTCCAATGTACAGCTAACAAAGCTTTGCTCCACTTCTGTAGGCTGGCTTGTCCCTTACCTGTTTCCTTTGCTGAGCATTACCTCCTAAATGTAATGATATTCCTTTGCCAGCTGTTTGAAATAATTCCTAAGTAACCAGTCTTGGTTAGATGTCCTTGGTTATGTCTCCACCTTAAAGTATTTTCCCTCCAACAGTTTCAGAGTTTTAGGTCTTACATTAAGTTTTTTGATCCATTTTGAGTTGATTTTTTGTCCAGGTTGAGAGATTGGAATCTGGTTTTATTTTTTTACATGTGGTTACCAGTTTTGTTCACACAATTTATTGATGATTCGATCTTCGTCCCACAGTATGTTTAGGGGCATATTTGTCAAAAATCAAAGAGTTGAAACTATGTGGGTTTATATCTGAATGTTCCATTCTATCTAATCTATATCTCTACTTTCGTACTAGAATCATTCTGGTTTTGTTATTATGGGTCTGTAGTAGAAGTTAAAATCAGGTATGTTGATATGCCCAACATTCTTCTCTTTTCATCACTTTGAATTTGTTATCTGACTATTTCTTAATTGTAGAAATTGCACTCTGGTTACCACAATCTCCATCCTCTCTAATCTCCCTCCCATACACATGAGCCCACTCAACTCTACATTGTCATTCAATATTCACCTTGTTTCAATATTCTCCATGTTTTAGACCCAATGAGTTTAACCA
Source organism: Rhabdomys pumilio (assembly GCA_030674055.1). Lineage (NCBI taxonomy): Eukaryota > Metazoa > Chordata > Mammalia > Rodentia > Muridae > Rhabdomys > Rhabdomys pumilio. Next base: position 49,334,143 of record JANHMN010000004.1, on the reverse strand, counting down.
GGGTTATGCATGTGACTGTGGATATTTGACTATGAGTACAAATCAAAGATAATAACTCCCTCTCCTCCAGAATCCATACTTCAGCAAGAGGGTAAGGATGCATAGGCCCCTCCCCAATTGGTGATTGACATTTGATGGGCCCAGTCTTGGATAGGCCCACTGTAGGCATCCACAACTGCTATAAGGCCATGCCTGCATTATCTGTGCCAAGTCTAAAGACAGCGTTCCATAGCCTTTCTCCCTCTATTCCAGCTCTTCTTTGTACCTCCACCTCTTCAATGATTCCTGAGCTTTAGAGGTAGTGGCATAAACTGCTTAGGAATGAGATGTTTCTTGTTTTCAACAGCAGAGTCTTTGTACTTTCTAGTATTTGTTACAAAGAGGGATTTCTCTGATTAAGGCTGAGAGAGGAATTCGTCTGTTGGCATAGAAATAAATATTTTAAAGGTAGTTTGGGGCCATAACAACTTAGCTAGACAACAGTAGTAAGTTAATTCCTGGGGCCTAAGATTTTTCTGCTATGAGTCTTGCTTTTTGTTTCTTTTTGTTTTGTTTTTTAATGAGATTTGTCGTATCAGACTGAATTCTTTCTTGAGCAGCAGGCCTCAGATCCAACCAGCGAGCAGTTGACTGCTCCTGAAATAGGCATTAAAATGCAGCTGGCCATTTCTTGTCTTGCTTGTTGGTGTTGTAGATCACAGGCGTCTCAGCTTGGAAAAACCACTGGTACTGCACCACACATACACATGCACACACACATGCACACAGTCTATACAGTACTTCTAAATACAATAAAACCTAGCCATTAGAGAGGAAGTTTCTAGGTCAGTTCCAGCTTGATTTCTCTATATATGATAAGCAAACTGTGTGGTGCCTTCAATAAATAGAGTCTTCCACCTAGTTCTGGTGGGCAACCAAGAAGAGTGATAGGTGCCTTAATTATTTTGAAGGAGTGCTGGGGTGTCCCTGACCAACAGCTGGTGAGGGAGTGTCACACACCTGGCCCTGGGGTTTTTGTTTAGTAACCCTGCCCTTCAGAAGCAGCCCTACCCAGACAAGCAGGATATATTCTCCCAACTCTTTTTATTGTTTTAACTTATATATATTTTACTTGACCTACAAGCTAGTAAGTTTCCACATCATCTTTTTTCAGGCAATCTTAGTTTTAGTTAGCTCTTTGTGTCTCCCCCCTATAATCCTCCATCCCTCACTCCCCATTTCTGCTTAAGTTTCTTACCTCCAAAATTTCTCATCTCTGTTCTGATACCGCTGGATTTACTCTCCTCCCTCCCTTAAGGCAACCCAACCCTAATGGTCCCTTGAGTTCCCTCACCTCGTCAAGTATTCCAGCCTCCAGCAGTGTACTCTTTTTCTCTCAGGATTGATTTGGATTGATTTGCTAAAGTCTTTGGCATTTTTATGTAAACTTCAAGAATTTTTTTCTTTGATGAATGACAATGGAATTTTAATGGGGATTGTATTGAATCCATAGGTTACTTTTGGTAGTGAGGACATTTTTATGATCTATTTCCTAGAAAGCAGTGTTTCCCTACTTTGGATGCTAGACTGTTAAAGCAATGCATCCCAAGGAATTGGAATTTTCCCTGAGGAATATCAATCTGGTGGAGAGAAGAAAAAAATGAAAACCTAAGCCATGTAGCTAGAGGAGAATTTGTCTTTTTGAGAGGGAGCACCTTGCAGAAGATACAGGAGACAAGACGATCGTGGGTTAATGAAGGGTGGGGCCACATCTTGAGAAATCCTGCGCAATATATAACTCTAAAGCTTTGGCCAGGACCTTGAAGATGAACTTGACAGTGGCAGGGAAACAGGAAGTGGGTGTTATAAATCTATTTTCCCAATGTAGACGCAATGAATAAATTTTCTTTTTCATTTCAATTGCTTTCACTATTAATGTAGTTTTATCTAATTGGCTTACTAAGAACTGCTGACTGAGCCTGGCTTGTTGGGGCTTCCAGGACTTCTAGGGCTTTGACCTTAACACTAATAGCATTTTTACAATATTAATTCCTATAATTTATCATTAAGTTCTCTCCATCTTCCAGGTCATCTTCAATTTCTTCTGTGTTTTAAATTTTCATTGTGAATATCTTTTACTACCATGGCTAGGTTTATTACAGGGGTTTTGGGCTTAGTTTGGTTTTCAGTTTTGGAAAATTGTGAATGAGATTATTTTCCTGATTTCTTTCTCGCCATGTTTGTTACATAGGAAAGCTACTGATTTTTCTGTGTTCACTTTGTGTCCTGCCACCTTGCTGACTGAGAGGGCTTATCAGCTCTAAGAGCTCCCTGGGTGGAGTTCTCAGTGTGTCTCTTCTATACAATCCTATCAACACAGAAGCAAGCTTTAATATCCTTTTTCCAGTGTATATTCCTGTTGTTGCCTCTTTTCATGCAGATCTAGGTAAGACTTCAAACACTATGTTGAATAACAATGGAGAACATGAATGTCTTAGTCCAGATTTTAGTACAATGCTTTGAATTTTCCCCAATTTAACACTATTTTGACTGTAGGTTTGTTTATAGCCTTTATTGTCTTGTGATGTTTCTCTCTCTCTCTCTCTCTCTCTCTCTTTCTTTCTTTAAGATGAATGACATTTATGTATAACACCCTTCCTGTTATGGTTGGTTCAAGTGTTGTCAAGGGAAAAAATACAAAAACATTCCAGAATCTAGTTTTTTTTTTTTTTATCTGAATAGTTTCCCCTACATCTACTCTTCCTAATGGCACCCTACCTCATCTCCCATCCAAATCTACTCCATTTCTTTATTTTATAAAAAACAAACAAAAAAAACAAAAACAAAAACAAACAAACAAACAAAAAAAAAAACCAGGCAAAATACTCAGCAAAGAGGAGCTAGAACCTGTAGAGAGAGACCACTTCCAGTAGATAGGCACAGTTCCCAGTTGACGGATAGGGCTACACACTCACCTCAAAATTTTTAACCCAGAATTGTTGTCTGAGAGAAAACAAGCAAACAAACAAACAAACACCACAGGGGCAAAAAAATGGAACAGAGACTGAAGGAAAGGCCATTCAGAGACCGCCCCACCTAGGGATTCATTCCATCACAGACACCAAACCCAAACACTACTGCTCATTCCAAGAAGTGCTAGCTGACAGGTGCCTGGTATAGCTGTCCCCTGAGAGGCTGTTCCATCACTTGACTAATACAGATACTCACAGCCAACCATTGGACTGAGCCCGTGGACCCCAATGGAAGAGCTAGGGGAAGGAATGAAGGAGCTAAAGGAGATTGCAATCCCATAGGAAGAACAATATCAACTAACCTGACCACCCAGAGTTCCCAGGGATGAAACCATTAACCAAAGAATATAGGTGGATGGGTCCATGGCTCCAGCTATATATGTAGCAGAGGATGGCCTTATCTGGCATCAGTGGTGAGGGGAGGCCCTTGGTCCTGTGAAAGCTCAAATCGACAGTGTAGGGGAGTGCCAGAGCAGTAAGGCAGGAGTGGGTGAGTGGGTGGAAGAGCACCCTCATAGAGGCAGGGGGGAGGACAATGGGATGGGGGGTTTGCAGAGGGGAAACTGGGAAGGGGGATAACATTTGAAATGTAAATAAATAAAATAACCAATAAAGGAAAGAAAGAAAAGAACAGGCTTCTAGAAGATAATGACAAAACATAAAATAAAATATAAGAAGACAAAACGAAAACCATCAAATTAAAGTTGGATAAGCCAAGCCAACAGTGATATGTTCCTATATTCATAGATTCTTCCATGTTTTTATCACAAAGAGATGTCGGATTTTGTCAAATGCCTTTTCTATATCTATGAATATGATCGTGTAACTTCTATCCTTCAGTGTATTTACGTGACACATTACATTTATTGATTCACATTTGTTGAACCATCCATTCATCCCTGGAAGGGAATGAAATTCACTTATGGTGAATGATCTTTTTGAGGTGAGAAACCACAACTCTGAAGGAACCACGAAATACAGATAAGAACTAGTGCTCAGAAATATTAACACACTTACCTGAAACCATGGTGGTGGGAGGGAAACTGAATCTGGCCTAGTCTACAGCTAAACATAGCCCTCTGTTCCTTCCTTGCATTCTCCATAACGAGGAAGCTAAGTCTGAAGCTTAGCTGGAAGGAAGGGCACAATTTAAAAGCATTCCTTCAAGTAGAGCCCCAGAAAGCTGAGGAGTTGTCCACTTGGTGTAGTCTGATTACGGCCTCCCCGTGATAGGGTCACTCCTGAGACAGAACTAACAGAGAGAGCGGGCAATGCAGATCGCAGTGAACTTGAACTCCAAACACTCCACCCTCAGTCAAGGGCTTCTCACCTTTAACCCTATCAAGCTGATGGGAGTTTTGACCTTTTGCTTAAAATCCCAGGAGTGTGAGTTAAGGTGGTATGTCTCAAGTTTCTTCTTTTGGAGCTGAAAAGAAGTAGTGGCCAATTTACACTTTATTGTGAATATTAAATGCATTAACTCTGAAAAAGCACTAAGTACAATGACTACCACAGTAAATGTTACTGCTGTGCTCAGCAGGGAGGCAGGGCTGTCTTCTAGCTGGCACCCGCCTCACACATCCTTGTGTGTTCAGAAGCTAGCATAATGCCTTGTAAAGAACAGAGGGTCGGTTGCAAGTGTGGTTCATTACTCCGGGCGTAAAAAAACACTTCTGACGACAACTAAAACAAATATCTACACACATATAGGAATCCATCACAGTGTCAAGAAGTCGAGACACACTGTTGTCAGGACTAGTCACTCCATGAAGATGAAGGAGTGTGAGCTGTCCGCTAGAGCACCTTAATCGTATACTTTCCTCTGTCTGAAAGCTTCTTTAACCTATTTCCTGTGCCCTCTCCCCTTATTTCTGAGGGATACATTTCAAGATCCCAGTGTATAATGGAAACCATTCATAGTATTGAAGCGATGTGGTGGTTTGAATGAGAATTTTCTCCATGGGCTCTTGTATTTGAACACTCGATTCCCAGTTGATAATGCTGTCTGGAGAGGTTACAGAATGTTTAGGAGTGAAGCCTTGCTGGAGGAAGCGTGTCAAGAGTGTGAGAGTTTGTGTAGCCTTACCACACTTTTCATTTGTTCTCTCCTGTGTATGCTTGAAGATGTGTTTCTTCAGCGTCCTGTTCCAGCTGCCTGCTGCCATGCTCCCCTCCCAGATGTCTTATTAGATCGACCTCTGGAATTTTAAGTCAAAATGGACTCTGCTCTAAGCCACTTTTGGTCATGGTGTGTTATCACAGTAACAAAAAGAAAAAAAAATACCTACTAAGTAACTTTATGTGTATGTATATGTTTTTTCCTACATATGCATGCGTAAAATAAACTTCCATTTATAAACCAGACACAGTAAGAGATGAATGATTAGTGCTGATAAAAGAGAACAATTAATTGTAAAGGAATACACTGAAGTTATGTGACTTTATCATATTTTATTTTTTCGCTCAATCCTATTGTACTTGTGCTAGTGTAAAATGATACAGTGCCTGTCTGATTAGATCAGACAAGGTGAATGGCACAGGCATAGTGACACATTATCAGGTACCACTGGTCTCCCAGCAGTGCAAGGCAAGCCAGCTGTGAAGCTCATGAGGCTTAAAGAGGGTCTGTAACTTTAAGAAGTTCCCTGTGCCTAGCACTGAAGTCAGAAGAATTGATCAGTAACTGCATGAATAGGCACTGAAGGTCCGAGGCATGTCCTGACTTCAGGGTGAGCACCATGTACTCTCTGGGAGTATGTGCTAACTCTGTCGTTCCCGACACTCATCTCTCCCACCTAGCATGGCTCCGCAGGCTGAGCCTGGAGTGACTGCCTGCTTGTGTTTTTCAGAAATGACTGTGACATCCACCTATGTGTTTTCCATGGGATCTGGCTATGATTTTGGTATACAGCATGTGCTATCATCTGGCTTTTATTAAGTTGCATCAGTAAGAGAGTAATTCATACTCTAAAATATTACAGCCCCGCTATTTACATAGTGAGACACTAACTGAAAACAGTTTTGTTCTCTTCTGCTTTTCTCTACTTTGCAAATTTTCCTTAATGAGCTTGGAGTAGTTTTATAGTTTAAAAAAAATTGAAGACTAATTTACCTTTGAAACAGAAGCATAGGCAGAGAAAGTTCTATTGCTAGAGACTTTGAAAACTATACTCTGCCGGCTCTGAGGATCAGAAGGTCATCTTCCTAGGAATGGTGTTCACATTGTATGAATTATGGTAAGCTTTCTTAGGAGATGGACAAGTGAAATGGGACCTACACCTCATCGTTAGAGGTTCAATTTCTAAACACTTCCTTCAGTTTGAATCCTGGGATAACTGTCTGAACAATGATGGCGTTTCCAAACCTCGGCTTCCTCCATGGGAAACTATACACATGGCAACTCTTTGGCCAATCATACATTGAGCATCAGCTACTGTCAAGCACAATGACGGCACAAAGACTCAAAGATCATCTGTGCCTCTACCGTAATAAAGGCGGTATTACAGCACTGTCATAAGAGCAACATTGCTCTGCCAGGAGATGAGTTACACAGAGGGCACATAACACAGAGGTCAGAACACTTCAACAGCCAAAACCTTACTGCTTTACATTTGCTCAGTACACAAGTGAGTGGGTGTGATAAAGGTAGGTAGTGACTGGGGACAGCAAGCGTATGTGTGAACATAGGATCAATGAGACCACCTCTCTCTGAAGATGGATATGTATTATGCATTGCTAAACCACTGTAAAAATCTATTTAAAACACTTGCTGATATCCATGGTAAGTTCTTTAAGTCTATATGGGAAGCACTCCTGATATTCAGGAGGTGGGGAGGAGGGGAATGCAAAGATAGAAGGGATTGGGTAATTGGACTCTGCTTAGCATCTGTTTGATTCCATCACTTGCTGCCTTGAACAAAAGAACTATAAGTCTAGCAGCCAGCAGGACTTCCCTATGCCAGTGCTAGTCTGTCTTAGTTTACTCTGTGGATAACAGTGAAAAGGCTACAGCTGGTCATCCCAGCTCCTGCAGCTTGACCTGAGCTGTTTGAAGTGGTCTGTACCTTTTGCTATCCCAGAACCTGACAGACTCCAGATGGCCCTGAAACCATTTCCACATTGGCCAGGGGGTGAGTGCTTCCCCTGGTGGAAGGATGACTGTGACTGGTGCTGAGAGAGAACACCATGACTGAACAAAGCCAGAATCCTGGATGACTGGGGTTGATGCAAAGGAGCAAGGATGTGATTGGCCCAAATGAGCAGCTATGGCTGGTCCTAAAACCAATGGCTCTGATTGACCCAAATAAATGGCTGCGACTGGTCTTGCTCACTTAGTGAATCATCTGGGAGACACCTGGGTCCTGGCTTCTGAGCTCAGTCCATTGGCAACTACCACCTGACAACTAAAAAGGTGGTTGAGGGATTCTCCCACCTGGTAGATGACCCTGTCCACCTGCCATTGGTCCAATAGACAATGGGCAGCCTGTCGCTAGGGGATTCTGGGTATATCCAGAACAAATTTCTCAAGCACCCTGCTGAATGTCCAGGTCCTGAGCAGCTGCAGAACCTTTGGCTCACATACCTATCTCTGCCCTGAAACAAAAAGGGAATATCAGACTAACAGCCGGCAGAACTACCCTTATGCCAGCAGTAAGCTGTCTTGGACCCTCCATGAATACCTTGAGACATTTATGAAAAGATCGAATGTCATAGCCCCAGCTCCTGATAATGAACAAAAAGAGTCCTTTGTCCAACACACACATGCCAGAGGTAAGCACTCCAAGTCATCCCAGCAGTAACCAGAGAGTTGTAGAAGACATGGGGCAGAGAGGCCATTGCAGAAGAGGTAGAGAGTATTCAGGAAGAGGGTAAGCACAGAGTGGGAATTGAGAGAGAGCAGAGGCTACAAGGAACCAAACAGGAGAACCTGCAGGGTCTGGTTACCACAAGAGTCTTGGAGAACAATCTAGAGGTTCCCATACACAGGGCATGCAGGGGGGTGATTCTTGCTGAGCTTCCAACTGCCGAAGGCCGCTGACGATTACTACCAAATGAAAGGACAACAAGCATTCCTTGGACCAGTATTTAAAGCACATCTTCTTACACCCTGCCTACTTTTAGCCATGCAGAGCAGTGATTCTTAACTTGTGGGTCATGACCTCTTTGGGGTCCAGCAACACTTATCACAGGAGTCACAAAGCAGATACTTTGTATATCATATATTTATATTATGATTCATAACAGTAGCAAAAGTACAGTTATGGAGTAGTAATGAAATAATTTTATGGTTGGGGGTCACTATGACATAAGGAACTGTGTTAAAGGGTCACAGCGTTAGGAAGGCTAAGAGCCACTGATGTAAAGCTACAACTGTCCTGGTACTAAATGCATGAAGCAGAGGCTATGGAATGGCTCTGTGTGTGAAAGCTCTTTCTCTGAGTTAAGATCCCCAGTACTTGCATAAAGCACAAAAAATCATGTGTGCCTATATTCCCAATACCGTTCGGGGCAGAGACAGAAGGACCACTGGGGCTTGCTGACAAGTCAGTCTACTAAAGGGGAAAAAAATGAGGCCCTGTCTCAAAGAAATAAGGCAGAGAGTGATACAGCAAGACATCTGACAGCCTACTCTGACCTCTGAGCACTCACAAATATGGGTGCACATAATACAAATTTATACTGCACATATCACACACACACACACACACACACACACACACACACAAAAGCTAACTTTTTGGGGGGTGGAGTATGAGCTAACTAGCATATCACACTGCTTGACTGTCAGGAGCCTAAGACCTAACTCATATAAGGTTCTCAAAGACATAACATTCTTATCCTAAAGAAGAAAGCAGGCTTATAAATAGGCCACCACAGACTCCAATTCTATGAAACACTGCCCAGCTGGGCCATGCACCCAGCAGGAGGGTAGGGATGACAGGAGAAAACATGCCCACCAGAGAGCCATTTTCCTGCCTTTTGGTGAATAATGAAGTCTGAGACTGCCCATTCAAGGAGAAACTTTATATCAAGCTAAGCATAGAAACTTGGCTTTTCTGGAGATGCTTTTTTTCTCCTCAAAAGAAATTACTTCTCAAGACATTGGGGTAAGCTAGTACTTTCTGAATAGAACACCAATAACACAAGAACTAGCCCCAAGAATCAACAGGTGGGACTACACGAGATTTAAAAGTCTCCTTTCAGCAAAAGACACTATCAGTGGAGCACACGGGCAGTCTACAGGGGAGAGCATTTTTACCAGACATGGAGCTGACATACAGGACTGCAGAACCTAAACACCAAGGAAATAAAAGGGCCAGTCAACAACTGGGCTAATGAACTGAGTCCACAGTTTAAAAAAAAAAAAAAGCACAAATGACTAGAAACTACTTTTAAAAAGTGTTCAATGTCCCTAGTCATCAGAGAAATACAAATTAAAAGTGCATTGAGGAACCACCTCAACCCACTCAAGATACTATCAAGTCTGACAACAAATGTTGGAGAGGATGTCATGAAGGGGAAACCCTTATTCACTACTGGTGGGGTGCAAATTAATACAACAATTATGGAAATCGATATAGAGATTTCTCAAAAAAAATATATATATATATATAACACCATATGATCCATTATCCCACTCCTGGGCATAGATCCAGAGAATTCTATACCCTGCTATTGAGATGTTTGCATATCTGTGTTTATTGATGATTTATTCATGATAGTATGGAATGGGAACCAACCTGGATAATAAAGGCCTTGCAAAATCTAAAATTAAATAGTATTCATCTCTAAAGAAGTTGAAATTTTCAGAGACATGGATGGCTTTAGAATGTATAATATTAAATGAGGTTACCTGACTTCAGAAAGAAAAAATAAAAAAGCTCTCACATTTAGATCCTAACTTATAATGTATACATACATGTATGTAAACACATACATGTGATGCAGGATAACATAGGAAGGAGACCTACCAAGGGTGACAAGAGATGAGGAGGAACCAAGAGCCCTTCAAGAGGCTAGGAAACGTTTGGTTGTTTGGTTGTTTGTAGTTTTCATTCTACCATGGTTCTCTCTCTCTCTCTCTCTCTCTCTCTCTCTCTCTCTCTCTCTCTCTC
>JANHMN010000004.1:49286315-49319628 GCA_030674055.1 Rhabdomys pumilio | reverse complement strand
CTCTCTGCTTGATCTGTGGATAACCTGACTATATACACACATCCACACATGCCATATTCTCTCTGCTTGATCTGTGGATAACCTGACTATATACACGCATCCACACATGCTGTATCCTCTCTGCTTAATCTGTGGAAAACCTGACTTGCATACTTGGATCCTCCAGCCTAATTCTTTTTTCTCCATGTAATGCTTAGCTCAGTGTTGCGACTCAAGCTGCCCCACTTTGGGCACCAAAAATGTTGAGAACCACTCTGTCCCACATTTGGGGGCCAAAATGTTGGGGACTGCTCTGTCAATGTTCAAACCCGCACTGCCAAAAGCCTTGGGGACTAAGTTGTTAGAGCCCGCACTGCCCCAAGCTGCTCCTGTCTGTGGGTCAGGGTTCAGCAAGAGAGAGAGTGAAGATGGACTCGAAGAATGGAGACCAAACAGAGTATGATTCAATCCTGTTTATTCTTCAGTCTCTCTTCCTAGTCCAAGTCCCAAGTCTTGAGTTTCTAGTCTCTAGTTCCTAGTCCCTAATGCCTCCAAGTTCCAAGTTTTCAGTTCCAAGTTACTTCTTCCAAGTGTCTAGTCCAAGTGTCAAGTGTCTAATAATAGTTGCCTGTCTCGAGTCTCAAGTGCCTACTGTCTAATGCCCATCTTCTGTCTGCCTCTCGCCTTTTATATGTCTCACTTCTAAGCCATGCCTTTAAGTCATGCCTTTAAGTCATGCCCTTAGATCTTATCTCTAAATGACACCTTTAAGTTTCACACACCCAAGGGAAAATCCTGGGTATCTAAAACAAGAGTGTGCTCAGCTGTTGTAAGCTGTTGTAATCAAGTCTCTTGTCAAGGTATATGGCTCAAGATGGCTGCAAGGATGATAGCCGCCTTCTGTTGGTTCCCCACAGCTCAGTGTTGTGCTTCCCCATCTACACTCACCTCCTTCAATTTATTTGTAAGAACAAAGTCAAAGTGTTCCTTTCAAAATGGCAATCTAAGCTGGGAGGTGGCTCAGCCAATACGATTCTTACAAGAAAACCTGAGACTTCTGTTCTATCCACTGGACCCACATGGGTGGAGAGAATCAATTTCTCAAAATTGTCCTTTGACCTCCACATGTATAGTGTGGTACATGTGCTCACGCACGTGTGCACGTGTACACACACACACACACCATACACACACGCATGCTATGCACACACAACAAATAAAACCCTGCATATACATTTTCTTGATAATTTATCCTTTCCTTTTACTTACTTCACTAGACTGAACCAGAAGCATCATATGCACAAAGATTTTTTTTTCTCTGTCTCGTTCACAGTCTAATCTTAATATGCAGAACCAGGTCTAATATATAAAAGACAGTTACAGACTATTTACATCATAAATTCTTTTTATTTTGCTTTAAATGTTCTCAAGATAAAGCAGTTGCTCAATAATGAGAATTTGAAGCCTAGCAGGTACTTAAAATTCCTTAACTGGAGAGCTAGGTTTGGTGTTCTCTTTCCCTCTCCTCTGTGGAGACAACCCTAGAAGCCCTCGGGACACTGGAACTAGTGAGAAGACCTCTTTCAGCTCATTCTGATAGCCCTAAAAATCAAAGGATTCATAAAATTATGGAGAGAAATAGGAACACTTCCTTTTTGTTTTTCCCTAGCAATCAGGCTGCAGTGACAAAGCTAGCAAGTCATGTGAGTGTTCTTACAAGATGAACAGAACAGGGGTCTTTCTCTATCAAGGAGTTCAGTAAACATGTAAACATCACCCCAGGTTTTTTTTTTCTCAATGATGTTTTTACTTGAGAAAAAAAGAAACCCATGGCCCGGTGTACTTGAGGATTGGAAGTTTCAAACAGTAGCTGTTTGTCCCCTTGTTTGGAAAAAGACATGGTTGAAAGGCAGCTCTAAAACCCTATAACTTTATTCTAGGATTCTGTGTCAGAGTTGCTCACAAGAGCTTCTGGCTTTCGAAAAATACAGTGCTTTAGAGAAAATAAATTTTTTTGAGAAATATATATATATTGCACACATACACACAAACACACACACACACACACACACACACACACACACACACACACACCTGTCAGGGAATCCAGTGTAGAGCACTGTGGGGCTAAGATCTGACAACAGCTGTACAGTCCCAAGTTTAACCGTTAGTGCTCCACTCAGCATCAATTCAGAAACTGAAACCTTCCTAGCGGTTTTAGAATCTAGAGCTATGCAAAGGAGCAGCAATGAAGAGACACCTGATTGTATGGAAAGAATTAAGGTTTCTACCAGTCAAAACAAATAAATGGTGAGGTGATTGTATATTTTTATTACTATTTAGTCTGTATTAGCTCCCTCTTCCTCCTACCATCATTAGCTGTAAGTCAGTTCCCTTCCCACCAGTACTGGGTCTGGTCACACAATTTACTTTTGTCAATGATGTGGTTTTGGATATGACACTTCTCGTAAATATGTTAAGTTGGTTTTGCTTTAACCTTGTACACTGCCTTGAGAGCTTGAACAGTTCTATACCAAGTAATGAAACTGCAGCAGTAGCAAAGATTCCTTCATAGACTTAAAGCTCGGAACCAAACAGACTCCATGCTGAGCACTCTCAGACCTTCAAAGAAATACCATGAATGCTACCTGAATTGTTTCATTAAACAGAAAAGAAAATGAGCCAAACTCACTCTCTGAAGCCTGTGTTACCTCATTATTAAAATCAAATAAGGACAGAAGAAAAAATAACTATAAGCTAGTTTCCCTAATGAACATAGAGGCAAACATACTCAATAAAACACTTATAGGTTGAACTGAAGAACACGTCAAGAAAGCCACATACCCCAACCAAGGATCCATGAAAAGTTCAACAAATACAAATCCATACAATTAACAAGCAGATAAAAAGGACAAAAGTCATATGATCACTGCAATAGATGCAACGTCCCTTCACATCAAAACTGCAAAGAAGCTGGAACTAGAAGCAACATAAATCTACATACAATAAACTAAAGCCAATATTATATTAAATGTGAAAAAAAATGAAAATCTTTCATTCCTAAGGAATGAGGCAAAGAAGCTCACATTTTCTGCTTTTACTCAATATAGTGTTTGAAGTCTTAAACACTAAGCAATAAGACAAGAGAAAGAATTAAAGAGAGACATAAATGGAAAAGAAAGTAGCCAAACAATCCCTATTTGCAGATAACATGATTCTGTACTTAAAGATCTAAACACATTACCAAAAGTCTCATAGGTCTAAGAAATGCTTTTAGTCAATTATCAACATATAAAAATCAGTAATTTTTCTAAGTATCAGTAACAACATTGCCAAGAATTGTGAGATTTTAAAATCCCATTCAAAAAAGCTTCATTAAAAAATAATAGAAATAAGTCTAATGAAGAGCATGAAAAATCTTTATAATAAAAATGGTAAAACACTGAAGAAATAAATAAAAGAAGACAGTAAAAGACAGATTGGTAAAACTAATTCTGTAAAAATGACTGTTACCAAAAGCTATCTACACATTCAATGCTATGTATCAAAATTCCAATAGTATTTATTCTTGTTAGTTTCAACTATCAATTTGACACAACTTAGAGTCATTTTGAGGGGACTGAATTTCAGAATTGTCAGATCAGGTAGGCCTGTGGTCATACCTGTGGGGGATTGACTGATTATTGTTATGAGAGGGTCCAGCCCACAGGGGGCAGCATCATCCCAGGACAGATGGACCTGATCTATATAAGATAGATTTTGATAGAAAAAAATATCCTAAAGGTAACATGGAAACATAACAGACCCCAAATATCAAAGCAATCCTTAGCATAAAGAGTAATGTTGAAGATAGCACTGTGTGACAGCCAATTACACTATAAAGTAATAGAAACAAAACCAGAAATGCAGATGAATGGACTAGAACAGTGAGACCAGACATAAACCCATGAATTTATAGTTCCTCTTCACAACATACATCTGAAAAAAACACAACAAATGCTCCTAGGAAAACCAAATACACACATGCGGAAGAATGAAGCTAGATCCGTATCTCTAACCTTGAAGAAAAAAAAAAGAGTCGAAACAGATCAAATACCTTAATAAAAAATCTGAAATCCTGAAAATTCAAAAGACAGATACTTAACTATAAATGCACAGGCAAGGGCTTTCTGAAAAACAAAAACAAAAACCAGAATCTCAGGAAATAATCATGATTTCATGAAATTAAACAGCTTCTGCATAGCAGAAGAAATAATCAATGGAGTGAAGAAACAACCTACAGAATGAAAAAAAGCCTTAGCAATTACATCCCGCCAAGGGATTATTATATAATATCTACATAAAACCAAAAAAAAAAAAAAAAAAAAAAAAAACCAAAAAATAAAAAAACGATTGCAAAAACTCATTTAATTTAAACAACAATAAATGGGCAGTTGGACAATTCTCAGAAGGATAAAAAATGGCCAAAGGGCATATGAAGAAATGTTCAACTATCCTTAGTTAACAGGCAATTTAAAAACCAAAACTACATTGAGGAGCTGGAGAGCTGGGTCAGTGGTTAAGGGCACCAGCTGCTCTTTCAGAGGCCCCGCATCATAGTTCATAACCTTAGCTCCAGACCCAGGGAATCTGACACAGTCTTCTGCCTTTACAAGCAACAGGCACACATACATAGCGTACAGATACACATGCAGGCACAACACCAAACACATAAAATAAATAACTTTTTCTAATAAATGACACTGAGATTCCACATTACCTGGGTCAGAATGGCAATCATTAAGAAAACAATAACGATACCAGTGAGGATGTCAAGGAAAATGACTGCTTATCCACTGCCAGTGGGAAGATGAGAAGTGGGAGCCAGCATGGAAGTTTCTCGAACAACTAGAGATTGATCTACCATTCCACCCTGAGTTCCACTCCTGGACACTTAACACAAAGAGGCCAAGTCAACATGTCTCAGAGACACTCACTCATCGGTGTTGACTGCAGTACTGTGTACTATATCTAAGATATGGAACCAGCCTAAATGCTCAACAAGTGAACAATAATAAAAACGAGATATATATTTAAAATTTAGCCACAAAGAAGAACAAAATTATATCACTTTCAAGAAAATGTATAAAACTCAAGGTCATTCTGTTAAGCAAAATAAGCCAGACCCAGAAAGTTAAGTATCATATTTTCTTTCATATGTCAAGTCTAAATTTAACAAGTAAATATACGTATTACATGGAATGCATTAAATTTACACGGAAATGCATTTGCACACATGACAAGAAAGCTGACCAGGGACTATTTGGAAAAATTAAGATACCAGTAAGAAAGGATAAGAAAAGCAAAGCAAGGTATTGAGGGGCAAACATGAGCAAAATGTATGAAGTATATGTGTATAAAAATGTCATAATCAAACTCATTCTGTATGCTACCCAAAAAACTAACTAAAAAATAAAAGCATTATTAACTTGTTGGAGGCATCCACTGTATAAAGATGTAATTCGGTAATAGCAGCAAATGAAAGGTGTTGTAATAGACTGAAAAAAGTAGAGATTTTATGTTATTGATCATTGCTGTAAATTCAAATTATGTTGTTAAAATTTTATCATGTTGTATGTAAACATCACAGTAACCATAGAGGCGATATCTATATATAATGCCCAAGGGAAATAAAAGTGAAATTTAAAAGTTGCATTTTTTAAAAGGTAGCTATAAACAAAGGGCAAAATAGGAAGGAAGGAAGGAAGGAAGGAAGGAAGGAAGGAAGGAAGGAAGGAAGGAAGGAAGGAAAAAAGGAGCTCAAGCATGTGTCAGAGAGTAGGGACCAAGAAATTAGGAGGCAAATAGATAGTCACCAGCAAAATGATAGATTTCAATTGCTTCTTATTGGCTATTAATATAAGTGTAAATAGTTTGAACTCTTTCATCAAAGATAGAGGATGTCTGGGTATAATGGCACAAGCCTATAATGCTAGCAGAGGCAAGAGGATTGTGAGTTCAAAGCCAGCCTGAGTTACACAGCTAGTACCAACCCAGCCTTCACTATGAGACCCTAGCAAAGAAAAAGGGCGTACAAAAAGACAGGCTTAACATGCACAAGCAGAAAAGGATGCTTGTGCAACGACTGGCAATGTAGCTCAGTGGTAAAGCAGTTATCTCATACATTCAAGGCCCCTTGTTCAATCCCTAGCTGCACAAAACAAATAAAAATTCTATGCAAAAAAAAATTATCAAAAGATTGTAGAGGTGGCTATACTAATATAAGATAAAATGGAATTTTAAATAAAAACTTTTACAAAGGATAGCTCATATTAACAAGAGATTCAGTACAGAAAAAAAAAAAAAAGATACGGATAGCTGCACCATAAAATAGGAAATGAAAACTGACAGAACTGAAGAGACCACAGAACTTTGACAGAGTAAGTAGACATTCCACTACTTTCACAAAAGGTCACAATAACCAAGGGAAGGAACTAAGCAGAGGATGTAATCCAGGCAGCAGACCAAGCAGACACTGCAAGCATGAAAACGCTCTACCCCACCAGCAGTGTGCACACCTCTCCAAATGAAAACCAGGATATTTTCTAGGGCACACAATATTCTAAACCACAGACTAAAGAAAGCTTTAAATTACTCAATGAACTATGTATGTTGGTCACTGACAGCCACTGGGAGAGAATTAGTTGTCTTGAAGAATGTTATCCTTGACTGTGTTCTTATGCTGGCTTCTAGTCATCTGGTTTGGGGTTATTATAGATTTAAGTGCTGATTCCTGAGTTTATCTTTGTTAGATGATTGATTCTTGGATGTTCCCCCCCCCCCCCCCTTGATTTCTGTTTCCTCTCTAGTCTTCTGGCCTGAGTGGCCCGGGGTTCTAGTGACCAGCGAGTCTTAAGGTCCAGTAGAATGTTTCTGCTGGACATTTTGAAACCTGCATGACCTCTGGGATTTTGAGTACCAATATTGCTTCTGGGGTTCCAAGTATAGATATGGCCTCTGTGAAAGCAGAAGTTTTCTGCTGGAGTTAAGGGGTAGAATATAGAGTCCAGGGTTGTAGAGAAGGTGCAGGGGTGTGTCCGTGACACTGCTTGAAGAACCAGGAACCTGAGGCTGGATAGCCCAGAGACCTAGGATAGAACCAACTATAATTGAAAAAAAAATCAATCAATCAATCAATCAATCAATGAAATAATGCCTAATGATATTCTACTATGCTCATAGGTTGGTGTCTAACCCAGTTGTCATCAGAGAAGCTTCAACCAGCAACTGATTAAAAACAGATGCAGAAACCTACAGTCAAACATTAGGTGGAGCTTGGGGAATTCTGTGAAAGAGGGGAAGGAAGGATTGTAGGAGCCAGAGGGGACAAGGACAGCACAAGAAAACCCATAAAAGCAACTAACCTGGGTTCATAGGGATTCACAGAAAATGAGCCACCATCCAGGGAACCTGCATGGGACTGACCTAGGCCCTCTACATACATGTTACAATTGTATAGCTTTGCCTTCCTATGGGACTCCTAACAGTAGGAGTCTCTGACTATGTTGCCTGCATTTGGGACCCTTTCCTCCTACTGGGCTGCCTTATCTAGCCTTAATAGGATAGGAGGTGTCTAGTCTAACTGCAACTTGGTATGCCATAGCTCGTTAATACCCATAAGAGAGCTACTCTTTTCTGAAGAGAAACAGAGAAGGAATGGTGGGGCATGGGGCCTGGGAGGGGAGGGGGAAAGGAAAACCACTCAGGATGTAAAATTAAACAAACAAACAAATAAAGACTGTTGTTACTGAAGTGCCAGCCGACCAAGCTCCAGCCGAAGGCCACACATACATGAATACATGGATAGCACAGATTGCACTAGATGGGTAAAAAGAAGGAATACAAAGTTGGGCAGGCAGGGAACAGGATGGAGGTCAACCTGGGAAGAGTTGGGGGGGGTGAATATAGTCAAAATTCATTGTATGAAATTCTCATAGATGTAATAAAAAGAAAAAGATAGATAGTATGTACAAACCTCAAGGGCTCAAAACCCAATACTAAAAAGCAGAGGGCAGAGGGTAGCAGCTAAGAGTACCCATTACTCTTGAAGAGCACAGGGGCTCAACTACACACACACACACACACACACACACACACACACACACACACATGGCTCACAACCATCTGTAACTCCAGCTACTGAAAATCTGACTCCATCTTCTGGCCTCCAAGGGCACCTAGGCGCACATATACATATGTTCAGTGAAACACTCATACATATAATAAAATAAATATGAGAAACTTTAAAGCTAGGCATCATAAAAGATAGTTGTTTCTGAAGAAAAACTGGAAAAGTCACAAATTTGGAGATGGTAACATGACTCTGGAGAGACAGTTCAAGCAATAAAAGGCCTGTCTCATAAATATGAATACCTGACATCAGATCTCAGAACTCACATCTAAAAATAAAAATAAATGAAAGGCATGGTGACACACACTTGTGATCCTAGCACTCAGCAGGCTGAGATGGGCAGATCCCTGCAGCTCACTCACCAGCCATCCTATCCAGATTGGTGAAGTTAGGACCAACGCAAAACAAACGAGTCGGTGTATCTAGTGTTGAGTACTATTCTCTCCAAGCAAACAAGTAATTTTTTGTGCTCTTGTCCTTCTCTAGACTAAATATATATCCAACACAGCCTCTTCTTCTCTCATATACATATAGCTGACAGACAGACAGACAGACAGACAGACAGACAGACAGCGATGGTTGGTTGGTTGGTAGGTAGGTAGATAGGTAGGTAGGTAGGTAGGTAGGTAGGTAGGTAAATATGAAAACTTACGTAGGTAGATATTAACAGAAAAAAATAATAAACCTCAAATGCTATTTTTAAAAGTGACAAAAATCCAAAGACAAGTACCGTGAAATGGGAAAATATCAGTGACAGCCTCTGCAATAATGCAAAGGACTTGGACTTAAGTCTGAGGAAAGGTATTGATGTTTCCTGGGCACGTGACTGTACTTAGGACTCTCTCATGGCTGAAAGCAACACGGTGCTTCTTGGCTGGCTCCCGACCTCGCCTTGTGCTGGGGAAGACATCCCCTGGTTTTCCAAGGCAAAGGCCCAGAGCTGAGAAACAGGAGTCAAGGTGGAAGGAAGCTCTGCCATTGCCACAGACCTTGAGATAACCCGTTATCTTCCAGACCCCCTGTCCCACATTGGAAACAGCCCTGGCGATCTCAAAGTCTTTACCAGCCCCTCACTGTCCTCAGGTCACTCTCCAAGGCTCACTCCAAGAAAAACTAAAAGAGCAGTTGATGCTTAATAAAGGCACTGCTTTAAAACACATCTGATTGCGCTGGCTGGTCCGCTGACGTGGCCTCCTCTGAAATTACCTCCTTTGAATGTGCAGGGGGCAATGTTTATCATCCTGCAAAGCCCAGCACTTCTAATAGAACAGTTTCTGCCTCTTCCAAAATCTGGTGAACTTTAAACGTGAGGGATCCTAATACCTAGCTTTCGAGACTGGAGTCCCTAGGACATGGAGGTGCTCAAGGCTTCAGCACACCTCATCTCCTTCCTTTTCAACTCCGTGGCAGAATTCCCAGTGAAGTTTGGACGTAGTTGGTCGTACATTCTTCCCTGGAGTTTTAGGATGTAATTCGATGAGACATCCCCTTTCCTCCAGGGGGCGCTGAAAGGTACATGGAATATGCTAACTTTGCCCCCTTCAACAGACCATCAGGTCTTGCAACTATCATTTCTGCAGAATAGAAAGAACCAGTGTTTAGTCTTGTGACAGAGCAAGCAATCCCTGCTGTCTCCCAGAACCAATACTCCAAATACTAGTGCCCCGTGAGCACAGCCTCGCGCAGCCATTAAAGACGCTGGCCTGCTCGAAGTGCGGAGGCCACAGACTCTGTCTTCCACATCATAAATGTCTGTGTCTGTCTTTGCCTCCCACTCGGAGCTGCTCCTTCCATTAATACAGGAGCTGACAGATTGGTTGAGAATCTGCAACTGATATTTTGAGGCCGTAAGAGATGATTGTGCTGTCTCTAATTACAGAGTTGATCATTTTAGCTGATTATGATGGATGACTCCTGACGGTGGTCAAAGCCTCCTGTATATTTTAGGTGGAATGCTTTCTTTTGACATTTACTTTACAGAGACATATGTGCATCCTATTTTAATTAATGGAAGAAATGATTCATTCACAAGTGAAAGATTTAATTAAATAAAGGGTCAATATGGGTCAGCCATGAATTGCAAAATACCTTAGATGCTCATTGTCTAGTCTCCGGCATCACTGCATGCTGTCTGGACTGTGCATAGCAATAAAGACACCCCTTGCAAAGGAACAGACTGAGTTTCATTCATTCACTCAAAAAATATTAATTGGGCCCCTGCTGTGTTTGAGGCACTGTGCTGGGCCCTGGGGAGGCAATGGACAGACTGAACTGGCTGCCTTTGGTATGGCACTTATAAGGGGAAAAAATGAAGGACAGGAAAATGGGACCTAATTATTACCGATTATAGCAAGTTTTGGGAAGGAAAAAAAAATCAGAACATTTCCTGTCAGTGCTTAGGAATGGTTACTTTAAAAGCTTGGTACCTATCTTTACGATATTATACTTGTTTAATTTGGGAATATATATCAAAAGCCTGTCTGGTTCACATCCAGTGGCTAAAATATTTTATTCTAAAAGTAGCAGTCATCTAAATGAAGTGACTCAGGAAATATCAGAGACTACAATTGCTTTGTGCATTAGCTCCTTCCTTTGAGTTGACCAAACGTATGCTTTCAAGTCAGGAAAAAGCAAGGCTTCTCAGCTGCCTCATCTTTTGCCTTAGCACAGTCTGCCTTGCTGACCTGGGGATGTAGCAAAAGTATCACATGGTTGTCAGCCAGTACCTGGATGGCCCGGGACACAGCAAGACCTCATTGATGTTGACATTTCACATTCTTATTACATGGTTGCTACAAGTAGTTATCTTCACTCTCTTCTGGAACTAGCCTCATGCTACATTTTTCTAGTTGTTTTTATTCTTTTATTATTCCATTATCGGATGATGGAGATTGTGACTTTATTGCGACTAGACCCAGCCAATGGAGACTAACACTCAGTAATTGGTAAGTGGACAGTTGGGATTCATGCTTCCTGACTTAGGAACCTAACAGCAAATAAACAAGTCCCTCAAAACTTGCCAAGACAGGTGAAATAAAACCTAAGTTGTCAAACCTACATTGCCTGTCATGGCAAACTACTTGCCTTGCCCTCTGCCCGCCACTCACACACACACATCTGAGCTCTTACTACTTTGTTCACTTATGTACCTTGAGCCACAAGCCTTGCTTGGGATGTTCATGGCTTCCAGATGTTCTGCTCCAAGATCTTCTCTTCAAAGGGACCTTTCCTAATATCCTAAGCTCTTGTTTTCTATCTCCCTTACCTTAATATAATGTTTCAGTTTACATTTAAATTTTTTACTTACTGATTATTTTAGGTAGATATGTGTGTGTCTAAGTGTAGGTATGTGTACACTGTGTGTACACAGGTGTCCTAAGAGGCCAGGAGAGGGTGTTAGATCCCCTGGAACTGGAGATGCAGACAGTTGTGAACTGTCCAGTGTGTGTGCTGCGAACTAGGTCTGCTACAAGAGTTGCAAGCACTCAGCCACTAAAGTCACCTCTCCAGCCTCATTTTCTCTTTTCTTATAGTGGTATCGCTAATGAGAATTAAATATTTCTATGTTTGTAATAAATTTATATACATGTATATGTATATTTCCCCTACTTATAGTGTTTAAATTGTTGAAGGCGGAAGACCTGTCTGTTCCTGATCAGCCCTGCACCACCATGCCATTGAATGAATCAAGAAAGTGGAAGGTCTGGTTTTTGTTTTTCTGGCAAAGTAGCATTAAAAACTATCCAAGTCATTTGCTTAGTTTACCAAGTAGGGTAGACTCCAAAACATGAGAATTCGCCTGAGGGTTTTTTTTTTTTTTCACTTGTAGCACTGGTTAACTTCAGAATGACAGGAAAGAGGAAAATAATGGTTTTCAGTCCCATAGAAGATAGAAACACAGCCAGTAGGCGCCTCCCATCCTCCAAACTTGACTAGATCTCTCTTACAGTTTCTTACCGCAGATCTGGTCCTTTGGCAGCTCACTACCCCTGTGATTAAAAGAGAGTTGTAGAGTTTGTTGCAGAGCATTTGCCTGAGATTCAAGCCCTGGGTTCAATCCCTAGCACGATGAGAAGAAAACTAGCTGTGAGGTTAGGCCTGTTCTCAAAGCCAACAAACACAGGGTCTCTAAAGCATTCCCGTGATCTGACGAAAAGCACACTGATAGGGAAACTTGGATGTTTCCTTTGGCGGCCTCCACTGACTGAGAACCAGAAAACTGAAAAGACAGATGCCTTTATTTGCCTCAGATGTCTCGGTGATAGAGAGGCAGAGCGAGAGCTGTGCTCCAAGATACTGGCTGAGAAACAACAGCAGCGACTGAGGCTAGCTGGGTTGGAAGCAAGGTGGGATGAGCAGGTTATCTTTCACGTCAACGTGAGCCGTCGGAGCCTTGGTATACAGTGACCGTGCTGTTGCTTGGGGTGAGGCCTCCTGTGGGTGTTCAGGGCACTTTGTCCCGGAAGTCTGTCCAAAAAGCCAAACAATGCCTGCTGTTCTTGGCAAGGCCTGGCCTGACTTACTCAAATCAGTGTTTAAGGAGAGGTGCTTTAGGGTAACAGAACTGGCTCCACTTCTACCATGACCACATCAGTGCTGGTTTCCGCTGAGCAAAACCAAAATTCTAAAAAAATTAAAAAAAAGTCTGTACCAAATTGTATGTGGCTTTTGTTTTATAAACTTTTTTTTTTTTTTTTTTTTTGGTCTGTGGAAACTGCAATAAAGACCAATACCATATCCAGTTGCTTTCCAGAGAGCAAAATCAACTTGGGAGACCTATCTTCTTGGCACAGGGTGTGACTATGGGCAAAGACAGAGCAGTGGGTACTTGGTATTTCATCTTGGAATCACTAACTACCTTAGGCTTCAACAGAGAGATACTTGTAGTCAAAAAAGTGTTCTTGGAGAAGGAAGGGGTCTGCTAGGCAAGGGAGGAGTTTCCCAGGTGAAGAAATGTCATGCACGCTGGGCCCAGGCACCCGGAGACAGTGGGAACTCTTCCTGAGAGCTTTGCTGTGCTCAGCTGCCTAAACCCTTCCCTGAAGCTCACTATCCATCTTCACTTCCAACATGAACCCATTTAAGTAAGGCAAGTGGACGAACACTTACAACAAGCAGGAAGCCACTTCCTTTCAAACACACAGACCGGGGTGACAGTGTTAACAGATTGAACACACTCTACAAAAAAAAAAAAAAAAATAGAGTCAAACTTTCATCATTTACACACACACACACACACACACACACACACACACACAAAATCCCAAGAATGAGTTGCGTGCCAGGGCTGTTTCCCTTGTGTGGAAGAAAACATGGACCTCTCTGTCTATGAGGAGGCACTCACTTGCAACCAGTCACAAATAGACAACTCATGGCCCGGACGACATATTATTTACTCTCAGTCAGACTGCCATTGTCAAATTTGACTTTTGTCATTCGCTAACTGCTCCTTAAATTTTGCATCCTTTTTTATTGCTGGGGTGCAGGGTAGAGGAGACTAAAGTTACCTAACACCTTAGTTACGAAAATTAAATTAGGTAATACACAAAAGCACTTGCACGCTGATCTATGCTAAAGTCTCTATAATGGTACCTGTTGAAATTATCATCATCACAACCATAATCATCTGACATTATTATTATTATTATTATTATTATTATTATTATTATAGTATTTGTGGTTAATGATTCTCTTTTTAGTTACAATAATTTTTTTATTTTCTGAAATTACAGTTACATCATTTCCTCTGTTCCCTTTCTTCCCTCCAGTTCCTCCCATGCACCTACTTTGCTCTCTCTCTCTCTCTCTTTCTCTCTCTTTCTCTCTCAAACTCATGGCCTCTTTTTCTTTATTCTTACATATGTACACACACAGACACACACAGACACATGTATAAGTACATATATACATATACACATATACACACAAATGTATTCCTAAATATATAAATAAAACCTTCTCAATCTGTATAGCGTCCCCTATATGTGTGATCTCAGAACAGAACACTTAGTATTGGGCGATCAACCTGGCAGAAGGTGAGGGTCTTATCTGTGGGGAAGACCACTCCTCCGGCCCTCAGCATCCCCAGCTGCCCGTAGTTCCTTCCCCTTCCACATTAGCATGTCTAGTGGTGTCTTTGCTGTTTGGGTCTTGTCTCAGGAGTCATATTGTTAAGACTTTGTAATTGTAGCTTCTCTAACATTTATAGAGAAACAATCTCACAGCAACCTTCTTGTTCCTTCGGCTCTTATAATCTTTCCGATCTCTCTTCTGCAATGGTTTCTGAGCCTTATGTGCAGAAACTATGTTGTAGGTGAATCAGTTGGGATCGGGTACCACAGCTTTTCCTGTTCTCTGCATTTTGATCTGTTGTGGCTCTCTATAATGGTCTCTGTTGCAAAGGGAAGTCTCTTTGATAAGGAATGAGAATTAGACTTATCTGTGCCTATAAGGATACAGATTCCTTAGAATATAGTTCTATGTTGATTTATTAAAGTGTTGGCTATAGGTTCTCCTCCAAGATTCATGACTTCACCAGCTAAAAAATGGCAACAACCTAAATGCCCTTCAACTAATGAATGGATAATAAAAATGAAAATATATGCACTATAAAATACTATAAAGAAAAAAACATGAAATTTGCTGGTATGTGGTTGAAACTAGAAAAGATCACATTGAATGAGGCATATGGTCACACTATCTTCACCCACCAACTCCCAATAAAGACACAGGGACTTATTATTATTTATAAATGCTTAGGCCTTCAGCTAGGCTTGTTCCCTAAAGCTCATATAACTTAATTAACCTCATCTATACTGGTCCATGTTTTCCACGGGACCCATTAGCTCCGACTCAATCCCAGTGCATCTGACTTCCTCTGTGTCTGCCTGGTGCATCTTACACCTATCTCTGCCCAGATGCATCGGTGTTATCCAAGATTCCCAAACATTGCAGGATATTGCTATTGCCTTGGTCTCCTCCCAGATGTGGAAGGTAAGTCCCTATTGTAGAAGACATCATGCATGCACCCCTGACAAAGGAACCAGAGAACCTGAGCTGGATCTTACCTGAAGCCTTCTACCTGTGGATTAACTTTCATGATGATATAAGGTGCCATGAAATATTCCAAGGAAGAAATCAATAGTCCTACCGAGCTATAACACCTATGAACCACATCAATGACCAGCATGCCATAATAACCCTAAGGGTGCAGGAATGGCACACATATATTGGCAGTAATCAACAGCCCTCTATGTTGGACCTCAGTACTACTCATCAAGAATGAAACTGTGTCTGGTACTGGAAATGTAGCCGACTATCCAGGTAGAGTCAAGACATACTAATGATTCTTGGCAATCTCTTCCTATTTTTTCTTTAAGTCCCCTGCCTTTGTACTGACTAATACAATGTGTATTAAAACATAAAGCATGGGACTGGAGAGATGGCTCAATGGCTAAGAGCACTTGTTGCTCTTAAAAAGGATGTAGGTTGAATTCTCCACACCTACATGGTAACTCACAACCATCTGTAACTTTAGTTCCAGGGTATCTGATACCCACTTCTCTCATTCACAGATACAAAGCATGCATGTGGTGTACAAACACACATATAGAAACAGACTCATACACACAAAATTAGAATTGAAAGCAAAATAAACAAGAGTATATAACCATGCCCATAAAGTTAATGTCCTTGAAAAAATATTGCAGATGGTGCTATAGAGTGCTTGAGGTGTTTTCTTTGGAAAATTCAGATGGACAGAGAGCATTTGAATTCATCTGCTTGTCTACCTGCACTAAATCAGCTTCTTTGGCAGCTTCTTCACTTCTCTCTCCAAATTCTAATACCTTGAACTGCTCAAAAAGTATCTGTTGTAGGCTTGCACGGCTCAGAGAGTGAAGGTGCCTGACACACAAGCTTTGTGACCCGCTTCAATTCCCCAAACCCACATAAAGAAATAAAGTGGAAACAAATCCCGCAGTGTCGTTCTCTGAAATTCACACTTGCACCTTGGTACTCGTCTCCCTCAATGTACATACACAGTAATAATTCATATATAGGTATTTAAGTGTGTATGTTGTAAACATACACATGCAAACATAAACATGGGGGAAATACTGCCTGAATCAAATTATTCTTTCATCTAACACTTTTCTAACAAAGCCATTTTCCTGATATGATTCAAAGTGCTAAGACAGAAGTGACTGTGGACAAGGAGACTCTTCATTCTTGTATTTCACTCTGCCTGGTGGCCTATGTTAAACACATCTCACTCAGAAGAAGATATGTGGCTGTACAGAGCATTCTCAGATGTGTCGTTTGAAATACTGACTCATTATTTTAATTGCACCTTTCTGAAATTAGGGTCAGAATTTCTTTCCCTAACATCATTCTTTTCATCTATTTTAGGAAAGAGCTGTCACTGTCTCATGTCCCGACTAATTGGATAAGTGATTTCTTCTGACCTTGAAACAATTAAGTGGAAAGGATACCCAGTGACTATAAATTGATAGCCTTCAGCTTTTCAAACTGCAGTGTATAATACGAAATTCATTTGAACAGTGCTTTGAGTTCCAGCATCCTCTTCTGAAAGGGTGTACATGAGTCAGCGAAAGATGTGGCATTAGCAGCGGAGACATCTAAATACAGTCCACGCTAAGTGAAGGGTTTTCCAGTGGGCTACATGAAGAGAATGATGTGTTCAAAGACTAAGGTGGCATCTGTTGTAATTCTCATCTTGGAAATATGAGAAGAAATTGGGTAATAGAATAAGTAGCCACCTTAGTGCTAGAGTCGGGAAAAGGCTGTTGAGTTGAGGGACGTCCTGCAGTCTCTTGGTTTGATAGTGCAGGGGCAATAGAGTGAACGTCTGTGTCCCTGACCCCATAGGTGTTTTTATATACTGAAAAACATGAGTCCAAAGTGACGACATTAAGAGGTAGGCCATTTGAAAGGTGATTGCGTCATTGAGGGTGGAGCCCTCATGGATAAGATTAATTTCTTTACAGCAGAGACCCAAAGAGATCCTGCACCTCCTCCTCCATGTGAGATGCAGGAAGTATGGAAGGAATGAGTGGGTCCCTAGAAAACAATAAACCCGCTAGCACTTTGATCTTGAAATCCCTGCCTCAGAATTGTGAAAACAGATGTAAAATATGTCTTTTTTTATTTATTTAAGATGCTCAATACATGGTATTTTGCTATAGCAGCCCAAATTGACTTGGACAGCAAGAATTGGATATTTCCCATGAACAGACACAGGCACTGCTGAGAAGAAAGTTGAGCTGTAGACTTCAAGTTGTGTCAAATTAAACTCAGTGGGTAAGGGGACTCCACAGTTCAAGCTCATGGTAAGCCAGGGCCTGTGTGACAGAGACTAGTCAAATCAAAGGGAAATGTGTCCTAACATTGCAAGTGAGAGGTCCAAAGGGAAGTCACCAGAAAGTCCCTCGGATGCACTCCTCTAGAGAGGGGGAATTTAAAAGAAAAAGAGGTGCTGGAGGGATAGCTCAGTGGTTAAGAGCACTGACTACTCTTCCAGAGGTCCTGAGTTCAATTCCCAGAAACTACATGGTGGTTCACAACCATCTGTAATGGGATCTGATGCCCTCTCTGGTGTGTCTGAAGACAGCTACAGTGTACTCACATACATAAAATAAATAAATCTTAAGAAATAAATAAAGGAAGGAAGGAAGGAAGAAAGAAAGAAAGAAAGAAAGAAAGAAAGAAAGAAAGAAAGAAAGAAGAAAAGAAAAAGACTCAGTTAATTTTCTTTCACTTCGTCTCTCCTCCCCTCCATTGCTCAGACACGGAAAGAGACATAATCTGGATAGGAAGATTAAAATAATGGAAGATCCAGGGAAAATATCCATGAAATTGAAATTCCTTCATACCCTCGCCCCTCATAGTCTCTCTCATTTGCCATAGCATCCAGATATTCCAAATTTGCTCCCAACATATAGCTTTTGTGCCTGACATTCCCTCTATCTGAAATATTCTGTCACTCTAGAGTACCATCAGTGATTGGTCTATTTCATTTTCTATTTAAAAATGTTCTAATTTCTGGTTATTCTGGTTTCTATGTGAGGAAAGGACAATAGGAAAGACAGCCACACCAGAGGCTGGGCTTAGTCTCTGGTTCCTATGAGGTTCAATAATGCATGGGACCAAGGTGACAAAAGAGGACATGTTCAGAAGTATTGGAAGTATGAGAATATATTTGAAGCTGCTATGCATAGAACTTAATGGATGTGTCCAAGAAAAAGGCAGTCTTCTCTGACCACAAAGTTTGTGATCTGGTCAGTTCTCCCAAGTGAATGAATTCATTATTAAGTTGAATAAGCGGGGATGTGGAAAAGACTTCGAGTACTAAGGTCAGATTTGCATTTCAAAAATATTCTATTACAGCACACTAATGTACAGGATGGGCATGGAGACCAAAAGCCACCAGGCAAGTTAGAAGGCTACTGCAATAGTCCAGAGAAAAGATGCTAAGCGTCTGAATACTAGTCATAAGATGACCTTTGAATGCTGAGATGGATACACAGGTGTGTTGTCCAGATTACACTCCAACATAAAGCTTTTGCTTTAGTTAACAGTCATGGTGCTTACAGCTATCCTCCAGGGTCAGACTTGTTATGGGCAATATTTAAAATGGCATGGTCCAATCTTGTTTGTTGTTACAGGTGCCGCTATCTTTCCGACAAGGCAAGGCCTGAGGCCATGAGCCGTGGCAGGAGCACACCTGCTCGGCTCAGGCCCCTGGCTCAGGCTGGCCAAAAGCATTAGCCCTGCCACCCACAAGACGCCAGCATGGGAGATGGCTCTGCCAATCTACCACGCTGTCTCCACAAGGCTGAGCTGAGCCCAGACCATCCCATCATCCACTCGATACCCAGTAGAAATGAGACCCTAATACTTAAAGATTATGCAAAGGCTTTATATGTTTAGTAATGTTCAATTAACAAGATGACCACACAAGTAGAGGTGTTACCCAATTAACTGAACTAGATATAAGTTGTTACCCAGGACGGTCCTAGACCCATGGTTCTCCATGATTCCTACATCTCTCCTCTCCTCCTAGCTCCTCCTCTTCCTCTCCTTACTCCTCCCACATTAGCTCCTCCAATATTACCAAGTTTCTTGTAAACAGTAGTGGGAGAAATATTCTACTACACAGACCTTCTGGATTTGCCTCAGCTGCAAAAAGCCCCAGGTCCAAGGTCATATTCTTTCCTTGGACAGCCTATGTGCAGGACATGATATCATTGATACTAAGTGGCTTAGGATCACAACCTGTGCTTCAACCAACCAGGTTCAACCACCCACCCTCCAAAAGTCTACTAAAAGAGCCAAAACAGAAGTGAAAAGCAGGAAGAAAAGATGTATTCACTGTGCTCACACTGGAAAGAAAGACCCAGTGATCCATCACCCCACCCAGGCCTATCTTTGGGGTTCTGACATGAAGTAAAGTTTAAATATAAGGGCAAAGATGTGAATAACTGAGTAGTCTAGTCAAGGTGTGGTCCTGCCCACCAACATCTCAGCTCCAAGTCTCTCTGACAATCTGACAAATTGTAAATCTTCAGGAAACAAGGTCCTCCTCTCGAATTTCCAAAGACTTCAATCTATTTCTGTCCCAGTGGGAAATTCCTAGGGAAATTCTAAATTCGTTGGGTCCATTGTTGCAATCTTCTGATAGCCAAAGGGAGGGTCACAAGTGTCCCTTTAAAAAACATTTCTTCCTTCCAGGCAGGCCATTTACTCCCAGGTTATAAAGGCCTACCTCTTTTGCCTCACTTTGGAGTAGAGTTGACATGTATGTACCTTCCACAACTTTATATGGAGGAACTGAAGATCTCTCGAGTTTCCTCCAAACTTTAGAGGACAGTGAATCTCACATATTTAGAAAATAGTCAAATCACCTGTTTCTTTTATCTTTCACTTACAAAAAGAAAATAAATAAATAAATGCTATAAAATCGATAGCTTTCTCAAGTAACAGCTGTAACTAATTATAAAATACAAAGGGAAAATAAAAACCAATCTCAAACTTAGAAATAACTAAAAATAAACTTAACAAGAATTAGAAAAGACCTGCATAGTTGAAGAAAACTTAAAAATCTAAAAAGTCAAGTATGGCACTGAAATAACAATAATCTATTAGAAGATTAAATAAAATATAGATTATTTCTCAACTTAATTAACTATTTAATGTTACAGAGAAAAACACACAAATTTTAACCTAATATATGCTTAAATACCCAGAAAGATAATTATTCTCATTTAATTTTGATGAAAAAGGAAGCTGATAAAATTATTCTATGTGGCTAGAAAGATGTCCCAGTAGTTAAGATCTTGTTGCTCAATCACAAGGACTGGAGTTTGAATTTCAGTAACATGTTTCACAGCTCACAAATACATGTAACTCTAGCCCCAGGAAAATGTTCTCTTCTGGTCTCCAAGAGAACCCACATCCATATCCAGACAAACATAACATACACACACACACACACACACACACACACACACACACACATACACACACATGCGTGCATGTAAAATAAACTACATCTTAAAAAAATTATCCTAGAAAGCAATTTAACTACATAAATCTAGAACTAGTTTAAATGCTCATATATATTTTGAAAAAGAATTTTACTTTTAAATTTTTATCTAAAGAAATGATCGGTGAGCCAGCAAGACGATTTAGCATTGCCACATAAGCCTGATGACTTGAGTTCAATACCTGGGACTCATGTAAAAAAAAAAAAAGCCATATGTGATAGCACACATCTGTAAGATGGGAGTCAGAAACAAGTGGACCACCTGGAAACTTGAGGACCATCCAGTTAGTCTGCATGATTTAAAACAAAAGCAAAACAGAGAGACCCTTCTGCCAAAAAACAAAAACAAGATGGAAATACAGATTCTAAAAGTTCTCCTCAGAATTTTCTATGGGCTCCATGGTGTGTATGCACCCTACCTCATGTACTCATACATACTAGTAATAACAGTGTCAGCAACAATAACAAAGCATATTCATCAAGGAATTCTCAAAAATATGGAGAAAAGTTGAGCTAGATCAGTGGTAAAGCATTTGCCTAGTATGCACTGAGTCCCAGGTTCCGGCTCCCTTCATAACAGGAAAATGTCTAAGATATTGGAAGCTTAATATAAGTGTTAAAATAGAACATTTCAGCCATTTATTATAATGAGACACATGTATGCATATGTAA
Source organism: Rhabdomys pumilio (assembly GCA_030674055.1). Lineage (NCBI taxonomy): Eukaryota > Metazoa > Chordata > Mammalia > Rodentia > Muridae > Rhabdomys > Rhabdomys pumilio. Next base: position 49,298,242 of record JANHMN010000004.1, on the reverse strand, counting down.
ACATGTATAGAGATAGCTATGTCTACATATTTACGTTTCTATATATAGAAAGAAATTAGAAGGTCAATTAATCTTAAAAGGAAATCTAATGGGTCCCACGAGAAACTAAGAAAAAGGGCCCTGTAGACTCCTTCTCCCTAACCTGAGTAGCTGAAGCCGCGGCCTACAGGTTTTGCCAACCAGAGGTCCAGTTAATCAGTTAACAAAGAATGTGGAGTTACAGGACAAAGAGCTGCTGAGTCATCTCAGGAATGGGCGGGATAAGAGAGACAAACATCTGCACCCCACCCCCATGGACCGGTTCAACCTACTGATGTTCAAGAATTGGAAAACAACCAATCGTGTGCACCCGCACGAAAGTTTCTCCTTTCCCCCACCCCAAGCTTATATTTACCCTAAATCCCGGAGCCACGAGGTTGATGCCTCTGTCTCCTACACTGAGACACGTGTCGGCCCAGAACGTTCCGCCATTAAACTACCTTGTGTTCTTGCAGCAAGTTGGTCTCTTGTGTGTCCTTTGGGTGAGCGCTATCCTGAGACTCTATTGGGGTCCCCTTTGGGGAGCACTAGACCTTTCAATCTTAAGTGATGATATCATCAATATTTTTAGTTTTTGTCTTTATTTTTGTGTATATTTCAATTTTACCATGAAGATATTCATTCACTACAGAATATCATTTCAAAAGAAGAGGTACTTGGTTTCTTCTAGTTTTCCTTTAAAATTTTTATAGCTGTTATTCAATGAAATGAATCAGGCACTCTCACTGTCTGACAACTTGATCAGAGTCATAGTTTCATTAAGAATCAATAGAAAATGGACTGGAGAGACAGGTGGACCAGGCAGCATGTAGCTCTGAGGAGCACACAGGGAGCTTGGACTCTTAGTTTTTGAAGTGATTGCCCAGAAGAAAAGCTTGGGGTGTAGGAAATGCCTGAAAGGTAGGAGCAGGTAACCTTTGCTTCTTTGCTTTTACCCTCCTTCCAGTGTTGTTATTGGAGAAGATTCCTAAGTACTGCCTCACAATTCATAACACTGGGCTCCTGCTTCAAAAATTATAAAGACTAAACCAATGGGCATGCTCTCCTTTCTGTACAAAGTGGGTGGAGCTATCTGCATCCGAGTCCTGTGAGACAAAAAGACCGTGGAACTTCTGCCAGTAAGAAGGCAAATGTGACTAAAAGTAGTTAGACTAGATTTTTAAAAGTGTGTGTGTGTGTGTGTGTGTGTGTGTGTGTGTGTATGTGTGTGTGTGCATACACACAGGTGTCTGCATGTATGTATATGCAGCACATGCATGCAGAAACCCACAGACATCAGAAGAGGGTGCTAGAGTCCCTACAACCAGAGTCACATGCAGTTATGGAATGCTGGGAACTGAACACAGGTCCTCTGTAAGAACTGCAAACTCTCTTAACCACTGAGCCATCTCAGTAACCCCATAAGTGGATTTTTTTTTTAACTCTGGTGGACTATAAAAGGTTGTAAGAAGTCTTTTTGTTCCTATTCCTTCTGTAGACAGGAAAGTCCTTGACACTGTGCACGATGAAGTCACCCAGATTCTGGAATGTGTTATATTTTCATTGTGGTCTTCCACCATATAGTCTCCCTGATTTATTCTGATGATGAATTGTGGTGCCATCTATCGAATTATCAAATCACAGAAAATAATAGTCATTCCAAACACCTATTTCTCTCACTAACAGCATCTCATTGGCTGGGAAGTCCTTAAAGAGACATCAAGAGAAACACCAAAGTCACATTACTTAAAATACCTGAAAAGATTCATTTTTTTTCTTATTTTCCTCATTTGATGTGATAAATGAGAAGGGGCAGGGGTGCAGGGGAAAGCAGGAATACAGGGGAGGGCAGAGGTACAGGGGAGGGCAGGGGTGCAGGGAAGGGCAGGGTGCAGGGGATGTCTGAGAATGAGTGTAGTGACACATGTGTATAAGAATGTTTTCTATTTCATTCACAGACCATTACTTTGTATGCTGAACTAAGAGAAAGAGCGAGAGAGGGGGAAGGGAGGGAGGGGAAGGGAGGAGGAGAAAGGGAGAGAAAGAGAGAGAGAGAGAGACCACAGTGCTGGGGAGAACAGCCTTGACTAAGTGTGCTTGAGCCCTGTGAAACAGGCTCAAGTGTGGGAACTGAGTTTCCTTCCTGAAAACTAAGTTCTCAGGTGTCTAGTGACCAAGAATTCGGCCTCACTCATGATGTAGTAGAACCTCAAGAACATTAATGGGTTAATCTGCCTTATTGGTTTTGGGCAAATAAAGGTACATTCTCTTTAATGAGCAAATTTCATTTGACTTCCACCTTTTCTCCATATAAGTGCCCTATTCAAATTTATCTCTCTGTTTGTTTTTGTTTTTGTTGTTGTTGTTTTGTTGTTGTTTTTGCGGGTTTGTGGTTTTATTTAAACACAAAACATGCACATAAGCCATCTATTCATTTTCTTCGCTGGCGTTGGGATTGGTGACGCTGATGAGCAGCTGCACAGCTCTTTCTAGGATGGCTTTTGGGTTCTTAGAGGACACGTTGTGAGCAATTTCAGCACAGTAGATTTGTTGCACATCCGCAGCTCTTCCAGCTCCTTGACATTGTAGACCAGAAACTTCCGGAAGCCGCTAAGCAGCATGTGCTTGGTTTTTTGTTGCTCCCATAACCAACGTTGGGCATGAGGATCTGGCCCTTGAATTTTCTCTGTACCCTGTTGTCGATGCCTCTGGGTTTCTGCCAGTTTTGTTTAATTTCCACATATCGGTCTGACTGGTGCCTGATGAACTTTTTGGTCCTCTTTTTGATGATTTTGGGCTTCACCAGAGGCCGGAGAGCACCCACGATGCTACAAAACAGATGGCAGCTACCTTGCAGGCAGCGCAGAGGAAAAAAGGAAGGGCAGCGGCGCACAAGGTATGATGGGACTTATATCTCCATTTTTCAAACAAAGAAATCGAATCATCTTCCAACACATAGGTGAAAAAACACAACATCTTACATTCTAAGATCAATTAAGGTTCTTCAAGTTAAAAAAAACATTTCTGCTTGAGAGCTCTCAAATGAAATCCAACTGGTTAACAGATATTTTTGGAAGCCGACTGGTGAGACATCTTACCAGGTAAAGACACTTGCTGGCAAGGCTGAGGACCTACGTTTCATCCATGGAACCCACACTGTAGAAAGAGATTTATACAACCACTATGGAAATAAACTCAGAGATGTCTCAAAAAGCTAAAAATAGAGCTATCTTATAACCCAGTTATGACACTCCCGAGCACACCATCAACAGACTGTCCGTGCTCATCCGTGTTTCCTTGTTGCTCAATTCACAACAGCTAGGAAATGAAACATGCCTAGATGTCTATTGGCTGATTAATGGAAAATGAAAATGTGGTACACATACACAGTGGAATTTTATCCAGCTGTGAAGAAAAATGAACTTATTAAATGTGCATGAAAATGGAAAATATTACACTGAGTGAAACAACCTAAGCCCAGAAAGACAAACACCGCGTGTTCTCTCTCAGCTGAGGACCCTCGCTTTGAAGCCTTTGTGTCTCTTACTTGGTATGCCTGTAAAGGCCAGGAAGCTGGAAAGAAACTGCTGAGGAAAGGGAAGAGGCCTTAGGGGATGGGAATAATAGTATCTGTGACACGAAAGTGAAGATCAGAGTATTGGGGTTGCAAAGGTTTAAGCAGAGATGAGAGTAGGGAGGTTGGGAAAGAGGTGGGGGAGGGTTAACTGAAACTAAGCATGTATGGGGAAATCATATGGAAACCTGTCAATTTGTAAAGTAATTAAAAAGTATAATTAAGGACTGGTGTGATGGTTCAGCCAGTAAGGACACTTGCTACCAAGACTGATAATTTGAGGTCAATCCTCAGAATCCAAATGGTGAAGTAGAAAACTGATGCCTGTGTCCTCTGACCACCACACACCTGCCAAAGGATGAACACACACACACACACACACACACAGAGAGAGAGAGAGAGAGAGAGAGAGAGAGAGAGAGAGAGAGAGCAACAGAGAGAGACAGAGATGAGAGAGTAATAAACATATAAAAACTTCTAATATATTTTGTAAATATATTGAATTTTTAATGGCAGTATCTTGTGTTAGTAAATAATGCTACTCCCAGAAGCCATAGTTTATCCAACAAATTCCCAGTAGGTATGAGATGTCTTCCTATGAGTTGCTGATCAAGAAAGCTCCAGTGGCCCCCAAAACAATAGACTCTGTTGAATAAAGTATATTACCATTCCTCTTGTTTGCCCAAGACTAACTAGATAGTAAAATCATATTGCTGAAGACACACAATTTGGTTGTAGGACATAAAGCAATATAGCTATAACTAAATTGGAAGCTTCTTCCCTGGTGGTGAGTTTTTCTAGTTCTACTGGGTATTTTGAAGCCATTAAAGGATAAGTCATCAATGGTCTTACCATCTGTGAACCCTGAAAGCTACAATACCAATCTGCCAGGCAGAGCTACTCATATTCCATAATACCAACCCACCAAGCAAGATGTGCTCTCTGATACAATATTGGCATGACTGTTATATGGGTAACCAACCACTTTCTGGTTGATTTTGAGACCGACCCCATGGGAGGAAAACCATGCTTAGTTCTATAAACCTGGTCAAAAGGCCAAGGCTGAAGAGGTCATACTCCCCAGGGAAGAAACTAAATATTATTGTTTTACTAAGTGAATGTATTATCAAACTGCCTTCTAAATATTTATGGTCATATCTTCCTCTCAGCACAGCTCTGAATCTTGGTTTAAAAAGTTTTATTTTGCTATGGGTGATAACTAATGCATGGACTGAAAACTGGTCAAAATGCTTAGGAAAGGGGATTGTTAGATGTTCAGCCATAAATGAATATCAATACCACCCACTACAAAACTCAGGAAACATCACATAAAAGAGAACAGAAAGAATGTCAGAGTTGTAGGACAGGGAGGAGTGCTGTGAAATGCCTTCCTCTGATATGACACGGTCACTGCAGTCATGAGTTCATTACCTGTACACTACTCGTGTAAGACGTTGTCATGAATGGAGGAAGGGTTCATGAGGCCCTGCCCTTTCCTGAGGAGCTATTGACAGTTAATAGTTGGGAAGTCATCCTTTGCAATAATGTAGGCATTCTTAAGTTGCTTGTTTTCCAGTAAATACCCACACCCACACTCATACCTATAATCCTAATTAAACTCAGTAGGTCACAAAACAAAACCACGAAACAGCCAGGCATGGTGGTGCACACCTTTAATCCCAGCACTCAGGAAGCAGTGGTAGGCATGGAACTCTGAGTTTGAGGCCAGCCTGATCTACAGAGCAAGTCCAGGACAGTTCAAACAAACAAACAAGTATTTGAACAAGACTAGGATGGGCAATAGATAGGGTAAAGAGAAGGTAAAAGGATAAAATGTACACATATATACATGTATGAAATTGCCAAACAACAACAAGTATTTTTTCTTAATCCTACTTAAGTCTACTTAACTTACCTAGCTATTTGATCAAGGTCAACAATACTTCTATTGTTTTCTCTTTCTATTATTTGATAATGTCAATAATCTAAAATCACAAAACGGTTAAGAAAATCTAAAGCTGTACAGTGGTTTCTGTAGTAAAAATGTCCAAACCAGACAAGGCCCTGCTGACAGAGTCAAGACCATCAGAACAGTGTGCATGGTTCACCTGGAATGATTTGCAGTTGTGACAGTTATGCCTTCACAAGAAAAAGGAAGGGATTGTGTAGATTCAAAGTAGGGTACAGAGGGCTAAACCTTTGGGAGAATTTAAAAAAGCCTTCTTGTTTCTACAAAGCTGTAGAGGAAGGAAATAGGCAGGTAGAGTAAGACTACTAAACAAAGAACTTTCAAAAACATCTGTGCTTTATATATTTACTTTTTATTGAAACAATACATCATGCTGTAGTCCCAGATATGTGGGAGTCTGCGGGTGTTGATTGCTTGAGTCATGTGTTAAAGACCATCTTGGATAACAAAGACAGGCCTGTTCTCAAATAAATAATCAATGTCTATTGTGTTTATCAATAATGTGGAACACGGTGTTGTAAAATATAAATTAAGCATATTGATTGGTTGCGATTTTCTGTTCTAGTCTCTGTTGCTGAGAGTTTCCTGGATGAGAGGTGAAAATCATGCTTATCCGTGGTTTAATGACACATATTTATACAGTGTTGTTAGAGATTGTGCTGCTTTAGTAAATTAGTGGTTGTAGATTCTCCTCCAATAACCATGATTTCACTAGCACTGAGTAGTTAACTAGGTTTCCAGTGCCAGGTATGTTTTTCCTCCTATTAAAGGAGTCTCAAATCTAATTAAAGAGCAGTTGGTTATCAACAAGATATGCACGCTTAGGGTTATCTCATCATATTGGTCATTAATGTGATTCATGATGTCATAACTGGGTGGGACTCTTGAGTGCCTTCTCCTTTCAAAGCTTGCATGACACCTTCTAGTACCATGAAAACTAGTCCTCAGGAAGGAGGCATTCAGGTTAGTTGCAGCTCAGAGGTTTCTGCATCCTGTTTCTAAAATGCATGGCCTCTTCAGCAATAGGGACTTACCTTCCACCTCTTGGTGGTAACCAAGGACAGCAGTAATAGGCTGTGTGATTGGGGAGTCTCTTAGACAGCCATGTCAAACAACTCAAAAGAGGACTTTCCATGTCTGGTATTGGGGTTTTTATTAGGTAGTCTTTGGTTCTTGAAAGCTATGTTATCAGCACAAATAAGAAAAGTTCCTTAAAGCTATTATACACTGAATTGTGTTACAGGTTTGGTTGTTATAATTGTTGTCGTTGTTTGTAGTTTGTTGTTTATTGTTGTTTGGTAAATAGTTGATAATTTAATCTCTTGTGACTTTTTTTTAACCATCCACATTATTATTTTACCTAGCTAATTCCTTCAGTGTTTACCTCCCTTCTCCTCCCCTAAGAAGCACCTCCTCCCCTATCAGATCAATGTATCCTGCTACCCCCTTTCCTCTCCTATCCTTTGTCATATTTACATCCCTCTCCCTCCTTAAGGACCTCCTTCTTTCCCATTTCCCTGATCAGATTACTTGTGCCCCTGCCAGTCCACACCCTATTGATTCCCAATACCCCTATCCTGGCAATGGTCCTACACAACCAATCGGTACACAGATTCAGTTGAGTCAACTGCACCTCAGACATCAGAACCCTACCCTGTATTTACCTCGTGTTCCACTGGAACCAAAGCTCCAGTTTCTCAGAGGACTGTGGGCAGTTGGACCTGCACTGACCTCTAAAGCCTCTGGGATGGAGATCTGGTCACTAGGTGCTCTCTGGTTCCACAAAAACTGGAGGCTGGTTGCTCAGAACTCTCTGGTTGGCAGAAAGAGATGGAGGTCTTAGGTTTAATCTTGGTTATTAGCTACTGCTCCTGAGAACCGGAAAGGCTATCATGTCTGCTTTATACTCTTACCCTGAACACTGGCACGCCTTATCCATGAATCTTTAAAAAGTCTAGAAGCTTCTGCCCTGCTAATTTATCCACTGCCATGGCTAATCTTGGCTGTCAACTTGACATACACCTAAGAAGAGGTAAAAAGTTGTTGTTGTTGTTGTTTGTTGTTATTTTATTACCATGGGTTTTTTCTTTTTTAATAATTTTATTTATTTATATTCTATCTATACTGCTATGTCTCCCTTTCATCTTATCAAACCTTAGTTTATCACATATACAGTGGCTTTGTATGAATAAAACAAAACAGAAAGCTAAATAACAACAGAGTATACCAAAGAAGCATGAATACGCAGACTGGCGCCTTTCAGATCATGTTGAACTGAGAGGGATGAGACAGGCTGGTCCAAAGGTAGTGAGTTCTCTCAATTGATTGTTCACAGTCCGTTACCAATTGAACTCCTGTTCTATACTTTCCCCTCCTCTCACTACTGCAGTTGACTAGAGACAGAAAAAGACAAAGCCCACCAACCCCAAAACTCCCCTAATGTGACTTACATTGGGTCTTACTTTGGGATATTTCTACCTTGGTAATGGGAGACCCCAGCATGCTGGACTTCTGCAGAATAAAACACTCTTTGCATTTACATACTATTTGAGTCCAGGGTGTCATTCTTCAGTGAATCATGGACCCTTACAGAACTAGATATGAAAAGCCCAGGGTTGTCACTGCCCACAGGCAGGCTTGGCAGAGGAGGGCCACATTGAAAAGAGAGACATTGTGTTTAGGGATGAGTGGCTTAATACCATATCATTATTTCTCTCTGCATGTAGACACATCATTTGTAAATACAGCAGAAACTGTAATTATAGAAAATATCTAACATGGTCCTTAATATTTAATTAGTCTCCCCACTGGAAGTCAACCGTGTAGAAAAGAAATGCTTTCTCAATAGGTTAATATTAATTGCTTAACAACCCTGACATCGATATTTATGGAATACTTATGGAACAAGCCTTCAGGAAGTGGGAACACATTCATCCATCTTCTGGAAGGATTTTTTCAAAGTGTCAAATTCATTTTGCAATCTGCCTCTTCATGTTGTGAAAATTTTAAATTACTGTTGATTTGAAGGCTTTTCAAAGGCTCCTTTTTTCTATCCCTATCTGAGAAAAAAATCAGAACAGATTAATCTGCTATTCTTTATGTATGTCATTTCCCAATCAGGCAAGAGGAAGAGGATAATTTTATGAAGAAAAGAAATATGATGAAGGAGAAGAGGCTAGAAAGGCAATATCAGCATATGCAGTTAGACACAAAAGTAAAAAATTAAAGGCAGGAAATGCCTTATCGGGAAATAGAGTTGGGGGTGGGCCTCGCTAGCAGAGTACTGGTCTAGCATATACTAGGATCTGAGCTCAATCCCCAGCACCAGGAGAGAGATGAGAGGGACAGGAGTGGAGAGCAGGAGATGATTTTCTGTGATTTGGAGAATGTTAAGAAGGTCGTCACTCATAGAATATCCTTGCTCAGAGCCACAGATGTCCAGTTCCAAAGGTTCTGCCTTCTTCATCTATCCATTTATTCTTTTAGTAATTTATTATGACTGTCCATTCTGCTCACCTTGGTCTGGACACTGAAGACACTGAAGCAAGGACACAGTGTTCTATGATAAGCACACTGCATGCTGCACAGATAAGCAGCGCCCAAAACCCTAATTGTAAGAGAGAAGGGATAACCATGTTGAAAATCTCTGTAACGCAATACATGTGTCTACATAGTACCTGAAAATTCTTGTATGATCTGGTCATGCTGTGAAAGTCAGTATGTGATGGTACAGGGCGTACCAAACGCTAAACCAACTCCACAGCTGGCTCTACCCTTCAGCTGCGTCCAGAGACCTCCAGCTAGCCCTCTGAGCCTGCATAGCCTCCTCTGTAAAATTAGAACATTTGTCCTGATGAATGCTAAGCAATTTGTCAGGTTCGCTGTCTATGATGCTTCATTTAAAATGCAAATGTTATTTTCAAAGGGTGAAACATGAAGCCAGTGGGACTTTATTATGTATTAGTTAAATTAGTTAATTCAATTACCTAGCCTGTCACCTTGCAGAGCCCCAGAGAAAAGAGACATGGGTGGGACTTATCTGAAAGAAGAAGAGGAAGGGTTCTAGATTAGGGGTGGATAACATAAAACATAATCTCAGAAATAGAAATGAAAGGCGTTGAGCATCTGAGGAAGGTATCAAAGAACGGAGAGTCACAGAAGCAGTTTTAACACACTTTCAGCTTTCCTTTCTGAAGGAAGCATTGGAACAAGTAATGAGAACAGAGGCTGTAGCAGCTCCCGAGGCCGATTCAGGAAGGGCTGCCCAGCTCAGGGACCTGTCTTAATACATTTGTGTTACCTTTACACAAACCACTTCTGATAGAATGATAGATTTACCTGGACTGACAGCTTTGTTGAGGAATGAGGATGAGTTTTCACTGTACAAGGAGAGATAACTAACAATAAAAATCTTAAAGGAAAATGTTACATGGAAACACACTATTATAAAAAGCTTCCTAAAATATATATCCAGACATACATAAAAAGTTTAAATAGAGTCGCCCTCTAACAGGGTGACAATGTCTATCAAATAAATAGTTCAGATAGGTTACTGCCTTAGGAGCTTTTGGGAAATAAAACCCCATTGTCTTAGTCAGGGTTTCTATTACTGAGATGAAATACCATGACCAAAAAGCAAGTTGGAGAAATGAGTTCATTCAGCTTACACTTCCACATTGCTGTTCATCACTGAAGGAAGTCAGGACAAGAACTCAAATGGAGCAGAAACCTGAAAGCCAAAGTTGATACAGAGCCGATGAAGGAGTGCTGGTTGCTAGCTTGTGTCCCATGGCTTACTCAGCCCGATTTTTTATAGAATCCAAGACTACCAGCCCAGAAATGACACTACTTACCAGGGGCTGGGCCCTCCCCCAATTGATCACTAATTGAGGAAATGCCTTACTGATGGATCTCGTGCAGGTATTTACTCAACAGAGGTTCCCTTCTTTCTGTTTACTCTAGCTGGTGTCAAATTGACACACAAAATCAGGCAGTAGACCTGACCCTAATGTTAGGGCCCCAAATGTTACAGGCTATTTCCTTTGCTCTCAGTTAACCTCCAGAACTTAATGGTAACACACTATTGCTGAAAATACCATATACTCAAATCGTAGAACATGAAAAAAAATGAATAGGTACCAACCTGGAAACTTCATTTTCTACTGACTAGCTTTCATGGTACTGGAATACAACTAGAAAAGTAATCATCAACTTACCCACCTGCGAACAAACCCTGAGATTTACAGTAGTTGCTGACTTGACAAGATGTGCCCACGGGTGTAATAGTGGCACAAACGTTATGGAATTAATTAACTTGTTTCCATTTGTCCCACTTACAACCCCTTCTATAAGATGGAACGCATCCCTGGTAGAGTTATCAAGGCCAAGACCTTGTGTCTAGATAGATCATAGACCCTAGGGAAGAACTATTATTCCATAGTATTAAATGGCTCCCATAGTTCTTCACATTTTTTGTTTTCTTTGTTTTGTTTTATTATTTGAGACAGGCTCATATTATGTAATCTCACCTGGACTGAAACTCACTATGTGGACTAGTTTGTCCTCCTACTCATAAAGATCCAGATGAAAGGTATGTGCCTTTAATAACACCCATTGGTTCTTATCAGAGATACATCTGTATTGGTGTATCTCTCAGTCTTCAACAGAGAGGCTTCTTTTAGCCTTAGATGGCAATTAACATAGAGACAGACATTTGCAGTGTGTATAGGATAAGAAACAGCGAAGCACTGAGCTCTAAATGAGACATCGCTATCATGTACACTCTGCTCCCACGGCTCAGAGATTATCACAGAAAAGGGCAAGAAAGACTATAGAAGTCAGAGGTGGTATATCTTCTTCAAAACAGTGTTTTCTGGACAGACAGAACAGTTGCACATATGAACTCTCAGTGGTTGTGACAGTTTGCACAAGACCTGTACAAAGATCAAGCCAGACAAAATTCCAGCATAGAGGGGGAGCCAGTCAACAAGTCTCCCTCCTAGCTGAGGGGCTATTGGCAATTGATAGCTGCTGGGAGAGAAAGTATGAAGAGAAAGCCAGTTTACTTTAATGGTGTGGTCCCTCCCTAGCAGCTCAGCTATGATCCAGTGGATGGTGCAGACTCAGACTCCTGGATGTACAAACTGGACTCAATGAGTTATTGTTTTTAAAGAACATAAAATTGGAGAAAAGGGAATAGAGTGTTGTAGCTTGTAGTTTCTACTACCCTGCTTCCTGCTTTAAGCTCCCAGGAGACAGCTCTACCACCCACAGCCCTGGTTCCCTTGACCCCATGGATGAAAGACACACACACACACAGACACACACACACACACACACACACACACACACACACACACACACACA
>JANHMN010000004.1:49272777-49286305 GCA_030674055.1 Rhabdomys pumilio | reverse complement strand
CACACACACACACACACACACACACACACACACACACACACACACACTGGCTCATTTTTAATATGCTTTTTAGCTCAATGGCCAGACACTTCTAAGTCTTCTGTAGCTAACCTAACCTTATCTTCACTCCGAGCTCAACACCTCTAATCCTGCCCTCAATTTAGTTGCCCTGTTACCTTCTCCTTGCTCAGCACTCCAAATCTGTCCTCAGCTTAGTTACATTTCTAATCTTTCACCTGCTACTCCAGGCCCAGTCAGGAAGCGGCCAGTGGCCACTCCATCGGACATGGCCACATGGCCGGTGGCTCTCTCTCTCTCTCTCTGAAATGCGGAAAACCCTTTTCCTCCTCCTGCATCAACTAGCCTGCCTGTGAGAACCTGAAAGTACCACCCACCCCTTCTGGCCAGTCATTGGCTGCTAATATCTTTACTGATTGATCAAGAACCAATTGGGGAGCAGAGTAAATATGGTCAAAACACAGTACGTGAAATTCTCAAAGAATAAAAATACTTTTAAAAGAAAATGCCTCATAGACATGCCCACTACCCAATATCATGGGAGTAGTTCTTCAGGTAAGGTTTCTCTTCACAGGTCAGTCAAGCTGAAAGCGAAGATTAGCTATCACGAGTCCACCGTAGCCTGTCCTGCCTTGTCTGTCCCTAAGATCTCATGTTAATGTTACTACCATACTATAAAACACAGTCTGGTTTTTAAAAATCACAGTCTTTAAAGTTTTCAACACTTAAAGGACTCTTTTAAAATCAGATGTCTCTTCACTGTGGGCTCCTGTAAAATGAAGGAAAAAAAATATGTTAAATATTTGATTATTTCAAAAAGGAAAAAGGTGGAGTATGCTCCATATTAAATCAAAGCAAAATTGAACATCTAGCAGTATAAATCAAATTCTGTAGCTCAGTGTCCAGCAAGTAGGACTCATGATCTTGTAGCTACAAAGGGCTCAACCAGGTCTACTTCCCTAGTTCTGCATCCTTAGACACAACACTTGTCTTGCAGGCTTAGCTCTATCATACCTGTTGCCGTCCTGGCACCTCCAGTATCCTGGGGTCTCCTCTCCAACTGAGGCTGCACCTTCAACCAACAGCCTCCCTTCCAACCCTGCCACACAGTGTCACATCTTACCCGTTCTCTGTGACTACTCCTTTAAAAACAGTATTCTAAGGAAGACTCTTAAACATTGCTAAGTTCGGCTTACAGCTTGATACACAGCACTGGTCTCCTTGGGTCACAGCTTCTGCTAGATGACCCTGGAGGAATGCTTCTGAGGAGAGTTTGCCACAATGATCTCTTGTTAATCACAGCTGACTTTGAGCCCCAGCTTGCTGGCATATATTATGGCAGTAAAGCAAAGGTTTCAAGGCCATAGATTCTCAATCCAAGGTATCACACAAACAGGCCTGATAGAGTTTTACCTTGCTTTGAAATTTCACAAGTCTGCCCCCCATCGTTTGCATTTCTCCCAGCATTCATATCTCCTAAGCACCCACAGAAGAGCTTACTAGGCTGAGTACTCAATGGTTTTCTCAATGGCTTTCCCAGGTCAAAATTCTAAATCCTTCCACAGTCCTCCACAAAACACCACAGTCGTGGCTGTCACAACAATACCCCACTCTCTGATACCATCTTTGTTCTAATTTTTTTTCTCTATTACTGTAATAAAACATTGATCAAAAGCTGCTTCAGACAAAAGGGATTTATTTCATCATAGAGGCTATTGCTGAAGGAAGCCAGGATTGGAACTCAAGGCAGCAACCTGGAGTCAGGCACTGAAGCCGAGATGATGGCAGAGCACTGCTTAAGCCTTGCTCCCCTGGCTTGCTCAGCTTGCTTTCTTATACAACCCAAGACCACTGGCCCGGGGACAGCAATGCTCATAGTAACTGAGCCCTTCTATATAATTAGCAGAGGCGCCCCCTTCACAAGTGACTTTAGGTTTGTGTCAAGTTGAGAGCTGAGACTAACTGTGACACCTGCTAACAAAACAAACAGTTTCTCAACACTCTAGATAGCACCCCTCCCCATTTAGAGCCTGTGGGTTAAAAACTACATCACCCAGCCTTTTAGACTGCGAGCATTTTATATGCAAATTAGGTACTGTCAATTGATGCATTTGCAAAAGTTTTGAATATAAAACAGGTTGCTGTCTTTTTGCTATTCTGCTAACAAGCAAGCTCACAAAAACATATGTATTACAAGCAACTTTGGGGCATTAATGACCAGACTCTATACATGGTTAACACTTCTGTGGGTGTCAAGAGAATTTCAGTGGTGACAGAGGAAGTGGCTTCCTTACCCAGCTACCTTATCTCTAAATAGAATCTATGATGATGAGCATTAAATTTAATAGTTCCATTTGTGGCTTCCTGATTCATGTTAATCTAACATTTTCAAATATTTTTAAGGCACCTCATTTCCTGTATATGATCCTTTCATGCTTAAAATATCCAAAATGTTTTCTCTCTTATACTGTGCTGTGACTAATATAGATTTCAGAAGTAGAAGTAATTATAGACAGCAGACTCCCAACAATAGGAACTTGACTGACAGTAGTTACATGACTCTGTTGGCTTAAAGGTGATATAGTGGTATTCTTTATCAGGTATTGACATGACCACTGGCACCATGAAGCAGACTTGCTATGGTGACCTACAGAATACCTTAGTCTGTAGTCACACCTAGGTTATAGTAATAATAATGAGAGGCCAAATCTTCACCTGAGAGTCCCTTCATTTCTTCCTTCTGCTCCAGGTGCACTTGGCATTGGGAGTTGATTGAAGGTATGGGAAGTATTAGGTTGACTAAGGTTTAGGACTCACCAGTGGTTCTACTAACAGTGTCTATGGCAAAGATCCTGGTAGTTTATCTGCCTTTGAGTTATCCAATCTTTTGTGAATAATCTTAATAAATTCATTGATTCACCAAAATGAATTCATGGCAATCCTTTCTTTAATCTATTGGTACCCTCTCTGTCTGGGATAAGCAAACATTTCTTTACATCTCCCTGGGAAAAGTCACATGGTTGAAAACAAGCATAATTCAATTCTTCCTGAAGAAAAAAAAAAAAAAAAAAAAAAAAAAAAACAAAAAAAAAGAGGTCAGTTCATGGCATGGTCACAAAACTAGTTAGCTAAATCACACATTTTTTTAGTGGTATCACAATGTAGCACCATAACGATCCAATGTGCCATTTGTGTGTCTCAAAAAGGCAATACCTTGACGAATCAGTGTAGTAGGAATAGGGCAAACAGAGACTTAGGGGCTGTAGGACATTTCTGAAACAATGAAGAGCTCAAGAACGAAAATTATAAACTAAGGTTTTTAAAGTATCTTTTAGATGTGTAGCCACTGGGGGGATAGTTATGAAAAATACCCAACAAAATAATAAACTTACTTAAATACTCTGATGCTTTTTGTTTGTTTGCTTGTTCCCTTGCTTTTTGTTTGTAACTAGATTTCATAATTCTTGAGTGTGAACTTTGTGGGTAACCTCAAGTCAAAATGTCAAAAGTTTGGACATGCCTGCAGGCTAGGCAAAATTAGACACTTGGACAGTTTCTTTAATTGCCTTCAGACAAGCTCCAAAATCTCTTAAGTCAATAGGATGATTCCTAAAGTCACATACCAAGACTGAGTTTTGAATACAAATTCAATTGAATGTGTAGTCTTTCTTTGTCATCTACATGTAAGTTAGACTTGGCTCTGAAAAGGATGAAACCCTGAAATATAAAATGAGCATATTTTGGTAAATTCAGGGGCATATAAATCCCCATAGTGTTCAGCATCCCTAGGCTTCTCTTGCTGCCAAAGCAGTTCCTCCTCCCATCCAATAAGCCAATTCTGCCTGTGTGTGGACTCTTCCATGACCATCCTCACAGAGATGCTGAGAATCCTTCACTTTCTGCTCTTTAGTTCAGCACCAGCTCTGACGCACTAATGCAAATACCCTCTGGCCCCTCTCCTAGTTCCAGGCCTTCACCCAGCAACCATCATGTATGTGTGTGGGAACTATGTTTACAATGGGCTTTAATCACTGTATTGTCTCTTTACCTATGAGTCACATTAATCATATCTCAAAGAGAAAATAGTCTTCATTTAAATACTTGCAACTCCTGGTTTTTTATGCATACAGAAACTGAAATATGTATCATAATTAGATTTATATTGAAGGAAAGATTATCAAAGAAAGAAGAACCATGAACATAGATATATTTGCTAAAGATTTTTAATTCAACAATCTAAATCAAGAACCATGTATCTGCTTAGCTGATCATCTAAAATGTAGCCTCAAAAGAGGCTTACTCCAAGTGAAATGAAACATAATGTAAAATTAAAAGTTCAAAGATGGGTTCCTTCTGGTCTGGGCCTGATCCAGGGCAGAGCCAGGGCGGCAGCTCTGCCCCAATCTCACAGAACCAAGAGGAAGCAGATTTCTCAGGAGCTCTAACCTGGGCAGTATCTTAGGTAAGCAGACAGCAAAGCCTGGCCCAAACAGGGAGTAACTGGGACCCACTAGGACCCAGGAAGTCACTCCCAGCCAGGAGCACTGGTACTTTCCTGTCTTCACCTGAGCACTGAGTAGATTTGGGGCCCCAGCTCTTATCCCACTAATAACACCCACCCCACACAGTTCTGAAACAACCAAGATAATAGGAAAGACAGGCTACAGTTAGAAAAAGGACAGGTAGCACCAAGGAGATACAGATGGCAAAAGGCAAGTGCAAGACTATAAGCATCAGCAACCCAGGGTACTTGGCATCATTAGAACCTAGTTCTCCCACACAAGAAAGTCCTGAATTCCCCCATATCACTAGCAAAGCAAGATTCAGATTTAAAATCACTTATAATGATGATGATAGAGGACTTTAAGAAAGACATAAATAACACTCTCAAAGAATTTGAGGAGAACACAGGTAAACAGGTAGAAGCCCTTAAAGAGGATACAAAAAAAATCCCTTAAAGAATTACAAGAGAACACAACCAAACAGGTAAAGGAATTGAACAAAACCATCCAGGACATAAAAATGGAAGTAGAAACAATAAAGAAATCTCAAAGAGAGACTACTCTGGAGATAGAAAACCTAGGAAAGAAATCAGGAGTCATAGACACAAGCATCACCAACAGAATACAAGAGATAGAAGAGAAAATCTCAGGTGCAGAAGGTACCATTGAAAATATTGACACAGCTGTCAAAGAAAATGCAAAATGCAAAAAGTTCTTAGCACAAAATATCCAGGAAATCCAGGACACAATAAGGAGACCAAACCTAAGGATAAATGGTATAGATGAGAGTGAAGATTCCCAACCTAAAGGGCCAATAAATATCTTCAACAAAATTATAGAATAAAACTTCCCTAATCTAAAGAACGAAATGCCCGTAAGCATACAAGAAGCCTATAGAACACCAAATAGACTACACCAGAAAAGAAATACCTCCTGTCACATAATAATCAAAACACCAAGTGCACAAAACAAAGAATATTAAATGCAGTAAGGGAAAAAGGCTAAGTAACATATAAAGGCAGACCTATAGAATTACACTAAATTTCTCACCAGGTACTATAAAAGCTAGAAGATGCTGGACAGATGTCATACAGACCCTAAGAGATCACAAATGCCAGCCCAGGCTACTATACCCAGCAAAATTCTCAATTGCCATAGATGGAGAAACCAAGATATTCCACCACAAAACCAAATTTACACAATATCTTTCCACAAACCCAGCATTACAAAGGATAATAGCAGGAAAGTTCCAGTGCAAGGAGGGAAATTATACCCTAGAAAGAGCAAGAAAGTAATCCTCTTCCAACAAATCCAAAAGAAGATAGCATCACAAAGATAATTTCACCTCTAATAACAAAAATAACAGGAAGCAACAATTACTGTTCCTTAATATCTCTTAACATCAATGGACTCAATTCCCCAATTAAAAGACATAGGCTAATGGACTGGATACGTAAACAGGACCCAGCATTTTGCTGCATACAGGAAACCCACCTCAGTGACAAAGACAGACTCTACCTTAGAGTGAAAGTCTGGAAAACAATTTTTCAAACAAATGGTCCTAAGAAACAAGCTGGAGTAGCCATTCTAAAATCTCCAGTCCAAGAACACAAAAGGAAGGACTCATGGCTCCACCTGAATAGGTAGTTGAGGGTAGCTTTGTCAGACATCAGTGGAAGTGGACGACCTTGGTGCCTGAAAGTTTGGATTTCCTAGTGTTGGGAAATTTCAAGAGCAGGGAGGCTGGAATGAGAGGATGGTGGGAGCACACCCTCATAGTAATTGGAGGAGGGGTGATGGGGTAAGGGGTTAGGCATCAGTGGAAGTGGACAGCCTTGGTGTCTGAAAGTTTGGATTCCCTAGTATTGGGGAATTTGAGAGTAGGGAGGTGAAAATGGGAGGATGGTAGGAGCACACCCTCACAGGAACTCCCAGAATTATATGGATTAGACATGACAGAGGCAGACTGCCAGAAGACTAGATTCCAGAATTCAAACAAAAAATTATCTTAATACTAAAATTTGTTTTGAGAATTGTATATTGCTGAACACACAGCCTTGGTATATCTACTCATCAAGCAAGCTGAGCAGACCTCCTCTAACCTCTGATGTCCTGGAACTTCAGCTGGATGCAGTTAAGACACAGCATCAAAGGCTTATCAATTAACTCTTCCCCCTGTCCCTCTTCTAATATCTCAATGCCCATAATCAGCTTGAAGAAGTGACTGAAGAGTCGGTGCCCCTATTCCCTGGGCTTGGGGACTGAGGTGGTTAATATTGGGCTGTCTTTCTAGGGAAAAGTAGTGGTTTTGTCGGAACAGGGAGGATTAGCTAGGATTTATTGCATAGCCATAACCTACTGGTAGTGATATGTATAATTGTTATTAAAATGAAGTTATAATTCCTTAAATGGAACAAAATTTACTTTGATTTCAAATTTAAGGTTTTCATTGGTACAATCTTCTTATTGATATAAAAGTGAGATGAATATTGTTACTCTCATAGGAATTGTGCCTGTATAATACATTTAGGAATACAAGGCTTAGACCCAGTCCTTCTTTAACTTTTTTAACTGATTTGAGATGGTTAGACTGCAAGTCAAGGGCCTATAGCATATTCATGTCTTTGAGTTTATTGTTAGAGTACTTTCTATATTTTATTTAGAAATAGCTGAGAGGAGCTAACAGACAACAGTCCAGATTACCTTACATGGATAGTTGGTTTTCAAAACATCAAAAGTCCACAGAATTGACATTACAAACATTTCTGTATTAATGTTCATTTTGATTGGAGACCTGTCTGCTCCTAACAGCTTCCTGTCTTGGATTCTAAGAAGAAATTGAGCATCTTTGGGGTTATTCCAAATGTGGTGAGACAGCCACTAGGCAAGAATTGCCTCTTTCCATCTACAGACAAATTACAGTCCAGAAAAGGACACACTTGCAGAATAGTCGACTGATTATATCTGCCAAGACAGAGTAATCAGCCCTTAATAATTCTGCATCACTAAGTCTGTCAGATGATCCTGGACCAGAAGGCTGAAGATCGGATGCTCCAACGTTTTGTAGTATAGGGACTGTCCAGGTGTTCAGCTGTCTCTATAAATTAGCTAAGTTTTAGAAGCTATACTTTGTGCTTCCCACAAATTCAGTTAACTCAGTCATTCTAGATTTCTGACAGGGTTGAAAACTTATAGTCTCATAGCCAATCCTAGCTATTTATTTTGAGAGAAAAGATTTGAGAGGATAGTTTTCAGCTGACATTCATTCTAAAGCCAAGAAAAAAACCCAGGTGCAGAACTAAGTTTCTTAGTTAGGAGAGATGACAGAGGTTCTGGTTAGTCAACAAAATGATGGTCTGGGTATTAGGTCTATCTTGTACCTCACTGACACAAATTGGTATAGTTATGCTCTAATGGTATTTTAAGAGAAAAGTTTTATTTTAACAGGAAGGGTGATATGTAGGAGGAGCTAAGGTAAGAGGAGTACAGAGAGGAAGAGAAGGAGGAGAAGGAGAGGAGGAGCTAGGTAATGAGAAAGAGAAAAGGTGGGGGACATGGAGGCGGATGTTCACGTCTCCGCCAGTCAAAAATAGTTGATATATCTAGGTTGAGTATTGAGTTAAACTTCTGATTGATACTGAGCACTACCAAACTTATAAAGCCTTTGGTTAACATTAAAAAAAAATTGTGTAAAAGCAAAAAGGAGAAGGGGGCATGAAATAGGGGTTTTCTATGGAGGGGAAATGGGGAAAGGGGATGGCACCTAAAATGTAAATAAAATATCCAATAAAAAATGAAAAAAAACAACTGGATATTAAAAAAAGAAGAAGCATGAAAACATAAATAAAATAAAATAAAATAAAAAATAAAAGTTCAAAGACTTGGTGGTGATGCATGCCTTTAATCCCAGCACTTGGGAGACAGAGGCAGGTAGATCTCTGTGAGTTTGAGGTCAGCCTGGTCTACAGAGTGAGTCCAGGACAGCCAGGGCTGCACAGAGAATCCCTGCCTCAAACAAACAAACAAACAAAAAGTTCAAAGACTTAAAAACAGAAGTATTCTATGTAAGTTGATCACCATTGAACATGCCAAATGATTCAAAGAATGTTCCCTCCGCTAAGACACACAAAAGTGCATCTATGGTTTAACAACATGTACCCCTTAAATAGTAGATGACTATTCCTTCTTGATAGAAGGTACAAGGGCATACTGGCCATTATACCTTCATAATGTTAGATTGTGGCACCACAAAAATGCCTTGTGGCTGCCATAACCACAATAGTGCTTTTTGACAACACAATGAACCAATGTCCCATCATGATACTTGACTGTGATATAACAATGCTTCACTGTGACATCACAGACCTTCACTGTAGCATTGCACTGCTAATCTCCGTCATCACAATTGTCCTTTGTGTTATCACAGTCCCGCATTGTATCATCATAAAGCCACACTGTGGCATAATAATGATCCAGTGTGACATTATAAAGGTTCGTTGTGCCATCATAAAGCTACATTATGTCATCACAATGCAGCATTGTCATCATCGCGTTCATCCATCGTGCCACCATAGTGCAACACTATGTTATCGCATTGTTCTTTTGTAACATAATAATGATTCACTGTGACAGCATAATAATCCAATGTGTTATTACAGTGCTCTCCTATGACATCACAATGATCCATTACACCATCACAATACCACACTGCAGCACCGTAATGATCGTGTGTCACTGCAATGGTTACAAAGCTCAACTGTGATCTTAACAATGACTTCCTGTGCCATAACAAATCTCCATCATTCCATCAAAGTGCATCACTGTTTCATTATCCCATTGTTCCTTTGTAACATCATAATGTTTCATTGTATTATAGCAGTGATACATCATGACATAACAAAGATCCACTATGACATCACAATGCTGTATTGTGTCAACATAATCTTCCTATGTGACATTATTTTAAAAGAATGCTTCATTGTGCTTTCAAAATCCACCTTGAGATATGACAGTGTTCTATTGTGCCATTACAATGCAGCATCATATTATGATGGCCCATTGTGACACCACCATACTGTATTATGACAGTACAGTGCTCTATTTGCCATCACAATGCTGGACTTTGGTATCACAAGCCCTGCTGTGGCATGCCAACACTGCATTGTGATGTCATACTGCTCATTGCTATAGCACAATGGTGAACTTTGACATCACAGGACTGAATGTTAAAATCACAAAGAGCCACTGTGCTATCATAACGCTTTCTCGTAACACCAACCACTTCTTTGTGCTAAATTCTAGATTCTCACTTCACAAAACCACATAATAAGCTCCCTGGTTCAGTGGCGATGATGGAACTGTTAAGTGTCATTATCCAAAGGATTACCATAAACTACTCCCTCGTCTCCTTAAAAACCACAGCCATTTTCCAAGCTGAATTTACATTGGAATAAAAGGAATATCTAGGCTTTGGGGCACTTTTAGACAGTGATACTCAGCTCCTCGGGAGCATAAAAAAATCAAGTCAACCATAATCCATTGCTAAGATTAAGGACTTGAGAGGGTCAAGTAATATATGATGTCTGTGTTAGAATCCCTCTTGCAATAGACCAAGAACATTCACTAACTTGTTTGGTGGATATTTTCCAATTACTAAATATAAAGTTGAAATAACATTTGGCTGCTGATAAAATCACCATATTGAGGCAGCATGGGCAGGGAGAAACACACCCGGATGACTCCTGCCTGCAAATTGCCCCTGTCCACTGCCACACCACACAGGCAAGACAGAAGACACCCAGAAACCTGAGCACCACTAAGATGAGCAAGTAGGTATAATGAGTTAACTTCAGTAAAATTAAAAGCTCACCACTTCAGCCACATTAGCTACACCTCAGGTGTTAGGGAGTTGCATGGGACTTTAACTATGATACAGAACTGTGAGTAATATGGTCTTATAGAATGAGACTACCAAAGTGACCAAGTGGACCCTGATACAAGGACTGACGGTTGGTATTAAATATATACTTCAATAAGTAATGAAGGCCAAAAGAGGGTTAAAAGGTAGAGGGGGCAGTATAGAATGTTCTCATAATCTTACAATTTAGATATAGTAAAACCACTGTTACTCTGAAACTATGATGTGTATTACAGTGTGTTACAAAACATATACAGTTATGGAATATCCCAGTTCTGCCATCCACTTAACTATCCGGGGTCTCAGTGCAGAGGAAAACACTGATAACCAAAGGAGACAAGAACAAGATCCTTTAGTCTGAAAAAGTCTGGAAAGCAACTGTGATCTCAGCACTCTGAAAGCGGAGACAGGAGAATCTTGTGTTTCAGGCTATCCTGAGCTACCTAATATTGATAACACTATCAAAAAATAAGCAATATCCTCTGGGCACATTAATGCATCTGAGGAGAGCTGAGCTGGCACTGAGGAATCTTTGAAGTAAAGAAGTTGACTGGTAAAGGATCCAACATTGTGGATAGGTGACAGGTAGGCATGGAAAACAGTTATCAAAAGAGATAGGTGATGACCAGAAATCTTCTTTCTAGTAGCAAAATAAGACAGGAAACATTTAAAAACAGAACAGAAACAGTCATCATCTACCCTGGAGGAATTGGCATGGTATAGAAAACTCCCCACTCCCCAACAAGAGGGAGTTCAGAGCCAAGCTTGTGAGAGAGAGAGTATCATAACACTGGTATTATGCTATCAGCTACAGACATTTTAAAGAAGGAAAATGTGCATGCAGAGAAAGGTGCATGCAGAGACAATAGAAGAGAAGAAATACCTAGAAAATCTTTTCTTGGCACAGCAGCAGGACATCATTTTTGAAAGGCTTAATAGGTGGCTTGACAACCCCAGACCCTCTGTGAACATCTCTGACTCTCTGAAAACTCAGACCAATTGTCATGGTACTATATACTGCAGCTAAGCCTGCAGAGTACCTGTGGACTGCAGGAAAGACCTTTGATCAAAATTGTACAGTGTTTTGAGAGGTTGTGGGTTTCTGTAATGGTCTCCATCTGTTGCAAAGAGAAGTTCCCTTGATGAGATTGAGATCTAAACTTCCACAACTGATCAAACTGCAGAGCTGTGGATCCCAGTTCCAACGGATATATCTACAACACAGCTCATTGCTGAAGAAGGAGCAGGGAGATTGCCGGAGCCAGAGGAACAGGGAGTTTGCTGTGAGACTGTGTCTCCTGGGAATGTCAGGGATGACTCATTAGCACACCTATGTATATATGACCTGAACAAGGATGACACCAATAAACAAGCTAATGTGAACAAGGGAAAGCTCACAAGGCCTCAACCCTAGTTACTACTCGAAAGGCAGTGGGACCTGGGAAAATGAACCTGAAATTGAGACAAACTGAAGTCTCCTGCAATAGCCAATTTTATTCAGAGCATCAGACAATCTATACTCTGAGAGTTAAGAAGAATCACATTGCCATTCAGGCTCTGTTTCGTCGACCTTATTGTCATGATCAGCCCAAGATCAAAGAGACCTCAGGCAGCTGTGAGCACAAGAACAGACTCTTGGGAAGCAGCTTTCAGTGAGACAGCTCATTTAATGGGGTGTGGTGGGTGGAGACAAAGACTATTTAAACCTTTGGAGAATGAGTAGGAGGTTTTGGGGTGAGGGTACATCATTGGTCAGGAACAAGGTGCTGGGGAATGCCTCATTTACATAAGGAGGAATCCCAGGTGCTGCTAAGCATGATCTTATAAAAGGAGAGGAAGGTGCTACAAGACCTCCTCTGTGGAGCAAAGGTTGGAGTGAAGGGCCAGGAGCACCAAGGCATGAAGGCCCTAGGCAAGTGGGGGAGTGATCGTACTCTTGGCAATCTCAAGGTGAGATATCCAAGGTTTGGACATGCCTTGTTCCTCTCTTGCTCCAGGCCAGCTTCCCCCACCTCCATCCCTGACTTCCTGACCCCACATCACATGAGCAAAGTACACAATCACAAGGATAAGCCACATGTAGAAAAACATGTTTTCCACAGAAGCATATAAACAAATAACAATAGCCAGTTGTAATGAGTAATCTGAAGTAAACTCACTCCTATCTGCTATACTTGGGAGGAACACAAAAGCATATTTCAAGAATAATTGTATGGTTTGGGGAGAAACTGAAGTCACAAGACTCCTGTCTTGTTTTCTTGGAGTTTTCTCACAGGTACTCAGAATTCCCCTCACACAACTCCATCCTTGGACTGTGTTCCCATACTAGAAATAGAACTACAAGCAACTAAAGGATGCTGAAAGCAGAAGTTGTCTTCCCCAGGGAAGACCATACCAATTAATTATCCAATACCAAATGGTCAGCCCTGAAAATATATACAAACAAGTAACATTATACAGGCTGAACAGGTTATATTTAATATTTACACACACATGCACACACACGCACACACACACACACACACACACACACAAACAATAACAACAACAACAACAGTTAAGGAAAGAGGGAGACCATAAATTTGAAAGAAAGCAAGTAGAGGCATGTACATGAAAGGTTTGGAGAGAGGAAAAGAAGGGGAGAAATTATATAACTATATTATCTCAAAAAATATTTATAAGAAATGTATAGTATTCAGTGAGGTGGAAAACTGGTCAGATCCAGAGTCTTCAGGGAAACACAGACCTAGGTTTCAAGGGATGCAAAGGACTACCAAGGCCTGAAGTCAATATCCCTAACCCTATCTGTGAAGATGGGACAAGAGTATGTGAGCTGACCTCCCAGCAGACTGCCAGGGGTAAGAACATTCACAACTTTGACCCCTGAAGGACCTCCAGAGTCGGTGATTTAATTATCCATGTGTGTAAAAGGCAACCAGTAATCAGGCAAGAGTTCATTCAGATTCTTGAGTCTCATGAGCTAGCCAGGGCATTACACTCTCCTGTGTCCTGTGTGTACCACTCATCCTTGCCTGCCTCTCTCTTCTCTCTCTCTCTCTCTCTCTCTCTCTCTCTCTCTCTCTCTCTCTCT
>JANHMN010000004.1:49256540-49267128 GCA_030674055.1 Rhabdomys pumilio | reverse complement strand
GGGGGGAGGGAAGGCGGGGGGGAGGGGGGGAAGAAGAAGGGGGAGGGGGGGAAGGAAAGACAGAAACAAGAAAGAAAGAAAGAAAGAAAGAAAGAAAGAAAGAAAGAAAGAAAGAAAGAAAGAGAGAGAGAGAGAGAGAAAGAAAGAAAGAAAGGAAAAAGGAAGGAGGAGGGAAGGAAGGAAGGAAGGAAGGAAGGAAGAAAAGAAAGAAAGAAGGAAAGAATATTGAATCACAGTCAACAAAGCTGAAAGGAGTTGGAGATCTGAAGATCTAACATCAGGCATGGAGATGCAGAGTTTGGAGTTTGCCTAGATGACTTGCTTTGGTTCAGTATTTCCTCATTATGTTCCTTTTCCTCCCTTTTGGAACCCAAACTCTTATCCCAACAGAACTTAGGGTCTAGGGAACAGGAAGCAAGAATTTTCCAGTGAATCACAGGGGTGACAGTGAATGGACCTATTTATTCCCTTTTCTGCCCTTTGATTTCTGGACCCATGGATCCTGACTATGGAAGAAACCATACCATAATTGGATGCTGATTCAAAGCATATACTGCCTTCTGGAGAACCTTACCCCAGTCCTCCAGACTGCTGCCACTTTACTGGTGTTGTAACTGTGTCTTCAAAGGGGCATTCCATCTCCCTATCAGGGCAGCTGCTTCAGGATGGTGGGAAACATGGTTAGATCAATGAATTCCATGATCATGGAGCCACTGTTATACATCTCTGGCTGTAAAGTGAGTTTCTTGGTCAGAAACAATACTTTGTGGAATATCATGATGGCAGGAAAGGCAAATCCATAGCCCGAATAAGTACCTACTCCAGTAAGAACAAAGCGTCTACATTCCATAGAGGAAGTGGTCCAACATGGTCAACCTGTCGCCAGGTTGCTGGCTGGTCACCCTGAGGAATGGAGTCACATCTGGGCTCAGTGTTGGCCTCTTCTGTTGGCAGATCTGCACTCAGCAGCAACTGTAGCCAGGTCACCCTTGCATCAAGATCTAGTCAGAGCTTACACACTGTCTGATGAAAGAGCACAACATCTCTTACAGTCGTGTCAAAGGAACTGAATCTGAGTCCAGTTGATGCTCTGGAAAGGGAAACAAGCTACAGAAATTAAATGGTCAAGAAATACATTCACGCATTGTAAATTAAGGAGTTGGAGTACAGTTCACCCTGCCCCAAGCTCTGAGTTAAATCCACAGCATGTACCCACACATGCCATATGTACATGATTCAGCAATCATATTTAGGTGACCGATTTAAATGATAATAGTTTAAAATGTAGAGAGTCTTACACAGACATTCAAATAGGTGCTACTTGCAAAAGCAGACAGGGACAAGGCACATGTCAGGGATCCGAAACGACTAGTGTGTGTGTGTGTGTGTATGTGTGTGTGTGTGTGCGCGCGCGCGCAGTGCTAGATCCCACCATATACTTGACAAGTGGTCTACTGTGGGGAATATAGAGAGAAATCTGGTGGAGGAAAAAGTGGGACAGAGAGTGAGCCACTTCAAGGCTTCTACGACTCCTTGAAGAGTCCTGGCCCACTGTACACAGTATATGATCTGACATGGCTCTCAGCACACCAGTGAGACCACAGAAAGGACCCAAGGTCAGGCCAGTGGCTGCTTCCCCTGTCTTCATGTAAATTTCCACAGGAGATGGGCCCCTCCCCTACAGCCTCCTGGACAGGGGAGTCAGATTCTGCTAAACAACACAGGTTGCCTGATTTGCCCTTGAATACATAAATAAACTCTAATTGCCTAAAAGGCTATGTGTAAGCTCACGTAATGAACAATAAAGTTAGACCTGCACATTGAAGCTAGTCTCCAGAGCCGGAATCACAAACTTCATGGGCTCATCTCCACTTTCCCTCCACTCCTCCATCCCTGTTCCCACAATCTACCACTAAACACTGAACCATATCCCTAACCCTTAAACTTGTACCTTGACTCAATTGTTAATTAGAAAGATATTCACCCAATTGTAATTTACTAAACTATTAGAAGCTAATGTCTGGAAGAGTCTGAAGTAGATATTTTTAAATTTTTTGCTTTGTTTATCTTACGTGTATGAATGTTTTGCTTGAATGTATGTATGCGCACCACGTGTGCCTGGTGTCCATGGAGGTCAGAAGAGGGTCCCTTGGACCTGGAGTTACAGATGCCTGTGAGCCACCATGTGGATTCTGGGAATTGAATAAGGTCCTCTGCAAGAGCAGAAAGTGCTCTTAACTGCCAAGCTACAGAGTAGAGTTTCTTTATTGAGAATTTTGTAATGCATATAATGTATTTTGATCAAATCTGTCCCACATTTCTTCCTTTCCACTTTCTCCCCACCCTCTATCCACTTCATTTACTCTTTGTTTGCTTGCTTACTTGCTTTTGTTTTTAGACACATTGAATCCATTTAGTGTATTAGTTGTCAACCTTTTAATGCTGCAACCCTGTAACACAGTTCCTCATGTTGTGGTGACCCCCCCCCAACCATAAAATTATGTCTATTGCTACTTCTGCTTTTATGAATTGTAATATAAACGGAGTTTTTTTTTTGAGATACAGGTTTGCCAAAGGGGTAACAACCCACAGGTGGAGAACCACTGATTTAGTGCTTTCTCTGTGTCCATGGGGGTGGGACTACCAGAGTGTAGGGAGCCCTTCAGACTCAGTATCTGTGATGGTTTCTATATGCTCAGGCATATACAAACAATATACAAGAAGTGGCACTATTAGAAGGTGTGGCCCTGTTGGAGTAGATGTGACCTTGTTGGAGTAGGACTGTCACTGTGGGCATGGGCTTTAAGACCCTCATCCTAGCTGCCTGGAAGCCAGTCTTCCACTATCAGTCTTCAGATGAAGATGGAGAACTCTCAGCTCCTCCTGCACCATGCCTGTCTGGATGCTGCCATGTTCCAGCCTTGATGATAATGGACTGAAACTCTGAACCTTAAGGCAGTTACTACCATACAACCCTTACAGGAATGAGCATATCTTGCCAAGCCAGTCATTATTGTTACTTGCAGGGTTTACATCTGCATAAGAAGGTTTGATCATTTTTCTCCCTAGTAACATGATTCAAGCATATGGTGTATTCAGCAACAGGCTCTTACTATCAAATTCTGCTGGGTAGTCAAGACCAATGGCAATGGCCTGAAATGTTTGGAGGGGTTTATGGGACCCTACTGATCATCAACACAGAAAAAGATAACCCATACTTGGCACTAAACTGTTGATTTCAGTACCTATATTGGCTGAGAGAGGGTTTGTCCTCCAATTATAGGTTATGGAGTAGATTTTTATTGCTTAATTCACTGTAACAGGAACAGCAGGATCACCTCTATGTAAACACCGGGGGCAGGGGTGGAGCACACAGCTGCAAAAGCATCTCCTGCAGGAGGACCTAATTCAAGACTGTCTGAGAGACCAAGGATTGCTGGTGCAGACAATGCCAGCCAATCAGGAACTGCTGTTTAGAAGAGATGCTTTCTTGGACCAGTGAGACATGAGTGGAGAGTATTAAAGGAGCTTGCAGCAGTGTTCAGATGAACTTGGTGCCGTGTTTCTCACCTGCTCCCTGAGTCCGTGTCATTGACTCTATGCCATCTCACCTCCAACCACAAAGGGCAGGTAGGGTCAGGCAGCAAATAGTCCAGGGCAGAGGCAACAATTCACCACTATGGACATTCGTATAGATGCATATACTTTGTAAAATGACACAGATTTTTTTAATTACATGGCAGTACTTTAACTCTCTCTCTCTCTCTCTCTCTCTCTCTCTCTCTCTCTCTCTCTTTCTCTCTCTGTCTGTCTTTCTCTGTCTCTCTCTCCCTCCTTCCCTCTCTCCCTCTCTCCTTCCCTTTCTCTCTCTCTCCCTCCCTCTCCACACCACCACCACCATCACTTTTTTGGTGCTTCTGGAGATAAACCAAAAGCCTTAAACTCGATAAGCAAGAAGGGTTCTAGCCTTAAAAATGGACTCCTTATCATAGCAAATCATTTCAGAGGCTGGTGCTCACAATGCCAGTATTATTCAGATAAATGCTTTGCTCTCTGCTTGTAAAACAGACAGTACTATGTGAGTTTGTTTTCATCTAGTAAGAGAGTAGTCCTACGTCAGGACTTTAGTGGATTTATCATGGATATGTACACATTAAAGACCCTTACCATACAGACAGAGACACGGGGACAGAAAGGTAGAGACAAAGACAAAGAGAGACAGACACAAAGACAAAGAGACAGACAGACAGACAGACAGACAATATATAGAAGAGAAAATAAGAAGAAAAATGAGCAGCAGGGCCAGGATCAGTTATGGATAAGGCCTGTGACTCATTCCAACCTGTTACTGTCTGCATGCTTTATATTTGTGGCATGTTGGGAAAAAAAATCAGAAAAAGAAAGCTTCTTGATACACAAAAGTTAAATGAAATTCAGAGGTCAGTGCCTGTCAACATAGCTGGACGGAAGCAGCCACATGTATGTTACATGCTGTGTTAGCGTGTCTGTACTGCACAGGAGTCTTGAGTGACTGTGACAGAGGTTTAAGGCAGGCAAATATTTACTATCTGGTCCTTCATAGGAAAAGTGTGCAGTGTGCTTGTTTCTTCATCTCTCAATGATCAGAGTACTTTTTTTTTTTTTTTAGAATTTCACTTGAATACTGTATTTACATAATTTCCATCATTCAAGTCCTTCCATCCCTCCTCAAACGCATGACTTCTTCAATTATTAGTGTGTTATTGTTATACACACACGCCATATTAAGCATTACTCGTATATATGTACATGGATGAAAATTCGCAATCAGATAATCTGTCAAGGGGCTCATCCCTGGAGAACACTGATGGTTGGCTTATTGCCTGTAAATATCATTGAAGGGTGGGGCCTACAGAGTTCAATTCTTTTATTATTTTTGTTATTGTTACATGTCTGAGTATTTTGCCTGCCTGTATGTTTGCCTAGTACACGTGTCTCTGGTGTCAGTAGAAGTCAGAGAACATTGGATCCCCTGGAAGTGGAGTTACTGACAGTTGTGAGTTGCCATGAGGGTGCTGGGGATTGTACCAGGTCATCTGGAAGAACAGCTAGCACTCTCAGCCACTGAGCCATTATTCCAGCCCTATAGAGCACAGTCCTGAAGGAGATGATTATTACTATTTGTGTTCTTTTGAGAAAACTTTCACTCCAATTTTTTTTCTAAAGAAATAAAATAACTCTGTTTTCCATACATCTCATTGCTCCCGGGTATCATTTATTTCAAAACTAGTCCATGTGGTTATGCTTTCCTCTGCTGTGCTTGAGGTAAAATGAGATATATGGTAACCTAGGTGGATTAATGCAGACAGACCAAAGACCGATAAAGAACACGGGAAAGAGAGATGGAATGCCACATTCTGGCACAGGAAATGTGAGAGGGAAATTCTCCTGTCAGTACCAATTCAATTTATACAATTTGGTCCTTCCATAGTGGTACTATTTTTATTGCATTAAGAAGTATATATTGTAATTATTAATACAAACATGTTAGCACTGGCATTTGCTGCTTTGAGGTTTGACCTGCATTTGTGAAGCTGAGTCTTAATGCATTGAAGTTGGATATGGAGGAACATTCATGTAATCCCAGCACTTAAGAGCCTGAGGCAAGAGAATTGCTACAGGTTCAAGGTCAGCCTGAGACCCTGTTTGAGAACAGCAACAAATATGTGTTAATACACTGAAGCTTATGGGGGAAAAAAGGCAAACTCTTCCCAACGAGAAAAATTAAAGAGTATCTTTTCTTGAGACAATTATTTTAATTAAATGTCACTTTGCTCTCTATAAAAACATAGAAAAGACATTTTTATTTAATGTCTCCAACAACTTCTAAGAAAAAGTATATTTTTACCACTATTTGTCTTTAGAATAACCACTTGCTAGTTACTGGATTCCTTTGATTATTCTTTGCATTCCAAAAATTTTCTACTACTTAACTTTCTTACAGTCAAACAGAGCTTTGTCCCTAGTACGGAGACTATTTCCTTAATCACTGTGCATGGATAATAGCATGCATTCTCTCTGTTCCAGTGCTATCCAATCAGGGAAGATTTACTACCAAAAAAAAAAAAAAAAAAAAAAAAAAAAACTGATTTGCCAAAAGGGACCTATATCTAAATGTCCACGGTCATTTTAGCTTTTGAAATTTGTAGCTCCTAGAGTAGCTTCCTTTTTGGAAATTCCACTTTAAAATTATAAAAGGGCTGGAAAACTAATATCCACCAAACAGAAAGATGCAAGAAAGGCAAGCAGACCTCTTTGGCATTCATAATGTTCAGGAAATGCAGGATTGAAGGTAACCCTGGCGACTACAGAGAACAGCTCCAACGTGGTTCTGGCCACACTGCCACCTCAAGCTCCTAAGCCCACAAGGCATTCACTCTGGCTTTTGCAGGCTGGGAGTTCACTGCACCAAGGATCTTTTCCTGCTCCTTGGTTGCGTATTGCAGTTCTCGTGATTAATGAATTGTTGTCAAGGCCAAGCTAAAGCCCTTGCTTTTCCCCAAAACAACACTTTACAGAACACACACAAAAAAATCCAGGAGACAGATGCACACTTAGCATTTTGTATTTTTGTTAACAAGTTAAACAGGACGGTCAGATGTAAGTAGAGAATAAAGTGAAAGGAAACTGGAGAAGTAAATGCAGGTAGCAGACTTGAACTAAGGCCAAACGTGGGCCAAAGGACTGAGCCCTGAGGCTGAAAGGTAGGGAAACCAGGTTCGTAGCTATTGACTATTGTTTTAGAAGTTAAATAGGAAATCACTTACCGGACAGGGTAATGGATGCAGGTAATCCCAGCACTTAGGAGGACGGAAGACCAAGGGTTCAAGGCTACATAGTGGGTTTGAGGCCAGCCTGGACTATATAAAACCCTGACCCCTAAAATAATAAGAAAAGAAAATAGTAACCACTCAGTTGTTTCACCTTTTATTAAAAAAATCACTAAAAGATAACACTTCCAACCCAACCCAAGATGTCACTCCCCCAAAATGTTGCGTACATAGGTTCTCAATGACCAAAAATCATGGAAATGTTTTGTTTTGTTTTGTTTTGTTTTGTTTTGTTTTGTTTTGTTTTGTTTTGTTTTGTTTTAAATCTTCTCTGAATCATTCAGACAATTTTCTTGGTTTTTCTTGTTACTTCCAAAACAAACTTCTATGAGTCCTTTTAATCTTGTCAACAATATAAACCAGCAACTCTTCGATAGTTGTGTTTTCAGTCTGAAGTGTCTCCCTTGGGCTCATGTTCTGAAAGCTTGCCTCCCAGCTTGTGGTGCCATCTTGAAGGCCATAGGCCTTTTGGGATACAGGGTCTGGAGGGTGGAAGCAGATTTTCTGAAGGTGGTAGCCAGCTCTCCCTGCCTCCTGCTCTGCAACACTGAGGACTCCCCACCAGGCACTCCCACCAGCAAGCCTTCTCTGCCATGATTGACAGGACTCCATGTGCAAAGATGAACCCTCCTCCCTTAAGTTGCTTCCATCAGATGTTTTGCCACAGTGCTGCAATAAGTAGTGAATACAGACAAAATGTCAACACCTGAGAGACTTGTAGCCTGCAGCTTTGTCGCTATAATAACCTGCATGTCTTTCAGAGTGAAGCAACTCAGGATGAGCCCATAAATCCCAGCACACTAGCATACAACCTGGCCCTCAAGAAGCCAGAAAAACAGCATAAAGAAAACTGATAAAAGTATGAAGAAATGATTATTTCTTAGTTCTAAGTAATGGCTACAAGGATATTCACCATTTTCTGTAACTGAAATATAAGTTTTGAGATTATTTTTCTAAGGGAAAAAAAAAGGTAAGGAAGTTATCAGACGCTCAAATCCTAAATAAAGAAATAAAGAATGGGAGAAACACACTGAACCTTTCTTGTACGGAAGGAGTAAGTGGAGGAAAACAGCAGTTGCCTGGAGGGACAATGATCTAGGGGGTCCCTAGGAGCAATAACCCTATTGCAGTGAAGGAGGCAAGCCAAGATACTTGTAAGCTCTGGAGAACCCTTAACACAGGAAGCTATTTATCATAACAAGCTTGGTTGATACTCTTCCCATACTGAACCAATTAGGTTCCCCATTTCGTCATACTTCATAACTCGGGATGACAGGCTTCCAAGTATGGTACAGTGGAGTAATTGAATTTTGATCAAACACACATGGCTCATAACCCAGTATGTGAAATTTTCAGAACAGTTCACAGCTTTTAAATATCCAGTCAACATGTTGCCAAAAGTACAGGATGTACTTGATGCAGGGGGGGGGGGAAGGAAGGGAGGGCTGGATCATGGTAGAGCTGTAAAACAAATATTGTTTTCTCTCGTTCTCTTCTGATTTTTCAAATAGCAACAGAGAAGGGCCGGAGGATATCACACCACAGCTCAAGACTTCCCTTGGCTTGCGCCTCATTCACGAACATCTTTGAGTCTTGTTTCAGATGAGCTTCTTTCTTTACAGTATGAAACCAGTTTTACATGTGACTATTTTCATGTCACATGTCCATGACAGATGACTTGCTAACATTTCTCCTTATATCAACATCCAAAAATTATTTCCCGACCTCCTGATAGACGTAGGACATTGGCTATACAGGTGAACGCTTTGGAGCATGAGAAATGATCCCTGCTTCATGGGATATATCACATACAGAAAGGCAGACAG
Source organism: Rhabdomys pumilio (assembly GCA_030674055.1). Taxonomy (NCBI): domain Eukaryota; kingdom Metazoa; phylum Chordata; class Mammalia; order Rodentia; family Muridae; genus Rhabdomys; species Rhabdomys pumilio. Next base: position 49,258,433 of record JANHMN010000004.1, on the reverse strand, counting down.
GAAATAAATCAAAAGCAATAACTTTATACTTACAACCCATGAAAGGTGGCATGAAGGAAGACTCAGACACCAGGAATGACAATAATGGTTATCTGATTTATCTAGAAGGGATGGAGTAGAGAGAAGTATGGGTTATACCTCCAAGGATGTGCTCTTGAAAACTGAGCACTGAAGAAAAGATATTCCCAGAAGACCTCAAGGATAAACCCTCAACACCAGTGAGAGTTTAGCAAGTTCAAAGACATGAAGCACAATATACTGAGGGCACCGAAAAGATGGGGTAAGGGGTGGGAAGACTACACAAAGGCATTCGAGGGATTATACAAGGCTTAAGTATCACAGGATGGTGAGACAGGAAGACCAGACAGAAAGATGGAGGCACTGCAACGATCTGAGTAGAAAGCGATAATGGCTTAGAACACACCAGGGCTGAGGACCAGAGAAGAGATCTGGGGGCATTTCCAAGAGGTGACATGACTTAAAAACTAAAGGTGAGAAGTTGGGGAGAGAGGGGTCTCAAGCACATCTCTAGTTTTCTAGCTTAAGCAAGTGAGCGACTCAAGCCTGCTGGCTACAACCTGTTTCTGTGACCCTGAAGAGCGCACTCTTCAGGAATGCCTGAAACCTCAGTTCACAGGCCTTCAGTGGGTGTTGCTCCTATGCTTGAGCTCATGCTGGGATACAGGAGTTTCCATCTGTATTCTCATCAAACCTTCACTGGCAGAAGACTCTCCCTGAACTATGGAAAAGTCACATGTGAACATAACCTCGAAGTTTTTCCTTCCCGGCTCTACAGACATATTTAGAGTGGGCTGCCAATGGGGCAAGAACCCGAGAAAAAAAGCAAGCTGGCCCTTTGGGATCATTTAAGAACCAGGAGTGTTTCCTTATCATGGCATAGAGTGTCCTCGAGCATCTTTAGTGTGAAGGCTAGGAGGTAAACAAGGTATATTCCTGGCCTGAACAAAGAAGATATTCTTTCAGGGAAGAAAGGGGAAGGGGGAGGGGGAGGGGGAGAGGAGGGAGAGGGGATAGAGAGGGGAGAGGAGGGGAGGGAGAGGGGAGGGGAGGGGAGGGGGAGGGGAGGGGGAGGGGAGGGGGGGGGGGGGGGAGGGGAGGAGAGGAGAGGAAGAGGGGAGGGGAGGGGAGGGGGGGAGGAAAGGGAGGGGGGGAGGAAAGGGAGAGATCAACACAGAGCAGCATAGTATGTCAGGCAACTTCGTCACATTTAACTTACGGCAAAATTACTGACTCTACTGGGGTACCCAAACACAGGCACAGCCGTGAAAGACTGGAGAAGGTGTGTTTGAAAGAAGTCTTAAAAGAGACCAAAATTTGCTAATCAAAGAAGATGAAGAGGAGAAATTCTAAGAGGGGGCAACAGCCCTGGGAAAAGCAGAGGGGTAGCTGGGTAATCAGGGCCAAGCCCTCAGGGAAGACTGGAAGGTCCTGAATCCAGATTGGCAGCAAAAATCTGATTTCTGGTTCTCCTGTGGAACCTGCAAAACTCTTACCAGGGTGCAGAGGATGCTTGCCACCCCGTAGTTTGGCTCAAATACAGATAAACAGAAGGCCTCGAACTGTAACCATTGTCTCATGAGTTCTGTGTTTATCTCTTGGAGTTGGAAGTACCTCTCTCTCTCTCTCAAGATCCATTGCAAGTGGACACTTGACCACTCCTAGAATCCAGATCTTCTAGAGAGCCCAAAAAGATGTGCCAGTGGATGTTCTTGTGGGCTGGAGAACACAGACAAGAGGCCTATATAATTTAATCCCAGTCGGCAAAGCAGTACCATTGCCCTGGTCTGACAGTGACCTCCACCAGAAAACAAAGAACGAAAGCGTGTGTGTGTGTGTGTGTGTGTGTGTGTGTGTGTGTGTGTGTGTGTGTGT
>JANHMN010000004.1:49243762-49256530 GCA_030674055.1 Rhabdomys pumilio | reverse complement strand
TGTGTGTGTGTGTGTGTGTGTGTGTGTGTGTGTGTGTGTGTGTGTGTCCTTTAATTTTTAATAGCTATTCAGACAGTCCTTGGAGAGGGAATTGGCAGGTTCAGCGGGAGGCTACTCCCCCACCTGTCTCCAGGCACTGCAAACACAGCTGCGGAAGGAGACAGCCAAAGCTTCCAAGGAAAGAAATGGTGCGGAGAGCTGGGGGTGGGAGGAGGACGCCTTTCACACAAGCCCACTGGGGACTGGGCCTGTCTAGCAACTGCAAAAACAAGCCAAGAGGACACAGTCGGGCTCTCTATACAACTTCATGTTAAGTAAAAATCCATTCAGGACCCAGCTCAACAGCCGCTTCAAAATCATTGTTTTATAAAATGGAGAGCAAGGTAACCAGAGCTCTGGCGAGGCCATGGTCAGGTTTTGCTGCTTGAATCAAGATGAACCTTGAGGATTTCCGTGCTGTCCTAAGACTTGAAACCAAGTACACAAAACACAAAACTTCCCGGTACAGTGCCTAGAAATGTCTTTATCTGTATTCCCGCAGGCTGAAAGTACACACACGGTTAGGTTAAAGTTCAACTCCCAAAGAAAAGGAGGAAGGGGGGTTGGGGGAGGAGACAAGAGAGAAACAGCGGAGTCTAAGAGACCGGGGAGGGGCGGGAGGGGGGGCGACAGAGAGAGACAGAAAGAGAATAGCAACCCAGGCCAGATTTCAACTGTCCTGATTCAAATGTTAGCAATTCTACGGTGGCCAGCGGCTCGCCGCTCCCCCAAAATGAGGCAGCAATTAGAAGAGGGGGAAAGACCGTTTTAGAAGACGAAAACTAAAGCAAGGAGGTATTTTTGGTACCGCTTTAATCACGAAATAGCACGAATGTGGTCTGTGCCTGCGTGCTACACAAACGTCGATTTCAATACCACTGAACGCTAGTTTGAAAATTTCCATTTTTGTAATTTGCTTCCCTTTGTTAGGCCAAGATTTGAGAGAAACCTGGCAGCGTCCCCAAGCCTGGCACGGGATCGCCTCAGACGCACTCGGCTGCTCGGGAGGCGGAGCGCGAGGCACCGGACCCGGCGGGCGGAGCCAGGCCAGCGGGGCCCAGCGCAGCGCCTTCCGCTAGGGCGTCTGGCGCCATCTACCGGCGACCAGGCAAGCGTCAGTGCGACCCCAAAGCAAGCTGCGGTGAGCTGGCTGGACCTGGTCCCAGACACTAGTAACAGCATTTCCAACAAAGACCACCCGTCTTTAGCCTACTCCTATCTAAGTGTTCTGCCCTAGGAGTTGATCTAACTGCTTTACATAAACCCCACCTAAGGACAAAGGCAGTCTGTGATCCCAGAATAGACTCAGCGAAGAGTGTGTGCTCCGACAACTGTGCTGTGATTGAACATATGAATGAATGAACCAATCTATCAAGGAATCCAACCTACCAAACTTTCAGAAACATTTATGTTTGTCAGACATTTTGTTGATGACGACTAGTGAAGTCTACAACAAGTCTGCACTGTGCAGACTACTGTAGTACCCCCTCTCCAATGTGCACAGCAGTAACTTACAACTGCCAAGTCCATCCCACAGCCTCCCTTTACAGGTGAGTAAAGACAGATTCCTGGAAGTTAAATGCCTTTTTCTATGTCAGTTTGTTGGTCATAGACCTAGTTCAGACCTACATTTTACTGACCAGTTTGGTATTTATTTTGTAAGGCAAGAGAATCATTCCATCTTTCTGTAGGCTAGCCTGACCTGACACATATTCCTAGCTGACTGTCTAACAGAGGTAGCTGGCTCCACCAACTACCTATGGCTGATCCCTGAGCTTCTGTCCCAGCTTTCTTCTCCGACCCAAGGCAGCTGCCACACAGTTTTGCTTCAAAAATCAAGTGTTGCTCCAAGCTAATGCCAACTGCTCTAAAAGCATGAGTCTGTTTCTCAGAGCCTACAGCACTGGGTCTTTGAGCTTGTGTGTTAGTGAGCTTCAGGCAGGTGCATTTTTTTGTATCAACACATGCTGATATCCAGTAATGATCCTATATATCCAATCTATTACCTCTACTATTCCAAGGCGTGCAATTATGCAGCTATTGAGTTTCCCAACAACAGCTATATGTGACGTTAGTATCTATCAGTCAAAAAGGAATATTTGCTGTAGAGGTTAACACCCAGAGACTAATTTAAAGGGTCCATCTGGCATGAGGCTCTGACCTCATTATGTCAAGTGACTATGATTCTGGGATTCAAAGCTCCAGATTCAGACCACAACCCACTGACAAAGTGAAAATCACATCACCGTGACCTCTGAATGGATAAAAATGCATCCTAACTGTTGGTTGTGGTGACGACAGTAGCAGTGAATTAAGTATTTTCTATATTCCAGGCTCTCGGCTAACTACATGATGTATATAATCTAATCTGTCTTCACTATAGCCCTATATGGGTTTCTATCTTTATCCTGTTTTCAGAATAAAATCATTGAAGTTCAGAGAGTTTGAAAGACCCAGCTCTGGTACAGTTCCCAGTGGTGAGGATCCTACTGGAACTCCTGACTCCGGCTCCTAACCTTTATGTGACAGGATAAACTGCTCACACCACACTGCCTCCGTTCACTTCCCTATCTCCATTGCAAAGCTCCAGAGTGGGTCCTATGCTTCTCTTGACAGTTAGTGAAGGCATGATATGAATTATTTGTTCCTTTTTCATAAATCCTTCCAGAGCTCCATCCATATTCACACCTCCACCATTTTATGGATGGACTCAGTGGAAGTGCTTCCCAACTGGAGGTCAGTCTGACATCCCAGAGACATGTTGCAATGTGTGGGGCTGGTTTTAGTGGCTAGATCTGTGGGCAGAAGGTGTTACTCACCCCTAGTAAGTAGAGGAAAGAGAAACTGCCAGCCATCTTAGATAAAAATACAGCTCGCCACAAAAACAAAAAAACAAAAACAAAAACAAAAATAAACAAAATTTATTTAGCCCCAAATGCAGGATCTGACAAACTCTAGTTTAGAAATCTAAAACTGCACAGCCAAACATTAGGTGAAGCTCAGGGAATCCTGTGGAAGAGAAGGGAAGAAGGATTGGAGCCAGAGGGGTTGAGGACACCACAATAAAGCAGACCACAGAATCAACTAACTGGGGCTCGTAGGAACTCACAGAAACTAAAATGACATTCAGGGAGCCTGTGCTGGTCTAACCTAGGTCAGCTGCATATTTGTTATGGTGGTGTAGCTTGTTCCTGTGGGATTTCGAACAGTGGGAGCAAAGGCTGTCTTTGACTCTTCCCTGTTTGCTCCTACTTGGTTACTTCCAGCCTTAATATGAGGGGATGTGCCTAGTCTTGCTGCAACTTGATATGCCATGTTTGGTTGATATCCATAGGAAGGCTGCTCTTTTCTGAAGGGAAACAGAGGAGGAGTGGATCTGGGGAATTGGATGGGGGGACTGGGAAGAGAGGAGGGAGAGGAATCTGTAGTCTGGATGTTATATATGAGGGAAAAGATTATTTTAAAAAGAAAGAGGAAAAAATAAATAAATAAATAAATAAATAAATAAATAAATAAATAATCTGATATTGAGTCAGACAGGTATACCAAGTGCCTGACTCTGAATGTGCAGGTACAGATTTGAAGTATAAGTTTTCAATTGATACCTTGATAATGACAAAGGATAAGGGTCTCAAGAGCCATAAGTTCATTATGGGTTAGCAAAGTTTGGTAGAGAAGATGACACTTGAGCAGAAAAATCAAACAAGATCTAGATTCCAGGTGAAGGGACATTGATGCAGGGTGGGAGGTGTACACAGGGAATGTTGGCTTGTCTTCAGTGGAGTGGGAGAAGTATGGAGAGACGTGAGAAAGGGGGGGTGACTCTGAAATCAGATCACAAGGCCTAAGAACAAGGAGAAAGACTCTGGACTTCACTGTAAGTTATGAGAGTCCATCTGTCACTCTTACATAGGGAATCATACTGACCCAAATGTCTCAGGAAAACAAATCGATGAATAAAAATAGATTGCAGTGAATAAGGGACAAGTGACCAGAGACATAACACTATTGCTATGCATTCTCCTGGTAAAAAATACTTCTCACTTTTTAATAATAGTAGTAAACAATAACAGTAAGTCAGAACCTCTGATAAGCACAGTGTACATAACCCTACTTCATGCTCCCTGCCTCTTCTAAGAATTTCCTTAATTTTTTCACTGAGAGAACAGAGTCTCAGAATGGCTAGGAAGTAACAAGATTGAAACTGACATCCATCTGTGGCCACTACAACCTATAGTGCCTATTGCTTTGAGTGCTGAGTACTTGGTTAGGATACTTGACCTTTAGACCAATCAAACTCTTCTTTTTATGAAGTAGGGAGCATTTAAGTGTTATGGCTTAAGAGTGATATGTTTTTGTGTCAAGATGACAAGGAGTCAGTTGGGATGGCTAGTTTTATGTCAACTGGACACAGGCTAGAGTCATTTGAGAGATGGAATCCTCAAGTGAGAAAATGTCTTCATAAGATAGGACTGTAGACAAAACCTGTAGAGCATTTTCTAAACTAGTGATTGATAAGTGGGTAGCCATTGTGAGTGGTGCCATCTCTGGGATGATGGTCCTAGATTCTATTAAAAAAGAACTCTGAGCAAGACATAAAAGCAAAGCAGTAAGCAACACTCCTCTGTGGCCTCTGCATCGGTTCCTGCCTCTAGGTTCCTGCCCTGTTTGAGTTCCTGTTCTGACTTCCTTCAGTGATGGTCTATGACATAGAAGTGTAAGCCAAATAAACTCTTTCCTCCCCAACTTGCTTTTGGTCATGGTTTTTCATAATAGTAATAGTAATCCTAACTAACACAGAAATTAGTACCAGGAGTAGGGTATTAAATATGACATACTTGACATTGTCATTTTGGGGAGGATTTTAAAAGGACTTGAAACTTTGGATGAGAAAAACAATTGATTGCTCAAAGTTTGGTGAACTTTTCTGTAGAAAATAAGAATATTTAGAGCAATGTAGGCAATAGAGGCCTGGCTGGTAACATTTCAAAGGGATTTTTAAAAGCCTCTTAATAACTCTGTCAAGACCATTGTATATTTTAAATTAAAAATCTGTGTTTCAAGAAAGCTGCAACTGAAGAATCAGCTATGATGAACAAGAGACCAAAACCACTGGAATTAAACCTTTGCTTTATTGGGATAGTTGATGCTGGTTAGCTAGAACTGAGAAATTGGTGGTTATTAAGAAGAAACCAGCATCACTAAGGAAAGTGTTTCCTCCAAATCAGCACACAAGTGATGTTCTAGAGATGGCCAAGGTTGTACCAGAATCTGGCAGCAGACCTTGGTAGTTTAAGAGTCATCCAGGTGCTATTTGTTTTGAAGACATGGAGAGGTCATAGGAAGCAGCTAAGGCTTGGCACTGTGAGAGGCCAGGAGAGGCCATTAGTGAAGGTACAGCCTCAGTAGTGGTTAGAGTCCAGAACTGAAGGGGTCATGCATAGAAGTTGAGGCTTGGCACCATGAAAAGAGACCAAGAGAGGCTACTGGTGAATGTGCAGCCAAGCCGTAGTAGGAGACTCCAGCATTTTAGAGATGCCAGTACCATGGGATGACCACCAAGGACAGCAGCAGTCTCAGAGTGAAGCCAACTATATTCCAGAAGATAAGCTATGTGTGCTGTAGAGAATGGAACCAAGAGAAGTAACCCAAGTTCCTTGAAGGATCTCAGAAGATTGTGAGTGGATCCCAGACATTAGACATTACATTATTTGCACAGTTTGGGGGTGGCTTCACTTGATTTTAATGGTGCCCTGATTCTTCCTTCCTAGAGTAAAAATGTATTTCATTTACTTTTGATTTTATAGGATCTGAGCTAGATAGTTTTATGTAAGATTGACTCAAGCTAGAGTCATTTAAGAGATGGGAACCTCAATTGAAAAACAAATGCCTCTATAAGGCTGGACTTATAGGGAATTTTCTTAATTAGTGACTGATGGAGGAGGACCAAGCCCATGATGGGTGGAGCCAACCCTGGGCTAATGGTTCTGGGTTCTAATAAGAAAACAGTCTGAGCAGACAATGAGAAACACACCAGTAAGCAACATTCCTCTGTGGTCTCTGCATCAGCTCTTGCCTCCAGGTTCCTGCCCTGTTTGAGTTCCTGTTCAAACTTCCTTTAATATCATGATATGGAAGCATAAGCCAAACAAACCCTTTCCTCTGTAATTTGCTGTTAATCATGGTGTTTCATCACAACAGTAATAACCCTATCTACGACAGTATGCAACTCAGGTTCCTCAGGGAAAAGTCTAGAAACAGCCTCAGGAAACCTGCTGCCCCTTAACATTATAGAGCTGACTGCAGATCTGGTGTTTTTCTGGGACTATGTGGGAGAAAGGGAGCATAGAAAGACAGCCAACATGAATGCACCTACCCCAGTTTCCTTTGCCAACTTCCAATGGGGCAGTACAGACAACTGGGGCATGCTCTAAGACATCTGAACCAAAGACTGGGTTTTTGGCTTCTCCTGTGTGCTGAGGCAGCATGCAGAAAACATGAAGCAGAAAGGACAACTCCTGAGCAGGTCTAACCAGACTCAGGTGTGCGTGCTGCTTTTGTTTGAGAGTCTTCTGGGCACAGGCAAGAGAGGAGTAGCTAAATGTCAGCCATATCTATAGACAGTGGGGCAGCACTGCAGTGGGTGTGGGTACCAACAGAGGTGTGGCCCAGCAGCAATGGTGTGTCTCTGGTGGACCTGTAGAAGCAGAGTAAACTTGGTAACCTAGGAAAATAAGCTTTTGCATGGAAAAAAAAAATGTATCACAGAGAGCTAGAGAAGAAAATACCCATGGAGCAGAAAACATCCCTGAATATTCCAGAACTCTCAACAGGACCCGGTAGCCAATCTCCCAGAGAGGTCAGGATGGAGACAGTGACACTGCTTACTGGTCATCACTCCTGGCTTATGTGACACCAATGTACTTACATTGGAAAAATATGAGCTCTAAAATTTAAAGGTCAAAATTGCAGGATTCTAAGATTCCAACTCTTTCTTCTAAAATTCCACAGCTTTAAACTGGACCTGACAGCACAGACTTGTAATTTCAGGTACTCGGGAGACTGAGATTAGGAGACTCTCAAGTTCAAGGCCATCCTCTGTAATGCAGAACATGTCTGTCTCAAAATGAACAGTGTTTAAAAGGTTGGTGTTATCTCAGTAGTAGAACACTAACCTAAAATGCACAAGAACTTCAATTAAATCCTAGTAACACCCAAGTGCCCCACACACACAGTGCAATACATGCTGATAACAACAATAATGATTTAAGTAAAATAAAACCCATAGCTTTTAAGAAACAGAGTAAGGACAACTACTGTTAGATTTTCACATTCTAATTAACAAAAATCTTAACATTTATTTCTGTATCTATTTATATATATATGTTTCTGCGTATTGGCAGGTTAGAGAACAACTTAAAGAAGTTGGTTCTCCTCTTCCACCACAGGGCACCCAGACATTGAACTTAAGTCTTGGACATGAGCCTTGGACTCAGCCTTGATTGCAAGTGCCCTCACCCACTGAGTCATCTAACCACCCTTAATAAGCTTTTTTAAAGCAGGATAAAACCTTGATGTGAAGACATGAGCTCATAAAGATCAAAGGTTGTATTTACAGCACCAAACTCAGTAGATACCTGCAGATGCTCTGAAATGTTCGCCCCAAACATCAAGTATTCAGTAAACACACTGTCATAATTTTTATACCTCGTTTCAGAATAAAAAAGCTAACCTTATGCACCAATATGCCTGTTTTCACAAAGCCTTTGCCCACAGTCTGTAAGTTGTCCTAATACTAAGACCAAATGCCAAAAACCAATGTTTTTGCCTTGAGAAAATCTGGAAGAGGCAATTACACTAAAACATACTACTCTAAAGGATCTGTCTCACTGTTTGCTTGTGTGAGTGACTCAGTCAGGCCTCTTCAAACCAAACAGTGTCCTGAGCAAAGAGCTGAGACTAGAAATTCAAACATCTTACTCTTAAGCTCCTCTGTTTTGTTGGCCTGAGCAGGATATTCCTCACTGGGATGAAAATTAAGACTAGAGACACAGCACGAGAATCCATGGTCTTTAGACAACTGGAAACAATCCTGGCTACCTACACATACCCTATACACCAAAATATCCCCTCTGGATCCACAAGAGGATAATGTACTAAGCAGTACCAAAACATCACGTTGGTTTCTCATCCTATGGATTCTTACTAGACATTACTTACTAGTGCAGAACTCCAAGTTAAAGAGATAAGAAGGAAAACATTAAAGTAAGACTCTACCAGCCCCAAATTTGGCTCATAAGTTAGTTAAGGAGGACCAGCAAACACAGAACAATAGAAGACAGTATTCGTTCCTCAAGCACTTGCTGCCTACTCTGAACTAAACCATGCACTAGGCAACACAGACCCTGACACTGAACTGGTTCCATTTGTCCAGTTCAACACTTACTATATTTATTGAATATACTGACATATACTTCCAGAGTACATTTGTCCAAGACTACAATTCCAAACATTAATATGAATGTAACTCAGCTAAGGAATACGATTCAATAGGTCTGGGTAGGTCCTGAGATCTCGTATTTCCAGAGATTGCTTGTGTTGCTAGACCATGAACCACGTGAGGTAATGAAGAACAATACCATATCCTACCTCCTGGATGTAAGGACACAAACGGGGGAGCAGGAACCCCTTGTTCTCTTGAGTTTATACTCGAACTGTGACTATAACATTTAAGGAGTGAATGTACGATAGTAAGAGAGGTTAAGCCCAGCCGGGCGTTGGTGGCGCACACCTTTGATCCCAGCAGTTTGGAGGCAGAGGCAGGCGGATTTCTGAGTTCGAGACCAGCCTGGTCTACAGAGTGAGTTCCAGGACAGCCAGGGTTACACAGAGAAACCCTGTCTCAAAAAACAAACAAAAAGAGAGAGAGAGAGAGAGAGAGAGAGAGGTTAAGCCACTTTGAGAGTCTCATGTGAGGGATTCCAAGACTTCATCTAGGTACCAAAACCCACTTTTCCTGTAGAAGAGATGTTCGTAGTGAGAGCAGTGTGCAAATACCACACAAAGAAATGGTACTTCAGGCCAAAGGAAGAGCATGTTTGAAGGCTCGGGGTCAGGAAGAGAAAAGTTAGCTGGCAAGTATTCACTGGTGTTGCACTGGGCATGAGGAGGTCTGGTCCTTGCCTCTGATTGCAGAGCCTCGTGGGGAAGTAGGAAAGTTGCACTATATGGTGCCGGTTAAAATCCAGTACAATTAAGACCTGGCACACAGTAGGTCCTCATTGAAAGAAGAATGTATTGAAAGAAGAATGACTATAGAAATGCAATGTCAGTGGTAGGCACAGTACAGCCTAGATCTGTGAGCACTAAATTAAATGTTGCCAAAGAAGAGTTCAGAACACAGAGTTCAAAAAGAATGAGAATGAGAGCCATATTCGAGAAGATGATGTTCTAGCTTGATGTCTGTTACTGTGGTAAAATACCCTAATTAAAAAAAAAAAAAATAGGGGTGGGGCGGGAGCTTATTTATGGCTTACAGTTCCAAGTTACACTCCATCATTGAGGGGACATTAAAGCAAAAGCTCAAAGCAGCTAATTACATAGCATTCACAATCAAGAGCAGAGCAACAAATACACACACACACACACACACACACACACACACACACACACACACCTGCCCCAGCTGACTGCTTGCTTTTTTTCTTCTATCTTTCTCATGCCCTGATAGTCATTTGCCTCTTGAGATAAGGAAAATGGCTCCTTTTGGTAAAGGAGACCCAGTTTCTTAAGTTCCTGAGGAATGCCAGCTTTTATCTAGCCACTAAAATTTGGGGCAGTGATGTCTCCTTAGGACCTGACAGTTTAAAGTTGTGTGGAGCTGACAACGAAAGCTCTCATGACCGGCAAGTGAACAAGCCAGTCATGAGAGAGATCAGTAATATCCATGCCAAGAAGAGGAAACTACTAGAAGTATCACATAGAGTGAAGAAACAGGAAGTGAGGACAATGTACTGTGTCTTAGTACATGATCAGCAGATCTATAGAAGCCCAGAGAGTCTGTACAAAGCTCTAACTGCGTATATGTGTTTTTCTAGTTAAGGGACCAGAACATTCACATTCATGAAATGGTCAAATGGATTCAATCACCCTAAATAGGTTAAAATGCTCTGGAGGTAGAGCAGGTGGTCTGTGGTCCCCTTAGTAATGACAAATAAAAATACTAGTAGAATCTCAACACAGCAAACCTTGGGTCTTCATGAGCTGAACCCACTTCAGTTTGCTTTTAAATGACTTTTAGCATTTCTTTGTTGCTATTTTGAAATTTGGATCTGTCCTTGTTTTCGGGGACCCTCAGCAGCAATGGAGCATGCTTCCTTCCAAAACCACTTTATATTCACAAAAGCCCTTCCTCTTATTGAATTTCCAACTAGGACAATGCTCTCCTGTTAGAATGTCAGCTCTTCACATTGTCTGATCTTTTTTAGTAAACTTTCCACCGAGCGGCAGTTGCTGCAGCCACCTGAGCATCAAATGGCAGTTAATTGGAACAGACTTAATAAATGAACTGTGGAAGGGAGTTCTATGTTCATGACTGGGTGCCTCCATGGTCATGCATAACAGACCAGGCACTTTTCCATCCACCTGCTTATGCTAGCACAGTGAACACAAAATTTACATACCTGGAAGAAACAAGACTTTCTGAAACATTCGTAATAAATGCAAGAAATTTGTCTGTCGTGGCTAAAACACCCCCACTGCTTCATTTGGCATCGTTCTTGTTCATATTCAAGGCATTAACAGTGTTTCTCTTTACTGTCTTGTGGTAATTAACACTGGTGGTAACTGAAATGGCTTTCTAAATCAAGAACATGGGTTTTGAGAAATAGCAAAGAAGAATCCCCTCTCTAAGGTATAGGAATGTTTAAAGTTTTTAGAATAAAACAAAACAGACTATAGCAACTAGGTATTCTCATAGAAGGGTTATGTTCAGATCAGAAAGGCAATAGATTTTTTATTAATTATTTTATTAGTATGGGTCTTTTGACAGCATGGCTATCTGTGCAACACTTGCATGTAGTGCCCTTGGAGACCAGAAGAGGGCATCAGATCTTCTGTAACTGGAGTTACAGATGGTTGTGAGCTACCATGTAGGTGCTGGAAATTGAACCCAGGTCCTTTGGAAGATCACCCAGTGCTCTTAACTACTGAGTTATCTCACTAGTCCTAGAACAATAGATCTTATTTCCTCAGGTCTAGGCTAATGCTTGATGTCACATAATAAGACTCACCACTCAAAGATGGTGAGTGTCCAGGAAAGGAAGGCAATGGCAAGAGCTAACTTCTTTAGCAAGTAAAGTATCTGAACATCTTGTCTTTCCAAGTACCCTGCTGGGTAACTACGATTATTATGCACAGTTTATATTACGGGTCCTTGGGGACATTCTTCTAGTCTGTGGAGGAGCAGGGTGCTATTCACTTCTGCACAACTCCAGTGGCCCTTCAGCTTAGGCAGTTGTATATTTTCAGTTAATCATACTAGAGGTAGTGAATGGTCATAACAATATCTGTTTCAGTGTTTTTCCACAGAGACCAAGACTTTTATTAGCAGGCATTTGTGTCAGGCCTATGGTTGATTCTGGGCCTTTAGTATATAAGCAGGGCTGCTCCTGACAGTAGATGAACAGACATGAAGCAACTTTTAAAATATTTATTTTATGTACATGTGTCAGAATATATGTATGTGGGTCCCTTGTTCTGGAGGGTATCCCATGACGATCTCCCGACTGGGGACAGGGCGAGAGCAGGGAAGGCTGGCTACTGTCTCCACGCTGCCTCCGGCCTGCATCTCCACTGTCTGTAGGTCTCTGGCCCTGGCCTGATGTGGGAGGTCGAGGCCAAAGGACACAGAGTGCGAGCAGGAGGGGAAATTGCCTGCCCCTGCTGCTGCCTCTGGCGCCCTGTCACTGATCGGTCTCTCCCAGGTGTTGCCCCGTCTCTCCGAGCTGAGCTAGTCCAGGCCCTAGCTGGGCCGATAAGGAGCCGGCTAGCTGGCAGGGAGGCAGCTTAGTGTCCCTGGCAGGTTTCGGGAGAGCAGAGCTCTTCCCAAGTGTTAAAATTCTTGTGACAAAAATTCTCGGACATAAGGATGATTTTGAGCACACGCTTTTTACTTCCCCTAAATAGAGCCCTTATGTACAGTTTTGGGGTGGGTTAGGGTCTGACAGCAGATAATGTTTATTGGCTTGATCTGAGAGCTTAGAGATACCTCATCTGCATGGGGAGAGCCTGACAGTCATAAACCTCTCTGTGGGAGGGGTTGTTGGAGGACTGAAGCTAAGTGAAAAGAACCAGGGCCTGGGAGTGGAGCTGAACTCCTGCCATCCGATAAAGGTTCCGGGGTTCGAAACTCATGCTCAACCAAGTACCCAGCTGCTTCTCACAGCCCACTGCCCTACATATGTATTATACTATGTGTATGTCTGCAGAAATCAGACAAGACCATCATATTCCCTGGAACAGGAGTTAAAAGTGCATTTGAGTCACCCTGTGGACGTTGGATCCAAACTCTGCTCCTCTGTAAGAGCAGTGAGTGCTCTTAGTGGCTGAGCCATCTCTCCAGCCCTATGAAGTGATTTTTTTTTGGGGGGGGGGGGGGAGAAAGGGGGTTTTTGTGGAGCTCCCCCGGCTCTCCTGGAACTCACTCTGTAGACCAGGCTGGCCTCGAAC
>JANHMN010000004.1:49218444-49243662 GCA_030674055.1 Rhabdomys pumilio | reverse complement strand
TTTTTTTTTTGGGGGGGGGGGGTTCGAGACAGGGTTTCTCTGTGTAGCCCTGGCTGTCCTGGAACTCACTCTGTAGATCAGGCTGGCCTCAAACTCAGAAATCCGCCTGCCTCTGCCTCCCAAGTGCTGGGATTAAAGGCATGTGCCACCACCGCCCAGCGATTTTTTTTTTTTAAAGCTCTGTGGTAATTGAAAAAGAAAACAAGTTGCAGACCAGCATATATAGTAATATTAAGAAACAGAAATATGAAAAGTAAACAAAAAGTTACTCACAAGTTGACAGGGTTGTTTCTGGGCATAATGGTTTTTGTATTTACCCAATATAATTCCACAAAGCTGTAATTTTTCAACATTAAGAAAATTTATATTTATTCTAAAAAATGTGTTTACTAAACTGATCCCAAACTACTTGCACATTTTCTGAATAAAAGAAGTGCTCTAAAGCACAGGAAACCAAGCAGTGGGATGAAGGTGGTCATAGGTGGAAAGGAGGTTTTCCCTTTGTGGAACGTTCACTGCAATAGCACAGGACTGAGCCTCGACTAATAAAAATCCCACCACATGCAGTTCTAAAGACAGCGAGTGATGTGGTGGGGCAGAGGTGGGAAGGCATCAGATGGCAAACACAAAGACTAAGGAGATGCCGGGCTGCATCTGAGGGACAGGAGATTAGAAGCATGGCTGAGACCTGAGCAGGAACAGCGAGAGTACTAGAAGTTAAGTCAGAGAAGGAAGTAAGGGCTGGGTCACAGGGGACTGAGGTTGGTCACAGGGGTCTGGAGTTAGTCTTGGGGACTAGGATTGGTCACAGGGGACTGGGCTAGGTCATGGGAGTCTGGGGTTGGTCACAGGGGACTGGGCTAGGTCATGGGAGTCTGGGGTTGGTCACAGGGGACTAGGCTAGGTCACAGGAGACTGGCCTAGGTCACAGAAGACTGGGGTTGGTCACAGGGGTCTGGGGTTGGCCATAGGGGCTGGCCTAGGTCACAGAGGACTGGAGTTGGTCACAGGAGACTGAGGTTGGGATTTTTTTCTGTAATTGTAGTCACCACAGGAAGATTTTGAGTGAAGGGGTAATCTTAGACGTAATGTCTTCCCCAGTAAAACATGCAGATGAGAATACAGCCCTTGATACCTGGTTCATTCATGAGTCCTATCAGGGGAACTAGCTAAGCAGTGCCTGTACTTCAGACTCCGGCATGCTGAAACGGGTGGTGTTGAAACCTGCTCAACTGGAGATTATTTGCTAGGTGTACAAAACCAATACAGGTCAAGTGTTTCTGAAAGAAATCTAAAGTATAGGAAACAACTGAGACAAAGCTGGGCTCAGCCACACTTGGCTCCCCACTCCTTGGGTATCTCTGAGAAGATCCTCTCCTTTGGGAAAAGGAATTTGATAACTAGGTGACCCTATTAATCTTTGTCCATCTTTTCTTCCTCACCCATAACAAAAGTCCCAAACACTGAGTTAATCTCTTCCTTACTGAATTTCCATTTGGTTTTGTTGAACTTATTTACAGAATTTATTCAAGTCAGGAAAAACTGTGTCTATAAGGTCAGCATCCCTCTGCTAGAGTCAAAAAAAGAAAAGGCTGTCCCAACCCCAACTGAGAACACATCCCCCACCTGCTGCTTGAGATGTTTCCAGACCATAAGACTGGGATGCACATGTAGTTAATTCTCCCAGTCAATGTCTGGCCATCAACAGCCCATCTGCCCTGGCCTCTTGCATGGATGCCTACCAGGAGGAAGTGTGGAGATAAACATACCTAATTCAAAATCCACACTGCCCATGCGTCATTGGCATGCTTCTCATCATGGAACCCACGTTTCTTTATTTCTGAGCTGGAGTGGAAATGGACACCTTCACAAAGGCTGTTTTGTTTTGTTTTGTTTTGCTTTTGATTGCTGTGACAACTTGAAGCACCAGGCTTGCTTCATACTCAGTCTGTCCCTAGTGATGAAAAACTAGCCCAACTTACTATCATCTCTGATTTCTGTCATCTCTTACTCCCTTTAACAGCTATTTTTGACACCTAATTTTGATGCTGTTTCATTGTTTCTCAATTACTTTGTATCTGTGGGTCATGACCTCCCAATGAGACAGAGGATAGACACCATATTTTTTATTTCTTGGGGTCCCCTGAAGGATTTAGGTCAATCCAGGGTATGAAGCAATATACAGGGAAACAGTAAAACATGCCAAGTGAAATGAGCAATCCATCATCATCAGAGTAACTTAAAACCGGCCGCATTCAATGACCTGCCACTTAATTGGAGTTTCTCGTAAAAGGGCCCCTTCTCTATGGTATCCATTTTCAAGTTAAAAAGAAAAAGAAGACCAGAGTGCAAGCCTTGGCTTTTAAAAAGAAATCTCTTCATGCGCCTCACGTTCACATTTGACCCATGACTTCATAACCAGAAGAAAACGAAAAGAAAGATCCCACAGAGCACCCTAAATCGTCCAACTCAGATGCTGTTTCCTAACTCCCAGACAGGAGTGCTGATCCACAAATCTTCCCCTTCTGCCCTTCTTGTTTTGCTTACCAGCATGTGAATTTAAAGGCTTAGAATTTTTAAAGGGTTGACTTAGAAAGAAATGAACCCCAGGTCTATGTACAAACTGTAAGGTTCTCGTTTCAAGGGGATACAGGTTAGAATACATTTGACCGTAGCAGCTGAAAGGCCGGGGGTGGGGAGTAGGGAGGAGGCAGGGGGGTTGCCATGAAGAATCTATTGGGAGAAGTGGGATCAGAGAGATGTGTGCACTTCTCTTAAGTGCATATCACTTAACTGCATAATCAGCTTGTGTTCCCAAGAATTATACAGTCTCTGTCTGGCCCCCATTAGATTGAATGTGTTGCTACTCCAGTTAATTGCATATCAGCAAATTGCATAATTCAGCTATATGCACCCTGAACTGAGTTCCAAATGCCATCCAGTACAATGTAATCAAACTAGGAGAGTGAAGAGCCGGAATACTTATGAGATTCTGCCCATTTGTCACTTTTGGTTTGGAGAGGCTGCACTGTACAGCAGGCAAACCCATTGCTCACGGGCCTGGGCACTTTAGATTCCTGTATGCTCTTCTGCACCACCACCGTCTCACGGAGTCTTCACACCAAAACTGATTAAAATGTGCTCAAGAGAAAACAAGACGTCAGCATGTGAAAATCTGATTAAAAAGTAAAAACTCTGACTCATAGCAATGCAGCTACCCTTCCCAAGGCCAGCATTAGTGACAAGGGAGAGCAGACAAAGTACACACTCCTCTGGGTTCTGCCATCAAATTGCTGAGCAAGTGTCTTTCTCCCCAACCCACTCAATCTTGCCTGATTTACAGAACTGTTATGAGAACCCAGGGCCAAATTGCACTTGGAAGTGGAAGCTAAGAACAGTTTACAATGGGGTAAGGATTGTGTCCTCCGCACCAAGAGATAAGCAGTCCAAAAAGAAGGCTGGTGCCATGGCTCAGCAGATGATAGGTAGGCAATTACCCTGCAAGTCTAACCACCCAGGACTGACATGGTGGAAGGAGGGAACCGGCTCCCACAAATTCTCCTCTGACTTCCATATACACCCTGTAGCAGGCATATGGGTGTATATGTGCACACACACACACACACACACACACACACACACATACACACACACACACACACACACACAGACTTGTGTCCATCAAGAGTCAACAAGGTGGCTCAGTAGTAAAGATGTTGGCTGCCCAGCCTGATTTCCTCAGGCCAATCCTCAGAATCTACACAGTAGAAGGCAAAGACTGACTCTCACAAATTCTCTGGCTTCTGCAAATGCTCCATGGCATGTGTGCCCTCACACCTAAACATGCAAATACATATCTCAAAGACAAAGAATCCATCAATCTGAAACACTTCAGTATGAACAAGACCAGTGGGACCTGGGGATAAGAGACAGATGCTACTAGGTCTTGGGAAGCCCTTTTCACATATGCATGCAAGTGCTTGAGGAGACTGGAGGAAAACATTAGATTACCTGGAGCCATAGGCAGTTGTGTGCTGAGACTCCAACTGGGGTCTTCTGTAAGAGTAGCACATGCTCTTAGTCACTGAGCCATCTCCCCAATCCTTGGGTTCCTCTTATTAAAATACTTTGTTACATTTACTTAGTATTTATACTTAGTGCATAGATATGTGTATGCCACTGTGCATGTGTGAGTCAGAGAACAACTCCCAGGAGCTGGGCCTCTCATTCACAATGTGGGTCCCAGGAATCAAACTGAGGTTATTTAGGTCTGGTGGCTCAGCCACTTTGCCAGCCTTTCAATGTTTACTTTGTAAAGACAGGTGCACTTTCTTGAATCCACATGCACAAGTGGTTTCAAAGAAGAAAACACACACACACACACACACACACACACACACACACACACAATTTCCAATATCCCAAGAGGGGTTGCCTTGCAGGTGCCGCATCGTAGAATCTAGAGAAAGTGCCCATATACCAGCTGGCACCCTTGGATTGCAGCCCAGAGACCTCAGAGGTTTCCTTTGCTCACTGCAGATTTCTTTGCACAGATGTCTTACTGCTGGCTGTATCTAGCAATACTCGGTGCTCTCTTCCTGACACCTTCCCTGCCTATCAAATATTCTTCGGAACCATCTGTAGGAGTCTCTAAGTCACCTGTTACCAAACCACAGCGGAGATAACTGTGGACTGGTTAAAGGAGCGAATCATCGTTTGGTTTCTTACTAGTTTTATTATCCTGGGAAAAGCACTTAGTCTCATGAAGCCTTACCCAAACAATGAAGCCTTCTGAGGCTTTGCAAGGGTTAAATGGAATGTTTATGCAATGCTTAAGCACAGTGCTAAGCAGCGTGACCATTTACTAGCAGGGGGCTCACATATTACCCTAGATAAACAACGATGAATTATGCATCAATATTTTTTACCGAACACTGAAGTAAGATTTGTTTCAGCAAGCATTTGGGCCTTAGACAATTGAATCTACATTTTCTGTGGTGCACTTAAGTGACTAATAAAGGACTTTGAGTTTGAAACGAGGATCCTATAGTATATAGCAAAATGTGCGCACAAGTGGTTCTAGAAAACTGGTAGAAGGAGTGAGTCAGTATTTCCACTCCAGCCGATTGCATGGGATGCAGCCATGTTCGATGGTCTGAGAAGAGAATGGTCGGGTGCCTGGAGAAGCTCACCCAGAAAAGAAATTTAAATGTCCGTGGAATTAATGCGCAAACTCAGCTGACCAGCTGTTCTAAGTGAGAGCATCAACTACTTCCCATCAGATAAACCAAAACTCTGTGAAAAATATTGAGTGTAACACTCAAAGCCTTTCAAAATATGGTTCTTTCATCAATATCCCCCGGCACCAAGTACAGAATCTGGTAGAATTATGCATTCAATAAGCAATGCTTGAATAAGTTAATTAAATAATGACTCCGACCTTTGTTTCCAACCTCGTCTTCCACTGTCTCCCGGCATGAACCCTTCCCTGCTCCGAGGCTGTTCCTGGCATGAACCCTTCCCTGCCCCGAGGCTGATCTACTCACATTTTCATAAACACTGATTTCATAAACGCTAATTCCTACCTCCGAGCCTTTGCTCACAGTCCGTATTAAACAGTCCGTGTCTACTCATACTTCTCCTATGCAAATTTCCC
This sequence comes from Rhabdomys pumilio, assembly GCA_030674055.1. Lineage (NCBI taxonomy): Eukaryota > Metazoa > Chordata > Mammalia > Rodentia > Muridae > Rhabdomys > Rhabdomys pumilio. The sequence goes on along the minus strand of JANHMN010000004.1, from coordinate 49,238,006 downwards.
GTACGTTTGAAGGCAATGGTTTTGAACTCTGCTAACTTGACTAAGCAGGGACCACATTTCTTAGAATCTTTCCTGCATTTGCACTAACCAAAAGAAAAACTCACAAGAGTGAGTTCTGGAGGATTGTCTTGACTGACAGAAGTAGATAGAGCTGCAAACAGGTTCCCGCTGATCCCTGCCCTCCTCTGCTCCCACATCAGGTCATCTCAACAGCTAGTCCCACTGACCAGGCAGACATGGAACCTCCCATGCTCTTCTCCATCAGTTTCCTTCAGTAACAGCAGGATGCACGCGTCCTCCCACAATCCCCTTGCCTGTTTGCTCTCGCCGACCAGGATAGCTGGCATTTCAGGGCAGAGGCTAGAGACTGTTGTTATTTCTGATCCCTGGGCCCTTTTCTGGACCTGACTTCCCCAGTTCCTCTCATAGTACTTAAAAACTGTAATAAATCACTTTTCATAAACACTCCGCGGTTCTGCTTTTGGATCCAACCTGAACACAATGTATGCGGTTACTTATTCTCTGATGCATTGTGGGACTATCCCAGAGTAGTTTCTTTACCTTGTTTTGGCATGATGGGTTTGCTCCCCCAACTTATGTCATCCACATACTGCTTTCTGCTGCATTCGTGTGCACATGCTTAAGGACATAGTTGGTACTCAGGAAAGTCTAAGGGGGAGACGGAAGTTTATATGGTGTGTACCTGTCACTACTGTCTCCATGATGGTTGAGAGGAAATTGATTTGGATGGGATCCAGATCATTCCCATTCTACTTGAGCTCGGCCTTAGACTCTTTTTAGGCACACTTAGAGCTGGCACAGATAAACCTGTATCTTCCATATTTAAAGCCTCTGAGTGTAAAGCCTTAGACTTCATAGGCACATCGAGCAAAATCAAAGGGTCACAGAACACGCACACACAAAGCTCAAGGGGCTCAATCCGTCCCTTACCTCCTGCTGTACCACCTTTCCCACAGTGGGCAGGCAGTGAATATTTGCTGGGCATCAGCGGAATCTTCGGAGAATGAGCGATATGTGTTCTACAAACCAGGTAACTCATAGAGATCCCACTTTGTAAACAGTGGACAGGTGAGAGAGCAGCTAGCATAACTCTTCTTGCGTTTTAAAGCCCATGCCGCCAAAAGTGGTAGCACATGTCTTTAATGCCAGCACTAGGGAGGCAGAGGTATGCAGATCTCTATGAGTTTGAGTCCAGCCTGGTCTACATAGTGAGTTCTAAGACAGCCAGAGCTACACAGAGAGACCCTGACTTGAAACAAAACAAAACCAAACAAACAAAAAACTGGATAGAAAGAAGACTGGTTCAGCTATAACAGCCCTTTTTGAACTAAAGTAGACAAAGTTACAAACAAACCCAGTGGTTTGTACCAAAACAATTAAAGACTGTCATGTTGTCCAGTACTAGAAAGGAGGAGACCTTCACAGCCCCCCTCCCCTGCTGTATTAGCTCACTTCTTGATGGTCTCATAAGAGAAGAACTGTGGAAGAGAAAAGAAGTTTGAGTTCAAAGGAGTCAGGGAGAATATTAAGTAGGAAACACAAGGCTCAGAAAAACTACTGGACACGACCCACGGACAGCTGGGACACTGTTTCTGGCTTGTTGACCTTTCCTACATTTTGCTTTTCTCTACCATTCAGAAGGCCACTAAAATCAGGGTAAGTATTCAATGTGAGTTCTTATCATCTCCCCTTCTCATTTTGGAAGTACTATCATAAAATTGATCCACTATCCACAGACTTATTTTTACTAAATGGAAAAACAACATGAAAGTCAAATATTATTTTTCAGTATTAGAGACTAAGCCCAGGGCTTCACATGGGTACCTATAACCCTTGCTTTTTGAATTCAAATTATATTTTAAATTTAATTTTATTATTGTATGTATAGGGTGTTTTGCCAGCATGTATATATGTGCACCATGTACATACCTGCATGCCCTTAGAAGTAAGAGGTATCAGTTCTCTAGAACTGATGGACATAACATGACACATAGGTTCTGGATTGAACTCAGTTCTTCTGGAAGGACAGCCATTGCTCTCAGCCAGAGTCAGTTCACCAGCCTGTTGCCTTAGTAATTTTATTCTGAGACAAGATGTCAACAGGTTTCCCAAATCAGCCTTAAGCTTGTGTTTCTCTTCCTTTAGATTCCTCGTAGCATGTTAGTGTCATGCCCTGGTCAGATATTTTATTTGTGTTTCAAGTAAAAGCAAGGCCAGATGCATACATTAAAATCCCAGCACTCAGGACTTAAAGGCAGGTAGATCTTTGAGTTCAAGGCCAGCGTGCTCTACTGAGTTAGTCCCAGGACAGTCATGGCTACACAGAAAAACCCTGTCTTAAAAACAAAACAAAAGATTAATAAAAATAAAAGCAAGAACTGGCAGAAGATGGGTAAGTAGGAGTACTTGTTTGAATGAGGGCTCTGTTTATTTGGTGTTTGTCCATGGTTTTGTATGTGTGTGTGTGTGTGTGTGTGTGTGTGTGTGTGTGTGTGTGTGTGAGAGAGAGAGAGAGAGAGAGAGAGAGAGAGAGAGAGAGAGAGAGAAAGAGAGAGAATGCTTCTGTCAGTATGTCTGTCTGTCTGTCTGTCTGTCTGTCTGTGTCCTTGTGTCTGTCTTCATTTGTGTGTATGTATGTTTGTGAACAGGTGTTCTGGTGCCATGCATTAGAGGACAACCTCAAGTATTGGTCCTCGCCTTGTTTGGGACAGAGTCTTTCTTCTTGTTCTCTGCTCCATATGCCAGGCTAGCTGGACTACATTAGTGTCATGGTTTGCCTTCTACTGTGGGAGTAAACACCATGACCAAAAGCAACTGGGGAGGAGTCTATTTGGCTTACACATTGCAATCACAGTCTGTTATTTTAAAAAGCCAGGGCAGGGGCTCAAGACAGAAGTCTGGAGACAAGAAAGGAAGCAGAGACTATGGGGAAATGCTGCTTACCAGTTTGGCATGGTTTGCTCAATTTTTTTTCTTATAAAACTCAGGATCACCTCTGGGGGTAGCATCTCCTACAGTAGGCTGAGCTTTTCCATCAATCATTACCCCATAGGCTCACCTAGAGGCCAATTTAATGGGAGCATTTTCTCAACTGAGGTTCCCTCTTTCCAGATGACTCTAGTTTGTGTCAATATGAAAAAACAAAAACAAAACAAACCTAACCAGCACAGTGACCTTCCAGGGATTCTCCTAAGTTTCTCCTCCATCTCCCAGTTAAGGGTATGTTGAGAAATGCTACTGAACCCTGCCTTATGCCCTTCCAGGCATTCTAACACAACACAAAACACCAGTTTTACAAAGTAAATGTTTTACCCACTGAGCATCTCCCCATGAATTTTACAGTGTTGGTATAGCAGGAAGAATAAATGATCCCAAAAAATATTCACATGCAGATTCTCAAAACCTTTGATTATATTGCTTAATACAGCAGAAGTAGCCTAGAAGCTGAGTAAGAATCCTGACATCTGTGCTGGTGCCTAACGAGAGCCTTCACCCTACAGTGAAGGTTTGAATAAGAATGGCACCCATAGGTTCATATATTTGTCACCCGAGAGTCGCACTATTTGAAAGAATTAGAGAGATGAGGAGGTGTGGCCTTGTTGTGTCACTCCGAGTGGCCTTTGAGGTTTTTAAGAGCCCACATGCTAGTCCAGTGTCTTTGTTTTTCACTCTCAGTTTGTGGGTAAGGATATAGCTCTCAGTTACTGATCCAACACGATGCATGCTGCAATGCCACCTGCTGCGATGATAATTAACTAAACCTCAGAAACTGTAAGCAAGCCTCCAAATAAAAGCTTTCTTTTCTAAGAGTTGTCTTGGTCATGGTCTCTTCACAGCAATGGAACAGTGACTAAAGCACCTACTGACCCGTGTTCATGGTACTAGAAGGTACTCTGCACTCTACCAAAGAAAGGTAAACCCCAACCCAGATACTAACCCCCCAATCTACAATGGCAACCTGTCTATATGAGATACTGGTGCAATCGTTGCACAAAAATGTTATAGCAGTAACTAACCTCTGAATTGAATTTAAAGACCACTGCATGAGATAGAACCCATGGCCAACACTGCTTGGATACCTGAGAACCTAAGACTAGATAGGCCATGGGCCTACAGGAAAACAAAACTCTATTGTCCTGCTAAATGACTCCTAGTGACATTCTGCTGTACTGATAGGTCAGTATCTTACTCAGCCATCATCAATGAAGCTTCTTCCTACAGGAGATAGGAACTAATACAGAGACCTACAACTAGACAATGCACAGAGAGTGAGAGAGCTTGGAATACTCAATCCTAAATGGGATGTCTTTATCAAACCCTCCTCTCAGAGCCAGGGAGCTATGTGGAAGAGGGGATATGAAGATTGTAAGAGCCAATGGGGATGGAAGACACCAGGAAGCTCCTGGTGATACACATATGAGCTCACAGAGACTGGCAGCATGCACAGGGCCAACACAGGTCCGAGCCAGGTTGGATCCCAGTGCTGAGAGGAGAAATGGACATGAGCCTCTATCCCTACCCCAGACGTTATCTCTAGTCACTCACAAAGGAAAAATTCGTTTTCTCCAGCAGAGTCTCACTGAGTATAGGAACAGCTTCAGAAGTAGATGGCCAATGCAAAATGAACTCAGTGGTATTTTTTGAGATAATTTTTCATCTCATAATACCTTATCTGAGCATTTTGTTACTGTTGTTCATGGTGGTGGTGTTTTGTCTTACTGGATTTTGTTTATATATGGTTTTATGGTTTTACAGATTGTGTGTGTGTGTGTGTGTGTGTGTGTGTGTGTTTCTCATGCTTTTTCTCTTGTTTATTTATTCTGTTTGTTTATTTTGCTTTATTCAAGATTGATCGCCTATTTGTTTCCTAAGAATGAGAAAGAAAAAGCATCTATTTGGATGGATGGGAAGGTGGAGAGGATCTGGGAGGGATAAGGGAGGAAAAACCATGGTCAGAATAAAGTGCATGAAAAAAATATATTAAAAAATAATCCTCATGGGTTGTGGTGGTGCACACCTTTAATCCCAGTACATGAGAGGCAGAGGCAGGAAGATCTCTGTGAGTTTGAGGCCAGCCTGGTCTATAGAGTAAGTTCAGGACAGCCAAAGCTATACAGTGAAACCCTATCTCAAAACACACAGACAGACAGACAGACAGACAGACAGACAGACAGACAGACAGACAAATGATAAAAGAATCCTCACATTATTTATTTAGGAAGGCCCAAAGGTAATAAAGCATTCTCATAAGTGAACTAAGGAGGTGAAGGGGTTAGTATCAGAGAAGGAACAACAGACAAAGAGTTTGCAGTGATGAAGAGCCACAAGCCAAGCAATGCAGTCAACCCCCCAAAACTAGAAATACCATGGAAATACCTCTCCCTTAGAACCTCCAGAAGGGCATAGCTCTGAAGGCAACTCATTTTATGTCAGTGAAACTCAGCTAGATGTTTGATCTGTATAATAAAAAATTTGTGTTGTGTTAACCCAAGGAAGTTTGTGGTAGTATTACAGCAGTGTGATGGTTTGTACATGCTCAGCCCAGGGAGTGGCACTTTTAGAAGGTATGGTCCTGTTGGAGTAGGTGTGGTCTTGTTGGAGTAGGTGTGTCACTGTGGGTATGGGCTTTAAGACCCTCATCCTAGCTGCCTGGAAGTCAGTATTCTGCTAGCTGCCTTCAGATGAAGATGTATAACTCTTAGCTCCTCCTGCACCATGTCTGCCTGGATCCTGCCATGTTCCCACCTTGATGATAATAAACCTAACCTCTAACCTGTAAGCCAGCTCCAATTAAATCTTGTCCTAATAAGAGTTGCCTTGGTCATGGTGTCTGTTCACAGCAGTAAAACCCTAATTAAGGCAAGCAGTATTTGGAAATGAATACAATTATCCCTAACAGTAGGTCATTTAGCAACTCACTGCTGATAAGAAATAATCAAACCAGTAGCTACTATTCTCTAAGCACTTAGGGCAGGTGTTCTCAGCTCTCAATGATCAAAGGGTCTCTAATGCTGAGACCCTTTAATAATATTCCTCATGTCGTGGTGACTCACAACCATAAAATTATGGCATTGCTACTTCATAGCTGTAATTTTGCTTCTGTTACAGACCATAATGTAAATTTCTGATATGTATGACATCTGATATGCAGCCCCTGTGAAAGGGCCATTTGACCCCCAAAGTGGTTATTAACATACAGGTTGAGAACCTCTGACTTAGGGGAGCGTGCCGTACAGGATGCTTCACAGGCGTGTCATATTTATTTTGATCTTCAAAACTAGATAGTTCTTATTATGCTGCAGTCATAGACAAGGAATCCAAATTATAAAGAGTGATGTAGCTTGATCAAGCTCACAGAGTTAGCAACTAGCAGAGAAGCATTGATTACATTGTGCCATCTCCTACTCTGGTGCTGAGAAATATAGAAAATGGTATAACTCTAAGACAGCTCTGGCCTGAAATAAGCAACAGCACGAGACAGACCCATCTAGAATTAACACCATTAGAGAACATATGGCAGATGGGAGATGGTCTATGACCCAGTGAATGAGGAATAGAAGACAAGAAAGATGGACTACTCAGGGTGAAACTGGACCGTGACACACCCTTGGTTTGTGGACTGCCAGCTTGTGGACACTCCCTCTCAACTTAAAACTGGATGGACAAAGGAACAGTTATTGCAAATATAAAAACAGAGAAAGAAAATAATAATCAAGACTTGCCTGGGGAAAGTCAGGGGAGGAAAAATAAGAAGATAAAATACTTAATTATTCTATGGGAATTGTAGCATTGACCGAGGATCCGTTTCATCTTGAAGGGCATCTTCACATTTGTTATTTTATTTAATCTTCACAAAACCTCCACTAAGTGGGTATTATTAGTCTCATTTTTACAAAAGAAGAAATTAAACATCCAGAACAATCAAGTAATTACTAAAAGGCAGACTCAGTAACTTTGATTCCGAGATTCACAATCTGGTGCCTCTTTTCTCACCCACAATCATCTCAGCCGCTCTCCGGGGAGGAGCACATTTCCACTCAGGCAAGAAGGATCCGCGGAGCTCTGTGGGAAACAGGAAGGACTACTGTGGAAGGTGCTGAGTGGTGGCATCAGGCAAAGCCAGGCTTGTATTACAAGTTTTCAATAGACAAAACACGGAGTTTTGCCTCTGGCAGATGGTACCTGAGTGTCATCTGCCATCTTGAAGCCTCTTGAAATAGTTATATCCTCAGAGACTTGCTTCTTCATTATCCTGCAGTCTTCTCCTGATCTCTGCTGCCTTGTTTTGGTTTTAAGTCCCTTTTTATCACATAGGAGAACGTCAACACCTGATTGTTGTGGCTTTTGTTTGCTTCATCTGTTGATTTCCACCCTTGACCCTGAATATTTTTTAAAAATTCATATATGTGTACTGTATTTACAGAAAGTTCCCCTCCTTTTCCTCCTACCAACTCCCCCTACATTCCCATTCCCTCAAAAACTCAAAACCTCTTTTTCTTTAAGTGTGTTTGTTTTATGTGTATATTTGTGTGTGTGTGTGTGTGTGTGTGTGTGTGTGTGTGTGTACTATAAATATACTATATATACTAATGAATATATAAATACAACCTGCAAAGTCCCCTTAGGGTTTCTCCTATGTATATGCATTTGGGGCTGGCCACTTGGTATAGGATAACAAATTAGAGGTCCCATCCCTGAGAAGCACTGATTCTCCTCTCTGGGCAGTCATTAACTGCCTGTAGCTCTTCATATAGGAGTAGATCCTTGTGAAATTTTCCACATCTACATCGGCATATTAGTTGCTGTTGTGATTCTTCAGCTTGTTGAGGCAGCCATATATATCATTGAGATTTCATGGGTGCAGCTTCCAAGCTATGTCTAGGAGACACAGTCTCACAGCAAGACATCCCGGTCCCTTGGCTTTTGCAGTCTTTCTGCCCCTTCTTCACTGGTGTTCCTTGAGCTCTGGGTGTAGGGGTTGTATTGTAGATGTAGGAGCTGGGGCAGGGCACCCCACGCTCAGTTGCTACTCACATTCTGATCAGTTTTGGCTGTTTGTAGTCATCTCCACCTGCTGCAAAGAAAACCTTCTTTGATAGGAGTGAGTTACAGTTCCCTGTGCTAAGGGTGAGTACTGAGACCACAGTTGGAAATCATTCTGGTTTAGAAAAGTGGCAGCAGTGGGTTCTACATTAGATTCTACAGCCTCACCAGCCATGGGTTCTTGCCTGCTGGACAGTACCGCACATGAATTCCCTCCTATTGAATAGGCCTTCCTTACAGGTCAATTAGACAGCTGTTGGTTATGGCCAGAATATGTGCCACTATTGCACCTTTGGGGCTATCTTGCCGTTCTGACTAGTGTAGTTCATAGGCCCAGAGCTGTAACAGTAGGTGACTGAAGAAAAAAAATGTGCCATAAATACAATGAATTTTTATGAAGCCATTCCTATTAACTAATTAACTAACTATTAACTAATTTTGGAATTCCCACTCACTGAAAAATTATCTTTTAAACAGTTATGGTCAAAGCATTGTCCTAAGTGTGGAGTATTCTGCAGTGTGTCCAGGGCAAAATTGTAGTCCTGTCAAGCCAACAGTGTACAGTGGGAGACAGAAAAAAAAAAAAAAACCAGCTATGTTGGCAGAGGACAGTAAGCACTGTGAGGAGAAATGAAGCAGTAGACATTCAGAGATGAGGACGAGGGCAAGATGTTAGAGAACAACCAGACATCATAGTGGAGACTTGTGCAAGTGTGGGCACAAGCCCCGTAAGGAGGCCTCAAGCAGAGGAAGCAAGCACAGCGCTAGGAAGGAGCCCACTGGCGTGTATGAAGCATGACAGATGGCCTCTGAAGGAGTGTCTGGAACATGACACATCCTCATTTAGTTTTACCACTGCTAGGGGGCAGAGCATATATTATTGGAGGGTAAGAGCATAGATGTGCACAATAGGTCAACATATGAGAATTAATAAATGATAAAGCTCTTTCTTTCTAAAACCCCTAAAAAGATGTGATACAGTATTAGGTTAGTTTCTGTCACGTCTCACACTCCGAGGTTTCTCAATCACAGATGGGATAGAGAAGCTATGCCACCTTCCCTCAGGCTCTAGATGGATTTTCTATGAACGGATTTTCATAATCGTATCGTTATTCAAATTTTGAACCTTCTGAAAAATCAGAGATGAGACCTTGAGCCTTCTTCATTATGCCCTCTTACAGAGAATATTAGCTCATGTGATTAAAGGCTCCAAAACTCACATTTTCTAGAGGGTTCTGGTAAAATATTTTTTCTTTGGCATATGCAGTCCCAATAGCTCTAACCTCAATCATTTTTCAAGTTTTAATCTCTGCATGTTTGGCACAGTCTGATAACATTGACAAGTTAAAAGCAACAGTGTGTTGTATGCACAGAGACTGCTAGCAATAGAAGGTAATTTAGGCAGTCTACTGCTGCCTCACTGCAACATTTACAAATCGATGAGATAAAAATCTCCAGGGAGCTTCGGATTAAAAGCAGTACCAAGTGCTGCAAGCATCGGTCTCCCTGTACCCAAGGAGGACTCTCTAAGGGGTGAGGTGCCGCTGAGACTAATTCTTAAGAAAAGAGACACTTTTTTTTGTTTTGTTTTTATTACACCCAGTAGCTGCAGATAAGGACAATTATGGAGATAAGGAAATGGAGATAAGGAAAACTTAGGTAAACACGTCTAAAGAAGGCACGTCACATGACTTCCCTTCCATAAAGACTCTTGAGCCCACTGATGATTTAATTGCTCATTACATAAGCACACTGTAATGAAGGTGTAAGAAAAGTGGCTCATTCCAGGTGGACTTAATAAACTCCTGAGTCTATTCCATCCCTAAACTGTGTTCAAGAGTGACAACTGTTACAGCATCATATAACCGCTCCAAATGACCCGACTGGTGTCATGAGCTCTATCCACATGAAGACAGAGGGGCTCACAATGGTCACATGTAACTAACACGTGCAATGAGTCACCAAGTAACAGACAGACAGGGCACAAACTCAAGCTCATTTGATTCCAAAGGCTGTGCCTTTCCTTTTGCCACCAGGATGCGAACTCTGATCACACTTCCCTAAAGTGGATCTACTATTTCAAAAAAACTGGCAAAAAGCACAGTGAATATATCTGGAGAACAGAGGAGGGAAGGACCAGGATAAAACACGTGTGGGCTCCTTACTCTACTTTGCCCATATTCCACTGTGTCAAATGTATGTGCAAAAAGAAAGCATTTCTATTATTAAAAAAAATTAAGACAAGTCAAAGGACTGACCTGTACTCCTACCGCCTACAGATATTGATAACTTCATTTGCGTTTATAGCAAAAGCAAGCACAGCCAAGCAGTCTGGTCCTACCGACTATCTTGCCCACTGCCATACAAATACCATTCCCAAATCTAATGTGGCTACCTCGTTGAGTCATCCAAGTGCAACAGATGATAGATAGAGGAAGCATTTGGGTCTTTGCAATAATCTTTGTTGTTCGTACTTATGTTGGTATTCATGAAGCAAAAAACAGAAAGGAAAACAGAAAGGGTTAGTGATTTAAGGTACAGGATGAGCACAGTGACTTGCACTTGGGGAACAACGATTTTTATTCTTCTCTCATATATTACATCCTAATGGTAGTTTCCCCTCCCACCCCTACCCCTAGTCTCTCCCCTCCACACCTCCTCTCTCCCCGAGATGCACAACCCCTCTGCCTCCCCTCAGAAAGGGGAAGTATTTTTAAGAAGTTAATACTTGAAATGTTAAGATTTGTACACCTTATTTTTTTTTACAAGAGTTTTTTTTCCTAAAACTATTTTCCAGAAATGTAAAGTTGTTGTCCTTTGTCAGACAGTAACTTAGCTTTAAGAAAATTGGTATATTTGGAAGAATCAACATGAGGCTTCAAGACACGGGGATGAGTAAATCTTATTACGCTAAGCTTAGCTACCAGTGCGTTGTTCCAAGCTTCATTTGACTACGAAGTGCAGCTCACAACTCAGGGGCTTCAAAGTATAGCTCGGTGGCAAGGAAACCTGTCTGGCATGGGCACCAGTGGCTCCAGTGGCTCCAGTGGCATCAGTAGCTCCAGTGCCAGGGAGTCTTATTATGCACCCCAGGGTTGTCATGGATTCAGTTTGTATTCAAGGCTGGCCTTAAATCTTTGATTCTGCTGCCTCAGCTTCTTGAATGCTGGGATTATGCTCTCCTCGCCCACATTTGTTTCTCTCTAATCAGTAATTTTTTTTCATTTTCTCAAACCTATTTACCCCTTTTCCTCTCAGCAGGAAAAAAAAAGATGACTGTATGAATGAAGTGGAAGCTTCTGGCTGTGTCGTGTGATGCACACTCACGTGATGTTTTTCTGAGGCTAGACCCATGAGAGGACACATGATGTGTGGAGAGAGTATAAATAGGACTTAAGAGACAGTGACAGGTGCGCTTACATACCTAGCGTTCTTGCAATGCTTTATTTGATCTTCACTTTGGTTGCAAAAGGCTCGGCAGAGAACTTCTCCTGTGTCCCAGCTGGTTCTGATCATTGCCACTGATTCGTGTGAATTCTGCGGAAGCCTGGCTGTTTCAGCTGATCATGCCACTGCTACTTCTTGTTTGGTATACTGACACTACTGAACTGGACTGCTGGTATCCTGACAAGGGGAGATTGGAATCACCCTAAAGAACTACTTCTAAAAAAGTCCACATCACCTTGTCACCATCTTTTCTCTCCTACCTTTTGGATGATTAGCTAAAAGGGGGGAGGACCAAAGCATTTGAGAACCCTTATTAAAAGTAGGTTTTGAAAAAAATCTCAGCCTACAATGAGAGTCCTCTTATAATAAATCACCTCTCCCACCACATCTGGAGAGCAACTTCATAACAGGTAACCCCCGATATCCTACATCACTCGGGACTTGCTACATCCCTCCAAATGTTTAAAGCTTTCACTTTTCTCCAGAAGGTGTTGGGTTTCAAAGCTTTGCTCCAGTTCCCCAGGCCCTGGCATGTGAGGAGCAGCAGTCAAAACCAACTAATGTGAACACTGGCTTTCCTGGACAGCAGAGAGCTGCCTCAGGTTCCTGTAATGCATTTTTCACACTTCATCTGCACCAAGGAAACTGGGAATTAGCATAATTTTGTTTAAACTTAGATTTGGGTAAATAAACTTCATTTCTTCTCCATTATCCATCTTACCCGACACCACACCTATGAATATTAAAACAAAAAGCAAACCAAAGCCTGGGCTTATGAAATGACTCTGTATCAAGCAAAGTGTTTGTCCTGCAAGCCTAGCAACTGGAGGTAGATTCCAAATCTAGTAAAAAATGGTCAATATTGCTAGGATAAAATGATAAAGGATGACATAAATTTGGCATAAGCATAGAATATTCTATAGCAATTAATTTTGTAGCCAATCATGATGGCACATACTTTTAGTCCAAGCACCCAGAAAGCAAAGGCAGGTAGATAGATCGCCATGAGTTTAAGGGCTGATCTGGTCTACATCATAGATCTTCAGGTCCCATAGGACAATACGACACTGTCTCAGAAAATGTTTTAAAAAGAATGTTTATTGGCTAGATGGTTCTGTGAGTGGTTAAAGGCATCTGTTGCCAAGCCTGATAGCTTGAGTTTGATCCTGAGAGTATCAAACAAGTTGTCCTCTCATGTTCACATATAGGCAATGATGTACACAGAACACACACACACACACATGCAATATATGCAATATATATATACACATATATATATACACATACAAATAGTAATTTTATTTGTATATAATTTGTATATAATCTTTATTTATATAAATAATGTAAAATACAATTTTTAAAAGCTAATTGAGATAGAAAAACCTTTACAAGGTGAAGCTGTCATAAGAGCATGCCCAGTCTATCATTTCTGCATGGAGGATGTATAAACATACATGGAAACTAGCAGTAACACTTTTTATTTTCTTTGTGCAAAAGGGTTTTCCAAAAGTTCTGAATCAGACGTGTGTCAGTTTTGCAAACAAGAGAGAGCACAAAGGCTGCTGGTGAACAGGCAGAGTGAGAAGGTGCAGCCTTGGGGGTGCCCTGTTCGTGCCTCATCTGAAAGAGGGAGGCCTGGATTTCCAGAACTCATTTTCTTCCTGGCCAGTTTCTTGATGTTAGATGTTTCTTAATGGCTTCTAGAGACATTAAGAAAACAAATAATGCTCTTTGGCCTCAGCAGTAGAAGCAAGATGGTAAAGGGAAGGGAACGTCATCCTTTGGAAGCAAATGCAGTAAAACACACACACACACACACACACACACACACACACACACACACACACACACGTTGTGCCGCTGCTGTGGCTCTCAGTCCTACCACCTTCAGAGGCCAACCCATGGCAAATATGGCTACCCTGCCAAGCAGAAGAGAAACTATAACTGGAGAGCCAAGGCTAAGAGACGGAAAACTACCAGCACTGGGCAGATGAGACCCCAAAAAACTGTCTATCGCAGATTCAGATACGGGCTCCATGAAGGAACAACACCTAAACCCAAGAGGACAGCTGTTGGAATATCCAGTTCATCTTGAGGATTCCAATCAGTCATAAAATAAATGTTCTGGCTTCAAAAAACAAAACAAAAACAAAACACAATGATGGTGAGGACGTTGACAGGAAGGAGCCTTATCCACTGGTGAGGACGCGGACAGGAAGAGCCCTTATCCACTGCTCGAGTATAAGTAAGTCTGCTGTGAAAACCAATGTGGAGACTCCCCTACAAACTAAATGACCCAGCTATACCACTCCCAAGTACTACCCAAAAAATCCAAGTCAACAAATCACAGGGAAAGTGCACACCCATTTTCCCTTATCAACAGCTAAGTTGGGTACCAGCCTATGTATAAGCAGAGAAGATAAGGAAGACGTGGATCTTTGCGACCATGAGAGGCTAGGGAGATGACTCAGTAGGTAAGAGCGATTCCTCTGAGGGCACAAGGATCTGCACTGGACCCTCCAACCCTTTTTTTTTTACAAAAAGCTGAACATAGGCGTAAGTGCCCATAACCCCAACACTGGAGGCAGAGACATGTAGATCCTCTGAAGGCTCATTGGCTGGTCAACATCCTAGCCAAAACAATGAGCTTCTGGTTCAGCGAGTGACCCTAACTCAAAGCAAAAATGTGGAGAGCAATACAGAGAAGGCAGCATCACTTTTTCTCCTACATACAGATGACATGAGAGTAGATGAGACACTGTCTAGAGCAGCAGTTCTCAACCTCGGGTCCTGATACCTTTGGGGGTGGCAGGTCGAAGGACCCTGTCACAGAGGTTGCTTAATAGTATCAGAAAATAGATGTTTAATTACTATTCATAACAGTAGCAAAATGACAGTCATGAAGTAGCAACGGAAATAGTTTTATGGTTAGGGTCATCACAACATGAAGAACTGTATTAAAGGTCACAGTATTAGGAAGGTTGAGAACTTCTGACCTAGAGGAACGAAGGAAACTAATGGGAGTTATTGAAGTGGGGGAGGGGGAGTACAGCTCAAAGTACACTGTATACTTGCATGAAGATGGCCTTCAGTATAATATAATTAAAGATCCCTAAAAGAAACAAAATAGATTCTAGTTCTCAGATTAAGACCTAGGCATTTATTCATAAATAAATAGGCCTCTGAGCCATTATTCAGGAACTGGGACACAGGTGGGAAAGTCAGAGACTTCAGAAGGGTGAGACCCCCACAACAAGGTTAGTGGTTTTTTTTTTTTTTTTTTTTTTTAGGAAGAGAAAGAGATATGAGTTCATTTGCTTGCTCTTTCCCTGCCATGTCATGATACAGCAAGAAGGTCCTCTCCAGACATCAGCACCCAAATACTCAATTACCAACCCTCCAGCTCTGTGGGGAAAAAAAACGTAACTTTCATTTCTTATAAATGACCTAGGACTAGGCATTCTATGGTAAAAAACAAAAGCTGGGACTACAATATGGTGTCTAGGTGCAGGAACTCCTGAAAGGAGCACTAACGCTTTCAGGCTAAAGTGCATTTGTAAATTACCACTACAGGGTAATTTCCGCAGGACTGAAAGGACCAACTCCATCTACCCAAGAGCTTAGGAGTAAAATTCTAGAATGGCTGAGCTAATCCACTCACAAGTCTGCCCACTACTTTTAAAAGCAAAGATAATTACAAAATTCATACATAACAATAAATGGCCATGATGAAATAATGCTCGACAAAAAAAAATAATAACTTGAATAATAAAAAGAAATATTTGCTAACACATTACACATATAATGCAATAGGGAACCAGACAAATTAAGTGTTCTTGTCATGGAAATTACACTGAAGATAAAGTGAGCAACTCTTTCGCAGTACAGCATATTTGAATGAACACGCTGGGGCCTAGGGATGCAGATGAGTATATAGACTACTTACTTGTCTATCACACATGAAGACCTGGGCCTGATCCCTAGCAGCACATAAACTGGATATGGTGGTGGGGATCAACTGGCACTCGGGAAGTGGAGGCAGGAGAATTAAAACTTCAAGGTCATCCTGAACTGTCAGGGACAGCCTTGTTTATACAGTGAAGGCCTAAAATCAGCAATAGGCCTAAGTCAGCCATACATGTTTGTTAACACAAAGTCTTAGTCTCTGTGGAAAAACACTAAAACAGATAGCTATAAGATCTTGTAAACAAGTAGCTTTGGTGGAAATTTACCAGCCTGGGTAGTCATAGACCTTGTGGATAGGTAGCCTTGGTGGACAGTACCAGCTTAGATAAGAAACAAGTGATGGATAGGCAGAGTCATAGTGACCTGTTCCCTGAACCTTCACCCAGCTGATACCCTGTTCTGGAAGATATCTGTACTCCCCCTGAACACCTACGCTCCTGCGTCATCCCCTTCCCCACATCCTGCCTTTATGTGTTTATAACCCGTGTGAAAAAGTAAAAATTATGGTTTGATCAGCCTGTACACAAGCCGTGGTTCTTCGCATTCGCCTGTTCCCCCATTGTCTCTTCCAGGTGATCCCCCCCGGACCCTGTCCACTGGCCTGCTGGACGGGACACTGGACTATGTAGTAAATTCAAAGGCCAGCCTAGATTATGAGATTCTGTCTTTAAAAAAATTAAAAGTATTTTCTTTCCCAACCAGTGAAATCAATGACTACACTCTGATACAGGACTCAAGGTAACATTTTCATCTCGAACAGTTGTGAAATATATAATATTATACTGCATATATACCACACTGTATAGTTATACATTATTCAAGGAATGAGGTGTTAACCCTGAAGAGCCATGGACCTAGAAGTCGTTACGTTGGCATGTCTACTGCTAAAGGGAGGCTGGGGCAGTATTGAAAGGCCCTGACATTTCACAGATTTTCCTCTTAAAGCCCCTGTAATGGGGTAAGAGAACCAGGTGCTAACATGCAGGTGCTGTTTCCCTCAGATCCCAGTATGACACTCGGAGCGCTTACACTGACTGACACCTCGCTGCCTATGCTCACAGAGGGCAGGCAGTGATATCTGGCTGATGTTTCTATATTGTCCGTCCAGTGTCCACTATAACTGCAGGGAGCTGCAGTTGTCACACCTGGCCTTCTGTAGCTGGTGTGTCACTTTCCAAGCAAAAGGACACAGCTCACACTTTAGAGACCAGAAGTCTCCATGTGCCTCACAGTCCCACACGCTGCCATCTTTAGCTCCCAGGATACAACACAGAACTGAACCCTGCAGCATCTCAAGTGGGCTGGCACACAGGATCTGCAGGCCAAACAGCATGAACTCTGTTTCTTTGCACTATGAATTAACTGCTTTCAAAGGACTGCAGTGAGGAAGACAGCACCATTCAGTAATAAAAGTTTTCTTAATGACAGGTCAATAAAATGTGAATAAGTTATCTTTTTATTTTTCACAAATAAAAATGACAAGTGACATGTAAAGGACATGACAGTAACACAATAGTTAACGGTAATAGATGAGCTGTCTCATAGAGACAGAAGCCCATAAAAAATAGAATACTGATTTTAAGAAAGACTATTAAATAAATCCAGGAATAGTATATTTTAACTAAATCAACAAATCAAGGTTGAGCACAGGTCAAAACATCATCTAGAACCCATCAAGTGATACCAAAGGAAGAGGAAAATCTGGAATTCCACACACAGGGCTCTTGATTGAAATCAGGGAAGCTCAAATCCTAAAACAAAAAAACAAAGAAAAGAAGGTTAAAAAAAATGCTCCCATCAAGTTACGAAGACACATTTCTGCTTCGTTCCCTTTTCAGCTGGGGATGCAATGTAGGTCTTATACATGCTGGGTAGTGCTCCGCCACTGAGCTAGCTCCTAGCTCATGACAGACATTTGAACACTTTACCCAATCACCACATTTTTTTTCTTACTCTTAGAGTAGTTTTGTATGCTATAAAAAAGGTCACAAGGTACATGAGATGGCTCAGTGGATAAAGGTGTTTGCCAACGAGCCTGATGATGTTACTTCAGTCTCCAAAATACACATGGCAGAAGTTGAGAACAGACTTCCCCAGGTATGCCATGGTAAGCATATACATTTACACACACACACAGACACACAGACACACAGACACACAGACACACACACACACACACACACACACACACAGAAAGAGAGAGACAGAGAGAGAGAGACAGAGGGAGAGAGAGAGAGCGAGGAGAGAGAGATAGAGAGAAATTAGAAAAATTTTTAAAAATCTTATTTAGAACTATCTAAAGATTGATTTCTTTTTAATTGCATGTTTATGCATGGAGTGGGGGAGAGGAGGGAGTGCCCTGCAAATGCAGCTGCTCTAGTTGTCCAGAAGAGGGTGTTGGAGACTCTGCAGCTGTAGATACATGCAGCTGTGAACCAACCAAACTGAATACTGAGACTCAAGTCCTCTGGGAGAGTACTATGTGCTCTATAAGAAAGGATTTTAAACCAAGCATAGTGGCTTATCCCTCAAAAAGCTGGGACAGGAGAATGAAGAGTTTGAGGCTAGTCTAAGCCATACAGTGAGTTTCAGGCCAGCCTGGGCTATATAGTGAAAATCTGAAAACTTTTTGGATAGCCAGTTTTATATTTTGCAGAGATGGTCACTATTCAATCCTCTAACAGTAAGATAAACTCAATAATTGCAATGTGAGAAAAATAATCTGTCTACAAACTTACACTTTACATTCTATCTATGTATCACAAACACACAAAACAATGTCTCTTCCCTTCCTCACCTCTAGAACCAGTCTCTGAGACAGAGTTTTACGATGGTGGTCTGGACATCTAACCTGCCTTCTTTAGCTTATATGAGGGCAGCTGGACAGCTGAAGGTGGGCTTCGATATAAAGAACAATACATGCCATCTACATGCTTTATAACACAGAGAACGAATGTACCAGGAAATAGATTTCCTGACCTACCCACGTCCTTCTGAGAAAATTTGGACAGCACTGGAAAATTATTAACTAGACTTACACAGTAAATGGAGTAAGTCTTTGATGTAGCAGATATTCAGCCAGGAAGACTCCAGCACCTCTCAGTCTAGCCAATAGGCCTATTAAAAGCTGAAATCAGTAAGGTCATGGGTTGGGTAGACCCAATCTTTAACTTAGATTAAGTACTTAGAGGCATTAAAAGTTTGGATGTTCCAGCTTTTGAATTTAGAGAAGAAGAAAAGGAGATTTGAAATCCTATTAATACTGGACACGCTGGTGCATGCCTACAATCCGAGTATTTGGTGGTGCAAACATGAGGACCTGGAGTTTGAGGTCATGTTGGGCAACATAGCAAGTTCCAGGTCACTCTAAACTACCCACTGATACCCATCTACAAACCAAGACACAGGATGTGGATGGATCTCAGCTGTGGAGCACTTGCATGGCATGTGCTAGGCTCTGGGTTCAATCCCCAGCACTGAAAAAAAGAAAAGAAACGAGGCCATCAACATTGGGTCGTGGTTGGGAGAAAGAGGTTTGGGAGAGCTAGTGGGAGTTGATGGCTGTGGAGGGAGGGAGTCCTTGTACCTAGCAGTGTGATCACTGGTACTGAGCTCCTGTCGCAGTAATGAGTGACCCATCCAACGTGTCACAAAAGTTAAAAAGACAGGCTAATGGGAGAGAGACCTGTTAGGAGGAGGGAGGTGAATTAGTGGGGATGAGAGGGACGGGAGAGGAGAGGAGTGTGATCAGACCATAGCATGTTGTACACATGTGCGAAATTGTCAAAAAAAAAAAAAAGTTAATTTCTTAAAAACAATTAAAATTAAAAAAAAAAAAACACTTCTCAAAACGAAACCAAAAATCAAACAAAAGGCTATCTTGGCCGGAGAAATGGACAAGAGAAAGCACTTCACACAGAAGCTCATATAGCACGCCTCACCATAACCATCATATAATAATTTCATGGGTTTTTTTTTTCCTGTGAAAATCATATTTACCAGAAACAAAGACTCTGTATAGGACACTGCAGGCACCTGAGCAGTGTAAGAACATTTTTGGTGGACTGAAGAGACAGACAGACAGA
>JANHMN010000004.1:49114569-49206774 GCA_030674055.1 Rhabdomys pumilio | reverse complement strand
ACAGCCAAACATCAGGTGGCCCTCAGGAAGTCTTGTGGAAGAGTAGGGGGGAAGGAATAAGGGAGTCAGAGTTGTCAAGGACACCACAAGAAGACCTACAAAGTACACTGACCTGGGCCCATGGGGGCTCACAGAGACTGAAGCACCAAGCAAAGAGAAAGCATGGGCTGGAACTAGGCCCCTTATACATATGGAACAGATACACAGCTTGTTCTTCATGTGGGTCCCCTAACAACCGGAGCAGGGGTTGTCTCTGACTATGCTCCCTTTCCCATAGCTGGACTGCCTTGTCTGGTCTCAATGTGAGAGGATGCACCTAGTCCTATTATGACTTGACTGCCAGAGTATACGGGTATCTATGGGGGGGAGGCTCCCTTTTCTGAGGAGGAGAGGGGAGAATGGGGGAGGGGTGTAAGAGTGGGACTGAGAGGAAAGGAAGGAGGGGAGCTGCGATCAGGCTGTAAAGTGAATAAACAAATTAATGGAGAAAAAAATAAAATTTTTAAATATAATATAAAAAAAAGAAAGAAAAAATAAGTTAGAAGCCTTCCTATATTCTATTAACAAACATGTTAAGGAAAAAAAAATATAAGTCTATTCTCAATTTGCCTCAACAAAAGTAAGATACTTTAAAATACATCTAACCAAGGGAGCACAAGATAGGTATAATGAAAATTTAAAATACTGAAGAAAAAAGTGCAACAGTACTGGGAGATACTAGAAGACAGAAAGGCCTCCCGTGCTCAGGCATGGAAAGAACTAACACTGAAAGAGGCCACCTTACCAAACTCCAAAGATTCCACGAAACCCAAAAACTCACTGTGCATCCTGCATGTGGCCCAGCCACACCACTCCTGCGCACTTAGCCACAGGGCTCCAACAGTGCCTGCTTTAGCTGACCTGCAGAACCGCATACTATCAGTCTAGAGAAAAATGTACCTATGCAACTCACACAGACCTTGTACACGGAGAGATTTAAACCACAGGCAAATGCACATTCAACACAAACTCTAAACAAGTTTCACAAGTATTTTTTTTTTTTCATTTTGGGGAGAAGGATACTCACCTAAGGCAGGATATCCGAGGTAAAATCGATCTGCTCCCAGCCATCCCAAAAAAAGAGATAATGCAACTGCTACTTTGTATGAATAGCCATTCCTGCACAGAATTAAAACCTCCGTGTCAGAGCCATGCACTGCCGACAGGTGAACACTTAGGAAACAAGCCTGTGAGTTATGACTTACTTCACCCATGGCTCACTCATCCATACATTCATTTATCCTTTTGGAGGCTAAGGAACTCGATGCTAAGCTCCTAGTATACAATGAACTCTAAGCACTATATGTTGCTTGATGAATAAAAGCAACATAGACTTCACTCCCTCAGAGACTTAATTTTAATGGCACTAAGCAACTATCCAAACGTATTTTAAAATCTAATTGTATAGTTTGTTAGAAAGTTACAAATATTATGAAACAAGAAAAGGTGGAGCAGATGTTTATCAAATCCAGAGTGACAGAGAATAGAGAAAGTCTGAGTGATGAGGTAGGATGCTGTGTCAGTCCCCGAGAGAAGCAGCAGCTGGTGCAAAGCAGTACTCTGTATGGGCTGGGCGTGGACTGAAGCCTGAGCAGAAGCCGACTGAGGAAGAGAAAGAGCAGCTACGGTGAGACAGGAGAAAGCATCGCCTGTGCTGCTAGCCACCACTAACACTCCAACTTTCTCTCTGAGAGAAATGGACACATCCAAGGACTTAACAGTGTGACAGGATCTGCACAATGTCACAAGCATATCATAGAACAAGCTCCACACTCAATGGCCTACATAACAAGCTATTATTCTCACAGCTATACAGGCAGCCTGGCTGTAGTTCAGGACCTGCTTCAGCTGACTACCTTGGGCTGAGGTGCCCTGAGCTTGATCACAGCTACAGATTCCCACTGAGTCAATAAGAGTTTCTAGGGTTCAAGCTGAAAACATGAGAGATATTTGTAGCAAGGTCTTTTCAGGATTATCTCACCAAAATACAAAAGGAAAGCTGAATCTCACAAACACACTTAAGCCTCTTTATGTCTGCCACTCATTAACCTTAAACCAATTTAAGCAACAGAGCCAAGCCCAAAAACAGTGGTATGTGAAATATATACTGTCCTATTAATGGAGTCTGGGGGCTGAATGTCTGCTAACAAATTCAAATTTGAGCATAAAGACAAAGTGTTTTAATGCTTTTCAATCCTCAGGTGAGTTACTAATGGATTGTCTGAGTAATAGCAAAAGAACTTCGGAGAGTCATCACATTCTGGATATGTTGAACATATATACATTTTCTGATATTTTAAATTTAGGGTATAAAAAAGAAGGAAAGAAGTAATAACAGCACTCCAGATTTTATGTTATGCATTAGGAAGTTGAAGAAAGCTGAAGGGGAAAATGCAGATGAATGATTCTTGAAAGGGAAATCAAAATTTAGTTTGGACATGTGAATTTGAGATATCTATGAGATCTCCAACAGGGTTGAATAAAGTCACCTGAGCATACAAGTGTGGATTTATTTTTAAGTCTAGGATGGAGACAGAAATTAAACAGTTAAGTTACAAACATAGGAAATACTTAGTGTCATGAGATTGAGGGTACGTGGCTATAATCCCAAGCATGTAAAGATGGAAGCAACAGGATCAATATTCTAAGATCAATCCTGGCTACACAGCAGATATGAGGCCAGAAGAAAGAAGTGAAGGAATTCAGTAGACACTAAGAAAACAGAAGCAAACAGACTTACAATGGAGATTAAAGGAAAAGGAGAGAATGACTCCAAAGCTTCTGATTGGCTTCTCTGTGTTAAAGGGGTTTTTTGTTGTTGTTGTTGTTGTTGTTGTTGTTGTTGTTGTTTGTTTTTTCTGAGACAGGGTCTCACCACATAGTGCAAGCTAGCCTCAAACTTATGATCCCCCCCCATTCTGCCCACCAAGAACAATGTCTTAAGAAATAGCATACAACAGGTGCCACTCACTGAGACAAGTATCAGAGGAAAAAGAAATTGTGTTCAGTTTTAGGTATCATAATAAAGATGATCACATATAAAAGGTAGATAGATCAAAACTGGACTCTCTCAAGAAGTCTAAGCCTAATCTAGGGCATATACTATTGTGTCCCTCACCACTCCCCAACCTGACGCTGCATGCCCTTGCTTAACTCTTCTGCATCATAAACAAACAAAATACAGGACCAAGAATAACGTTTGGGGAATAGCACCAATTACACAAAAAGCTAAGGTGGCTGGAGAAGGCTCAGTGGTTAAGAACATTGCTGTCTAGAGGACAACAATCCAGTTCACAGTACCCACATCAGGCAGCACACAACCACCTGTAATTCTAGCTCCAGGGGATCCAATGCCTTCTTCTGGCCTCCACAGGCACTCACATGTACACACACAGAGAGAGAGAGAAGAGAGAGAGAGAGAGAGAGAGAGAGAAGGAGGGAGGGAGGAACAGAGAGAGACAGAGAGACAGAGACAGAGAGAATCTTTTAAAAAAAGGCATAGTAATAAAAGGATTTGTATTTGAGTTTCTATGAGAAACCAAGAAAAGAAAGTATTTTAAAAGAAGAAATAGCCAATGTTGTAGAGTATTTTAATATGATGTATAAATAGCATTTGATAGAGAAGCAAGGATTATTGGTAAATTCCAGTATGGTTCTACTCAGAAAGTTTAATAGTTAATGAGTAAGTATTGTAGAAACAATTATTCAGAAGTTTGTTGGGTAAAGGGAATAAAATACAACAGCATAAAAAAGTTAAAAAATAAATAATTTTTAAAAAAAAAAGGAGAAGCCAGTCAGTAGTGGCTCACACCTTTAATCCCTGCACTTGAGAGGCAGAGGCAGGTGGATTTCTGAGTTCAAGGTCAGCCTGGTCTACAGAGTGAGTTCCAGGACAGCCAAGGCTATACAGAGAAATCCTGTCACAAAAAAACAAAAAACAAACAAACAAACAAAAAAAAAAACAAAAAACAAAAAAAAACCAACTACAAATGGAATCTCATGTTCTGATACAATGCTCATCAAAAAATAAATTGTATTTGGAATCTGGTGATTTTACTGTGAGAGGGGAATAAATTGGCTAGTAGACTGGAGTGTCTGTTTTCCTTAATGATTATATTATTAAAACTGACATCAGTGCTTTATAACCATATTTAGCGAAGCTTGGTCTCTCTCAGCTTAATCTACCCTGAGACACTGTAATAAAATTCAGACTAACTTGAAACTAAGCAGCAAAAGGAGTTACTGTGACAGGCAATCTGAGAGAGGTGGGGTTCTCAACAGATGTATTTCTTAGATGTACTAAGGGCCATGAAATCTTTCTCATACCTGAACTTAATATTATTTTTTCTGTCATTTGTGATGCATGATAGAAGTACCAACCTATAATTTAAAAACTGAATAAACAATACCTAAGTGCTAGAAAGCAATTCCTTTCAACAATTTTTACACTGCTGATTCTAAGGATTCTGAAAAAAGTTGTAGAAAAATCCAAATATTATTGATTTCCTAACATGACTGCAAAATGTATCATCAAATAAGATACAATCGTTTATAGTCCTAATATACAGACAAAGCTGGGCAGTAGTGGCGCATGCCTTTAATCCCAGCACTTGGGAGGCAGAGGCAAGTGGATTTCTGAGTTCGAGGCCAGCCTGGTCTACAGAGTGAGTTCCAGGACAGCCAGGGCTACACAGAGAAACCCTGTCTTGAAAAAAACTGGAAAAAATAAAAAAATAAATAAATAAATAAAAAATAAAAAATACAAATACAAATACAAACAA
Source organism: Rhabdomys pumilio (assembly GCA_030674055.1). NCBI lineage: Eukaryota > Metazoa > Chordata > Mammalia > Rodentia > Muridae > Rhabdomys > Rhabdomys pumilio. The sequence continues at coordinate 49,201,954 of JANHMN010000004.1, read as the reverse complement.
TATCAGAAGTGAAAGAAGGTGGGAAAAGTAAACATGTCTTCAGTTCACAGCAGAAAAACTGAGTATAAGCTTTCTAATAGGAAAAAAAAACCACTCCTAAACAGAGGCCATTCCTTTATTATCCTACACTCATTCAGCTTCTGAATTCTGCCTAATGGTACTGTCCATCTATTACAAAGGATGAAACCAGTGTGTGAAGGTTAATACTGTCAACTTGACAGGATACAGAATTACCCAGGAGACAAACCTCTGGCCATGTCTACAGAGGAGTTTCGAGGCTGGGTTGGAGTAGGAAAACCCACCCTAAATGTGGACAACACATTCTATGGGCTGGGGTTCTGGTGCGAACACAAAGACAAGAGTAAACTGAGCCCAGCCTTCATCTCTCTCTGCTTCATGACTACTAACACAAGGAAAGCAGCTGCCTTGAACTCCTCCACCAAGCTGTCCCTGCTATGATGCCTGTACCCTCCTACCTGTGAGGCAACATAAACTCTACTTTATAAGTTGCTTTTGTATGGTATTTTGTCACAGCAGTGAAAAAAGTAACAGTGTACAAACAACACTGTTTTTCTGATACAATAAGTATTTGCATTTATATATTTTTTAAAGATTTAATTTATTTTATGTATACACTGTCGCTCTTTTAGACATGCCAGAATAGGGCATTGGATACCATTACAGATGGTTGTGAGCCACCATGTGGTTGCTGGGAATTGAACTCAGGACCTCTGGAAGAGCAGTCAGTGCTCTTAACCTCTGAGCCATCTCTCCAGCCCTGCATTTATATTTTGAAAAAAATTTATGCTTAACTCACTTGGTGATATCAACTTACTTTCCAAGGCCTGAGTCAATTTCTATCCTTTATTACCTCACAAGTGAACCCAGCTCCTGGCTGATGAACTGTATCTATAAACTTAAAATAGAAGGTTGTCTGCCATTAGCAAGAAGATACATATTATACTTGCAGGACTTCCCATAGCATCGCATTATCGTCCACTTCATGAAATCAAGATAAAACATTTCAATTTTCAGTAATGTACTTACACATTTCGGCAAGATATGGGCTTGAGAAAACCAACTTCATCTCCAGTAAAATGTGTTTCATTACCACTCAAATCCTTACAAGTTATGTTGGGTGCTGGAAAACATTGAACTAAAGACAGAAAAGTGAATTGTTTTTCAAGACTGGCAAAGCACAAAAGAACCTATAGTATAACAAACTACCTCCCCTTGTAACATCTGACGGAAGACTTTAGACAGGAAGTTAAAGAATTCATATATGTGTGTGTGTGTGTGTGTGTATACACATATATACACATATACATATATATATATATATACACACACACACATATATATATATGAAATGCATTTATATGGAAGACAAATATGTTAATGTTCTCTTCATACAATAATACGAATATTGCTAAACTGTTTTAGATGTGTCCATGGCCCATCTAGTTCAGTGTCTTGCCTCTGATAACAAAGAAAGAACTGCAAAATATTACTAATTTTAAAATTTTTCATCTTTAAGATAAAGAATACTTGAATTTTTGTTGGCAATCCATTTGGTATTTATCAAGTTATTTTAACAGAATCGACTTATATCTCCAGCTTTTATTATTTGTGATGGTTAATCTTGACCATCAACTCTGTGCATATCTGAGGAATAACATGAATTAAAACTAACCTAGTTAGGGAAGACCCACTCTAAATGTGGACAGTATCACTCCTTGGGCTGGGATGGTAGACGAAAATATAAAGGAGAAAGTGAGCTGAACTCCAGCACTCACGGCTGTTTCCTGACTATGGAACAACGCAGTCTGCTGCCTCCTGCCCCTGCCATCACACCTTTCCTGTCACCATGGACTGTGTCCCCTGAAACCGGGAGCCAAAATAACCCTTTTTATTTGTTTGTTTTTATCAGGTATTTTGCCACAGCACAAGGTAAGTAAGTAACTGATGACACTATTATAGACAATGGCTGCCATACATATATTTGTGTGCCACACACACATATATTATATAGAATTACATATAGGATATATATTCTAGGTCTTGGCATAGTGTTATTTCACCATTTATCGTATCAGTCTATACTTATAACCCAAGACACAATATAAACAAGTAGTACAGATGTTACTTTGTGCCAGGTAGACACTGTCCCAAAAGTAAAGCTTCTTTAGAGTTTTATGATGTAAAAAAGAACTTAGAAGTAAGGATGACCCTATCTGGGTTATTTTTGTCTCTTTCAGCCCTTGGCTTCCTTGTACCTAAAAATAACACTAAGATCACCTACATCATAGGACCAGTGTGGTAAAATATATGAAACTATGTACCACAACGTCTATAGCATTAGCAGGTACTCAACACATTTTATTTGTTTGTTTGTTTGTTTGTTTGTTTGAGACCAGGTCCCATGTAGCCCAGGCTAGCCTCAAATTCATTTGCATATAGCAAAAGTTTCCCCCTCCAATCCCAAGAGCTGGGACTAAAGACATGTGATACCATGCCTATCTGAGGAAACATTTTCTTCCTCAGTATCTGTGTGCATGCATGCACACTCTACTACTAAGATAAATCCTATCAGTGAATATTAAAAGTGCCAATATTTTTCTAATAGTTTTAGCGAATACTTACCTCTATATTTACCATCAACAATCATGGTTTTTTTTTAATGCTAAAAATAGAACTTTGTGTAATAAAATAAATGCAGAGATCTGATGGTTTTATTATGAAAGGAATATTATTTTCTGTTTGGTTTGTAACTATTTTAAGATTTCAAAAAAAAAAATCAGTTTTTGTTTTGTTTTTTTGGCCAGAGTGGTACATGAAAAGTGTCAAAAAAAAAAAAAAAAAAAAAAAAAAAAAAGCTCTAGGAGAGGCCCATATCCACTGGACTTCTCACAGTTTAAATCATACAATGCATAAACTTTACTTATTTAGTACACTTTAAACAACCTAAAACAAGGTGGCACTTAAGATGAAAGATACAGATTCAATTCAGTTGAAAACTATTACATAAAATGAATGTCAGAGAAAAAGTAAAGAAGTAATCATATTAGGATGTTACACTTAGGAGAGAGAATATAATTGAGACTCCTTACAGTTAAGGCCAGAGCTTTATAGTAATTGTGATACAATTGAAAGAAAACACATCAATTCACCTGTGACCCACTGCAGTGACTTGTTCTGAATCATGATCCAAAGGACACAGAGTATAAAAGCTTTCGATAAAAACTTTTACAAAACAATTGTTTTTTCACGTAGCTGCTTTCACTATGACTCAAGACAAGGTTTACACAGTGCTAGGGTATACAAAGGACAAGGAATGTAGTCATTCATGAAGTACTTGGCTGACATGTGCAGGGCCTTGGATTGAATCTTCCAAGACAGAGCAAGAACAAGGGGGAGCACTAGGACTCCACTGGCCTCCAACAGTCCTCCAGCCTTAGGCTCTGAGTAAACTGTAAAACACAGGCACCACACATGGACAGATCAGTACATTTGCCTTTTGCTCTTTGCTTCTTGAGACAGGATATCAATTTGTAGCCAAACTCATCATCCTTCTGCCTCAGGCTCCAAGTGTTAGGAACATGTGAGCCACCATGTCTGGCTTAGATCAATAATTCTTGATCTTAATTGGGGTAATTTTGGTCCCCAGAAGACATCAAATAATTCTTGAAGGCATTTGTTATTACCACTGGAAGGCTGCTATTAGCATGGGGGATAGTGGCCACACATATTACTAGATACCCCACAGTGCACAACAGACCCCCAACAATGAAGTATGCAATGATAACAAAGCCAACAAGGTAACACGTGCCTGCAATCCCCAGCACTGAGGGGGTAGAGGGAGGAAGATCAGAAGTTCAAAATCATCCTCTTGGCTACACAGCAAGCTCAAGACCAGTCTCCACTGCCTAGACCCTCTCTGGAATTCAGAAGCCCTTCTTGGGACTGACAGGCTTCAAATAGTTTTGTTCTCACTATTCATTCTTAAATATTTTTTTAAAGCTTCATATATCTGATATTTGAATTTTTCATTATGAATTTAAATAGCTGTAAAAATATGTAGTTTCAAGAATACTAAATACTGCATTAAGATTAGAATGCTATAGTACTCTTTAAAATAAAAATCGAAAAACCAGAAGAATTTGATGTTCATCATCATCTGAGAACAGGCTCTTCTGTAAATTTTTTTTTTTAGTTTACTTCCATTTTAGAGAAAAATACATATATAATAGCATTTATTATAAACTGAATTATGCCTTAAAAATAGTACCTTATTTGGAAATAGGTCCTTGGTAGATTTATCAAGTTAAGATGACATTATTAGAGTAGGCCTTAACCGTCTATATACAAAATGAAAATGGTCAGGTCTGGTAGCACACACCTTTAATTCCTAGCACTGAGGAGGCAGAGGCAAGAGGACCTTTTATGAATTTAAGACAGCCTGGTCTACATGGTGAGGTCCAGACCAGCCAAGGCTGCATGGTAAAACACTGACGCAAAAAAAGAAGGAAACTGGGTACATGAAGGGAGGATGTGAAGACACTCAGGGACATGCATGGAGGTGGAGGCAAGGATTTAGTTGATACAAGTGCAAAATAGGAATGCCAAGAATCACTGGCTACCATCAGTGATGGCACAGCAGAGGGAAAGGGAAAAAGACTTGTGCCTAGAGCCAGAAAGGAGCAAGGCTCTGTAAACACTTTGATTTCAATGTCAGATTCTGAGCCCTAAGAGCCCACATAAAGATGGCCCAAGTGCTACACAACTGTACTACGATCTCATGTGCTGTGATGCGGGTGCATCTACACCTACACACTCTGACTTGGTTAGAGTTTCTTTGTTGTAATGAACACCATGACCAAAATCAACTATGAAGGAAAGGGTCTATTTCAGCTTGTGGTTCCACAGCATACTCCACCTTTAAAGGAAGTCAGGATGAGCAAACTGGAGGCAAGAGCTGATCCAGACCATGGAAGAGTGCTACTACCAGCTGCTCCTCATGGCTTGCTCATCCTGCTTTCTTAAGCAGCTAGGACCACCAGCTCAGGGGTGGCACAGCTCACAGTGAACTGGGACTTCCTCATCCATCATCAAGAAAATTCACCAAAGGCTTGCCCACAGCCCAATCTGGTGGGGGCATTTTCTCAACTGAGATTCCCTCTTCTAAAATGACTCTAGTTTGTGTCAAATATTCAGTCACTAAAATAACTAGTCTATCTAAAATATTCAAAATATCTCAACTGTATGCTCCTGTAAGTTCAAACACAAGTTAAATACTTTTCTACTCCAAAAGAGAAGAACCAGGGCATAGTCACAATCAAATCTAAGCAAAACCAAACTCCATCAATCAAATGTAAAGCTCACTGTCAGACTTCTAATAGGCCTTCACAGGGTGGGCCCTGGTTTGAGAACGCAGGTCACTGGGGCATGACTTTGACTATTCCTAATCCCCTTACCCATCCTTGCTCTGCTTCTAGGCTGCCAAAATATGAACAATTTTCCTGTACCAAGCCTTTCCATCATAGTGCCCCATAGGCTCATATATTTGAATGCTCAGTCATTAGGAATTGATATTATTTTAAAAGAGTTAGATGTGGCCTTGCTGGAAGAAGTATGTCACTGCAGGCAGGATCTGAGGTTTCAAAGCCTACTCTATTCCCTTGCTCTCTGCCTGTGACTGGGATGTGGCTCTCTGCTACTGCCACTGCACCCTGAACCATGATGACAATGAACTAAGCCTCTGAAACTGTGAGGAAGCCCCCAACTAAACACTTGGTTTTATGAGAGTTGCCTTAGTCATGGTGTCTCTTCACAGCAACAGAACAGTGACTAAGACAGCATGGCAGTGCACACCTTTAATCCTAGCACTGTGAAGGAAGAGGCAGGAAGATCTCTATAATTTCAAGGCTTACATAGTTACACCCTGTCTTAAAAAGACAGAGAAAGAAAGAAAAAAAAGAAGCAAAACCCTAACTAAATAACTATATTTCTATCTGCATAACAAAGCCTAGGAAGCAGAAGGCTAGAAATATTTAAAGAGATAAATATGGTTATCCTGACTTAAGTATTCCACACACACAAAACAATTCATCATATAACTTATAAATACAATAGTTATGTTTTCATAAATCGGTTAAATATAAACTTAAATAAAAATTTAAAAACATGATCTATTTAACAGATTCTAATGTTATGAAATAAATAAGCATAAAAAATTAAGAAAAATTGTTTCTTAAATAGTGACACTGGGTATAACTCTGGAAGAACACGCAAGGACCTCTGGGTTCAACCACAAACACAAAATTAAATAGTTAATTAACTAACTAATTAATTGAGTGTTGACAATTTTGAATCAGTTTCCAAATCTAAATTATTCTAAAAACTGAACAATATTATTTAACATAAACACATTTATTAATTACCCTTAGGGGCAATGCACTGTTACTTGAAATAGGTAAAATCTTACAAAATATTTTAAAGACATGATTCTGAAAATCTTACCATGAGCTGTGTAGTTTGTACAATTAACCGGTTCTTGGGTAGCATCATTTATTTTTGGTTCTTTACAAATATATGTTTAAAAAGTTAAGGAAATTTGAATTACATTTCTAGCATAAAATACTATGTTTTAAATGTCTTCTATACTCCTATTGATTCACATGTACAGAGAGGCTTTGAGTTTGTACTAATCAACAAACTCAGACACAAATACACTTTTAAACCTGATATGGTTTGCATGCCTTTAGTCCTACCATCTGGGAAGCAAAGGCAGCTAGATCTCTCTTGAGTTCAAGGTCAGCCTGGTCTACAGAATGAGTTCCAGGTCTACCAGGGCTATGTAGAGAGACTCTATCTCAAAACAAAACAAAATAAATAAATAAATAAATAAATAAATAAATAAACAAACACCGAAATACACTTTTAGTATTCCCCAGAGAATAGTTGAAAATTAAATTACTATATGGAAGTCAAAAAATAAATTTCTATCAAAAGTTCTAGCAGATGATACCATCTTCAAAGAACATCAATCAGGGAATAAACAGAAAGCAACAATCAAATTAAAAATCTTCACCAGCTTATTTTAAGTTTAAAAACAAATCTGTTTCCAGAGCTCTGGATTCAACTAACTCACCTTAATTTTATGTAACACAAATGAATGAGAAAGATATTGTTCTTCCTATGCCATAGGAGCACAAGCTGAGCTTTTAACTCTGAGTGGCTTATCCAGTCATGTAAATGACAGACAGCCAATCAGCTCTCCTGACTCAAAGCTAGGATACTCTGCATCTGTTGCATTTGCTATCTCTGTGGTTGGTGCTACCAGTAGGATCTTGAGTTATTGAAAGCCACTCTCTAATAGATGCTAAAACAATACGAATGTTGTAAGTGTTGTCTAAAGATTGTATGGTTCACACTCCAATGAAATAGGTATGGTCCATACAAGGTGTTTTTAGTCACAGGGTGATCCCTTATTTGGACCTCTGAATCACTTCTGGAAAGGTCATCTTTAGTTAGGCCATTATGGCAATGTTCAGTTGTCACCAGAGTTCTACCGGCTCAGTCACTTCTCACCAGAGTTCAACAGCTCATAATCAGATCAAATACTTCTTAGAAGGACACTCGTGCCTTTCCTAAGACAGTGCTAAACTCAGTATGTCAGAAACTCCCTGCACGATGGAATTAACAAAGTAAATTAGTGGTAGTCTGTGAAAAATCTAATAGATGTTCTCCTTAACTCACAGATTACAGAATTTTAAGACTTTTCTTAAGAGTCTTTCTGGTTTTTGCAGGTTTGAGTATCTGTACACAAATGTTTGAGGCATTGTGTCAGTACTCAAAGTTTTGTTCAAACATAGCTATTCGATTATAACACAAATCTCACCGTGTTTCACTGTCACATGCTATTGTAGTAATTCACCTAATACTAAATCAAATTTCTCATCTGTAAATAAACACCTAACAAAACGGCTGTGCTGATTAAATGAGCATAAATACTCCTTTAAGTTGGAGGTCACTGTTATTAGTATGTTTTTGACTTAAACTATTTGCTTATTCAAAAGCACCCACCCCTAACTATTGCCAGTTGATGGTTGCTAAGTTTAGAGAGTCACAGTTTTAAGTCCCAGGTCAGGCAACCATGTTTCAGTGGACTGCTCCGAACCACTGTGGATATAAGCAACACACCCTGTGTTATTTATTTATTTTTTTTTAAAGTATGTGTGGTGGGGGGTGAGGTTAAGAGGGAATGGAGGGAAGACGATCTGGAAGGAGTTAGGTTGAAAAGTCTGTGTGAAGATGAAGAAAATCCACTGGGTGAAATTCTCACAAAGAATTAATACAAGTATTACATTTTAAAACATCCAAGAGGATCTCTAATTTAAAAACACATAAAAATAATTTGCCAAAAATCACAACGTGAAGCAGTCAGTTGCCTGGCGGCAGTCCATCTGAGGATGGCTGTAGGTGATAGATGTTACGTTAATGACGAACGAGAAACATTGGCTCCTTGTCTCCCTCAACACCTGCAAACTTTCAGGGACGCATCTAACAATTTTTGCATTTCAAGTATCTGGGACAAAGCCTGGGTGTATGTGTCTGAGTAAGTGAGTAACCCAGTAAAATATATGGTCAATCGGAAAAGGAAGTGCCAACCACTGGTCGGTCCAGGGAAAAGCACACGGGGCTCGCCCTTCGTCCCCACAGCCCTCCTCACCTCCCTGGGTCCACTGATCACTAGAGCCACAGCGGAGACCGCTGTCCCCATCCCACAGCCCGGGGTCCTGCTGACCCCCTGAGAATGGCGGCTTTCCAGAGGATATTGTCCCACTCTGAGGTCCTCACACTTGGGCGTCTCCTCGCCTCCGACAGCGCCAGAGGCAGCAGCCCCGTAATGTCCCGCGGCGACCGTCACGAGCCACAGAGTGCGGAGGAGGCCTGGAGGCCCCGCCGCTGGGTAAGCCCGACCCGCGGGCCAGGCGGCCGCCATGTTGGACACCGCGTCCTCGCGCTTCCGGTTCCGCCTCCACGATAAGGAAGAACCTTAAAGGGGCCTTGCTCCTGTGGCGCAGCTAAGGTCTTCTAAAGCCCGCTTCCTGGGATGACTTGGCATAGTCAAATAGGCGAGATTTTTTTTTTTTTTTTTTTTATGTTTGCTTGTCATCCTTGAGCAGGGACCACCTTAATCTCTGTATCGTTCCAATTTTAGTATATGTACTGCCAAAGCAAACATGGGAACTTTAATAATAACAATAACAATAATGATAAACATGCCCCAGGTCAGGGAGACTGCTCAGTGTGTGTAAAAGCACTTGTTCCTGAGCCTGACAATCTAAATTCAATCCCTGGAACCCACATGGTGGAAAGAGAAAAACTGACTTAGACACAAACACATACACATACTTTTTAAAAACTGAATAATTTTTAAAAAATACACGTTTGGGAATCTTCTGTAGTAGCTTCCCTGAGAACCCTCACAAGGAGACAGAAACAGCCCCTTGTGATGAGCCCTAATTGACGCTTAAATGCTGGGAGAGAGACCCAAAGTTTACCAAGGTGCTTGTCCCAGCTCCTAGAGGGCACCAGTGTTGATCCTGGAGGCTCGAAATGATGGGGGTTGGATGTGGGGTGGTTGCCTATGGTTGGAAAAATTTAGATTTAGATTGTCTATAAGTGACCCAAGTGCAATTGTAGATTTCTATACACATTATATAGTGAACCAACATAAAGGACTGGTGTTCAAGGACATAATATCAGGGCTGGGGAGGTGGCTTAGGAGTTGAGAGCACTTGCTGTTCTTACAGAGAACCAGGTTAGGTTCCTAGCACCCATGTAGTGGCTAAAGACCTGTAATTGCAGTTCCAGGAAATCCAAAGTCCTCTTCTGGCCTCCTCAAGCACTATGCACATATTTGGCTCAGTGGTAAAAACCTCTGTCGCTCTGCCTGACAAATGAATTCAATCCCTGGGACCCACATGGTGGAAGTAACAGACATAAAATAAACACTCACACATATAAAATAAAAATAAATATTAAAAGAGAGAATATCAGTGATACGTCTTACAAGATGATAAAAGCAACTTCCCATTTGACTACTACTTGGACTCAGAATGTTCTAGCTGATTTCTAAAATACAACATAAACCCAAAGGACTAAAGGAAGCAATTCTGGGCCTCAGGTTTATTGAAATTATGACAGAATTAGATAGTTTCCTGCTGAGTGCAAGATTACTGCTGATCTGTGTATCAATTTTAATACAGATTTAAAACAATTACTTAGAACTGCTGATGCTTTGCTGATTAATCCCATTACTGAATCTTTTTTTATGGCTTTAGTGATTATCTTTATTCTCTTCTATAATATGTAAATTTAAAAGAATTAAAAGGATTCTTTAAGACGGCAATGAAACTATAAAACTTTTGACTCCTGAGCTGGGATAGTGTAGAGTTGCCTAGCAAGCACAAGTCTCCAACATCACATGGACAGAAAATTAACTCTTGAATTGATGATGTATTAAAGTATTAATAATGTATCACTTCCTCTCAAAAGCCCCTTATATCTGTAATAAAGTAACTTCTCTGATTTACAGTCACATGATCACATGACTTACCATGATCACATGGCTGCTACATTATTTAAATTTAATAAAAACATAAGCATCATTTTTTATTTTCATTCTTCTCTCATAGATTGCATTTCAAGTATAGTTTCCCTCCCTCCCCTCCCCCCAGTGTTCTCACCTCCACTTCTCCTCCACCCCACCCCCACATACACACACACACACACACACACACACACACACACACACACACACTGTCCCTGCTCTGCCTCCTCTCAGAGAAGAGCAGGCCTTCCAGAGACATCAACCAAACACAGCATAAAAAACTACAATAAATTCAGGCATGTATCTCATATTAAATCAAGGCTGGACAAGGCAATCCAGTAGGAAAAAAATATGTATTTTTTTTTCACCACGAGTAGGCAAAAGACTCAGGGACCCTTTTGCTCCCACTGTTGGGATTCCTACAAGAACATCAAGCTACTCAGCCATAACATATTTGCAGAGGACCTAGGTCAGATTCCTACAGGCTCCCTGATCTCTGTAAGAGCCATGAATTCTGGTCAGTTGACTCTGTGGATTATGTTCCTATGGTGTCCCTGACCCATCTAGTTTCTTCCTCCCACCTCATCTGCAGGACTCCTGAGCTCTGTTGAAGGTTTGACTGTGGGACTCTGCATCTGCTCTTATCAGTTGTTAGATAAAATCTCTCTCATCTCTCTGATGACAATTATGCTAGACTCCAGTCCCAGAACACTCTGAAGTCAGGACAAACTGTAGGTTGAAGGTTTTGTGACTGGGTTGGTGTCCCAATCCCTCCACTTGAGGCCTGGCCTAGTTACAGAAGAGGGCCTGTTTAGGCTTCATGTGCTCCTTCACTAGGAGTCTTTGCTAGGGTTACTCCCAGAGATTTTTGGGAGTTAGCATTGCACTAGGTTGAAATAATCCCTAATTTCAATAGTTTCTCCCAGTATTTTCTTCCTGTCCCTCCAACACTACCTGTTCCAATCTGTCCTGGAAAGTCTATTCTATTTCCCCTTCCCTGGGAGATCCTTGCATCCCCACTTAAGCCTTCCTTGTTGCTTAAGCCTCTCTGGGTCTGCGGCCTGTCACATGATAACCTTTTACTTTATAGCTAATAGCCACTGTGAGTACACACCATGTTTGTCTTTCTGGGTCTGGGTTGCCTCACTCAGGATGATTTTAGTTTTTTTTAGTTACATCAGTTTACCTGCAAGTTTCATGATGTCATTGTTTTCAACTGCTGAATAATACTCCACTGTGTAAATGTATATTTTCTTTATCCATTCTTTGGCTGAGGGACATCTAGCTTGTTTCCAGTTCCGGGCTATTACTAATAAAGCTTCAATGAACATAGCTGAACAAGTGTTCTTGTGGTAGAATGGAGCAACCTTTGAGTATATGCCCAGGAGTGGGATAGCTAGGTCTTGAGGTAGGTCAATTCCCAATTTTCTGAGTAACCATCATATTGATTTCCAAAGTGGCTGTACAAGTTTGCACTCCCACCAGCAGTGGGGGAGTTCTCCCCTTGCTCCACATCCTTGACAGCAGGAGCTGTCACTAGTGTTTTTAATCTTAGCCATTCTGACAGGTAAAAGATGGAATCTCAAAGCCATTTTGATTGGCATTTCCCTGCTGGCTAAGGTTGTTAAACATTTAAGTGTTTCTTGGTCATCTGAATTTCCTCTGTTGTCTCAATATTTTTAATTCCTAGTTTCTTTATCATATGAAGTGCCACAGAAACTCTTCAGACTTTTACTGAAAGCAAAGGGCATGAATAGCAGTCTCATTTCAATGGTTTGTATATGCTTGATCCAGGGAGTGGCACTATTAGGAGGTGTGGCCTTGTTGAAGTAGGTATGTCACTGCGGGTATGGGCTTTAAGACCTTCATCCTAGTTACCTGGAAGTCAGTCTTCCACTAGCAGCCTTCAGATGAAGATGTAGAACTCTCAAGCTTCTCCTGAACCATGCCTGCCTAGATGTTGCCATGTTTCTGACTTGATGATAATGAACTGAACCTCTGAATCTGTAAGCCAGCCTCAAATAAATGTTCTTTATAAGAGTTGTCTGGGTCATGATATCTGTTCACAGCAGTAAAACCCTAACAAAGACACTCACTATGTAGCCTATGTAGCTTAGCTAGCCTAGAACTCACTATGAAAGCCGGGCTGACATTGAACTCAGAGAGATCTGTCTGCCTCTGGCTCCGAATATTGACATGAAAGGGATGCACTACCACGCCCACCTACATTAATTTCTAAGATTTTCATATAAATGTATTTTATTTTCACTAAAGATTAGTTTTGCACATAGTAAATACCTGAGAAAACAGCCTAACACATGTCTGTGGTTAGAACAGAGATAAAAGATTGTTCCTCAATTTTTTTTTTTAACTTGTCTATACACAACATGAAATTTTTCCTCTGGTAATAACATCAGGAATCTTCTGCATCCTTAATACTTCTGCACAACATTTTCTCCTGTAACTATGCTCCTGCTTCATACCTATTTCTTATTTTATTCTTTGTTGCTGTAACCTAACTACATAGGTTCCAATTAAAATGAACTGACTCACCATTTAAGGTCTGTTCAGGACTGGGAAGACGGCTTCCACTAAGTGTTCATCACAAAAGTACAAGGACCTGAGTTTGATCCCCAAAAGCCACAAAACAAACAAGCACCCAGGTGTGTGGCAATATTTATTGTTATTTTAATTCAAGTACTAGGGAGCCAGAGAAAGATTGATTCCTGATCTCTGGAACCTGCTAGACAGTCAGCCTAGCCTAATTGGCTCCAAGTTCCTTTAGAAATCCTATCTCAAAAAAGCAAAGCACCATGCCTGGCTACACAAGCACTCTTAATCGCTGAGCCCAGTTTCAACACTTGGAATCAGAGTGAAGAGATGGCTCAGTCAGCAAACTGCTTACTGAACAAGCATGAGGATCTGCACTGGCATTCCGAGCACCGGTTAACAAGCTGGGCAAAGTGTGATGCATGTCTCTAAACCTTGTGCTGGCGAGGTTGAGAGAGGTGGGTTTCTGGGATGTGCTAACCATTTAGTATAGCTAAATCTAAGTTCCAGGCTAATTGAAAGAACTGGTCTCAAAGTAATAAAGGAATACACCTGACATTGACCTCTGTCCTCCACATTGCAAACATGTGTATTCATCATACACAGACACTTCACACATAAGATTTGGAAACTTTTTACTTTTCAATTTTCTCTGTGTTTTGAATACCTTCATCTAATCATTAAGCAACTAATATCATTAAATGTGTTTTTAATGGAGAGGCAAACAGGTGAACCAAGATCTTGCTATGTAGCCATGGTGGCCTTGAGCTTAATAAAGGGATTTTTCTGTCTTTGACTCTTGAGTGAGGAAGCCATCATGCCTGCTCTTTTTTTCAGCCTGATTTTTTTCCTTCCCTTTCTTCTTCCTCTTCTTTCTCTTCCTCCTCCTCCATTTCCTCCTCTTCCTCCTCTTCCTTCTCCTCCTCTTCCTCCTCTTCCTCCTCTTCCTCCTCTTCTTCCTTCTCTTCCTCCTCCTCCTCCTCTTCCTTCTTCTCCTTCTCCTTCTTCCTCCTCCTCTTCCTCCTCTTTTCCTCCTCCCCTTCTTCTTCTTTAGTTTTTTGAGATCATGGTTTCTCTGTGTAGTCCTGGCTTTCCTGGAACCCTGTAGATCAGACTGGGCTTGAACTCACATAGATCTCCCTGCCTCTGCCTCCTGAGTGCTGTGTCCAAAGGCTTGCATCACCACTGGCTGGCTGGCTATCATTATGTACTTTCATCCTATTTCAGGTTTTCCTTACTTTTCCTATCTCCAGCGACTTTTGTTGTTTTATTATAGGCCCCTTCTCCAAGGTCCTCAATCTACTTTTGTACAGTTTCTGGGCAAATTTCTCCTTTAAAAAAGGCTCTGTCATATTTAAAACTCTGCTAAAAGTTTTCAAGGATCAGTGAACTGGCATAAACCCATTGTGCTGGCTAGTTTTTATGTCAACTTGAGATAAGCTAGCAATCTAAGAGGAGGGAGCAGCACTGGCTGCTCTTCCACAGAACCTGGGTTTGATTTCCAGAACTCAAACTGTGCCTCAAAACACTTAGTAACTCCAGTCCTAGGGGATCTGATGCTCTTTTCTGGTGTCTCCTTGGGTACTAGGCACAAATGTGTTCCACAGACATACGTGCAGGCAAAAAGAAAAAAATAAAGGGGTTGAGGATTTAGTTCAGTGGTAGACCGACCTAGCAAGCACAAGGCCCTGGGTTTGGTCCTCATCTCTGAAAAAATAAAAGACAAAATAACAAAAAGAAAAAGATAAAAATTCACATAAGAAAAATTATTTAAAATGTTGTGCCCAGATTGAAAAAAAAAACCCCAAAGAGTCCACCAGGAACCACAACTCTGATGCAAACACATGAGAGTCTTTATATAAGCTCAAGCTTGGGTCACAAACCCTCCCTGTTACACAGGTTAAGAAAGTGACACTCAGGTCTAGGGTTTTAGGGTTTATATAGGAAAGGTTTGCAAGCTGGGGCTTTCAAGCCTTGGTGTTACATGATTGGGTACATGGGTAAAGGAATGTTAACTTTCAGACTGATAGCGTTTGTTCAGACCACAAGGAGAGAACACACATCTAAAAAGGAGCATCTTGACCTGGGAAAGACTTATGTTTTCTTAGCCCACTCTCTGGTTACCAGCTAGCTCCAGCTGCTGTGTCTGTTTCGTTACTATCAAGGACCTTTCATGATTTTTCTCAGACGGCAAGGGTGGGGGCCATATCACTCCAAGAACAGTAGCTTTCTCCAAGACAGCAGCTTAACTTAGAGTTTAGAGGACAAGATGGAATCTGTCCTACTGCTCTTTGTTTCATCATTGGCCACACCATTCTATGGGCAAGTTAACTTAGAATGGAGTCTTAAGAACAAAATGGAGTTTATTCTGCTCTCCCAGTCCCTTCAAAAACACCATCATTTACAAAAATGTTTTAAAGTGGCACATCTTTCATTTAGGTCATCTTTGATCAGCTTTGGGTTGAGTTTTGCATATAGTAACAGATGGAGTGTGTTTATTGTTTTCACACCATTTATCGAAGAGACTGCCCTCTCTCCAAATTTTGTTTTTGACACCTTTGTTGAAGACCAATTGGCTATGGATGCAATTCTTTGGTCTGTGTGCTGGTATTACCAGGCTTCAGTTGCTAGAGCTTTGCAGTTATACGTTAGAGCCAGGTGGTAGGGTTCTTCCAGTTTTATTTCTTTTGCTCTAGACATACTTTGGCCACTCTGGGTCTCTTGTGATTCCAGAGAAATTATAGGATTTTTTTTCTCCTTCTATAAAAAGTTTCATTGTATTTTGGTATAAATTGTATCAAATGTTTGGGGGGGGGGTGTATCAACAACTTATCAATATTAATTCTCCCAATCTGTGAACATTTACGTTCGTGTTCTTTACGATTTTTCTCATTAGTGTTTCATAACATGGCAGAGAATATTTTCACCATTAAATTAAGTCCCAAATGTCTTGGTTAGTTTTAGGTGTCAACTTGACACAATCTAGAAATCACCTGGGAAGAGTCTCAAGCAGGGATTACCTAAACCAGGTTTTTCTGTGAGCCTGTCTGTGGGGGACTATCTTGATTACATTAATTGAGTTGGGAATCGTCAGCATACTGTGGGTGATATCATTCCCTAAACAGGATTCCGAACTGTGTAAATAGAAGCCTTCTTTGCTGTCAAGACTGTGAGTGGACTGTGATTAGTTGTTTCCCATTCCTGACACCTTGACTTGCTCACACTGATATACTGCAACCTGGAATAATGAGCCAAATAAACTCTTTCTCTCTTATATTGCTTTTAAACACACACACACACACACACACACACACACACACACAAAGCAGGGTCTCACTATGTAGCTCAGGCTGGCCTGGAACCCTCTATTTATCGACTGGCTAGTCTTGAGTTCACTGAGATCTTCTTCCTGATAAGTTGCTTGTGTCTGAGTATTTTTACCACAGCAGTAATTCGGACTTTGTCGTCATGCCAATGAAACACCTCACTGTTAAGCCCCAACCTTTCCTTTCTTGCTCATTCTTAAGATCACATATTAATAACACCACAGTATAAAATATTTTACCAAGTTAAAAATCCCCTCAGTCTTGACAAATTCAAACACTTTAAAATTCAATCTCTTTAAAAATTCGTCTCTTTTAAAACCTAAAATCTCTTTAAATTTAATTTCTCAACTGTAAACTTCTGTAAAATAAAAAAAAAAAAAAAAGATAAACACTTCCTTGCTTCAACAGGGAAGAACCAGGGCGTAGTTACAGTCTAAGCAAAGCAAAGGCAAACTTCTACCATATAAACAATTCAATGTACAATAACTGGAATCCACTCATGATCTTCTGGTCTCTTCCAAGGGTTTGGGTCAGTTCTCCAGCTTTGCCCTCTGCAGCACACAGCTTGTCTGGTGGGCTCCAGCTGGCTCCACACCACTGCTGCTTCTGTTCTGGTGGTCATCCCATGGTCCTGGCATCTCCAAATTTCTGGGATCTTTTGCTGCAACTGGGCTGCACTTTCACTAATAACCTCTTCTAGGCTCTTTTCTCAGTGCCCAGACTCAAATTCTCTGCATGACTCCTCCTCAATCCTGGGCCTCTGACACTGAGACTGCACCTACACCAAGGTCCTCTCACTGGCACTGAGGAAACACTTCCTAAACAATTTTTACCTTAATGATGCTGGCCTCTTCTTAATTACTGTTAATTTCTCAGCTCCAGCTAGCCTGCATTAATTATCCTCACAAAGCAAAGGTTTCACTTTAGTAGTTCTAGTATCTTGTTAAACACAGCTGGTTCTTCATCTCCAGCTAACCAGAATCTTAATTCTGGCCCCTGATAGTTTTTAAAACTTCCCTGAAACTTCCCAATCCAGGCCTCCATGTTCTGCATTGTCCACAACATTCTTATCTTTTAAGATCCCATGGAATAGCTTACCATGCACTGAACACTCGGTGGTGGCTTTTCTTGCACTAAGTTCCAAAGTTTTCCCACAGTCTTTCCTGAAACAACATAGTCAGGGCTGTCCCAGCAATACTCTGTTTCTGGTACCAGCTTTTCTTAATTTGGGTCTCTATTGCTGAGATAAAATACCATGGCCAAAAAGCAAGTTAGGAAGGAAAGGTTTATTTGGCTTAAACTTCCATGTTTATCATTGAAGGAAACCATGAAAGGAACTCAAACAGGGAAGGAATCTGAAGGCATGGAGGGCTTACTGGCTTCCTCAGCCTGCTTTTTTTAAAAAATAGAACCCAAGACCATGAGCCCAGGGATGACACACAAAGGGCTGGGTTGGCCCCCCATCAATCACTCATAAAATGTCCTACAACTGGATATTATGGAGGCATTTCCTCAAGTGAGGTTCTCTCCTTTCAGATGACTCTAGCCTGTGTCAAGCTGCCATAAGACTGGGCAGCACACATTGAAAAGTAAGCTAAGATACCAGCATTATGTCATATATATATATATATATATATATATATATATATATATATATATACTATGAATGGGGTTACTTTCTTGATTTCATTCTCACCAAGCCCATTATTTGTTATCAAAAGTTATAAAATTTTATTCACATATTTTGTATTTATTTTTGAGACAAGTTAAGTCCTGATATGTACTTCAGCAGTCCAGGCTGGCCTGAATTCACTATGTACCTTAGGCTGATTTTGAATTCACGGCAATTCTCATGTGTGTGTGTGTGTGTGTGTGTGTGTGTGTGTGTGTGTTTTATTTTTTTGTGTTTTTATTTTCACATTTGTATGTGTGAGAGGGCATGGAGGACTTGGGGGGAATATGGAGCTCAAAGAACAACGTGCTGTAGTTAGTTTGATCACTATATGGCTTCCTGGGATAGAACTTGAATACAGGTGTTCAGGCTTGGGCAGTACCTACCTTCAACCACTGAGTCATCTTCCTCAGTCATCTTTGATTTTCTACCTTTAAAATGATGACAGCCACAAACAATATTTTACTTGCTTCTTTTCTATTAGTGTGCCCCCCCTTTTTTTTCCTTAGTGTTTTTTGAGACAGGGAATCATACTACTTGGAATTCTAGAGCGTATGGATTAGAGGTGTGCACCACCATCCAGCATGACCTATTGTTTGCTTATGAGTTTCCAATAATATGTTGAACAGGACAGGTGAAAATGGACATCTTCATTTTATTCTTTACATTAGGGGAAAAATTATACACCTTCTTACAAGGCCTAAGAAATGTTATTTCCCTGAAATTATCACACAGCCATAAAGTATCAAACGCCTAACCAGCAAATGTCCTAATGTTGCTGTTGCTTGTATGTATTCACATTTCGAGGATACCATTTTATCTCTCATCCCTGTCAATCACAGTCCTTAATAGTGCATTTATCCAGTAAGCTATCTGATGATTGATTCTCTTTAGTCTTGAGCAGACTGTATTAGATAATATAAATGCTTATCATCAAAATTCTAAATAAGAAAAAAAAAAGACACTTATAGTTACACTTAGGATGATGGGGACACAGATTGACATTTACACTATTTTACATTGAGTCAGCACATCTGGAAAACATAAGGGACACAAGAAGGCTGGAACAGAGGGGCCTCGGGCTAGGGGCTAGGTGGACTTGTCGTTTGTTTGTGGTCTCGATTTTGGGTCAGCGGCCACACCTGACCGCAAGGCCTCTGGCCTTCTCTCCAGGACTGGTAGCCCCACTCACCCCCGGAACTTTAACAGGCGCGCAGACGCCCAGGGGCTAGAGCCCCGCTCGCCCCGCCCCGTCCCGCCCCGCCTCCGGCGAGGTGGAGAGACGTCCAGGTGAGGAGGCCGCCACACTTCCGTCCAGGTGAGGGCAGCAGCTGTACTTCCGCCAGGTGAGGAGGTCGAGCTCGCAGCCCCGGGGGCTCCCACCGCACTGTCGCCTGACCAGGTAACGCTCGCGGCGTACGGAGCGGGGGCCGCGCGGGAGCCATGTCCCGAGCCCCGCGGAGGGTGCGCTGGGCAGCCCGTAGGCCTAGCGGAGGCCTGCAACCAAACCAATCAGCCCCGCGCGGACTTCCCGGCCCGCCCGGCCTGCGAGCTCAGCGATCGCGCGTGCTCGCGGTTCCAGCGCCCGCGGCCTCCTGGAGCGGGGCGGAGCCTCCCCGCGGTCGGTGGGAGGGAGCGGAGGGAGCAGAAGGACCGACCTGGCTTTGGAGTGTGGGTCTCGCGTCCCTCCGGCCTCTCTCTGCTTAACTGCGGAGGTGGCTCTTAGTCTTTGGGAAAGTTACTGGATTCCTACCTGGAATCAAGTTCTGTAAAGCATTTCCACGTCATTCCCACTTTTCGAATGCCCCACCCCTCCTTGGAATCTTCCCTGGACTGTTGCCTTGTACTTTGCCTCCTGCGGGCTCTTACCACTTCTGTTTGGAATTCCTCCTTGACTTGTCTCCGCGGTTCAGAGGCCACACCTTGCTGGGCCTGATTTCTCTAGATTGCCTCTAACCTGCATCTGACCTGTGGTCTCACTGTCTTGTCCAACGACTGTGTCTTCAATGAAGAAGCTTACGGATATCTAGAATAATCTCGGTTCCTTGAGACAGCTAGATCACATTCCAGGTCTACTAGCCTTCCCCTGGCTTCGAATTCACCGTTTATTTCTAGGGAAAGCTAGGGAGAGGTGGGATTAAAACCTGGAATCTGTTTATTTTGCAGAATTAGAAAATGAGAGGTGAAGTCGTGACCTTTTGCTGTTTTAGGGCTCTAACGGCCTTGGTAAGGATTAATGAAATTTTAAGATACTTTGAACATTATTAATAAATGCAGTGGGGAAGTACCCATACTAATTTAGATGTTACTGGTGACGTATAGTGGACTTGTCATCAGAAGAATGATTTGATTTAAAATTGAGTTGTGTGAAGTCACTCGAATTGAACTTATTCTTCATAAATTTCACTTATTGATTATTATTGTCTGGTGGGGAAGGGGATCTACTCTAGCACCACACACATACTGACTAGATGTGTTTTGTCCCCGAGTTCCACCCGCAGCCATTGATCTTGTATGGAGCTAACTTAAATTCATTGTGGGGAAAACAAGAAAATTTTCGAAAAAGGAACAAAGCAAAACAGTTGACAGGAAAACTGGAGGTAGACTTGCTGTGAAGGTGGGAAAAGGAAGGGCATGAGGGGAGAGGGGGAGTGTGTGTGTGTGTGTGTGTGTGTGTGTGTGCGCGCGCGCGCGCAGGCACCCACTACTGCATATCTCTCTGAAATTGTCAGAGAATTAAAAGAAAAAAGGATCTGGCAGCAACCAGAAACCCATTTCACAGATGAGAAAAAGTAAACAAGTCACATGACTCCTTTCTTCTCCTTTCTTGTAATTTTAAAGATAGAAATATCTGTGCTTTCTTACAATGAATTCACTTTTAAAACCTTAGGTTTTTAAGACAGCCCAGCATTTCCCAGTCCTTACAGCTGGGTTAATAAGTGTTTGTATATCAAACAGCCAAGCAGTCTGAACTTGCTTGCTCTGTTAAAGTTTTAATAAAATCGCATTAGTTTGGGGGAAGTCACAGAAGGGGTTAGTTCCTTGAAGTCTTTTCTCGTATTGATGGGAGTATTAAATTCCTTGAGAAAACAAGCTAGTCTGCCTTAATAGTTGACGTCACATAACCATTGCAGCTTAATTTTTTTTTCTTAAACTAGGACTTTGTATAGATTTGGATGTCTTTTGGAGCTCCCGGCGTAGCTTCTGTTGCAAATGGAAGGAAATGTAGTGCTTGCATCTATCTGTATATATTTATTGGTGCTGAGGATGGAAAGCCAGGGCCTTGCACAAGCCCTTGCTCTGCCAACAGACAATACGTTTTCAGTGAGATGAATAGATAGGTGCTGAGGACCTGGTAGAGATTAGGATAGGCCTTGGTCCACTCCCGACCTGGAGAGTGATTTGTGCTGGTCCTCCATTTGGAAATGATCTGCCTGAGATCTGAAGAGGCTGAAAGGAAGCAGTTCTAGAATTTGTCTTGTCTGTCGCAACGAGCAGTTGTTCTCCCACTTGCCTCTGCTCAGATGCAATCAGGAAGAAGTCAAGCCTGTAAACATTCTTATCTAGATAGTCAGAAACTGAGCCGAGAAGTCAAATTCTTTGCTAAAGACATTGCCAAGCTCTTTTTGAAAAAGTCTAGGTTAATAGGTCAGTACTTTGTTGCAGAAACGCTGGCACAAGTGAAATGGGGCTCTTTGGAATGAATGTGTGATAAGTGTGAAATGCACACTAGATTCTAAGACAGTGTAAAAAATTTAAGCAATCTTATTTTTGTATTGTTAGCATATTTAAATGATGATTTGTATATATTGGACTAAGTAAATTACATATTAAAGTTAAATATTTGTCTTTTTAAATTATTTTTTATTTTTAATTTATTTTTCTATTTTATGTGTATTACTGTTCTGCCTGCATGTGTAAGATCCCCTAGAACTGGAGTTATACTCAGTTGTAAACTCCAGTTTACAGTCAGCTGTAAGATCCCTAGAACTGGAGGTACAGTCAGCTGTAAGATCCCCTAGAACTGGAGTTACAGTCAGCTGTAAGATCCCTAGAACTGGACTTACAGTCAGCTGTAAGATCCCTAGAACTGGAGTTACAGTCAGTTGTAAGATCCCTAGAACTGGAGTTACAGTCAGCTGTAAGATCCCCTAGAACTGGAGGTACAGTCAGTTGTAAGATCCCTAGAACTGGAGTTACAGTCAGCTGTAAGATCCCTAGAACTGGACTTACAGTCAGCTGTAAGATCCCTAGAACTGGAGTTACAGTCAGTTGTAAGATCCCTAGAACTGGAGTTACAGTCAGCTGTAAGATCCCTAGAACTGGAGTTACAGTCAGCTGTAAGATCCCTAGAACTGGACTTACAGTCAGCTGTAAGATCCCTAGAACTGGAGGTACAGTCAGCTGTAAGATCCCCTAGAACTGGAGTTATACTCAGTTGTAAGATCCCTAGAACTGGAGGTACAGTCAGCTGTAAGATCCCCTAGAACTGGAGGTACAGTCAGCTGTAAGATCCCCTAGAACTGGAGTTACAGTCAGCTGTAAGATCCCTAGAACTGGAGTTACAGTCAGCTGTAAGATCCCTTAGAACTGGAGTTACAGTCAGTTGTAAGCTGCCTTGTGGGTCCTTCTGTTTCTGCCTCCCGAGTGCAGGGATCAAAGGTGTGAACGTGAGTCTTCTAGAGGAACAGCTAGTACTCTTAACTGCTGAACCATCTCTCCAACCCCAAGTTTGTCCATTTATGATACTATCAGAAACATTTTTGTTTTTTAGTTTTTGATTTTTAAAGCAGAAAATTTCCGTATAGCCCCAGCTGTCCTGGAACTCACTCTGTAGACCAGACTGGCCTGGAACTCAAGAGATACACCTGCCTCTGCCTTCTCTTAAGATTAAAGGTGTGCACCACCATTGGCTGGCCCTTTTTTATTATTTTTTAAATTACGTGTATGTTTGGTTATGTGCAAGTACCTGTGGAGTAAGGCCAGGGTAGAGCGTCAGCATGGGTGCTGGGAGCTGAATTTGGGTCTTCTGTAAGAACAGTATTCACACTGAACTGGTCAGCCATCTCTTTATCCCTTGCCAGAAAATGTAAAATTATATTTATGGCTCACATTCTGTTTCTGAGGGAAGACACTAGGTAAAGACTTGGCATGTATTTACCCTCCAGCAGTATGTTGTACTGAGGTGTCAGCACTCCAGTGTAAGTTGACTTGCGTTTGAGACAGTAGCCTCAAACTCACCATCCTCTTGCCATGGAATGTTGGGAACAGTTGTGTGCCACCATGCTGGCTTTAAACTACTTAAAATCCCAGTTTATAGGCTGGGCATGCAGGATCTCTGATCCCTGCACTTGGGAGGCAGAGACAGGAGAATCTCATAGACCTTTCTGGTCTATGTAGTAAGTTCTGGACCAAGAAGGGCCACATGGTAAGACCTTGTCTCAAAACAAAAACAAAACAATATATAGGCCTTTTCTTGATCACTTGTTTTGTACTAATTGCACTGGATGAGAAGTTTTATTGTTCAGTCTTCTCAGTATTGATTACATAGCAAAACCACAAATGACATTAACTGATTTGAAATTTCAAAATGTCATGTACTTTTGATTGAAAAGAAATGGTAACAGTAATAGTGTTTGTTGAGTGTGTGCTGTGTAATAGGCCAAGTTTTATTTAGCCCTCTCAACAGTTAGGTATTTTAAAAGATTCTTTTCTGAATTCTTTTTTTCCTCTCAAATTTTTACTAATTCTGGAAGGAAAGGGAGAAGAGATAAATGAATGTTGAGGGCTAGGTGTACTCAGCTTGGTCAAGAAATTTCAAGTTGAAAATTTCGTCTTATTTTTAGTTATTTGCCCAAAAGGTCATGAGCATTTGATACTCCCTCCCCTATGAAGCTAACTCTCAGTGGCATCTATGGTTCCTCCATGTTTTCATGTTTTTCCATAGCATTGCCCCCTGGTGTTTTAATTGAGTCTTCTGGACTTATGACCTACAGGTTGATAAGACATTCAGAACATCAGTTAGATACAGAATGGCTCTGTGCTGTATCAAATAGATGCTAAAATAGTTAATTCAGTGGCACACAAGTATGTTCTATTTCTCTCTCTCTCTCTCTCTCTCTCTCTCTCTCTCTCTCTCTCTCTTCTCTCTCTTTTTTTTTCTTATTCTGGGAAAGGTCAAGATAGGGTCTGACTATGAAGCCCAGGATGACCTGGAACTCAGTGTGCTTTAGGTTAGCCTGAACCTCAGCCGTCCTTCCACTTCAGTCTGCATGTGTCTGAATCACAGGTATGAGCTCTGCACCTAACAACAGAGGAATATTTGTTGGAAAAAGGAGAATAAACATTGGTGGGTAGGGCGTCCAAATCCTAGGATGGCCTTGCTCTTCAGTTCACTAGCTTGTTTTGAATTCCAAAATATGGTATGACCATAATTCCTAGAGACTCGTGAGGGCTCAGTCTGCATATGAGGACACAGGAAAGCGTTGAGGCGATAGTATTGTTAGTGGATTCTGATCATTCAGGTCCTTTTGGTGGAGGTCTAATTGCAGCAGCCATTACAAACGTATCAGAAATTGAATAAGTGTGAAAATTGTTCAGATTTGTTGCTGTTGCTGCTTGTGGGGGAGGGGGGATGGCACTAACAGAATGACACACGTATAGCACAGAGCAATTTAACTTTTGCAACATGAAACAAATTACACAGAGTCTTGTTAGGAACTGACTCCCCAGAGTGTCTCCGTGATAAGATGTGACTCTTGCCAACTGAAGCACTCTGAAGAACTAACATGATTTTTCTCATGGTATCTTTCAACTTGGATTTCAGTATTTCCTCCATATGTGGCTTTAGCATTCTGCAGTTGCTTTTTCTTACATTCTAGGGATGGAGTGTTTTGACAGTGGAGACATTTAAATTTTTATATTCAGTTGGTTTAGGAAAGCTTTCACTGGGCCTTTGTAGGAAATCTAATTTGTGTTCCTGGGAATTTTGGGGAGTCTCAGCAGAGTTGCTATATGTTACCAGGGAAATAGGTGTACTCGCCTCTTGGAGATCTTAGTATTGTTAGTAAAAGAATTTGAGGACAGGCTCAGAATGAAGCTTGAGGACAGTTTTATTAGAGTATAAAAGAAAAACTCCAAGGAGGACCAGCTGTCAATCTAGGCAGCTGCCCAGAGGAGCCAGATAGAGAAGAGGAAGAGAAGAATTCTTACTATTTGATAGAGTCATGGAGTCCAGCCACACAGTCTTGTGACAGAGAGGGGAGGGGGCCCTCCAGAGAAAGAACAAGAATCCCAAAATATAGAAAAGGCATTTTTAGGCTTTGGCCAGCATCCAAAGAAAAAAGAAGGGAGGGACAGGAAAAAACTATGCTTTTCTGAGTTGTACTTGGAAGGGCAGACCTAACAGAGCTTCATGGCATTAGGGGGTAATTATTCCTCCTATCTCTTCAGCATGGATTAAGGAGGATCAGGCCTTGTTGAGTCTGGTCCCTAAACCAGATGATTGATCTCCCAACTGGAATGTTAAGTCTCTACTCAGGCCAGAGATTCCATTCTCCAGAGCAAAGGAAGTAGCTTTCTCTTAATGGGCCCTTAATGCCACTGTAACACTTGTTTTTTTTTGCACAACAGCCGATACAGTCAGAGTTCTGGTGGCAGCCACCACCACTCTTTGGTTTGGATTCTGTTTGTTATTTAACAACTATCTAGTAAATGTTGAGCTTTGAGGACAAAGGAACCAGGATAAATCCTGACCTTTGGCTCTGAAGGAAGTGGACTTTTTTTTTTTTTTAAAGAACTTTATTATGACTTTACATGTAATATTATATTAAGCTCATGGACTTTTTTCAAGCTCCCTAGTTCAGTGAGCTCTGGAGTTATGAACCACCCAGTTGTAATGGTCCAGTTTAAATACGCACTTCAAGGAGTGCCTGTGCTTTCCCAGCAAGAGAGTCAGTGACCGTATTTTCCAAAAATTTCACATAAGTGAGCAGATGTTTGTTAGTAGGAAATTGAATTCTCAAGAGCTAATGGAAGTGTGAAAAGTGTGTTTCTTTGGCCTTAATTTTTCTTAGGTTCTTTTTTTTTCTCCCTCTGAGATAGGATCTTACTATGTAGTCCACGCTGTCCTCAAACTTGAATCCTCCTGCCTTGGCCTTCTGAGTGCTGGGATTACAAGTGTGTGGTACCACATCTGACACTTTCACCACTGTTTTATAATTATAAAATTAGGTTTTTTTTATTTTTATTATAGTGGAGAGAATAAAACTTAGAGTGTCTTATGCTCGATAAATATTCTACCACTGAACTACATTCTTAACTCCAGATTTTTTGAATAAAAATTCAAACAACCCCCAAATCTATAAAGTAAAAGAAACTAATTTTTGTTTTATTATTTTTCTGTGGTGTTGGGGATTGAATCCAGGATCTCATGCATGCTGAACACGTGTTCTACCACCGAGTTAAAACCTCAGTCCTCAAAGGCTAACTTTTAAATTCCTCTTTTCTATTTTTTGGAAGCAATAACTGTTAACTTCCTAAATGCTTTTTTTTTTTCTAGAAAATGTCTCAGTGCACACATTCTGTTTTACAGAGGTATGGAGATAACAAACATTCCCCAAGTGCTGCTGTTTGCATCACTTGTACATGTTGTACAACTTTCCTGTTATACACAAAGGGCAGATTTCCCAGCATGTTCAGATCTCATGTGGATTCAAGATCTCTCTCATTTCCAGCTGTTCCCCAGGAGGCAGACACAGATAGCTGTCCATGCTGGAGGAGCCCTAGCCAGCAGGTAAATGTCACTTCTGCTCACTTGACAGAACACTGCCAACATGCTTGAAGGGTCGATCTAGGAAAGCACTCCTGAGTGCATTTTTACAGCCTCTTACTGAAATTCTTACTGTCCAATGAAGTAAAAGTCAGTCTCAGAACATGTGTATTTTGAATAGCAAGTGGTTTGTTGGTAAACAGATGGTTTTGATGCCAGGAATATGTTCCCTTGAGCAGGAGAGAATAGTGAAATTCTGAGAATAAATACTTGCTGGCCATTAGAGATGTCATGTAAAACTACAAATCTTTCCAATTTAGAGAAGATTTATCCTCTTACTAGTTCACTGTAGTTAGAATCACACAGCCTGCCCTGTGTTTAGGTAGTTTAATCACATGGTAACCAAACATGACCTGCAGGTACATAATTATGGCTTTTAAGAAAAAACGATGGAGCTAGGCATGTAGGTCAACTGTGTAATGTGAGCGTAATATGCCTAGGGCTCTGATCCACCACACTAGGGCGGCCCAGAGGGCTAGACTATGGTGATGCTCTATAATTTCTAATAATTCCTAATAATTTCTTTGGAAATATTTGCTTTCAGTCCCTTGGCAACACTTTTATTTTTAAAGTGCTGTACTTTTTTTTTTTAAACTTAGAAAATTCTGACATATATATATGTGTGTGTGTGTGTGTGTGTATACACACACACACACACACACACTTTTCTAAAGGAAGCCTTTTTTTTCTTTTTTTAAATTTGTTTTTACATGCATTAGATTTATTTTTATGTATTTCCTTTCAGATTGGGTCTTGCTGGCCTGGAACTCAAGGAAAACTTTTCTGCCTTAGAAGCCTTTATTTCTTAAGCTTTTCTTTACTTGGGTAAACCAAAACTGTCTGTTTCCTGTTTCCCAGCCAGCCATGCCCATGAATACATTGATTCTCAGACTGTGTACCTGACGTTTTAAAATAAAGGACTCTGTTAAAGTGTATTTGCTAAGAGGACTGGGAGCCTCCTGAAGGAGAGAGTCACATGCTGTGACATTCTTTTTTTCTTCAGCATACTCTGGCTTACTCTTATCATTTCAATGACTAGTGATAATTGACTTTTGCAGGAGTTTCTCTGTGAAAAAAAGTGTAAAAACTACTCTTGTGCCTTGAAAGAGAGAGAGGTGGGGGGAGGGAGGGAGAGGCCCATCCATTCAGAAATTGAAATTCTGGGGAAAAGGAATATGAATTAAATATACACTTTGACATTTGTGGACTTTCTCTTTCCACCTGCTTCTCAGAGACATCTGCAGTCCAGGCTCTTGCTATTCTCTAATGAACATGTCAGGCTGACATTCAGTTATAAAAATGGCACCTTACAGTTTTGAGCTTGCATTCTTTGCTTTATTGCTATTGCTAGGTTAATGGCCATCAGACTGGTTTGGGGCTCTGTGCTGGTGTAGAAGAGGCTGTTGCCATGCTGGGTGTCTTGTTTGTGTAGCTGCCTGTTTCCTGTTGCCTGAGCTGTGCAGTTCTGATGCTGAGGCATGAGAAGTGTTCCTGAGATGCCCTGTACACAGGTCAATCGGGAATTTTCACCCTGGGGAACCCTTGGGTGGACTGCTTGAGCCTTTGCCAATGCTGATGACAGCCTTACTGGTTTTGTTGTTGACACATATCTCTAATATGGGATACGTCCAACCTGGCCTTGAATTCCTGATTCTCCTGTCCCATCCTCCCAAGGGTTGGGATTATAGTTATGCACCACTTGTAATGTGTTTTATGTGGTACTAGGGATGGGACCTGGGGTGTCCTACATAGTTAAGACTCTACCACCTGAGACACACCTCAGCCCCCTAGCCCCAGCAGAGTAGCTTTGGGATTCATCCTTACTGTTGTGTCAGCAACTTTCTCCCTAGTATTATATTTATGTAACATTTGTTAGTTTACCCATTTGTCTGTGATTGGGCATCTGAGTATTCCTATTTGGGGCCTTTTACAAATAGTACTGTGTATTCACACATATGGGTCATATTTTCATTTCTCTTGGTAAATGTTTCTAAGCAGAAGGGGAAGGTTATATAATTAGTACATTTTTAACTTTATAAGAAACTACTTATGAAGCCAGGTGGTGGTGGCATACACCTTTAACACAGGTGCTTGGGAGGCAGAGGCAGACAGATCTGTGTGAGATGGGGGCCAGCCTGGTCTAAACAGGGAATTCTAGGACAGCCAGGATTACACAGAGAGACCATGTCTCAAAAAATAAAAACACAAGAAAAAAGAAAAAAAAAAAAAGAAACTATTTATGATTTAAACTATAAAAATTCAGTAAAAATAAACTACACTTTTCTCAAGTGACTGTGTCTTTTTATTTCTGTACTGGCATCATGCACTGGTTCTAGCTGCATTGCAGCCTTGCCAACACTCGCTCTGGTCTTGTTAACATTTCTCCATCTGAGTGGACATGTGTTAATGCCTTATTGTGGTTTTAGTTTGAATTTCACTGAGTACAGTCTTAATGAAGAGCGTTCTTGAAGTTTGCTTTAGTTTCCCCTGTAGGACTGCAGACATCTGTAATGAAAGTTAATTTTTTTCCTTTAGGCTTTTTGGAAGTGATTGAAAAGAATAATCCAAAATGCCTGAAAATCCTGCTGCAGGTATAGAAGCTATAATTTTTATCGTTGTTACAAAATGATTCAAAAGTGGATTTGAGATGGTGTCTGACTTGAACTCTGGTCACCTTTCTCCAACCAAGAGAAAATGCAGGTTCTCCAGGTCCTCGATCGCCTGAGAGCAAAGCTGCAGGAGAAGGGAGACACGACGCAGAATGAGAAGCTGTCTGCATTTTATGAGACGCTGAAGAGCCCTCTCTTCAACCAGATCCTTACACTGCAGCAGTCCATCAGGCAGCTGAAGGGACAGGTAAGTTACTCAGCCAGGCTGACCTGCTAGCTTCCAACCTGCAGGAGTCCAGGAGGAGCCAGGATTGAGACTCAGTTTAGCAAAGGCTGTGTGGGGCCTGAAAGCTGTGGTTAGCATCTGTGGATGGTATAAATATTGATGAGTTTATGGTCGGCTTTGGAGTGTGATAATTTAGTAAAAATGCTTCAGAATCTCAGTGTTTTCCTCAAAGTTATAAAATAGCTCCTTCCTTCCTTCCTCCCTTCCTTCCTTCCTTCCTTCCTTCCTTCCTTCTTTCCCTTCTTCCTTCTGTCCATTCATCCATCTATCTATCCATCCATCCATCCATCCTTTCTTACTTATATAGTGTTGAGTTCACATCGAAGCCTTGTGTATGCTGGAATTCTACACTGTACTCCATTCTCAGCTCTTGGCATTTATTATCTATTCATTACAATTTTTGTTACATTTTATTTTGTGTGAGTGTGTGTGTATGAATGTATGTAGTATATATATGGGCATATGTGGAGGTCAGACAACAACTTGTGCAAATTGGTTCCCACCTTATGCGATGAGGGTCCCAGAGATCCAACTTGGTTATCAGGCTTGGCAGCAAGTGCCTTTATCTACTAAAGCATCTTGCTTCTCCCTCTCCGTGTTAAAGAACAAGTATACTGATTGGTCTTCATGTATATATGCTGTGTGTGTGTGTTTGTATTGGAGGGTCCATGTGAAGTCTGTGCTGTGTATGTTTGTGTGGGAGGGTCCATGTGGAGTATATGCTGTGTGTGTGTGTGTGTTTGTGTGGCAAGGTCCATGTGGAGTATATGCTGTGTATGTGTGTGTTGTGAATCACCATGTGTGTGCTGGGAATTGAACCTAGATCTCTTGGAAGAGCAGCAAGTGCTCTTAACCACTGAGCCATGTCTCCAGCCCCCTTGACATTTGTTATTAATGTTGTTTTTGTTCTACTGTGTTAACACTTGTATCAGCTAATGTTACAAAAAGCAAACAAAAAAACCCAAACAACCCCCCCCCCCCCCCCCCCAAAAAAAAAAAACCCTGCTCCTTATAATGCTAGGTGTTATACAAGGATGTCGTGTGCCTCAGTTTTCATATTCACCAAGTGGGATAATGAATGACATCAATTGAGCTATTTAAAAAGATTCAATAAGATAATATGATGTACATGCAGGAATCTAGGTCTAGTACCTGGCTCTTAGAAACGGTGATTAAACACTGTTTCTGTGAGTGCTGTTGTGGGCCCTCTGGGGATCTCTGTGCCTCCTCCATGAAGTTACACAGATAAATACAAAATGGCCCAGTGTCTGTCTTACTTAGGTGTATCAAGAATACATTTTTTAAATGTGAACATTTTGTGTAATATTAAAAAGTTCTAGACTTAAAACATACTGATTTGTTGATAGGTACTTAATTTTTTTCTTTCTCTTAACATTTTATTTTATTTTTAATTATGTGCACATGAGTAGAGTTTGTATGTAGGTGGTGTGGTGGTGCAGAGGTGTCAGAATTACAGGTAGGTGTGGACTTCCTGACATGAGTGCTAGGAACTGTACTTGGAAGAGCAAGATAACTGCTAAGTCATCTCTCTGTCTACACACACACACACACACACACACACACACACACACGCACACACACACACACGCACACACACACACACGCACGCACGCACGCGCGCACACACACACTAAGTCATCTCTCTGTCTACACACACGCACGCACGCACGCACACACACATACACACACATGCACACTAAGTCATCTCTGTCTACACACACACGCACACGCACACGCACACCTCTCTTTTTCTCTCTTCCCTCCTTGTTGATTTCCTCCTTCTTTGTCCCTCCCTCCCTCCCCCCTTCCTTCCTTCCTTCCTTCCTTCCTTCCTTCCTTCCTTCCTTCCTTCCTGAGACTGAGTTTCATTCTATAGTCTTGGTTGGTCTAAATCTTGCTAAATGTAGACTAGGTAGGCCTTGAACTCATAGACATAGAGATCCTCTTGCCTCTGCATCTGAGTACTGGTCTTTAAGTCATGTGCCACCATACCTAGCCTCTTACTTCTTTAATATGTACATAAATTACACATGTAATGTAATAGAAATAGTTTCTTTTGTATAGATTTCTGCTGATGATTTTCTTATCATTCTCTCCAACAGCTTAGCCATATTCCCTCAGATTGTTCAGCCAGCTTTGACTTTTCTCGAAAGGGTTTGTTAGTGTTCACAGATGGTTCCATTACAAATGGGAATGCCCACAGACCTTGTAGTAATGTAACTGCATCTGAATTGTTGCCTTGGACTCAAAAGTCAGGAAATGAAGACTTTAACTCAGTCATTCAGCAGATGGCTCAGGTAAGGTTATATCTTGTCATGGTTTATTTAGCTTTATTATTTTTTGTTTCAGTTTAAAAAGAAATCTTTTATATTAATCTTACTTAATCTTTTTTAATCTTAATCTTTTTGCCTTAATATATATTATTATATATTTGTTTGCTTGTGTTTTTATCTTATTAAGAGAAATTGACACTACTTGTAACATGTGTGTTGGAACCTGTAATTAAAATACAGGAGAGTAGGGTATGCTGGCAAAAGCCTGCAGCCCAGCACTCAGCAGGCTGAGGCAGGGGAATCTTCGATTTTAGGCCAGCTTGAGTGAACTGCATAGTGAAACCCTGTCTGAAAAGAAAAGAAATACAAAAGAAAAGAAACAAAAACTTAACTCCTTAAGAAAATTTGTTTTAATTTTCTATCAAAATAGAGTTTGTGAATTATAATTAATATAATTTAGAAAATCTAGAAAAACATTAGAATGGATAATTTAACTGATTCCCCTAATACCTACCAAATAGTAAATGATAGACAATTGAGGTTTTTTAATTTTTAAAGAAAATTTAGAATTTCTTGCCAAAGACTGAGTTTGCTTCCTTGTACCCACATTGGGTGACTCACAAACGCTACAGCCCCGGGGATCCAAATGATTTCACGTTGTTCACGTTGTACATATCCACACACAGACTAATACCCATATACATAATTAAAAATAAAGTTAGTTTTAAAAACAGCCGGGTTTGGAGGTACACGTCTATTCATTCCAGCAGAGGCAGGAGGATCTCTGTGATTTCAAGGCCATATGGTGTACATGGTGAGTTCCTGAACAGATGGGAGTACATAGAGAACTTTGTCTCAAAAATCCAAAAGAGGAAAACAAACAAATACCTAAAATTGGGTTTGAGATTGAAAAAGAATTTGTTTCAAGTTGTGATAGGTGAACAATATTGTAGTCTTTTCGTGATGTTAAGCTCCGTCTGCTGTGTGTGCTGCCCTTGTGATCAGATCTGTATCTGCATATACAAACTCTCATACTGTATATGCGGTTGTTGACGAAAACTGTAAAATATCCTGTGGTCCTCGTACTCCGTAGCCATTGAAATGATGAGTGAATGGAGTATTAATTCACTGCAGTCGAATTTAAAACAGAGTGATACAGTGCTGTGGGTTCTGACTGGGCCAAGCACAAGTGTGCTTCTGGCATAGCTGACTTTCCTGTTTAGAGATGGGTTTTATGTTAAGAGAAGTTAAAGAAATTTATGTACATAGTAACTTAGAGTTTACTATGAGAAAGAGTGTTTGTTTTCGGTTTTTGTCCAGCCCAGAATCTGTCTCATAATGTGCATGAATTGTAAAATGCTTCTCAATGTTGTACTCTGTGTGCTCGGTTGAAAACAATCAAGATAAAAGGTTTCCAGGATCAGCATGTTACCAGACTGCTGAGCATGCTTGGATTGACAGCGATGACTTAGAAGCTGCTGTGCACTGAGTAGGTTCAGATCTGTGGAAAGGTGATATTTAAATACACATTATGTGTTTTGTTTTCCTTCCTCCCCACCCCTTCTTTAGGGCCGGTATGTTGAGTATATAGATATAGAACGCCCTTCAACTGGAGGCCTTGGATTCAGTGTGGTGGCTCTGAGAAGCCAAAGCCTGGGATTAATTGATATCTTTGTGAAGGAAGTCCATCCAGGGAGTGTAGCAGACAGGTGAGGAGGAAGCTCATTCTATATTTGGTTCCTGTTTTCCTGACAGCTCTGAAGTGATACTCTAAAGAGTTAAGGAAGTAGCAATACAAACAGCAACAGCAGCAGTTGGTGCTGGCTGGCTCTGGAGAGCTTCCTTACCCTGCATCTCCATGTTGTACCTGCCGGTGCTTTGGAAGGCTTCAGCACTAAGTCTTAGTCTCCTCAATTTCTAGTCTTTGGTTTAAGAGTCATTTCCTAAGTTATTATTCAGATGTTCTCAGTTAGAATAACTGTTCCCAGTGGTGGCAGGATATGATTAGAAAATTCTGTCAATAATGTTTTGGTTTTTTTCTTTTCAAAATTTGTTTTCTTTGTTTATACATGATTACTTCTAGTCTATTGTTGCAGGCTCATTAGTCAAAAAGTCTTGACATCTGAGGCTCGGTGTTGCTTTTTCTTTCCAGCTCTGCAGTCTTGCTCAAGTGACTTAATTTCACTACTCATTTTAGTGTCCTGTGTAAAGTGGTCATTTTAACACAAGGAGGGATGGTGGACGAGAAACACGCCTGCTAGTGGAGCACCTGATATCTAGTGAGACACTCACAGTGGACTGTGTGCACCTCTGCTAGTGGAGCACCTGATACCTAGTGAGACACACAGCCAGTCCTGTGTGCACCTTCAGGTTGTCACAGTACTAAATTCTTCTTTTCTTGCACTATTAGGGATCAGAGATTGAAGGAAAATGACCAGATTTTGGCCATTAATGGCACCCCATTGGATCAGAATATTTCCCATCAGCAGGCTATTGCATTACTACAGCAAGCCACTGGATCTCTGCGGTTGGTTGTGGCTAGGGAAGCGGGCCACACACAGGGCCGAACCTCCACCAGCTCAGCTGACACAACTCTGCCGGAAACGGTGGGTCAAATATAGCTTGGGGCTATATTACATTCTAAATTGTTATATCAGTAAGAATAGTTGGTACTCATGTGGAAGTCCTTTTTATTATTGTGGTCAAGAAATGTGATCATATCCCCAAATGGCAACATAACAGGATGTTTGTTAGAGGAGTTGGTTTTGATTTTGTCTTTTTAATGTCTGGTTGGTTTCCTTATTGAAGATTATTATTTAATATAAAGGCCAAATTGGATATTATTTGTAACTTATTTGATGATAAGATGTCTTGTGTTCTTTGATTAACATAGCCCTTTAATGTGTGTGTGAGAGGAGGAAAGGGGACCCCTGTTGTGTAGGCCAGGCTGGCCTTGAACTCAAAATTTTCTTTGTTCAGCCTCTTGAATGTAGGATTATGGGTGTATGCCAGTATGCCTGAGTTTCAGAGGTTTTAATTAGAACTGTCTTAAGGAAAATGTGGATATTTATTTTAAATACCTCATATTTATGAAGTATAATAGAATTTTATGGCTAGATTATTGCTTTTATATAATTATTGCTGTAATTTTTCACATAAGCTTAAAAAAGAAAAGCAGATATCACTGGTAAACGTTTCTGTTTTGTTTTCTGTGTGTGAGCAGGGCAGCGTGCCACAGTGTGCACGTAAAGGACAGAGAGCAGCTAGTTGGCGTTGGTTCTTTCCTTCTACCATGTGGGTCTGGGAAGTCAAATTCAGTTTGTCAGATGTGTAGGCAGGCACCTGTGCACACATCCTCCTGTGCTCGCTTTTCTCTTGACTTCAAAATAATCAGTGTCTCTTGTATCTTTTAAGCTTGTTACATTTTATGAATTGAACAGTTTAAAAATTGTACATGTATGATGTATGTGTGTGTGCACATGCGTGTGCAGGTAAGTGGATTGACCTGTGCCTGGGCATGTAAAGCTCAGGGGTTGATATCACATGATTTTCTTTGTCACTGTCATCTTCTGTGTCAGGCTCTCATTGAACCTAGAGGCTTAAAGTTCCAGCTAAACTGGAAGGGCCGAGAGCTCTGGGCTCACATATGTTTGCCACATGACAGTTTTCCTTCTGTGTGAGGTTTGAGCTCAGGGCGTCCTGCTGTGTGGCGCGCACTGTGCCCACTGGCGCACATCCCCAGTCAATATTTTGCAGATTTTGGAGTGTGTCTTCAGGATGAAAACTGTCTGTTTTGTTGTTGTTGTAGTAGGTAGGTAGTTTGTTTCAAGGTACGGTCTCACTGTGGCTCTGGCTGGGCTGGAACTCCTTGCAGATCAGGCTGATCTTAAAGTTGTGAGCCTCTTGCCTCTGCCTTCCAAATACTGGAATTACATGTGTGAGTCTCCAGGCCTTGACATAAGTCTATTTTCTTATAATACTAAATGCTGCCTCATTTGTTTAATTTTCATTTGTTGTGACAAAAGGAAACAAAGCTGCTGCTCTTTGAGTGTTGGGGTGCAGCACAGACTTTAAAGGTCACAGTGCAAACAGGGCACCATGTTCTTTATACCCTGTAATGTCGATAAAGTACAGCTTACAGAATAAATACAGTGAGTAAAGCGGGACCTTGCTGAGCATATGTAGAACGAATCTTTTTCCACCCCTACCCTCCTTGTTCCTTCGGTGCCTCAGTTGGTTAGTTTATTCTTTTTCCTCCTTTTTATCTTTTTAAATATTGAGGCAAGTTGCCCAGGCTGGCCTCAGACATGCTGCATGGCAGAGGTTAGCTTGAATTCCTGATCTTCCTTCTGTTGCTCTATAAGTATTGGGGTATAGGCTAGACCACCATGCTGGCTTCCAGTTTCTTCACTCTTACTTGGAACCAATAATGCTATGTAGTTCTTAGAGATGCAAAAAGAAAGTAGGTTTGTGAAAACCTAGCAGTACCCAGTCCCCATGAACACTGTGAATGGTAACTACCGTCCTTACTACTTGAACTTTATTTTAGACAACATTATATCTAAGATTGTAGGTATTGTTCCAGGCATGCATGTCTTAAGTATTTCCAATACTCCATTTACTTCACAGTTAACTTTCTTATGTTGTAAAGTAGGAGACTTAACTAATGAATATGACTGCTCTTCTTATGGGAGGTTTTGTCCTGTAGCTGAATTGTGTGAAAGTGTGTACATTTCTCATGGAGAATCATAGTTAGAGGAAAATTTCTTATGTCTTCTTGTATGGCTATGTTGCTAGTATTTTGAGTTAGATGTGCCTCTTTCTTTTCTCCTAAGTGTTCTAAATTGGTCTTTTTGCCACATTCTTGCCTGGGGCAGTGAGGAAATGAAGAAAGAACTGACCTGGAGGCACATGTACACAGAGAGCTGAGATTGGCTAGACTGGGCTCTGACAAAGAAGCTGCAGCGCCCTGGAAGCTCAGCATGTTTATTTTATACAATTGAACAGGGAGGCGGGGCTATTGCGTGCAGCTGAAGAAGGAGGCAGGCTTAGTTTATACTGTAGGAGCAGTATCTGTGGAGGAACTTTGGAGAAAGCTATGGTCAACATTTCTGCATGCACTGCAATGTCTGCATATGGACCAGAGGAAGACTTTGCCATTTCTCTGAGCCTGGTGAGGCTCTGCCACTTCCATAACCTCTGGCGTGGGTCCTTGACATGGCTATGCCCTTGTCAGACAGTATGTGTTCACTCAGGACTTTTACTCTTTCCCCACGCTTTTTAGTCATATTGTTAACCTTTGGTTCTTCACAGTTCTGACAGGGAAAATTTCCTAAGCCATTGCTTTAGCCTTGTTATTTTCTCTAGTCTTTGCCTCATTCTGTTGTCTGGCCAAGCTATGCTCTTACATTTCTCTCTGGCTTAAATGCTTTCTTTCTTTGTCTAACACTTATTTACTCATGAGCATGGCTCTCTGTAGTCTCAAGGTTTTCTTTGAACTTACTATGTAGCAGAGGCTAGCTCTGAATTCCTGATACACCTGCCTCCATCTTCTGGGTACTGGGATATTAGGTATGTACCATTAGTACTTTAATTTTTATTTAAATTTCTGTTTTCATGATTCTCATTGGAGTTTACATTTTATGAACTATTCTCTGCCCCACCTCCCTGAAGTCGTAACACTGGGCCTGTCTTTCAGCAGATATGTGTTCACTGACTGCTGATGTACCCTATGGTGATGTACCCTGTGCTCGTTGTGTTTCTTGTTTTTTTCAGGATGCAGAATCTTATGATCTGATTTCCACCTTGCATTTTAATTGTTTGTGCTCATTCTTTCTATTGAATTATAATACTCTTAGGGGTAGGCTCTCTACCTTGCTCTGTGAGTCTATCCTTCTATCATCTTTCTTCTATCTGTTTACTATGCCTTCATATCTTATTCTCCAGAGATAGTTGTCTTGATTAATTGTCTGAATTTTTAGTTTCTTGTAAACCTGTTACATATTACCATATAGGAAACCTAAGAATCTGTGGTTCACCAACTCTGGCTTTAACTTGCCATTCATTTGTAGGTGTGTTGGGGCCACACTGAAGATGTTGAGCTCATTAACGATGGCTCTGGATTAGGTTTTGGGATAGTTGGAGGGAAATCCAGCGGCGTGGTCGTGAGGACTATTGTTCCTGGAGGACTGGCAGACCGAGTAAGTTGACTTTATCATTTTGCTTTTATAAAATTTGACTTTTATGATTTGAAATTAATTTTATATCATGAGTTGTTAGAATACATGACTCAATAGCTAGAGTTTATGTATAACTTATAACACTTTATACCATAAATTTTCTGTATTTAAACAGTTTTTTCTGACCTCTGATTAACTAAAGTTTGGTAACATAAAAAGAAAATATTTTTATTGTAAAGAATTGTTAATGAATATTTGCATTTTGAACATTTGTGTTATTCTTCAACATAGCTTTCAAGGCTCAATGATAGAATTAGAAGATTCAGTGAGCATATGCATTTGTCTTGTCATGGGTGACATGGCTCAACAGGTAAAGGTGCTATAAAGCCTGGTAGCCTGAACTTGATCTTGAACCGATGTACTGGTAGAAGGAGAGAACTGACTCCACAAAGTTGTCTTCTGACTTCCACATGTACACTGTGACACATACCCCTCTCCCATTAATAATAAATTAAAACAAGCAAAGATACTTTCATCCCAACATTGTACATACAAGATTTCACTTGGTTATTTTCTGATATAAGTCAAATATGTACCTTTGTTGTTTAGCTGTATTTAAAAAACAAGTAGATTATGTAACAGTTTGGCAGCTTTCTTTTTCATTTAATTTTACATGGAAAAAAATGTTAAATACTATATTTGGTTTTATTTGTTTACTTATTTATCAGTATATTTGTGTTTCTGTTTGTGTATGCCACACTGTGTGTGGGTACCCATGAAAGCCAGGAAAGAGTGTGTGATATCGTGGAGCTTGAGTTAGAAGCAGTTGTGAGACTTTTGGGTAGGTGCTGGGGATCAGACTTGGGTCCTCTAGAAGAGCTGAGTGTAAGAGCCAGCCATCTCTCCAGTCTCCCATAGTTAGATTTTAGAAATTATAGAAATTTGAGCTTGAGCTCATGTTATATAGAATGCTCATGATAATTCAGAACTAACTTTAATTCTATAGTCAGAAAGCACAAAATTTCAATGATTATTATCTATCTCCTTATAAATAAACACATCCCTCCCGATAGACATATAAGTAAAAATGATGAATTTGTTGTACAGATTCAGCTTTGACCTAGGGAAATTCTTCAGCTCCTTATTTCTGACTGAGATGGCTGAATCTTTTGTAATTATTTAGCCCCACCTTTTCTTCTATCCTTTCTGTACCAAGTATATTTATTTATGGAAGTTCCTAGCATTTGGTCTGTGGACATTGTGGTGACTAATGCCTTTCATGTGTCTTTGAGATGAAAGTGATTCTTAGAGTAATAATAAGAATTATTCCTATTCATATCTGTTTACACTGTTCACACAAAAGCAGAAGGAAATGAAAAACTATGGGAGATTAATGTAGATAAGGTAGGGGCTCCAGATTTGTGACAGCTGTCAAATTCACTTAAGTTTTGTATGGTGCAGTAAAAATGATTAATGTCACTGAACTTTGATCTTTCAGTCCATGTCAGAGAAGTTATGCTTGACTTAAAGCATTTGGGGTGAATTAATTGTTAAAAAATATCCAGGGTTTAGCGACATGGCTCAGTGGTTAAGAGCACTTGTTGCAGAGGACTTGAGTTCAACTCCCAGCATTCATACGGTGATTCACAACCATCTATAACTTTAGTTCCAGGGAATTCAAGACCCTCTTCTGACTCCACAAGACATACATTACATATACATACAGATAAAATACTCATACACCTAAAAATAAATCTAAAAGAATTACTAAAAATACATGTTATTCAAATTTAGGAAATAACCAATAGAAAGACAGTGAATATTTCCTTCATCTTTAGCG
This sequence comes from Rhabdomys pumilio, assembly GCA_030674055.1. Lineage (NCBI taxonomy): Eukaryota > Metazoa > Chordata > Mammalia > Rodentia > Muridae > Rhabdomys > Rhabdomys pumilio. The sequence continues at coordinate 49,161,750 of JANHMN010000004.1, read as the reverse complement.
TTTTGTATGTCATCCTCTGTCTTTAAATTTTCTTTGGAATTTCTCAGGAATATTTTCTCTGAATGCTAGAGAGATGGCTCAGTGGGTAAGAGTGCTTGCTGTGCAAACAAGAGGACCTGTGTTCAAATCCCCAGTGCCTGTGTAAAAAGGCAGGCAGCTGTGGTTTCATTTACTGCTATGAAACTGCTATGGGGAGGGAAACTGGACAGTATGCTGGGGTTGCCACCTATCTCCAGGCTCAGTGAGAGGCTGTGTCTCAGGTAAGAAGGTAAAGAGTGATGGAACAGGGTACCCAGTGTCCTCTTATGCTCCTCACATATGCAGAGATGACTGTGTACATGAGTGTGTGCCTGCACATATATTCACATACATATGGCACACACAACATGTGTATGACTAGAATGAGAATGATCCTGTTGTGAACCTTTAAAACATATCTGTAGTGGATGCTGGAGTGATGGCTCAGTTGTTAAGACACTGGGAATCCAACATCCTCTTCTGGCCTCTGGAGGTACCAGGTGTGCATGTGGTACATATACACATACATGTAAGCAAAATGCATACACATAAAAAATATTAAACAAATACTTATTTGTGTGTGTGTCTGTGTCTGTGCATGCACAAGCACAGTGTGTGTCTGAGTGTGAACATGGAAGACAGAAGAGGGTGTGGGGGTCCCAGGAGCTAAAGTAACAGGCATTGGCAGGTCAGTGGGCTTGTTCCATGGGTGCTGGAATCTGAGCTGCAGTTCTTCTGAATGTGCAGCATTCAGAATGTCTTAACTAATGCACCACTTTCCAGCTCCCAAGTAAAGTAAATCTTAAAAAAATGTTTATTTTTTTGTAACCTAGAAAAGAGTGAGACATTGTAGAATATTCTTATGTTTCTCTCTGCCCTACCTCCTGCCCCCTAGCAATTTTAACAGGCTTCTTTGCTGAGTAAAATGACATTTGCAAAGTGCAAAGTGCAGCAGTTATTTTGAAAAACAAAGGACCAAATAAATGTAAATGAAATTAAATAAGTTCCTTTACTGTAAGAATTTTCGGAGCTTTTTAATATCTTAATGTGCATTATGAGTTTTCACAAGGACACTGATGTGCAGGGTTTCCCAGATTAATCCCAGCGAGGCACTGTTGGGAAAAGCCCAAGTCTGATTCTCACCCTTTCCTGGAAGGGATTGTCACTGTTTCAGATCACTAAGGAGGGGCAGGAGGCCTGCCCATCACAGATTTGTAATGGAGAAGCAGGAGCTTGTGCCAAATATTGTCATCTGCCTAATACACATCAGTTTAATATAATCCTCAAAAGCAGTATTAAGTTTTATTTCTAAATTATAGGTATGGAAACTTTTAAGAAATTGTGCAAGGTTGCACAGCTGGAGAGTGACACTCTTCCTCTTCTTCCTGCTAATGTCATATATAATCCTCTCAATCTTCTACCTGTAACCGTCGTCTAGCACCCAGTCCTGTTACCTAGGCTTGAGCCCAGTGTCTCAGCACTCCTACATCCTAAGCTAGTGCATCGGCTACATTCCCAGAGCTATGTCTCCTAGATCATTCCAAATTTAGTCAAATTGTCAATGAAGATGAACCATCCAGAGATCCTCTCTGAAAGGAAAAGGGTTGCATGATAGCTTAAGAACTGGGTGGGATGAGAGTGTACTGGAGAGATGGCATAGTACTTACTGCCTTATCAGACCAGAGTTTGGTTCCCAGCACCCACTTTGGATGGCTCATAAATGTCCGTAACTCTAGCTCCAAGGGATTAGATGACCCCTTTCTAGCCTCATCGGGCACCTACGTACATGTACTTGCATATATTGTCTCTTATATACAACTAAAATAAATCTTAAAAAAGAATAAGGTGAAGCCAGTCAGTGAAAGCCTTGAATCTTGGATCTACTATTACCACTGGTTAAGCTGCTTGTTTAATCTCATGCTTCTGAAATAGACCTGAGGCCACATTAAGGATAGCACATTTAAAATGTATCCTGTGGAAGCTGATAGCATCTCAGAGCCCATGACTTTACTGAATGCTGGTCACTTAGGCATACAGTGTCCAGCATGTGTCAGACTATTTCCTTAGAGGGAAGTGTCATCCGAGGAGACCATATTGTTTGCGAAGAGATGGTAGGCACAGAGCAGTCTATGCTAGAGAGCTAAGTCTTTTGTATATGATACTAAGTTTCATGTTCAGAATTCCACATGAGAGAAACTTATTCTGACATTAGCTAAGATTTAGGTACAGTGAACATCTGACCAACTTGGGGTTATCTGCTTCCAGGGCTTTTTCTGGTCCAGCTGCTGTTTATTGTACAAAGTAAACAAAATAGAAAATAGTGTATATTGTTTTTGTTTTTTTCTTTTTAAGGTTTATTTGTATTTCATGTGTTTTGGTTTCATGTTTATCTGTAGACCTCACACATGCAGTTTCAAGGAGAGGTCAAAAGAAGGCATCTGATTCCCTGGCACTGGAGTTAGTGGGAACTGTGAGCCACCATGTGCGTCCTGAGAATTCAACCTGAGTCCTCTAGATCAGCTCCTATACATTGTTTTTCAAATCTTGATAAAAAGTAATTTTAATTTACTTTATTTGTTTACTTATTTATTTTTAAGGCAGAGTCTTACTCTGTAGCCCAGGTTGGCCCATGAAACTTTTATCACCTAGACTAGCATTTAAGTTAGGTAAACTTTTTGTCTCAGTGTTCTGAGTGCTGATATTACAGATGTGAGTCACCATGACTGGCGTATTTGTCAGTTATGGTAGACAGGGGTAATTCTATGGGTAGGAAAATACATAGGTTCAGGTAAAGGGAGAGAAAAGGTCTATCTCTCTGTAATCCTCAGATAAGGTCTAATAGTCATAGCATCAGACACATCTTTGGAGGACTTTTTGTTAGATTTGTTTTTCTAAAAAAGGTATCACTATGTAGCCCTGGCAGGCCAGGAGCTCACTTTGTAGACCAAGCTACCCTAAAACTCATAGAGACCTACCTGTCTCTGCCCCCAGTGCTGGGCTTAAAGGTGTGCACTGCCTTGCCACCCTGCTTTAGAACATTTTATTCTACAGAAGCATTAAAGTATTTTCAGAAGTTAGTTGTTTTGTTTTTATTTTTGAAGTTCAACTACTTAGTGGCTGAGGCAGGAGGATTACAACTTTAAGGCTGTGCTGGCTACAGTGCAGCATGCTGTGTGCTCCTGTTGCATGCTTATCTGCTTTTGTTGCTTTGTGACTTAAGACCAAGAGTGTCTCTAGACACAGCCTGGAAAGAGAGTGGTGATGAGAAAACACCATCGAAGTTTGGGTTTGGGGCTGCTGGACTTAGACAAGGCAGCTGCCATTTTGGCATCTTTCCTATCCATCTGATGGATGTTTTTGCATTTATTAATTCCTCAGAACACCTGCTTTTCTCTAAGAAGAAAATGTTTGACTCTCAGTGACAGATGCAAATTATCTACATAATTTTAAATTAAGAGTTGAGGTAAAATGGGGAAAAAATAGTTTGAGAAGTGACTAAATATATACTTGATGGTGAAGTGTTCTTGGTTAGCCGAGCTAGCCTTCTTTATGACTTTGACAGGTCCCCTGTTCTGAAGGTCCAGCTCCCAGGCCGCTGTCCTGAGAATACATCCAGATTATTATGTGGGTCCCAGTTCTCAAGGCCAGGTACCAAGTTGTCAGGCCTCTGAATCTCTTTTAAGTAGGTGTTTATTTTACCTGGGCTGTTGCATGGATAGAAACAGAGTATCAAATCACCACTATTAAGTAGAAAGACAACTAGCCTTTATTCCTCTCCTCCACTAGCTTTTGCCTTTTATTTGTTTCCGTTGTTAGTGTTTATGGGCTGAACTGCTTACTGCTTCTTCCTCTTCCATTCATCATAGCCCAGCATACAGCTTTTGTACTCTGTGTTTTGATCTGAATCCTTTTTTTCATTCAGGATTCTGAAGATTTGAAAAATAGGAAGGGCAGCAAACTGACCTTTCTGCCTTGAGTCTTTTAAAACATGTTCATTCAGTATTTCTTGCATGGCTTCTAAATGGTGCCTCCTGGAAGCATGATTATAAAGCCCAGAACATACTCTCCCAGCATTCACTGCTTTATGCTCGAGCTATTTGCACTCCAACTTGCAAATCTTTTTTCATGTTCACCTTATTAAAGGCTTTTGATAGTGATAGACAGGTTTTTGGCGAATAGGTAAATAATAACCGTCTTGTGTGTTAGCATCCTTTGTGTATTAGAGAGCAACCTGCTGTGTACATCAGTGAACAGCTTGGATTGGAATTTCTTTTTTAAGCACGCCAGGCACTTAGAACTTGCTATGTAGCCCATGCTGACCTTGTACACCATAGTTTCCTTCTCTACCTCCTGTGTGCTGGGATTACAGGTCTGTACCAACATGGCCAGACAGCCAGATTTGGGTTGAGCTTTGGAATTGCTACTTATTAGCTTTTTGAATTTGGTTAGATCAGTCCTCCTTTTCTTTTTCTTTCTTTTCTTTTTTTCTTTTTTTGGTTTTTCAAGACAGGGTTGCTCTGTGTAGCCCTGGCTGTCCTGGAGCTCACTCTGTAGACCAGGCTGGCCTCGAACTCAGAAATCTGCCTGCCTCTGCCTCCCAAGTGCTGGGATTAAAGGCATGCGCCACCACTGCCTGGCAGTCCTTTTCTTTTTCTCTTGAAAAATAGGGTCTCATCATATAGTATTGGCCTGGACCTCCCTGTGTAGACCAGACTTAGCCTTGAATTCAGAGATTCTCCTGTCTCTGCCTTCTGAATGCCAGGATTAAAGACATTCACAACCAAGCCAGGCCAGACAATCTTTTAAGCCTCAATTTTTCTTGTTTTAAATTTAAATTACTCTTTGAACAAGATTGAATTAACTAATTCTCTCCCTAGTTTTCTCTTTCTCCTCCTTCTTTTTTGATTTTATTTCATTTTGTTTCTTACTTTGTTTTTCTAGACAAGGTTTTTTGTGGTTTTTTTTTTGGCTGTCCTCAGACTCACTCTATAGACCAGGTTGGTCTTGAACTCAGAGATCCACCTGTCTCTATCTGCCAAGGTCTAGGATTAAAGACCTCTGCCACTACTGCTGGCTTTCTTTTTGGTTTTCTGAAAAAAAAAAAAAAAAAAGTCTCACTATGTAGTATAGGCTAGTTTCAAATTTTCTGTGTGATTCAGGCTGTCTTCCTACTTCCATATGCTTGGATCATAGGTATATGCTACCACATCTGGCCATAGAAGTTATTTTAACCTATAAGGTACTTTGTAGGCATGTATATTTTTTAGACCATCATTGTTTACATTTTGGTATCTTATACAGTAGTAAAGGTAATTATATAGTATTCAGATTTATTGATGAAACAAACTTAGGTAAAATACAGATGATCAACTGTTTCAGAATTTTCACAAAGGGGGAACTCTCTAAATAATTTTAACTGGTACATATTTTCATGAATTATGTCTTAAAGTTTTTGTGGTGCAATATACACACAAAAATGTATGCATTTAAAAGAATAATCATAGCTAACAATATACTTATTATCCAGCTTTAGATGCACTTGCCTGAAATTCACCCAGCATTAAGACTGTAACTGCCTCTCATGTAGTGCTCATGTGATCAGATTTGGGTGTGTGTTTTTGATTTCTCTCCTGAGCTGTAGCCCAGTAGATCCAGTTATCTACTAAATATGCCTACTTGGTGTTGATGGGTAGTTTAGACTGTTCATCCCCAAATCTCACCTAGATTTCTATTCCCATTCACCTGCCACTCTGCAGTCTGCTTTAGCTCAGTTCATGATAAGTCTGTTTTTCTCTAGTGGCTTTGGATAAGATGTTGGGGTTCTGCCTCCTTCTCCCTCTCCTTGACATCCCATGTGGAAGTTATCAGACAATCTTGTTGACAGTTCTTGGAAAATACATGTAACTCTCCCTTCCCAATTTAAAACTGCTAACCTTGTCCATGCTACTGATCTCGAGGTTGTTGTTAGAGCCTCCCAGCTTCCCTCTCTGCTTGGATTGTCCCCCTATGGTCCATTTCAAGCAGAGGAGCAGGAGAGATCTGAGAATGTCTAGTAGTCAGGTGATGCCATTTTTTTGCTCACTTTGCTTCCCAGTCATCGAAACTGCTGTTGCTGGACAGACTCTCACATCTGTCTGTCCAGCAACAGCAGTTTGCTAGGCTCTGCTAACAACTTTCTGTTCCCCAGTCATGCTGCTTACCATCTTGGCCTCAGGGGGTCCTCAGTTTTATGCTGGAACCTTCATTCTGGAAGTCTCCAGCTTTTGATCTCTTCCTTATATTCATGGTCATTATACTCTGGATCAAAGGTGTTAGGCATAAATCAAACCCTTGGGCAGATATACATTTTAGAGTTCTGGTACTTACTTGATTTTGGACCCTTCAATATTTTGTATTATGCAAGGAATTACTTTATCTTTTGTCAGCTGAGTAGATCATTAGACATGTTATGTTTGTCGGGTATGTCAACTGACTTTGTCAGTCATTTTGTCAGAATTCAAAGTCTGATTTATTTTTATTAAGCAGTTAAGCTAAATTGTTGATTTCTCTGAGTAATTCTGCTTTCTTGGATTAAGGATGGAAGGCTACAGACAGGGGATCACATCTTGAAGATTGGTGGTACAAATGTGCAAGGAATGACCAGTGAACAAGTTGCTCAAGTGCTAAGGAACTGTGGGAATTCAGTGAGGATGCTGGTGGCCAGAGACCCTGTTGGTGAAATCGCAGTAACACCTCCTACCCCTGTCTCCTTACCTGTTGCCTTACCTGTTGTAGCCACGAGGACCCTTGATTCTGTGAGTATAGGAAACCATTCTTCTTACATCACATACTACCCATGGTACAATGCAAGATAAGAAATTCCTTCAGCTGGATGGCCATACTAGCCTGTCACACTTCAGTGCTCATGTGTGAAGCAGAGGAGAACCTGTATGAATATTAGACATCCTCCCCCTCTCTCTCCTTCACTCCTTTTTAGTGTGGTGGGGTGTGTGTGTGAGAGATGTACCTTAAAGTCAGATATCATTGTCTTCCTCTATTACTGTCTACTTATTTTTGAGACAGAATCTCTCAGAGTTGAAAGCCTGCCATTTCAACAAGAATGGATGGCCAGCAGTCCCCTGGGATCCTGTGTCTGTCTGCCCAGAGTTGAGATTACTGGTATATGCTACCATTGCCTGGCTTCTAATGTCTGGAACTAGGGTTATAAACTTTGTTCCTCACATTGGCATAGCAGTTGCTTTGCTGACTGAACCATCTTCCCATCCCCCTTCTTGACTTCTCTTCCCCATGAATAAAAGCAGGAAGAGAAAGTCTCTGTTAGTAACAAATGTAAAGCAAACATTTAGCTTCAGAGATGTCACTTAGGCCTTTTGAAAAGTTGCCTGTCCCTACTGGGAGCCATTTGAAAAGGAGTTTTCTATCTATGATATTAGAAGTTACTTTGTTTAGTTTCTCCAGGTTGTAGTGATAACTGATTTTTGTTTCCTACATTACTCTACCTCACTGAAGTCTTCTCATCCGTTGAAGGGACATGAGGCTCTGTGATGTATGGGACTGCGCTCTATCTATTGTTTAGTTTCTAATGCTGACGCTTGAAATTGAGAAAGTATTATATCTAATACCTCACCTTCCTCTTGGCGTCCACATTTTATTGTTAGGCATAGGATTCTTTGAAGAAATACAGACTGAGGTTTTTCTAAATGGCTGTATTAATTTTCTAGTGTTATGTTACAAGTTGCTACACATTGAGCAGCTGAAGCAGTACCTTTGATTAGTTTGCAATTGTGTAGGTCAGATTTCAGCATGGGCTTGGCTGGGTTTTCTGCTTCGCTTCTTGTAAGGGGAAGTGACGGTGTAGGTTCATCTGGGCTCTGTTCTTGACATCTGGGCTTGTGAGTCTGTTCAAGTTGCTGGAAGAATGCAGTTCTGTGCTGCTGGATAGATGGCCTTTTTTGTTGGCCTTCAGCCAGACGTCTTTCAAGGGACCCTTTATGGTCCCCTTATTGCCATCTTTCTTGTATGACCACTCTACCTTCAAACTACAAGTTGATCTCCTCTGTTTAAAATGTTTTTTCTTTGCCCTTTCTGTTACTAGCAGGAGCAAACTCTGCTTTTAGGAGGTTCTGTATTAGATTAGGCTCCTGTGAATGATCTCCCCTTGTCATGTATTTTATAAACACAGGGTAGTTCCAGGGACCAGGAGTCATGGGAGCCATCTTAACACTCAGTTTGTCACAGAAAAAGCTTGGCAAGCTGGCTGCACAGATTGACCGTCTATAGAGTGTGCAACTGAAAATGTAACCATACCTGTGACATTTCCCCACAGGACAGTTCTCGTTTTGAAACTTACAATGTTGAACTTGTTAAAAAAGATGGACAGAGTCTTGGGATTAGAATTGTTGGCTATGTTGGAACAGCTCATCCAGGTAAATGAATCATTTCTACTTCATATTTGGGATAATTTTAAAGGATGTTAAGGTTTCTACATAATAAAATTAAGTGCCTGCAGACTTTAATTTAAAAGTCACAATAAAACCATGAATCTCTAATAGCAAGCAGTTACTTTCCAGTGATTAGAGCCACATTTTGTCTCAGTGGTTTAACAGCTGGCTTTATAGTCAGTACCAAAGGAATTTAACACACAATCTGTTTTGTACCATTTTCACTTCACTTTCCTTTGCTTCTAAAATAGTTCTGTTTTAATACTGTGTGACTGTTAACATATTATATAGTATTATGTCTGGGATAAAGTAAGTTAATCACTGCATATGCTGTATATTGTGAATGCTCAAAGGGTATTATTTTTTGTTTAATCATGAGAAAAGTAAGATAGAATAAACATTTTATTAGAACCTTCTTTTCTGCCGGGCAGTGGTAGCGCACGCCTTTAATCCCAGCACTTGGGAGGCAGAGGCAGGCAGATTTTCGAGGCCAGCCTGGTCTACAGAGTGAGTTCCAGGACAGCCAGGGCTACACAGAGAAACCTTGTCTCGAAAAACAAAACAAAGGAGAGAGAGAGAGAGAGAGAGAGAGAGAGAGAGAGAGAGAAAGAGAGAGAGAGAGATTTAAAAGTCAGCAGGTTTTAAAACCGTGCATACAAATAACTTGTACTTTGTTGCATTTATTGTTGCATTTTTGATGCTGGGGGTTAAGTGAGAGTGGTGGCATGCTCCTGTAATGTCACTGTCACAGCTGAGTGGATGGTCATAGGAGCTCACGAGTGTGAGGCCATCCTGGGCAACACAGGGAAGCTTCATCTTAGAAACCAAAACAAACAATAAAGTCTATTCAGGGGGTTTGATTAAAGTATAAGAATCTTTTAATTGCTTAAAGGTAACTGAAAATACATGTTTTAGTAGTGAAGCGAGCAACTGTCCTGGCATGACAGATGAAAGGTTGAAGTTGACAGGAGAATTCAGAAAGAAGCATTAGAGCTGGTAATGAGAAAGGCGGGGATTAGATAGGGAAGACACAAGGCAAGGCTGAGTCAGGAAAGCACTTGATAGCTGAAATGGCTGCCTGGGTGTCGGGCCTTGTTGAAGGAATAATGTGGAAGATGATATTGAAAAATGTTTTCCTGTTATTGAAGACTTGGGATGTCATTCAGGATGTGCTGTGTGATGCTGGCAGTGGGAACTTAGTAAAAACCATGAAGAAATAGGTTTTTAAATTTCTCAGTCTCCCTTGGGGATTTACTTTTTATATGGTTATCATTTTTATGGTTGTTTGTGATTAAATTTTTAATTTTACAGTGTATGGATTGTTTAATGTTGCTGAGCTCATTCTACTTTTTAAAATTACTATATGTGTACAGGGTTGTGTGCCTGTAGACCTCCCATGTAGAGGTTGGAGGGCCGCTCTGTGGAGTTGTTTCTTCTCACCTTTATGTGTGTTCCTATGATTTAACTCAGATGCCCCACCATCCCTGCCCCAGTTCTACCTTTTTGAAAGACCACATGTGCTTTTCTTTTTATCTGGATGACATACATGAGCACTGAACTAAATATAGACAAGAATATGTGTGAGTCTTGTCACAATGCTAGTGAAAAATGATGGGAGCTTCCGCTGAGTCGGCAGTGCGAGCAGAGACTGACCAGGGTTCATCTGGCCCTGCAGAGTCCCAGCTTAGAGAGACATGCATTCTTCCAGGTTCTATTACTGATTATTTTTCCAGAAGGGTAGTCATCAGTCAACTCACTTTTAATTCAGGTCACTTGTGATGGTGACAGTTTGAAATAATCCATCAATTTCCCTGTGTGTGTTCAAAATAGTATTTATGAAGTCTCTAGTCAGCCTCTTTAGCTAATTAACCTCTTGATAGAATTTTGTAATCAGGTCCTAATTTTAGCTTTCTTCCTTTTTCTATGTGTCTGTGCACCTTCAGGGGAAGCTTCGGGGATCTATGTGAAAAGTATAATCCCAGGCAGTGCTGCGTACCACAATGGCCACATTCAAGTGAATGATAAAATCGTGGCTGTAAGTAATGACTGTTTATTGTACATTTGACACAGGTTAGAGAAACATTTCTTTTTTCTATCATATACCAGAGAAGAACATGGGATGGCTTAGCTTAATTTTATAATATTTGTTTGTTTGTTTTAGTTTATGTGTGTGTATATATATATATATTGATTAAGACAGAGTCTTACTGTATAGCCTTGTCTGGTCTAGAACTCAGTATGTAGACCAGGCTGTCCTTGAATTCAGAGACCCACCTGCCTCTGTCTCTCAAGTGCTGGGATCCAAGGTGTGCTCCACCATGTCTAGCTCATAAGGTTTTAAAAAAATCAACTTTACTACTGCAGTGTATCACATTGATTTAGGCGTTTACATGATTTTTTTCTAGTCAAACAAGAAGTAGTCTACTAAACATATTTATAGAAAAAAATTGTATGTTTACTTAAATAAATAAATGTATGCATGGAAATGTATCTGAAAGATGTTTTATGTCCCCTGGGAAATACTCTTTAAAAGAGTCTGGGCATTTATCCATTTTACATACAGTGAAGAATCTATTCACCAGTTCTTCTTGCTGCTTTTTCTACTTAGAATAATTTGAGTCTACCAAAAATTGAAATACTGTATGTATTTGAGAATATAACCTTTTGCTACTTAAAATTAGTCTCCCCTTTTAGTAGTAAATATCTCCGTGCTTTGCTGTTTGTTCATGTTATACACATGTTCCACACTGACATAGACAGAACCCGATGATGCTCAGAGTTCATCTAAGGAATACTGGCTTTTGCAAATGCCGTTTGATCATTTGTAGGGTCTGGAGGCCAGACCATTGCATGCTTTGAGGAAAGTCAGGAGGAAGTCTAAAGCAATGGTCTGACCTCCGTGGCTTCATATATATATTTTGCACATATATATTTCAGAACATTAGAAGACCCAATGATGGGAAATGAGTGTGCTTCTGTGGAAAATATCACAGAATAATACCATACAGGGATAACACCTCAACATTAGTAATTAATTTTTGTTTTATTTTGAGAATAATATGTAACAACCAGATTTTATAGCTTTTTAAATTTTTAAGATTTTAAATATCATTATAAATTAATATCCCTTTGCCTCTGTCAGGCTGATACTTAAAATGTGTGACTTAAGAATATGAGATTTTAAGATCGAATTTATTTTTTAATTTACATGTAAGTTTGTCAGCAGAGCTAGGTTTTTATTCTTATTCAAACTACTTTCTGTTCTAATAAGCGGGGGGCAGTAAAGTTAGTTACCCCATTTTATTCAGCACTGGCAGAGTTAAAAATTGGAATAGCTGAGAGGCATGATGGATATAGCTCAACCTCTAATCCTACCACTCAAGAGGCTGTGAATCTGAGGCCAGCTTGGGCTAGCTACTGAGCCGACCTCTCTGCACTACATAGTGGGACCCTCTTTCAAAAACCAAAACAAAAAAGGTGGTAGTTTACTTGAAACTCTGCTTTGTCTCTTGATCTTATAGGTGGATGGTGTCAATATTCAGGGCCTTGCTAATCAGGATGTTGTTGAAGTATTGCGGAATGCTGGGCAGGTGGTGCACCTGACCCTAGTTCGAAGGAAAACATCTTTATCTGCTTCACCATTGGAACAGCCTTTAAATAGAGGTAATTAATGCTCCCGTCCCTCTCTTCTCCATGGAGTTGTGTTTGGAGGAGCAGCCAGGATTTGAAGATTGGTTTGGGAGTTTGAGAAGGAAACTGTGCTTGTCTCGTGTAGTGCGGCAGTGGATAGGTGAGTCAGCTGTCTGCCTTGCAGAGGCATTTCCTGTCTGCTGCAGTGCACCTACCCAAATGACAGGAAGCGAGCACTGACAGATTGAGCCCATAGCTCTCTAAATGGAGAGAGAAATCACTTTTTGATCTAGGACCCTTCATTTGTCTTATACCTTGACATTTCTTAAGCTTCAAATTCCAGATTGATCTTAATGGTGGGTTTTACCCTAGTTGTCTTTTGGTTTGCCTTTGAAGTATGGTGAGAAAATAAAACAAATTTTTATCAAGAACACTTTTATTAAAAATAATGTTTGTTATCAATAACAAATAACAAATCTTCATTGCAGAAAAATACACAATTTTTTGGATATCAGAGGACATCTTTTGGGGGACAGTTTTCCCTTTCCACCATATTGGTTCTGGAGGTTGAACTAAGGCCAACAGTCTTGGGAGCAAGTGCCTTTACTAGCTGAGCCATCTTGCTGGACAATATTTGGGTCTTTGTGGCACACATTCACACTGCTGTGTTGTTAACATTCTGATGGTACATGTTCCTCTGCTTTCTCAGGAGCCCTGATTAGCATTTTATAATGTAAAAAATTTATTTTTATTTTCTTTGAGTATTTTTGTTTGCATATATGTCTTTGCATCACATATGTGCTAGGTGCCTATGGAGGTCAGAAGAGGGAGGGCATTGATTGGATTCTTGGAACTGGAGTTACAGACAGTTTTAAGTTGCCATGTGAGAACTGGAAATGAAATCCAGGTCCCCTGGAAGAGCAGCCAGTGAGTGCTGTACTGAGCCATCACTCCAGCCCCTCTAACTTGTATTAGAAAACAAACTATGATTAACTCCAGTTTCACCAGCCATGGTGATGATGCATATCTTTAATCTCAGGAGACAGAGCTCAGCAAATCTCTGTGAGTTTGAGTTCATACTGGTCTACATAGCAGGTTCCAGTCCAGTGAAGGTGAAATAGTGAGGCATTGTCTCAGAAAGTAAACAAACTCAAGTTCCAAAGGGTCAGAGTGTTCTTTTCTGACCTCTAGGCACCAGGCAGGCACACAGCGCACATATGTACATGCAGTCAAATCACTTGTACACATAAAATAAATAAATAAATCTCAAAAGAAAAAAATATTATACTAGTTTCTTTTCTCAAAACACCTGATGGGATTTGAAACAATTAAGAAAGGAATCTCGGGCTGGAGAGGTGGCTCAGTGGTTAAGAGCACTGACTGCTCTTCCAGAGGTCCTGAGTTCAGTCCCCAGAAACCACATGGTGGCTACCAACCAATGCCCTCTTCTGGTATATCTGAAGAGAGTAACAGTGTACTCACATACATTAAATAAATAAATAAATGAAAAAAAAAAAAAAAAGAAAAGAGAGAAAGGAATCTCATTGCAAAGTGGTGGTGGCACATGCCTTTAATCCTAACACTGAGGAAGCAGAAACAGGCAGGTCTCTGTGAGGTCTGGGCTAGCCTGGTCCACAGAGAAAACCTTTTACCAAAAACTAACTAACTAACTAACTAACTAAATAAATAAATAAATAAATAACAGACAGACAGACAAGGAATCTCTGGTTATTCATGTACTGTGACTGACAATGACCCCATCCCTTTCTCTTTTTTTCCTTTTTTTTTTCCTTGTGGTTGCTGGAGATTTTTTCAAATCCCATCAGGTAAACAGCCTAGAGTAATTTTTACACTGTGTGTGTGGTCCACACTTTTGATCTTAGCATTCAGAGGCAAGTGGATCACTGTGAGTTCAAGGCCAGCATCATCTACATAGCAAGTTCTAGAGCAGCAAGGGATACATAGTGAGATCCTGCCTTAAAAAGGAAACCAAGCTAGGCATGATGGCATACATCTTTAGTCCTAGCCCTCAGGAGGCAGGTGGAGCTCTTGAGTTTGAGACCAGCGAGGTCTACATAGTGAGTTCCAGGACGGTCAAGATCTTGTCTTGAAAAAACAAATAAAACCGAAGAAAACAAAACAAAAGATTACCCTTCACAGTTATCGTGAGTGTTCTCTGGTGCTGTGTGTGTACATTATTGACTAGCCTATCTGTGGAACTTCCCTATGTTTTGTGATTGAAACTTCATGTCACTACCTTGAATCTGTCCTCCTTGGAGGCTCTCATTTTCCTGTCTCTTTGAGTTTGACTCTGCAGAAAGCACAAGGGTAGGGCCATGCGGTGTTTGCCCTTCTCTCCTGAACTAATTTTACTTCACATAGAATTCTCTACGCCATCCACACCTAGCAACCGATTAGACTTCCTTTTAAAGAATCAATAATATTTATTGTTTGTGTGTGTGCACTTCATTTATGTATTTATGTTAAGTGTTCACTGACGCTGTGTCCCTGTCTTGGTTATTATAAATAAATAATGCTTCAATTAATGATAGATGTTTCTCATGCTAGTGCTATGTATGCATTTATTTATGGCATCAGATGATTAATGATCTAAAAAATACGCTGTGAGTGGTTTTAAAGTCTCGTGTTACCGTCACAGGAGTTTAATTGGTTGTATGTTTGAACTCTTTGTAGTTAAAACATTTCAAGCATATAGAGAAAGGAACAGAGCAGAATGAACACCCACTCACCTTCACTTATCTCTGACAGTTGCCATCTTCCCATATTTCTTCTAAATCATTTTACAGTGAGTGGTGTAGCAATTCCAAAGATAAGGATGTTTTCTTAAACAATCATAGTATTATTATAACTAAGAGAAGTAATAGTAATATCTAATATCACATACTTTGTACCTATCTAAGATTTCCCAGTTGGTAGTGCCAAGGAGGTCACTCTGTGGGTCAGAGGGTAAGAACGCTTGTTGTATAAGTATGAAGACCTGATTCAAGTGCTCCAGATCCATGCAAGAGAAACTGAGCATGGCTATACATGTGCTTGTAAACCAGCACTGTGAGGGACAGAGACAGTAAAATTGCTGGTGTTTCTTGACTGCCAGCCTAGCTCCAGGTTTCTCGAGAAATCCTACCTCAAAAAAAGGTGAAAGAGATGCAGCAGGACTCTGCAGTCCTCCTTAGGCTTTGTGAGCAGGCACACCATCACACAGATTGTATGTGCACGTTTCCAGACAGACACACATCCATACACCACACACACCCACACACCACACACATACATTTCCCAGTTGCTCTAAAATGTCGTTTGTATGTTCGCTTCCTATTCCTTTTGACTCCTCCCTTAAAATCCTTCCTAAACCATGTATCCCATGTGTGGTGACTCTGGCTTCTGAGTGTAGAAGAGCCCCTTATCCCTGCCCTGTGCTTTTTTCTTCTTCTTTTCTGAGGGGATTAATCTTAGATTCTAAAATGCCATAACTTGAACTTGAGTGCTTCCTTGTAGCCTTGTACTTTTTTTTTTTTTTAACTTTTTATTGGGTCTTTGTGAATTTCACATCATGTATACTAATCTCACTCATTTCCCTGTCCCCTCGTACCTGCTCTCCACCCTTGTAGCTTCTCCCCAAAGGGGGGAAAATCTTATTGTGGAAGCTGTAGTGTGTGTCACAGTGTCCCACAGTGTACCCTTCTACCCATACTTCTTTGCTTGCAAATGTTCATTGCAATGAGACAATGTGCAAGGTCCACTCTCCTAAATGCTGTAGCTGATGAGGGGCAGGGCCAGCTCTTCCACTCTGATGACCTTGGGGCCAGCTCTCCTGCTTGCTACAGGTAGTAAGAGGTAAGGGTCAAGGGGGTAGGGGGAGGAGGCCATCTTTTTCTCATCCATGTCACTGCACAAGAGATGAGTGGCAGGACCATCTCTCTCACACTCATACTATGCTCTCCCACAACTCTTCCAGTTGCCAGCTCGTCTGAGCTTTCTGGGCAATGGGAGGGATCAGCTCTCCTGCTCTCATACCACTCAGGGTCAGCTCTCCCAGGATGTGCAGGTGAGGGATCAGCCAGTTCTTTACAGCCTTCAGTCATCAACATGGTCCTGGGTGGCAGCCCAGACCAGGGATATCTACCTGGAAACAGACTCCTGCTGCTGCAGGGCCATGGACCCAGACATGGCTACTCTTAACAGGCTGTTCCTCACTACCCCTGGTTTTCTGGTTCTGTCTCTCTTCATTGTGCCCATCCACATCCTTCTGCTTCTCTTTCTCTTCCATTTCTCCACCACTTACTTTCTTTCTCCTCTTAGTGGCTCCCAAGTTGTCTCGATGTCTGGGGTTGTCTCAGGAGTGCTGTTCCCTGCCCATGTATTGTGGCACTGGGCAGGGGTCATCTGAGCTTTCCTGGCACTGAACTGGTGGTTGTCTCAGGCCAGCTCCCCTGTCTGCCCTAGTAGTGCCAGACTGGTGATTATCTTGGGTCCATTCCTGCCTGGACCCTGTGGCCCCAGGTGGAGTTGTCTTCTCTCAGGCTATACCTTGTACTTTTAATAAAAATTCTTTTACAAAGAGCTGAAGAGATGGCTCATGATTAAAACTCTTGGTGCTCTTACAGAGGGCCCAGATTTGGTTTGCAGCATCTACATGATGGCTCATGACCATTCATGACTCTGGTTCTAAGGGATTTGACACCCTCTTCTGTCCTCTGAAGTCAGAAGGCCCACACTTGATGTATATACATGCATGAAGGCAAAAATGCTATACACATTAAAAATGATATGTTAAAATTTTAAAAATTCTTTTCAAATGATGGTAATTATTTTTTTTTTTTAAAAAACAAAACTCTTATAAAATGTTGCTTGTGCAGCCTTTCTTTTGTTGAAAGACACTTAGTGATTTGCAGGCAACTTGGCTGAACTTTATTTGCTTCATCTGAGAAAAAAGTGGGGCGCCATCTGCACCCCCAGCCCGTCTCTGAGGTTGCTTGTGTGGCTGCTCACGCCAGCTTGACGGTCCAGCCTGTTTGCATGTGTTGCTTAATACCTTTCCACAACAGCAACAATATACAGCCTCCTCCTTGATGTTTTCTTTCTTCTTTTCCTTTCTAAAGCTATAGTAAATCATCTTTCCTTGTTTTGTCGGGGTTCGGCCTTGCTTTTCACTTTCATTTTCTGTACTTCCTCATTCTTTGAATACTGTCAAGCTATTTTTGTGATTAACTACCTCACAGAATACTTTAGTATAAAGGCATCATGCGCATCATTGTCCTGGGAAGGGCAAATGGGAGTGAAATAAGCTCATTTGTATGCGGCCCCCACCCCAACAGGACTGATGATTTAAGCCACAATTCTAATTTCAGAAGCTGTTGCAGAACCACCTAAAGTACCAGAACTAACTGAGTCCCTGGAACCAGAAACTAATTTGAGTATCGAAGCAGAGGAAATTGGAGAAAGACTGGATAATCTAAAAAAGGACACCGTACAAGACTTAGAAAAACCAGGTAGGCCCAAAGCCTTTACTTTGTGGTACTTCATCCCGTTTGCTTATTAACCATTTCCTCTCTGTAATTAGTATGGTGCGGAATCCACAGAATCAGACTTAAACCTATGCAATAAAGGCAACACCACATCAAGAACTTTGTGAAGTTACAAATACTCTAACAACCAGGAAGCCACCAGTGACCCATATGAAAGCAGTAGATCTGAGGGAAGCTCATGCCGTCGAGACACCTTAGCAATTTAACATGGCTCTTTTTCTAGGGATGTCCTCTCATTGTAGAGTGCTTGCCTGGCAAGTATGAGGCTCTAGGTTCAATTCCTGGTACTACCACCAACCTTAGGTTCAATCCCTAGTACTAACACCAACCTCACACTCCACCCCCAAAATTTAAATAAACTGGGGTATTTTCAGTGTAATCTTAATATAATGTGAAGCTATTTGGTAGTAGAGCACCAAATGTATTTTTGTTTAACTGTGTTTCAAATGCATATTTATTAGTATGCAATAACTAATAGCATTTTAATCACTATGTATTCTTACTTAGATTAAGTATTCTTACTTAGATTACTTATTTAGATATAAATTGTATTTATATATATTATCTATTCACCTATATCATCTATCATCTGTCTGTGTGTTTATCTGTATGTGTGTTTATCTGTATGTGTGTTTTCTTTTTATCAAAGTTAATAAATCAATTTTTCATATGTTGCATCAAGTGACTAGGCTGCTTTATATCTAAATTTTTGAACTGTTTCCAGCTTTGACCTTTGACACTATACTTTAGCATGTCAATTGTCATTGGGACTCCCTTCTGCAATCAGAGTTACAGCTTGGTTCCTTCTACAGAGGTCTTCATCTAAGTGAAACTAGTTAAATATTTCTTACATTTGTGTTCCAGAGAAGCTGCCTTTTGCCTTTTTTATGTTAGGAAAGGTAGCTGGAAGGAAGGTGTTAGTGTCTCACTCAAGATAAAGGTTTAGGAGCTCCCGACCCGTTTGCATCCGCTAGAGTGCAATTAACTGTTGCTCTTTTAATTGAGCTCAGATAAGTATCAAAAGATTACTAGGTGAAAATCAAGTAATCTTGAAATTAGAAATATTCTTAATAGTATTTTACCTCATTACTATTGTTATTATTTTGTTTGTTTTTGAGAAAAGGCATTACTGTATAGCCCAGGATAGCCCAGAACTCACAGCACTCCTGACTCCACTTCCCCTCTGCTTTACCCATTTTTTTTTCTTTTCTTTTCTCCTGCCCCCATCACCCCTGCTGCCTGCCCCAGTGTGATCTCACAATGTAGCCCTGGTGGCCTGAAACTTGCTGTGTAGACCAGGCTGGCTTCAGCTCAAAGAGATCTGTCTGCTGCTGCTGCTGTTGCCTTCTATGTGCTGGGATTAAACATGTACACCACCATGTGGACACAGAATTGTACTCATATGTTTAAAATGAATTTCACTGCATTTCCCCATGCATGTGTATAATTTCAGTTTGCAAGTATGCCGACCTCTCCTGGCTGTTGTGCTGTTAGTCTCTCTCTGTGATGAGCCTAGCCTTTTGTGCCTTTTTGTTTTGTTTGCTTGAGTTGCTGCAAGTAGATGAGTCTCCTTCCTCTGGCCTTTGAGCTGTGATTTAAAGCACACTGTTGTTGGGTGTTTTCATTGTTCACCTCAAAGGTCAAAACAGCCCCAAGGGGATTGGTAAAGTGGCAGTGTTTGTTCACTTCAGTGAACCTTCTGCCAGTCTACTCTGACTACTATGTTTGTAAGCGTAGAGTTCTCTCCATACATTGCAGATTTTGTTCAGTGTCACTAAGCAGATATGAAACTACACCTGGAAGAAACTGAACAGGCAAACTGTTGAAACTTTTAAAGATTTTGGTAAAGGGCCGGAAAGATAGTGTAGTGAGTAAAGGCACTGGCAGTGAGCTTGAAACCCAGGGTTAATTCCCAGAACCTCTGGAAGGTGGAAGGAGAAAACCAGCTCCACAGGCATTGTCCTTTGACATCCACAAGTATGCTGTGGCCTGTAGAGCACTACCCCTCTTGCGCGCCCCTGCCCTCAGTCTCCCTCACCTCAAATACTGAGAAATTAAAAACAAAAAAGGAAACTGGTAAGAACTCATACTTCCATAAGGAAATGTTCACGAAGTGCATGCCACCCAAATGAGTTTGGTCCTTGTTTTAATCAAATCTTTGATTAGCTGCCCCCAAACGTAATCTAGCATATCAGTTAACATAGTTATTTCCTGGATGTTCTTTTGTAAGTGGAGTAATTTAAGTTCTTTAGTGTGCATTAGTCTTAGTCTCTGAGTCTGAAGTTAGCCTAGTTAACTTAATGATTTGTAGTATGTAATTAAGCCTTCTGTGCAGCCAGAGTGAGTTCTGAAGCTGAAAGGGCTGATGCTGCATGCTACGTTTGACTGTGGGCAGATGGCTGTGTCACCGTGACAAGTGTTCTCTGACACGTCCAATCTTACAGCAGCAATGAGAAACTTAAAACAACCTGAGATCTTTTCATCCTCTGCTCTTGGTGTGGATGTAGGTGCAGATGATAGTTTGAGTACCTAGACTTTTATCTGTCAGTTATTCTTCAGACTGCTCGATGCTCTGAGAGTATAGGCCTGGCACTTCAAATCTGTCTTAACCTTTAAAATGATCTCACCTGCACAACAATGGCACCATTAACTCAGGAGCACTGTAAAGATACAAATATCTTAGTAATTAAGCAGTAACAAAAGGCTGGTGTAAAACCAAAACTTCTATCTGATAAACATCAGGTTTTAGCTGGCCAGCCTCTCTGTCCGTCCTGGTACGTGGGAGCCTCCCAGTGTTGTTTCTCTGTGTCTTGTTGATTACAGTGATAGCTCCATAGGCACTTACAGTCCCCATGGAGAGGAAGAATGGTACTACTCTGAAAAGATTAACATTTAAATCAGATCTGTGCAAGACCTACAAATAAAACTAAGCCAGACATATAGGATATCTACATTGAAAGTATATATTCAAATTTCACTTGTAATTCATCACTTCCTCTTCCCTTAAAAGCATTCCTGAACAAAAGCCCCTTCACAATTTAACCACAGGTGGTTTTACATTTTCTATTAGTCTCATAAGTCACTTTGATTTACATTACCAGGTAGATTTAAATGAATACATTTTCCTCTTTCCTCATTTCCCTTTTACCTACTGAAGCTGAACTGTTATTGAAGAATTTATTAGTTAAGTATGTTTGGCTCACAGTAGCTTCAACATTCTTTTTTTTATAGATGTATATCCAGAGAAAGTCCCAGGCTCTTCAGAAAATGAGCTGAAATCCAGATGGGAAAACCTACTGGGCCCAGATTATGAAGTCATGGTATGTTTTAAAAAATATATTTTAATAGAAAGTTTCATTTCATGTTATTCTCCTAACACTGTAATTTAAAATATATGAGTCAAAGAAGGCACAGGCTGCCTTTATTGTTTTCTTCCTGTCTTCCTTTCCGATTAGAGCAATCAATCAATTTTTAAAGCATTTTAAGCTATAAGAACAATTAAGGACTGTACACAAACTTCACTTACAATTATCAGACACTCAGTTCATGTTGAAGCCATTTAAGTCAACAACAAGAAGTACATTAGGAGGGTGAGAGCTTGCCTGTAAATTTATAACTTGAATCAGCTGCTTAAAATGGCTGGCATCTTTATGGTTGCTTTTATGACCTGTTTGTTTTATTGTACACTGAAAGGGCTGTGGATATTAGTCCTATGTTTCACAAAGAATCTTAACAGTTTTATGAGAAAAATGAAAGAATGATTATGAAATGTCTTTAGGAGAACAGGAAGTAACTTAGGTGAGGCATGAGGTTATATTGCCAGCAGCCGCTAGACTTCCTTTCACCTGTTAGTACAGTTGGCCAGGAAAGGATTGGTTAGACTTCCCCCAGTGAGTCCGCTTGAAAGCACAAAACTGTGTTAGAAAAGTCTCATCGGTGGTCATCAAACATGCCAAGAAATATCTGCTGTCTTTCATACTTTCCTTTTTGAGACAAGGTCTTGGTATGTAGCTCTGACACATATTCTTATGTATGTGCTCATTAATATTGGTCTGTCATCAATGCCAGACTCTTTATTTCTGATTTTGGATGTTTGGCACTATCACTAGAGAAAATTTAGATAATTAATTTAGATAAATAATAAGTCACATGGTTGTTTTTTTGCTCATTCTGGGCCTGTCTATTAGTTCTTGTAGCTGCAGGGTCTCCAGGTCATAGAATACTGTCACTAGACACTCACTAGACACTCACGCTCTGCCTTCAGTGGTATATGTTCAGAGACTAACTACATGGCTCACCAGTTATATCACAGGGTTTTTGTTTTTGCTTTTTTGATACAGGATCTCATGTAGCCTAAGCTAGCCTCAAACTTGCTGTGTAGCTAAGGATAACCTGGAACTTGTGGCCTTCTTTCACTGCCAGTTGTGGAATTACAGACATGAACTATTATCATCTATCATGCCTCGTTTATGAGAGCTCAAATTCTGGGCTTTCTATATACTAGCCAAGCTTTTACTAACTGTCCTGTGTGTGTGTGTGTGTGTGTGTGTGTGTGTGTGTGTGTGTGTGTGTGTAAAAGTTTTATTCTCTGTATATCAGATTTTTGTATATCACATGGTGAAGTGAAGGAGAGAGAATTGAAGTTGAATATTTACAGTGATTCCTTTACAGTGGTAGGGATACAGGGGAAGCTTGGAAGGCAGGTGAGTGAATGAACACACACATTTCACTGTTCTTATTGTGTTTTCCTCCAGAGTCCTGCTGATCTGTTTGTTTGTGGAGTAGGGGGTAGTGATTTGAGACAGGGTCTTGTGTAGGTCAGCTTAAAACTCTGGTACATGAGGCTATCCTTGAACTTCTCCTGACCCTCCTGCCACCATCTCCTCCATGACTGACTTACAGAAGTTAAGACCTCAGCTTGAAATTTTAAAATAGCAATGCTCATGGTTTGTCAAGAGTAATCTGTTTTAATATTCTATATTATGATGGTATGTGTGAATATGGGTGTACATGTTGAGATCAGAGGACAGCTTTCAGGAGTCTGGTTTCATCTACCTTTGCATTTGTTTTAAAGATCACACTCAGCTCATTAAGCTTGTGCAGCAAGAGGTTTTTCCTGGTGATCTATTTTTAAAAATATTTAATTTATTTTCTGTGTAAATCCCTGACTGAGTGTGTGTATATATGAACCATTTCTGTGCTTGGTGCCCATGCAGGCCAGAAGATAGTGTCAGATTCCTTGTAACTGGAGTTACAGATGGTTGTGAGCCACCATGGGGGTTTGGAAATCAAACCTGGGTTCTCTGTAAAAAACAAAGTAGAATAAAGTAAGCATGCTTTTAAGTGCCAAGTCATTTCTCTAGCTTCCTGCTTAGTCATCTGGTGGTCCAACAATAAAATTTTTACTAAAACTTAAGGGATCATAGAATATAAAGCTGGCATAGTTAGACAGACCATCATATCTGTTTGTTCCATGTTTATGGATCCCTCATTCTCACTGTGGTTTCAACACATTTGGGAAAATTTTTTCATCATAACTGAACAGGTACAAATTTGTTCTCACATCAACATTCCTAAACAGTATATTGAGACATGTTTATATAGCATTTTCCTTGTATTAGGAATCATAAGTTACAGCTGGTTTCAGTGTATATACCTAGTATACCTTCATCAAAGTTTGAGCAATCTCTTAATATCAAAAGATCGAATGTGTGTGTGTTGTTCAAATAATAGTCTGAGTTTTATTGGTAGACAATCCGTGGAAATGAATTGTAAGGAAAAGTACTTTATTGATGACTTAAGTCTGTTAATAAAATATAGCCCATGTAGAAGGGGGACAAGACACCAATTTACATATCACCTTCAGCTCAACTTGTGGATGATGTAGGATGAAGAGATTAGTGTAGCAAATTCGGAAATGCAAATGTGTTGCTGTGTGCTACTTACAGATTTCAGAAATACTGGGTAGAGATTTTCAGATTAGTTATCAGTGTGCTGGGTTTGCTAATAAATTTCAGAATATGAAGGAGCAAATGAAATGACACCATACATATGGAAATGATCTTCTTCTAATTCTAGGTAGCCACTTTGGACACACAGATTGCAGATGACGAGGAGCTACAGAAGTACTCAAAGGTAGGCACGTGGCTGGAAGCACTGCTCCACGACATTGTTGTGGTGAGCTTCCTTCATTCTTGCTGAAGAAGTGAAGTGGCATGACCCAAAGTCTTCAGAACTTAATCACACATGTGTTCCAGAAGTGAGCGAGGCTGTCAGTAATAACAGATACAAATGATTAGATAAGGCTGGGAAGAAGGTGGAATCCTTATGCCATTTCCCAGAAGCCAAAAGCCCAAGTTTCACTCTGGCACAGTAGCCTTGAAGGTGACAGGTAAGTGTGTCAGCCCCTCAGGTGTTGTATGGAGACTTTTGGGAGAGGTTTTCTACAGTCTGGAACAGAAATAGGTTTTGAGAAACATAATGTCTGGATGTCCAGGGACAGAAAACATGGTTGACTTTGAGTTTCTTGTTCTTGACTTAATCTATCTGAGACAATCACTATTGCTGTCGAGCACATGCTTAGGCAGAGTCTGTCTTCTCCTTACAGAGCAATTTGTAGTTTCTACCCTAGACAGTCAGAACCTCACTGATTACAATAGAGAACATTTTACATGGCCTTCACAACAAATAATAGAAAAGGAAGCATTGTTTATTCCCAGAGTTTCAGTATTGCATTCCTACAGGGACCTTATCACTGAGCCTACCTTAGACTCTCCATTCAGAGACAGTGTTTAAAGTGAGTTCTCGCCAGGCTGGAGAGTGGGGCTGTTGGTTAAGAGCCTGTGCTGCTGCTCCAGAACACCTGAGTTATGTTCCCAGCAACCAGGTTGTGTGCTTGTAACTTCAGCCCTAGAGGACCTTAGCCTTCCTGTGGCCTCCATGGGTACACGAGTAAGTCTTTAGTAAGAATAGTTATCTGTCTCATGTGGATTTCTTAAGCTAAGTATATGTTCAGATGTTTTACTGTTTCTTCCTTTGCATATGTGGTATTTTGTCTCCACAATTGTTTGCTGTATGTGCTATTGTTTTAGATGTGTGTGTGTGTGTGTGTGTGTGTGTGTGTGTGTGTGCGCGTGCGTGCATGTATGTGTGCGCATGTATATGTGTGTATGTGTGCGACCAGGCCTCATATCACGGTGCAGAGATCAGAGGACAACTTTTCAGATCTGGTTCTCTCCTGCCACCTTGTGGGAACTGAGGATTGAACTTGTGTCATTAGGCCCATAAGGAAGCCCCTTTCTTTATATGCTGAGTGGTCTTGCTGGCCATTGTTTTATGGGGTTGGATTCTCAAGGCCGATAGTGGAGAATATTTCTTTCCTTCCTAACTCAGCTGCATTTCAAGTCAATTCCTCATGGAGTCCATGTTGTCCATGGCTGACCAAGCTCTCCTCAGATTCACAATGTAAAATTAACATTGTTCTTTACAGCTAGTTGTTAATTACTTACAGTGTCATCTTCTGTCAGTAGTTGTTGATTAATAAAACCATCTAAATATGTTGGGAGATTTTTATTCGGAGCGGGGGGTAAAGCATGTAATAGTCCATCTAAGTTCAGTAGTTACTTGACTATTCACAGTTTTTCTAATTAGTTTTAAACCGCCTTTGTCATATAGCTGTAGATCCTTAGAGATTCATTGGCTTTAAATCATGACCCAGACCAGGCTTAGTTCATCACACAGCTTGCCTTTTGGTGCTCCCATGACAAAAAGCACGAGGCTAGTATCCTAATAGTCCCTAACGAGCATTAGAGGGACTATACACAAAGCATGTCTTGTGTATATTTTAAAGAATGTGATTCTGCAGGCAGATGCTATTATCATGCCCTCATTCCCTAGTCCCTGCTACCAGCTTCCCCACATAGTCTCTGTGCAGTAGAGTTGTATCCAGTCAACAACATAAGAAGATGGAAAGACCTTGAGAACCATGTTCTAAAATGCTGCCCATGCATTCAGCTGTTCATTCTGACGTACTGATATGCACTCTGCCATGTGCTCTGTGTACAGTGGATTCTAGATGACAACAAACCAGGAAATGATCTTTGCATTGTTATATTAGTGGAAGAACAACAATAAAGTTAGTCATTTACTAAAGATAACATGACTTGAGACTATTAGGCAAGTCAAGTAGATAGGGGAACAAATGGCTAGCAACTTTAGACAGGAAAGGGTTCTTAAAGGTGGGAACATTTAAAAGTCTTCACCCCCCATACCTCTGAGTTGTCACTGTGGTGAGTTCCTGCCATGTTGCCAAGGCAGGTGAAGAATTCTGTTTTTCTGCTTCTGCTTCCTAAGTGACTCAGATTTCATCCACACATGCTCTGGATTTAGAAGATGACATTTTAGGGAGCAATTTAGGACATGAAATAACCAGCCTAATTTCCTTGCAACGTACTATGAACAATAATAAGACTTGGTGGTGTTGGAGATGAAATGTAAATAGATTTGACATATGCCTTTATTTGTACAGCTCAGTGATAAGTGGTGGTTTTCTGTCTTAGGTACATATGTCCAGAACTTTTAGAATATGATCTTTCAAAAGCTCTTTATCATATATACTGTTTTTAAAACATTTAATTATTTACTTGATACTGTTTTTGTATTTGTTCTCCCCCTACAGTGGAAGAAAAGAGAAAAGTTTTCCCCCAGATTGCACCAGTCTCGATATTTCTCTGTTCCCTGTGTATCTTTGTGTATTTGCTATTTTTTATAAATATAAAAAATATTTATATTTGTTTAATATGTATGAGGCAAAAAGCCATCTAAGTTTTCCACCTAACATTTTCAATTTTTTTATACTGATTTTTAAGTTATTAAGGTCCGTAGGACTTTAAGTTACTGACTTACGACCTAAACAACATAACTTTTAAGAGTGTGTGTGTGTGTGTGTGTCTGTGTACATGTACTTAGTGACTGTGGAAGCAAGAAGATGGATTGGATTCTTAGAGGTGTTCATGAGCCATCTGATGTGTGTCCTGAGAAATTAACTTGGGTACTGTGGAAGAGCACCAGGTTCTCCTAACCAGTGAGCCATTACTCCAGCCCCAAACATAGCTTTTTAAAAATCCACTTAGAAACTAGGAGAGGAGGAACACAGTTTTAATCCCAGTACTAAGGCATGCAGTCAATAAGTTCAAGGCCATGCTGATCTACAGTGCAAGTTTCAGAATAGCCAAGGCTACAAAGAGAAATGCTGTCTCAGAAACAACAACAAAACAAAAATAAAATATCCACTTAATATATCCACTTTAAAATGATTGCACATTTAAATCATAAGTCAGTACCTTTTCATTTTTCCTCCTACAATATATAAAGAAGATGTTAGCCAATCAAAACCCATTTCACGGGTGAGGTTTTGGGAGGCCTTATAAGTTGAATGACAGTTGTATAGTTAGATAATAGTGCAGACAGGCTGCAGCTGGGTGTGCATCACTCATTCCTGAAATATCTACAGTAGAATTCCCACTGTTTGCCACATACTTGGTAGCACTTGTGGGGACAAATGAATAGGTCTCTGATCCCATGGAACCCAGAATCTGTGCTTGAACAGGGGCACAAGATCATGTGATAGTATCTACCTGTAGATCCAGAGAACTACTGTAAGTGAAGAAACCGGGTTAACAGAACTGGGCAAGACTACTTTGTTTGTTTGTTTGTTTTGTTTTTAAAAATTCTTTCAAAGATCTAATTGTTGACTTTTAAAGTGGATATGAAGGATAACTTAAATAGGAAGGCAGCATAGAGCTATATGTTTGAAAATACCATGATAAGCTAGGGAGAATTGCAGCCCTGGGAGACTGAGGCAAGATTGCCTCAAGTTCCTGGCCAAGCTCGGATACATAGGAGACTCAAAAGAGAAGTAAATCAGTGCTGTAATGAAATACATTACTTTGTTTTCTCAGTTAAATAAATAAATGAGAGGAAAAGACCAGCCCATTAGGATTTCAGTAGAGCTCTAGTTGCCAAATATGCGTTGTATAGGGAATGTGGAAGGCACGCTAGGGCTAGGAGCCTGTCAGTGTCCAATTGCCGCCCCCATGCTGCCATATGTATTTTAGTAAACCTTTTATTGTTCAAGTGTAAAAAGTTTAATTTCTTTCTTGAAACATATATTCTAAGACTCAGAATAGCTATGGTTAGGAAATTGAAAAGAATATAGTTTTTAAAGTCATCTTATTCACCTATCTTTGAAAAAGTAAGGTTATCTTTTTTGTTTTCTTACAAGAATAATTTTGAAACATATGGCTCTATGCTATTTTTCTACTTAAGTTACCCTCCATGTCCTCTTTAAAAATCAACAGTTAAATCTTTGAAAGAATAAAGAAACAAAACAAAACAGAAACCAAAGTAGTTCTTTTCCCTTCATGTTGTATTTTTTTTTTCAATTGAAGTATAATAATTTTATTTCTGGAGTGTATATGTATACAATGTATAATGTGCATGTTTGTGAATGTTGTACACTTTAGTTACCCTAGTGCTGTGGCACATTAGACTTCCTTCTCTACCTGTCACCCATTTGTTTATTCTCTCTAGTGACCTCTATTCTATTTTCTCCTCAATGTCATTAGATGATTTAGAAGAGGCCAGGGAGACAAGGAATGGCTGAACTTGGTCTTAAAAAAAAGAATGTATCTGGCTGGGAACTAAGTAACAGACACCCCCTACCCTCATCCCCACTCCCACCCTGGCTGTGGCAAAGGACTAGTACATGAGAGGAATAAAAGGTTTTTCATCCATCTGGGTCAAACTTAACAATGGGAAAATGCTAACAGGCTCATAAGAAATGCAGAGTGGTAGGCATAGACTTTGCCCAGGATACCAGGACCCAGTGTTGGAAGGATTGAGGCAGGGTGTGGTGATCTGATCCAGCTTCTCCCCTGCCCACAGTTTCATCAGGAGGATAGGGTTTTAAGACTATAAGCAAGTGCTGCCAACCTATGGCTTTCTTTAGATGGTGGCCTCCCTATAGCCAACCTTAAGGATGCAAAAAAGTTGTCCCTCGTGACAGCTTCTGATAATAGATAAGGTTTCCCTGTGAGGTAGAAGCTCTTTGCAGAGGCTTGAGCATTAGCAGCTCTTCTTCTAGGAAGCTGTAAATCATGACACCAGCGAGGTTTTCCCGCATCTGGGGATACGTGCACTTTTAGCGATGGCTTTCTTGGCAAGTGTTTACTATTAAGATGAGCATAGTTCTGTAAGGAAGGATGATGGCCTCATCTTATGAGTTTGTGTTGACTGTCCACTGTAATGTGAGTGAGAATCAGTAATACCTCAGGTACAGAAACAGAGCAGGCCCTGTTCTACAGCTTGGATGAGACAGGTCAACAGATTTACTTTCTTTCCTTTTAAATATATTTCCTAAGCAAGTGAACACTAACATGCAGTTTCATCTCTCTCTGTGGTGAACAGACTCATTTTAAGGTGGTGGATAATCTGGGCTCTTTAGGGGCTGCAGTAGCATCCCCATTCTGTCACCTGGGTCAGATCTCTGCTTTAAAAGTGCTCTTTCCTAGTTTGCAGCATGCTTTTCTCATTTCCATATGGGGATATGATAGGCAAGGTTTCTTTCCTAAGTTCATACACAGCTCATTGAGCTGGCACACACCTATAATATCCTCACTTGGGAGACAGAGGAAGAATTATGAGTTAGGCCATTCCCAGAAAATAAAGTAAATAAAGTAAAACCCTGACAAAACAAAATAAGAGGAAGGGTGTAGCTCTGTTGGTCAGCTCGTTGCCTAGCATTAGCAAAGTCGTGGATTCAGTTCCTCCTGCCAGATGAGCAGGCTGTGGCATTGCATGCCTGTAATTCCAGCACACAGGAGGTATAGGCAGGAAAATCAGAAGTTCAGAGACATCCTCAGCTTCATAGTAAGTTCAGGACCAGCTAAAGATAATGTGTTATTCTATCCCAAATAAAACAAATCAACAAAACCACCACTACCACAAAAAAGCCTCTAAAGGCATATATAACTAGTAAGTAGAAGAATTAGTAAAGACATCATGAGATATTGTATCCTAAGCCTATATCATTCTCTTTTACTTTTTTCAAAAATAAAAATTTTACTCTTGGAAAATTTTCTACGAGTGCATTTTGATCATAACCACCCATGAAATTTCTACCTAGATTCACCCCACTTCTCCTCATACAGATTGAAGTTTGCTGCTGCTGTCTTTTCTCCCTCCTCTCACTGAGTCCAGCTGTTTGCCTAGCCGCTACTCTTGGGGCCTGCTCTGACCTGTGGTTGACTTATCAGGGGTCAAACCATTAAAGAAAACTTCCTCTCCTTTTCTTAGCAGCTGTTAAATGCTGGGAAATGTATTTAGTGGTGAGATTTCATGCTTATCTTTCCTCAGCCCTCAACCATGCTGGGATTTCGTCTGGCTTAAGTTTATGTAGGTCTTGTGCACACTCTCACAATTACGACGGGTTCATATTCTAACTGCCCTGTTGTGTCTGTAGAGCGTGGTTATCCACCCCACCCCCACCCAAGGCTCTCAATCTTTCTGCTGTGTCTTCTCTAGGATCCCGGGCCTTGTGGGAGAAATATGATTTGTACATCCCACTGCAGGTTGGATACGCCACAGTTTCTTATCCTCTTCACAGTGACCACTTGAGTGTCTCTGTTGCAAGTCACCCACTGCAAGAAGCGTTTCTGTAGAGACTTGAGAAATGCATTGATCTGTGGGCATAGCAGTAAGTCAGTAGGAGTGCCTCTCTCTCTCTCCCCCCCCCCCCCCTCTCCTCCCCCCTCCTTCCCTCTTTTTTTTTTTTTTTTTAAAGACTGGGTCTTATTATGTAACCTTAGACCTCACCCTGTAGACCAGCTTGATCTCAAATTCACAGAGATTCTCCTGCCCCTGAGTCCAAAGGGATTAAATGCATATCACCATACTTAGCCTCTTTTTCTTTTCTTTCAAAATTCTCAGGAGATAATGTATAGATGAGACTTAAAATTCAAAATATATAGAGGATGTAATATGAAAAGCAAGTTCCTTTCCCATCCATCACCTGGATGCAGAGACTCTTACCAGTTCTTCTGTATGTGATTTTTGAGGCGTGGAAAACAGACATAGGTATCTGGAGCTGTGCAGTCACTTGAGCAAGTTTCATGTTAGAAACAATAGAGCATCCTCTGTCTCTGTTCCTCCCTCCCTTCCTCTTTCTCCCTTCTTTTCTTCCTTCCCTCATCCGAGTCTCCCTGTCTTTTTCTGTCTTTCTCTGTGTATGTGTATGTCTTTCCTCCCAATGCAGCTCAGTTGGTCTAAAACTCTCTGTGTCCCAGAGAAGAAGTTGAAAAGAATTGTCAATATATTAACATAGTATATTAACATAATATATGTCAGAATATTTAATTATGTATAATATATAATCATATATAACAATGTTATATATCAATATATTAACATAGTATAATTACATGATTATATTAGCATATTTCTCAATATTCAAAACAAATTTTAGAAGAGATGAGCCAACCCTGAGTAAGTGCTGCTTTGTTGGATTGGTTGATTATTTGCCTGACTTCTGAAGGAATAAAGTATCCTCCTTCTTCAAGACATGTAGCCTTCATCTTGGAGTATTTGATTTTTGTTTGTACTAAATATAGTGACTTTGTGCTTTTGAACATGAATGGGTTTTTAATATTTTTACTTAGTGTGTTTATGCATCTGATGAGAACCAACCCTGGGGTTCTTTCTATTCTATTCTGTTTTATTTTGAGTTTATTTTTTTTTCTTCGAGATCTCCTCCTCCACCCTGTTGACACCTCCTTGGATCAGTTCTTTCCAGAAGTTTTTCTGCCCTGGAGCGACAGCATATATATTTCCACTTGAGCATTTGCTTGTTTTGTTTTTGGATCCTAAAAGTAGAGCTCTTAGCTGAGTGCATGTGCTGTGGTTTGCTTCATGACAGGTTCTTTATGTTGGATTGAAGGCTCCAGTTTTCTTAGTCTCCTCTTCCTTTGTCAGTTTTACACTGACAGTACACCCACTGGTCACACCTTCCTCAGATACATCCAATTTCCGTACTTATGCCCTTTACCTATTAGAGCAGAATCAAGAGAACACTACTGCTCAGTGGCGTTCAGTTTGTCAGTTTCTGTAAAACCCAGGAAGTCCATATTGAAGGAGCATCAAAGCCATAATAAGGAATGTGCGTGGTGCCATCAATCTTCTGCTGCACCCACCCATGCCTGTCACTGTAGCACTTTCTGCTCTGCCTGAGAACTCAGTGTACCAAAAAGGTGGACAACTATAAGACAGATGAAATGGTTGATTTGTTTGGTGCTAAATGCAGATGGGACAGGTAATTAAACAGTGCTGCTCCTGCAGAGAAGCCTGCAGCAATGGAACATGACATCCCACAAACCCAGCTGCACTCCAATTTAGATTCAGAACTAATATTAGGTAGGCTTCCCCCAGACTGACAGATTTCACAAACATCGTTTCTGGTTCATCGTGATTGAAGATGAAGCATGTAGTTTGTTTGCAGATTAAGTTTTCTAGAGAGCATATGGCATTTACAAATATATAAAAAATATAAGCTTCAAGGGCTCAGCCCTGTCTAGAGAGCCATGGATGCCATGAGTGAGTCTCAGTGCCTAGCCTGTTCTTAGCTTTGGGGTCCCACAGATAAGGGGGATGGGCATCCTCCAGGTGAACTGATCAGTAGTTGGAGGGGACTAGAAGGAGATTAGAGTCACTTCCCTTGTTTTATCTTTTTATGCTTAACCTTTGATGGGATATATGGTAAAGGTTTCTCAGTATGGACAGCAATGTTTTTTTTTTTATATATATAACTTGGGTAGTTATTTTCATGTAGAAATAATCACTACACTGTCTACTCACTCGCTCACATACAAGCTTTAACAGTTTCCCTTCTACAAGAGCCCCCAGCAGACTATTGATAGGGCTGATCATTTTATCTTTAAGTATCTCTTCACAGGCCTCTTTCTGTCTGCACCAACCTGGTCAGTTTTATGAAATGGCCTCTGCCATTGTCTTCCTGTGTTAAGACCCAGAACGTCTCCTTGCAGCACTTGCTAGAATTAGCACACACTTGCTTGTCTCTAGAAACCACACTTGGCTGCATTTCTCTGCATGCTTTACTGTGTAGGCTCATTTGATGCATGTTGCTGCTGATCGTTTGCTCAGACATTGTTTTCTTTCTACTACAGTGGATGTTAGTTCTGACAGCCAAGGCCTTTCCTCCATCTGCCTTGCATTTCTTGTTGTTCAGTGCTAGCTGCACTGTGCAGCCTCTAAGTGTAACCTGGATCTGTGGAGATCAGTGGTGTAGTGGTGAAGGTCTGGCTCTCAGGAAGAGGATGAAATCACCCGAATTTGCAGTATTTACCAGTATCTGTCCTGGCCAGCTCTAGACTGCCAAAGTGACATTGCTGATCGACTGAATTGGAAAGCAGCGCACACACATCACTTTATTATCACAGGCTCTTCTGCAAGGTCAGGGCCTGTCCCAGCGGAGTTTGGCAACTAAACAAACCAAGCATTTCCTCTGCCACTTCGCCTTAGTTGTCTATGTGATGGATATTTCTGAGGTGTTGGAATATTTATGTCTTACAGTCAGGGGAGTAAAAGAATACAATATAATAAGTAATTAGGAAGTGATGATTTTTGAGTACTTACTACATATATTTGTAACTTGAGTTAATTGTAATTTTATACAACTTAATTTCAAATATGGCTATATTTTAGAGCCAGCTTTCAGAATTCCTGGAAATTGAACAATTTGCTTTCATAATTCTGTGCAAGATAGCTCCAGCTCCCCATGGGAGATGGTCTCTGGGTAGACACAACAATGCACTGTTTGTGGTCCAGCTCCCCATGGGAGATGGTCTCTGGGTAGACACAACAATGCACTGTTTGTGGTGCGTAGCTCACCAAGGAAGGGCCCATGGAAACTTAGTACAGAACTCCTACCTGAGAGTCTTGGCTCACCTCTGTTGAATG
Source organism: Rhabdomys pumilio (assembly GCA_030674055.1). Taxonomy (NCBI): domain Eukaryota; kingdom Metazoa; phylum Chordata; class Mammalia; order Rodentia; family Muridae; genus Rhabdomys; species Rhabdomys pumilio. The sequence continues at coordinate 49,128,086 of JANHMN010000004.1, read as the reverse complement.
AGCTACTAAGGAAATGAACCACTGCCTACCTTGATAGACGTGATTTGATAGTCACTGCACAAGAGAGTGGTGTGGCAGCTGTGGGAAAAGCCACATAGGGAAACTAGGGTAAGCAATCCAACTGTCCATGGAGGGAGCTAGAGCAGCCCAGAATACTTGGTGGTTAGGAACAACTCTTTCAGAAACCTAACCTAGGGCCCCAAGGCCTTTGTGCCTTTTGTAACTATTAGTCAGTTAGACTGCTTGCCACTTCACATTTGTCTGCATGATTATCATGGGATGGAAATGAGCCCTGGGTGACTGAATCAAGTCCTGTGCAACACTGTGACTTAGACCAGACTAGTGAGGGATGAGGAATCACAGAGAACAGGAAAAACAATGGGAAAAGCCACATTGGAGATGCACTGCTACCTGGAGAGGATTGTCACCTTCTCTAAAATAATTAGAAGTGGCCCTGGTGTGTAGATAGTCAGACTGTTAATAGCGAGAATGTGAAACAACATGTTTGCCTCATTTGAGTTTAGACAGTGAGAGTCATTACTTTTACCTTTAAAGTTAAACCTGGTGAGTGTCCCGGAGTCTTATAGCCAACAAAGATGAATGCAGCTAAGATACTCTTTTTGACATTGAGTCTTTCAACACTGACTCATGTCTTAGCACACAAGAGTTCTTCAAACAGAAGTAATCCCAGAGCAGAAATGGTTGTCCCAAAGAAGAAATGTTCTTATGAAATCTGACTTACTAGGAAGGAGTATTGTGTTAGTTCACATCCCATCCAGTGAGTCAGCTTCAGTGTCTACTGTTCTCGGGCATCAAGATAATAGAATTGTATGTGCATGTGCTGGTGCCTACTTGTAGCATTTGAGAGGAAAGGCCACATGGATTGTGAACTGAAGGCACCCTATGTTACATGGGATTCCGTCTTAAAAGAACAGCAGAAACAAGGCTGGAACTGGAGTTCTGTAGTAGAGCTCTGCCTACCATTTCCAAAGCTCCTGTAAAAGAGAGAGAGAAGAATATTATGAAATCAGTTTGTTGAGCTGAGATTGAGGTGTGTTCAAGGTGGTTCTGACCTTGCTTGGATGTTCATTAACTTGGGACATAAGGAAGTTTCATTATTTTGGTACTTAAGTGTAAGTGGAGGTTAATTAGCTCATAAAGGGGAAGTAGGGTGTTCTGAGGCGGCAGCACAACAGAACGCTGGAACACAGTGTGTATACTGGGGAGAGAGCTCAGACTCTCTGCTTTGTCTTAGAATAGAGAGAAAGGTGATTTTATAGCTTTACTTACCACTTCTTTCCTGTGTTGGAAATTTTAGGATTTTAGTGTTTGGTTCTAAGAGATGGGGTTTCAATGTCTAAATGACAGGTGATGGGGGTTGATTAACAGCTGTCCTGTCTCTGTCGTGTTTGATATCATTGCGCTGTGCTCTCTGCAGCTGCTGCCTATCCACACTCTCAGGCTTGGTATGGAAGTCGACTCCTTTGATGGGCACCACTATATCTCCTCAGTTGTTCCTGGGGGTCCTGTGGATACCCTGAACCTCCTACAGCCAGAGGATGAACTTCTCGAGGTAAAAACATACAGGGGAAGAAAAATACATGGCAAAAATGTTAAGTTCTAGGAAATTGTGTTCACTGATATGTCACTAATACCAGCCATTTATACCAAGAAATACAAACAGCTTACTGGATAATACAGAAGTAGATACCACATTTTTGTATTTGTTTTTTTTTTTTATTTACTTTTTTTTTTTAGCTGATAAGGCCTTTGAGCATGCTTTTGAATGCTTGTCTAAATGGTTGACAAAAAAGTTTGATATATGTATATGAGTGTTTTACCTGCATGTATATATGTACACTATATATGTACCTAGTGACTTTGATGGTCAGAAGAGGGCTTTAGGTGCTGGTAATAGAACTTGGATGTTCTCTACAAGGGCAACAGATGCTCTTAAATGCCTTTCCAGCCTCACTGTCCCTGGTTCTTGTTGGCAGCATATAGTCATATTTATTTTCAGGCTCTATAGACTGTTCTGTAAGGATCAGAGTGGAACAACATCAGCTTGTGTGTAGTTGTAAGATTGTCCTCTTGGGATTCCCCTCTCTGTAGGGCTGCCTCCAATGGCTTTCGCAGGTTACCAAGTCTAGTGTGTGTCCAGAGCAGTTTTAGGGCAGAAGTCTTTGTTTCTGGAGCAATTTTATACAGTCCTGTAGATACAGGTATAAACATTTGGTGACAATAAATCATTAATTTATATCATAATAATTCTTTGGTATGCATATATTTTTGCCACTTATTAAAAATGAAAGCTGGTTTACATACTGAGATGCATGTGCTTGGTTACTTTCATATAAAGAACTAAATCTTGGCTGTCTTTGATATGGCAGGAGCAGAGCGTCTTCAGTATTTTCCAGATCTTATCAATGTTTGGATTTTATAATTGTCAATACTAAGTATGTTGTTTTGCCTAAATACATAGTACAAAGTAGCAGATGTTTAGGACTATTTCAGAAATTGTTCAAAATTCTGTCCTTATCCCAAGCCAAATTCATTTAACAATTTTTAATGATGCTCAAATCAACAACTCACACAGCAATTTTAAAAAAATCAAACATTTGAATGTAATATAATGTCAGTATGTAATAATTTGACATTTATAGGCTGAGGAATGATGGCAGGAAATAATTTAACCATTGTACTTCAGGTCTGCATGCTTCCAGTCTCCAATTTAGGTGGAGCTGGGGATCGAACTTGGGACCTCTCATTCTGCCCACTTGCTATGTAGACAGCTAAAACTTTACATTTCTATAAGTAAAAACAGTGTGACTAATAACAGCATAGTTTCCATTTTGATCCACTGTTTTAGGCAGTTTGTTGGTGTTGTGTGGCATGGTGACAAACACAGTCCAGTGCATGTTGTATGTTCACAACCAAGGCCACAGTAAACTGAGTTCTGCAGCATGGACAAGTAGCCAGAAGAAAGCTTGGATTTATTATACACTCAATTTTAAATTTCTTTGTGCTTATTGTACTTTCTGAAGTCTTTACTAATGGTATTTTCATGGCCCTACGTTCAGTTGTACATACAGGGTTGTGATCCACAGTTTAATAACCTGACTTCTAAGCAACACTGCCTTGAAGTGACCTTCTGAAAGATTTAAAAGATGCTGACTTTCCCAGCTTTCTGCTTAGCTAGCTTCAGAATATCTTTGCTTGTGTTTCCTAACTCTCTTTTCATTGTTCGTTCATTCCATTACTCTTTTATTATGGCTTACAGTTTGAGGAGATCTTATCCATCATGGTGAGACAACTATGGTGCTAGGAGCGTGAGACAGCTGGTCACTTTGCACCTGCGGTCAGAGAAGCATAGATTGAATAGGAAATGGGGCCAGGCAATAAACCCTCAAGGTCCATAACCAGTGAACCACTTCCACTAGTGAGATCCTACCTCTTAAAATTTCTAGTACCTTTCCAAAGGGCCCTACCATCTGGAAGCCAACTATTCAAAAACAGAAGCTTATGGGGAGTATTTCACATTCCAACTACAAGGTAATTAATCTACTTGGTAGCTGTGGTTCCTGATTTTAGCAATTTCTAAAATTTATGTTTGATCAAAGTGAAATGATAAGGATGACACACAAGTTGGATGCACCTGTGGTTAATTAGTAGTTGTCACCAGCCTAAAAGAGTGTGTTGAGAGAAATACTGAGTTGAGTTTTTGACTGATATAAACAGATAGAAAGTTCTGTCTTAAGTATGGGAGGACAAGGTTTTAGAATCCTATTGTAAGATGTGGTAAATTGCTTGCTTGTCTGTATTGGTGATTGAACCCAGGGCCTTATATATGCTTGGCATGTACACTCCCTGCAAACTTATTTGTTGTTAATACCAGCCCTCATTTTAGTAATTTATTATTTTGTTTTTTATTTATAACCTTTATTATTTATTAAAATCTCAAAGTAAAAATCATACACAGAAATTAACCAGACCCAATCTATACATCTCAGCAAATTCCTAGATAATTAGAATGGCCATTTGGAACTGAAGCTGTGTAGCTTCACATTGAATTTTACAATTTCACTGTTGAATACATTTTTATGCACTTAACTGTTACGAGAAACTAAAAACCCACGACAATTAGAGCTAGACAAGCAATTAACTTTATATTCTGTTTTATAACTTGTGTTATAATGACCTACATTTGTTCCTTTCTTATCTTCTAATATTTTTGTTCTCTTTTCTAAATGTTATATTGTACCTACATATATATTTGTTTACATGTATACATGTATTATTGCCTAGATCCTGCATATGAGGGAGACCATGCATTTTCTTTCTTTCTGAGATTATGTGACATCACTTAATAGTAAACATTCTAAGCCCATGCATTTTCCTGAAAAATTTGTAGTAACATTTTTTTCTTGAGAGCTGAATAGTATTCAGTCTTACATATATGTACCTGCTTTTCTTACCCATCCACCTGCTGTTGGAGAACTATGTTCTATTTTTCTGCTGTTGTGAATAAGGTAGCAACGGACACAGGAGTACAAACATCTCTTTGGCCAGGTATGAAACTCTCTGGGTATGAAATAGTGGGGTCCAAGTATACGTTTGTATTTAATTTTGAGAAACCTCCACACTGATTTCCACTATAGTGAATAATCTGCAGCCTCTCAGTAGCTGTTCTCAGGTATGTTGATGACAGCCATTCTGTAGATCTAATTTGCATTCGCTTGATGACTCAGGGATATTAAATGCCTATAAAAACATTGGCCATTGGTGTTTGCTTTTTAAGAAGTATCTTTTTAGTTCATTTGTATTGCTTAGCAGTTTCCTTGGCATTGGGTGTCTACAGTTCTTTGTAAATCTGGATCTCAGCCTTCTCTGAAGTGTAGCTGGTAAGGGCTCTCCCATTCTTTAGGCTCTCTGCACTGCTCCTTATTTCCCTTGCTTCTTACAAATCTTTCATTTTGATGCTGCCCTTTGGTTGACACTTGGGTTTAGTGTCTGTGCTATTGGTGCTATTGGTGTTCTATTCAAAAAGTTCTTCTATAATCCAGTATCCTGAAGGCTAACTCCTATGGCTTTTTTTTTTTTAAAGATGTTTCTGTGTTTTATATTTGAAATTAAGATGTTTGATCATTTTTTTTAAAGATTTATTTATTGTTTTATGTAAGTACATTGTTACTGTCTTCAGACACACCAGAAGAGGGCATCAGATCCCATTATAGATGGTTGTGAGCCACCATGTGGTTGCTGGGAATTGAACTCAGGACCTCTGGAAGAGCAGTCAGTGCTTTTAACTGCTGAGCTATCTCTCCAGCCCATGTTTGATCGTTTTAACTTGATTTTTGTACAAGGTGAAAAACCAGAATCAAATTTTATACTTCTGTAGAAATGCAGTTTTGCCAGCACCATTTGTTGAGTAGGCTGTACCTATCAACGGGATAGCCTGATGTTTTGATAAGGGTGTGTGTTCTCTATCAGTTAAGTCAGGTTAAACATACCCATCTCCTCAAATACTCATCATTCTTTATTGGTGAAAGGTAGTTATTTTTATATCATTGACAAGAGTGACCTTGAGCTGCATATGGAAGATTTATGCCATGAATTTTACTGGATAACTAATGTTCTCTTTCTGGGCCTAAGATCATATCCTTCCTGATTGTAAAGGCATAGCCATAGTTTTGAGACAGTAATCTGTGGAGTGGAGACCATTGGTGTGATATGTAATTATTTGCAATTGAGAAACAAAGTGAAGAAAGAATAAAATCAATTTAATTGATAGCTCATTTTATAGTTCTAGATGGTAAGGTATGTGTGACTGAGTTTATCAATGAATACTTTTTACATGTCAAATCCAGGGACCCAGAGTGTAAAGTGGTTGCTATGTGCTATATGTTAGAGCAGTGTTAGATGGTTAGGGTAGATTGAACATAGCATCCCCATCCACCCCAACTCTTGTCAACATAGTTCCCTGTTCTTTATCTAAGGTTAGAATACTCTGGGCCTCTACAAACAAAGTGTTTGTAAAAGGAAAAACAAAGTGTTGTAACAGGAGTGTAAACATTTGGGGGGGGGACGGAGTGTAATGACCTTTTTACCTTAACACAAAGTTAACACAGTTTCATAAACACTTTTTACTTTCTTCTCATTCATTCTTTTATTTTTTATTTTTAACTTTTTATTATTTATGAATTTCACATCATGTACCCAGTCTCACTTATCTCCCCATCCTATCATATTGCCCTTGCAACCTTCTTTTCCTAAAAGAAAATTAAAAAACAGCAACAAAGGAACAACAACAACAAAAGCATTACCTATCAACCAACCAACCAACCAACCAATCAACCAACCAACCAACCAGCCAACTAACCAATCAACCAACCAACCAACCAACCAACCATCCAACCAACCAACCAACCAACCAACCAACCAACCAACCAACCAACCAACCAATCAACCAACCAATCAACCATCCAACCAACCAACCAACCAACCAACCAACCAACCAACCAACCAACCAACCAACCAACCAACCAACCAAATAGAAAAAACAAAAGATCTTGTGGAAGCTGTAGTGTGTTCCACAGTACACCCCTTTGTCCACACATCTTTACTTACAAATGTTCATCGCAGTGAGTCATTGATTTGGTTTGATGTCTCTAGCTTCTGCTTCCCAGGACTGCCTTGGAAAGCTCACCCAATGCTGCAGCAGGCAAGGAGCAGGGCAGGCTTTCCTGTGCTCACATCCTCAGGGCCAACTCTACTGTGCTACACAGACGGTCTAGGACCTGCTTTTCTGAGTGTTACGGCTGGTGAGGGTTGTGGATAGCTCTCCTCAGTGCCACAGCCAGTGAGGGGCAGGACCAGCTCTGCACAGCCCGTGGTATGATAATATGTAGTGGTAATAACCATCAACACAGACCCCGGCTGCTGCATGGCCACAGACCTAGATATGGCCCATAGCTGCAGCATGGGCCTGGATTTCCCCATGACCTCAGTTGGCCGGGCAGGCTACTCACATCAGACAGTTCTTCTAGATCTCCTCTCATAGTGATCAAAGCATTCTTCTCTTTCTTTCCTATCTCCCCACCATATATTTCCATATACATAGTTGCTTCTACTGAGGGTGGACCCCTGGGTGTCTTCTGCCTCTTTTTTTTTTTCTTTTTTAAAGTTGTGCTGGGGAGCAAGCTTAGCTTTCTGCATGGGAGTCAAGTGCTCTGTTCTCAGTGTTATTCATGACCTCAATGTGACATCTAAAGTTTAGATTCTGGTAAGGAAAGTTGAGATACAGAAAGATGTGACAGTTTTGGAATTTTGGTTTCTTTAAAAATCACAGAAATAACATATGTTTTCATTTAATCCCAGGTGTGGGATATAGGTCTGTCTCAGATTAATAGCAGCTGACTATGATTTGTACTGTGCTCTAGCTGGGGCTGGATTTTGCCAGCTATAGATAGTTCCTTTGATTGTGTGCTTTTGGAATTCTGAGGACTTTTCAGAATGTATATAAATGCTAGGGCCCCGAGAGTCAGGGTGGGTTGTTGGTTGCTGTTGGTTGTGGTTTGTTAAGTAATTATGAGTAGAGAAGAAGAAGAGGAGGAGGGGGAAGAGAAGAGGAAGAAGAAGAAGGGGAAGAGGAAAGAGAAGAAGAAAGAAAGAATTTGCCCTAAGGAACTTGACTTTCCCTAATCAACATGAAGTAGTCTAATGATAATGTCACCCCCTTTCCTTTCTATACTTTTTTCCTCTCCTATCTAGTATTAGGGGATTGCAAGGGTGGAGAAGGGTGGAAGAAAGAACTCACAAAGTAGCAAAAGCTGACTACAGAAAGAAGCCTAGATTGAGAGGCAGAGAAGTGCCTTGGGTTCTGAATTGCCCCACATGTGCCCCTGTGTGTGCTGTTTAACATATAAGAAAATCAGTTTCTTCCTCTTTTTCACTGTATGTTTGTGAGGGTCTAAAGAGCTGCCATCCATATAATCTGTAGAGCTTCTGTCACAAAGGGGATTGGCTTTGTTATCACTGTGACAGACATTAACAAGTTTATGTGTAAAGTCAGTGCTCTGGAAGCCTCTACTCATGTGCATATTTTAATCAACAAGTCTGCATAATTAAGACTCATTGTCACTTAAAAGAAGGTCTCAGGCTCAAGGACTTTGAGGAATTTTGTGAATTTTTAATTAAAAATTCTAAAATAAAAATTCCAAGTTAAGTGAATGTACACATTAAAAGAAAAACCTTGAAGTTGGCCACATAAACTTTTGGTTGGTCTCTTTGGTCCCCTCTCCCTCTCTGCCCGTCTCCTGTTCTTGCCTTCTCTCCTTCCTCCTCATTTTTTTTCCACCCCCAGTGTGTTTAATGTACTTTTTAGAGCTTAAAACCAGAAACACAAATATGCTTTGGGGTTAGAAGACCATGCCAAGTCTCAGCCCAGAACAGCTATTTACAGCAGCCATAAATCCCCTTAGCTAGGGCTTGGTAATGGGAAATGTGACCAGTCTTTTTAGCAGTAGGTAGTGAAGAGGACTACCAGGCACTGCTATAATAAGTGGAGACAATTCAAATGAATAAATAATGAACTAAATAAATATTTAAAGGTATTCTAAGATAGCAACCTGAAAAGTGACTTTCTAATTTGTTGAAGCACAAAGTAATAATTGTATATGGTTAGAGTTTCTGTTTCCTTTGTATCTCTTTGTGTATTTAATAGAGGTTACTGTCCACTTGACTCTAGAGCTTTCTGTGCTTGTTTCTTAGCCTAGTATTGTAGATGTTATGTGACCAGTGTTCTGTGTAGAGGTTGACTTGAATTCTTCCAAGGAAGACTGCTTGCTCTTGGGTCTGCTGTTCTTCAGACTCCTTCATCATCATAATTACTTGAGAGAGGCAGAGAGGGAGAGAGAAATTAAGATTCTCCATGAGGTGTTTTTGTCATTACTGTTGTTTTACTCTATGTCTGAATAATGAGAGACAGGATGATATGTCTGATTTGATGGTTAGGTACTGGGTGTGTCATAAACTTGAAAGTGGTTCCTAGATGACTCCAAGTACTGCCAGGGCTGACAGAGTGCTTCCAGCGACCCAGTGTTCTCCTGTGTTCTCTCTGGTGCAGTGGTAGATCTGTGGAAAGGGTGCTCCTGTTATAGTCAGTCCTACCTGTTATGTAACATGAGAAGACTTTGAGCTAAAACCATATGTGAAAGTCACAATACACTCAATCTAGATTTCTAAATCATCTTTGGTCCAAAGTTTGATGTATTAAAATATACATGATATTTGATGATAGGGATTAATCATTAATTAACAAGGAAAAATATCCTTTTGAAAGGTAGATCACATTGCAGTGAACTTGGGAATTGCGCACTTCTGTGATGCTGCACCAGCCCATCGTCTGGGGATTCAGGTGGTGCTGAGACACCTGTTGGTTCTATAGCTCTGTGTGCTAAGGTGATGCTCTGTTGTGTGTTCACTGAGGAAGGGTGTGCTGACTTACAGGAAACGCCAACTGTTCTGTATCAGATGTGCTCACGTGTTGCTAGGCAAACAGACTTACAGTGACAACACAGAGGGAATTGGGTGTTTGGAGGCTGACAGGGACAGTTAGTGCATTTAAGGAATGACAGAAAACTGAAAGAATGCAGTATTGGATTATGTAAAGGAGAAACCTCAGAGCTGTGAACCATTAGATCTCCTACCCAGGAATCGTGCTGCCTGACACACATTTTATACTTTATTCTCTCCATTTCAGTCAAGATTCACCCTTAATTTAGATGTTTTAAATTATTAATAAAATAATATGGGTAATTTTGGGGCCTTTGTTTACAAGAAGAGTGAAATACTATCCTGTTTTCTTTTTGTTTGCTTCTTAATTTTGCACCTGTTCACAGCTGACAGCCCTTGTCATCCTAGGTCAATGGCATCCAGCTTTATGGGAAGTCTCGCCGAGAAGCAGTCTCCTTTCTTAAAGAAGTGCCCCCACCATTTACCTTGGTTTGCTGCCGCCGGCTGTTTGATGATGAGGCCTCAGTTGATGAGCCAAGAAGCATGGGACCATCTCTTCTTGAGGCAGAGGTATGAAGGGCTGAGTGTGGCTATTATATATGTGTCCTTTATCAGGGCCACTCCAAAGAGGGTGTTCCAGTAGAGAGGCAGCTGCCACACCCTATTCAGTTTTATTTGGCTAGGCAACACGTTGAATGTTTGAAATTCTGGACTTACATTTGGCTATCTAGAACTCCCTGATAATGTCAGTGACAATGATGTATATCAATCTGATTTTAGAAAACTCGTTAAAAAAACAACTATTATTAAAAATTAATTGTCTGGATTCATGGCTTTTCTTTCTATTTCAACTTATTTCATCCTCACAAAGGTGTATTGTTGGTGAGTATTGACTATCTTAGTCTTCCCTTTCTGAGAACTTTACAAATATGAAGAATTCTGATAAACTTCAGAGTGAGGTTAGAAGCTACCATACATGCAGAAGATCGGAACACAGGTCAGCACTTCCTCTGCTGTTGGATGTCTTTCCTAAGTGCACTGCAGTTGTGGAAGGAGGTGTTAGGACATGTGTTGTCATCGCACGCCTTTTGGAGCATCATCTTTATGCCACTTCCCTTCTTGCCTGACATTGCCAGCGCCACCATGGTACTGTGTTCCAGCGTAGGCCCTGGGAGATTAAAGGAAGACACAGACTTTGGTCATTTGTTGAGAGAGAATGCCAAAACTTTTATGAGCATATTCAATATATACACCAAGCCAGGGAAGGAAAAACACAAACAGGAACTCGACTTGGAAGGCAGTAGGCTGTCAATTGTAAATTCCCTGCCTGGGGTACCATGCCTACATCAGGATGTTTTGATCTTAGAAAAACCACAGAATATTACTTGGTAGACAGCAGCCCACTAAAATTCTCAGCTAGGGTATAGCAGCACTTCAGGGTCCTACACTTGGCAGACACAAGCAGTTTAGTGGAGGGCCTTTCTTTTTATCTACCCAACCTTTGACTTATAATTCAACTGAGTTCATCTTTGAAGTTGTGTGCACCTTAACCCTTCTTACATACTTTGTGCATCTTTGGGCAGATGACCTTGATTTCTGCTTCTGTTGTGAAGAATGCCGTGATGGTTTCAATTAGAATGACCGCAGTAGGCTCATGTGTTTGAATTTTTGATCCACAGTTGGTAAAACTTTTTGGGAAAGATTAGAAGGTGTGGCCTTGATGAAGGAGGTGTGTCATTAGAGACAGGCTTAGAGATTTCTAAAACCCTTGCCTTGCCTTTGCCAGCATTCTCCCTCCCTCCCTCTTCATTGCCTTTCCCCCCCCCCCCCCCCCCCCTGGCTTATGCTTGTGGCTGAGCTGATAAGCTCTCAGCTACTACCCCAGTACCGTGCCTGCTGTTCTCTGTCATGATGGTCATGGATTCAGCGTCTGAAATTGTAAGCCCAAAATAAACTTATTCTTTTACAAGTTACGTTGGTCATTGTGTCTTAGCTAAGCATTAAAGAAGTAACTAAGACAAAGGTGACTGCTTACAGAACTTGGAGTTCTCTGGAGCTCATGTGAGAAGGAAATAAAGTAACATGTGCCTAGCTCTTAGCATTGTACCTACAGGTGGAGAGCTCCAAGAATGTCAGTGGTGCTGTCCCCAGAGCCTCCCGTCCACCCACCATCTTTGTTTCTGATTCCCTAAATTACCAGAAAATCTATAACTGATGTTCAGTTTGGTGCTGTGCTATAGATCCTTGAACATGGGTAACTCATGCTTTTCTAAGAAGGCTGTCAACTCCTTTTGGGCATAGGCCATTTCTGCGGTCTCCTGTTGCTGGTTTCTGTACTACATATAAAAGAAGAACTTCAGATTCTTGATTGACAGCTTCCACTTTCTCCTCCTTTATTATATAGCCCAGGTTAGCCCAGGCTTAGTTTTTAGTTCAAGTCTGGCTTTGAATTGAACTCATAATCTTGCCTCTGTCTCTCCAGGGCTACCATAGATGTGTGCTTTGTGCCTAGCTGATACCTGGTGGTGTGTGTGTGTGTGTGTGTGTGTGTGTGTGTGTGTGTGTGTGTGTGTAATGTTGTCTTTATTTGTCTCCCAGACCAGATTTTTCTGAGTAGCCCTAGAACATGATCTGTAAACCAGGCTGAGTTCACAGAGAACTACCTGTGTTCATCTCCCGAATGCTGGGATTACAGGTGGGAACCACCACCTTCCATCTTCTGACACTTGTTTTAATGTAAAAGAAGAGAAAAAAAATAAGGTGTTATATGACTTTAATCTCAGCACTCAGGAGGCAGAGGCAGGCAGAGCTCTGTGAGTTCAAGGCCAGCCTAGTCTGCATATCAAGTTCCAGGATATCCATGTTCTCTACAGAGTACAGCTTTTCTTAAAACAAAACAACACAACTTTCAAGAATGGGATGCATCTCAACCTTTGTAACTTTTACTTTTCTCAGTAAACTGTAGTGTGTGTGGTGGCTTCCCTGTGAAGCTGGATAAATAGACCTTGAGTTTTCTCCTGTCAGGTGTCAGTCATCAGCCCAACTTGCTGACTCTGTGTTCCCGTCCACCATCCTGTGGAGTGGTGAACAGCAGCCTGAAACAGGCCAGTTGTCAACACTGCTGCCTGTTAGCTGATGGCTTTCTGTTTCTGTAAAGACTGGAGTTATGCAGAATTGATGTATCAGTGATACAGTCCAGTCCGGTGCAGGGTGTGCACATAGGGTGCCATGAAATCTTTATATGCTTGTGCTTTGTGGTTATATGTGTGCTCTTAAAATGTTGGGTCTTTTACAAGTGTTCTCTGTTTTTCATTTATCCTGATAAAATCTTCTACTCCTTTTTTAAAAATTGTTTTCCTTTATGTGTACATATGTGTGTCTTTGTGAGTATATGCTGAGTGTGTGCCCTTCAAGGTCAAAAGGGGACATTAGATCCACTTGTGCTGGAGTCACAGGCAGGTGTGAGCTGCTCAGTGCAAGTGCTGGTAGCAGAACTGGGATCCTCTAGAAGAGCAGCAAGTATTAATTGCTTAACTGCTGACATACCTCTCTGGCTCTGCCTTACTTTGTTAAAACTCTGCGGTTAGATGGCATTGCAACAGTTCTAATTCTCATTGGCCAGTGAGTGTACACCCATGCCATCCCAATCATATTAGCCTTTGAAACATTTTATTGGAAGCTGGAAGTATTTTCTTTTTAAACGTATCCTTTCCCAGGTTGATGAGATGGCTTGGCAGGTTTCTGTTCTGGAAAGCATGGAAAGTAGAAGGAGGAAGCTGACTTAACTGAGGTTTTTCAGTCTTCACTCGGATGCCACAGCATGTGCATCCACACAACAAGAATAACGTTTTTTAAATAATAAAAAATAATTTCTCACATCAAACTGAATATGTGGAGATTAGCAGTGGGGACTGTTCCCTAACTTCAGGTTTGGTCAGTCAGGAATCAAGAGCTTGTTCCTGTATTTAGGTTCCGACCATCGTGTATTGGGTGTTCCATAGCTA